>JAWRVZ010000023.1:1200000-1907500 GCA_037043235.1 Rhodeus uyekii | reverse complement strand
GAGTGAAAAATACACATTGCAGCATATTATGAGAAAAATTTTTTTTTGACCTTGTATGCATGTAACCTATGATAGGAGGTGGGACTTTTAAAGCTTATGTGTTTAATAGGGGCACTGTAAAACATAACATTTCTTATTCTGTGCTGTGGAATTACAGAACATGTCATTTTACCAGTCAGACTCTTCCAGTTTGATATTACTGGATGTTTAAAACAAATAACCAAAAATAGGCCAAGTCTACTAAAGTCTTCACAAGGGAAACCACAAACGCTTCTTTTCATATTAATGTGATTTGTCGTGAAGCAAAGGAGCAAGACTGACTTGCAGAGGACGAGGGTGAAGTAATGTTCCGCTTCCTCCTTGAAACCCAAGTGTTTGAGACAGAGCCCCTTAAGCAGACTAACCACACACTGGTCATCTGTGGTGAACTCAGTCCCTGCGGGCAAACACACAACAGAGACATTTATGTTACAGAAAAAAAGCTAATCGTGATACACACACTGTCTGTGTTGATCTTTTTTTCTTTTCTTTTTTTAATGAAACACGGTGTTACTGTCTGATGCACATAGCCATTATGAATTGTGGTTGCATGGCAAGAGCCGTGTATTAATTCTTCAATTTTATAACTGTACCTCCTCAAAAATATTACAGAAATACCTTGAGATACGAGCGTCCCAACATTGGAGTATTCCAAGATACGAGCCAGCCTTAATGCTAATTTTTGCTTTGAGATACAAGTAAATATTTGAGATATGAGCACGCTTACAGACGCCAACGCTAGGTGGTCGAGCACCCTGAGCAGCCCACGCGACTCATTCGTTCTCTTCACGTTTGTCGACTAAAATAAAAGTGTTTGCGCGAAAGAAAACAGCAGTCAAGAGAAGATCAATTGCACACGTGTGGGAAATGTTCATCGAACATCAGTTTTACGCTCGTTTCTTTTTGGCATGGATTTGCCACCATAGTCGACTTCTGTACACATCCCGCGAGTCCTCAGTGTTTGCGTTATTTACGTAATCTATGTAATCAATGTAATCTCTCCTTCTTCCTCCGCACATGCCGCCATTAGCCGCTACTGTATCGTCTGTCTCAAAGGTAAGAAATCATAATTAAAACCACATTTTATTTTATTTCACAGGAATCCTTATATACTATAATTGTGTGTGTGTATGTCTCCATAGCAATTAAAAAAAATTTTTCCATTGTTATTAGCACTAATAAGGGAGTTTTTAGAACGGATTAGTTTTTTTCCTATTATTCCTTATGGGAAAAAATGATTTGTGACACGAGCAACTCAAGTTATGAGCTCAGTCCTGGAATGCTCAGTCCTATGCTCGTATCTCAAGGTACAGTGGAGTTCGGTTATGTCAATGGCCTCGAGAGTTGCAAAAAGACGTCGAGATAACCGTTTAGCGAGATAACCAACACCGAATATGGTGATTTGTTTGATGAAGCGATTGGCATGCTATAAAAATGTACATACACTATATGTTTGCTAAGAACAAAAGGCATATGTGCACCAACTAACAGCAGAGATTTACCAGTATACAATAAAAAACACCTTCGATTCTCGATACAAACCTTTAATTATATTCTCCAAAAATGCAAACTCAATGATCGCTCATAGCGTAAACAGTCATAACATATTCGTGAGGTCATCACGCTGTACTAGATTGCATACTTCTTTGCGTTTTGCGTGTGAACTAGGTACGCTCATGACTCACGAGATAACCATGGCACTTCAAAAACGTTGACATAATAGGATTGGCGAGTTAACTGTGAGTCGAGATCAGTGAACTCCACTGTATTACTGTACTCGGAATGACACAAGGGAACAATTACATTATTTCTGGGTGAACTATTATTTTAAAAGTGGACAACAGCATAAGCAGTATTGTACTGTGTGGAGGGGTTTTTACTTGGATACTGCTCAAGCTTCTGCTGAGCCTCCTCAAGGGTCTTCAGCATCCCCTCTGTCAGATCCTTGTGCTTCCCAATCACAGTGTAGCCATTCCAGATATACATCATCTCCTGTGGTGTAAACATAACCACACAATGAGTGAAAATTTAAGACTGCAGATGCTTCCCTTTGTTTATCACACAAGTCAGGATGGTCCAATTCCTTACTCTGTTAATTAAAGGACAGTTCACACAGGATGTCTTCTTGCACTTAAAAATAAAAAACCCGAAACAATGCAATAGAACAGGAAGCATGATTATAGATGCAGTACACAGTTGCCAATGTACATGACCAGACTCAACGCATCTGAACGGTGATCTCAAGCTTTTTGACTTCAATGCACCCCCAATGCATACCAATATTTGAAGGCCCCCCTCCCTCCCACACACACTAACAATTTCTACCCAATAAAATGTTAGAACTTGGGATAACTAAAAGAATGTTTTAAAAAAAAACTGAATAATAAGGAATATCTGGAATTTTAGTTGTTTTTGCTTATTTTCATGCTTGTTTTGTCCTATTTTTTTAAAGTAAAGTACGTAACTTTAAAAAAGACATACTGAGTCATAATGACACAATCACTAATCCCAAAATGTGTTTTTACCTTACCTTGATTCACTACAGTAAGTCTATTATAAGTGTTTATATTTTAGTCCTAGTAGGACGGATTTGACTGGAAACTGCATACATGCATCCCTTGCCTGTGCGAGTAAATAGAGAAAGGTTTCTCTGGCTACTTTGACGTGTGAATGGCTGAAAGGTTGAAATGGAGCACACTAAATCTTGAACCTCCAGCGATTCACCCATAAAAAAAATATAGAAGAGATTTGAAGAGAGTTCCCTGCCAAAAAGAACGCAATAGAGCTCGTAATAAAACGGGAATCAACACTGGCTTGGGTTTTGGCGAGAACTGAGGGATTTCAAATGTTGTACGGTATTTTATTATTTTGTTTAACAGATAAATTGCTACATGCAGCTCTTAACAGAGTTCTTTGAAAGGCATTATCTATCGTGAAGGTTTGTTGTAGTGCCAGGCGAGAAAATATATTATAGCTATAGTAATGACTTGAGATATAACCAGTTTAGATGGAAAATATCTCTTAAGACAAGTAGTGAATGTTTTATAAGCAGGGGTATAACCATATTCAGCAGTACACTCAACCTGCAACCAAAGCAATGTTCTTCCACAAAATGCATACTGTTCATTCATCTTTAAGGCAACTAGTGGGCTCCGATCCCCTTGTTGAGAAACAGTGCTTTACGCAGTGAGACAAAACACAGTCAAAGATGCACAAAAGCATCCTGTGTGAACTATGTAAATAAGATACTTGCAGACAGTATCAAATAAACACACGTAATAGAATATGTATAATATTGAACACTGACCAATGGAGGTGCAGGAAGAGGAATGGCGTTATCTGTATTATAGCGTCGAGCTTTTCTGATGGCAAACTTCTCTGTGGGCAGGGACTTCCCAGCTATTTTCTGCTTCAGACTAGGAACTTGCCTGAAAGAAAAAAAGCAAAACAGATCACAGATATACATATGTATAATTCAAATTAAGTTCAAATTAAATATGAGATCAAAAATAATGTCATTAGCAATGCTTGCTTGAACTGAATTATATTACAGTGTAGGCTGTATATAGATTACATCCTCTTATGGACAGACATAAATATACACATACAAGCTCACACACACTATTCCCTTGCCATTACCTAAACAAAGCCACCTCATCCTCCCCAAACGGCTGGCATTCCTCACGACTCAGCATGCTGAGGTAAGCACCTTTCATATATGCATATGTGGCCTGAAAAAAAGTGTGAGAGAGAGAGAGAGAGAAAGAAAGAGCAATGAGTTCCAAACTGCACAGTAAACACAATCATCCCGGCCAGAGATTAATTGTCCTCAGCTTCCAGTCATGTTATATCAGCATAGCTTTTAAACTCAAAGCAAAATGTTCAATTTTACCAAATAAACTACTTTTGAAATTCATTCCATTTGAATTCTATTTCCACTTTCTTTCATTCCTATTAAAATTCAACATCATGTTTTCTAATTCAAATTGATGACAATTAAAAAGGGATTTTCTATTCAATTTTAAATTCCACACAGAAGTCAAAAATATGAACAGGGCACCAGTCAACTGGACATTTTAGGGTTTCACCTTAGACCAGGTGTTCTCTTTGCTGAGCAGGTCTGCGTAAAAGTAGGCCATCTTCCAGTGCCTCTTATAAGTGAAACACCACATCAGTTCCCAATAACACATGTGATGGAACTGCTTCCATTGCTGTTGAACTTCACAGCACTCCTCGAAACGCTTGATAGCCTGCAGATCAAGAACATGGATATGACCACATCCAAACAGGCAAAATAAATAAGATTTAAAACTTTATCCACTTAAAAGACGCTTTTATCCAAAAGAACTTACAGTGCATTCAAGTACATTGATATTCTAATCAGTTCTTGCTTTCTCTGGGAATCAAACCCATGACCATGGCGTTGCAAGCACCATTGTTCTACTAATTGAGCTACGGAAAAGGTTTTATGCATTGCATAAGAGTAACAATCACTTACAGCATCCAGATTTCCTTTAATTTCCTCAATTCGGCCAGCGAAGAACAGGAAAATGGATCCCTGAGGAAAAAAAAGAAGAAGTTCATACTATTTCATAACAGTGTCTGTGTAGATGCTCAACATTAAAACGGTTTTATTTTCATTAGTTTTTTTCAGCTGCAGTGTGCACTGGTTGCAAAAGCTATTCATGGTTTTCTTTTGTGCTGTTCTGTTTAGTGTGAAAATCTCTTGTTTTTAAAAATGGTGGTTGAGTAAGTACCTTTGGATATTTTTTTAGATAAGGCTGCAGCAGTTTTTCTGCATCTTCCACATCTCCCTCTCCAGTGCCTAAAGGTAACACACACATACACACAGGGTGACAAAGAATAACACAGTGTAACGTTTGATATGCAACATATGAACGTGTGATTCAAAAGCAATTTTCTCTTACCCAGAATGAAGCTCATAAATGTGTGATAGCAAAGCAACAACATGTTACACAGGAAAGACCTAAACGTGTGCTCAGCGGAGCCCTCCAGGAGCTGCTGAAGACCAAACTCCTATCTCACACACACACACACACACACGGTTAAGACAGCCATTTCAAACAGGAAATTCACTATATTTAAGCATTTTAATTTTTTTTAAATTAAATTTAAATTAGTTTTATTGAAGTCCAAAATACATTTATACCAAGAAAACAATGGTCTTTATGGGTTAAATCAGGTAGAAATAGCTCTTTCAGGTAACAATCGCAGGGTACCACTTTTTATAGCATATAAAAAAACACCTTGACACACTTTATTGCCAAGACAGCCAGAAAGAAAAAAACAACCAAGCTCAGATTAAATTTCATTTGTACACGCCAAACGTGAGCAGAGCCAAACTAAGCTTAGTATTAGACAATACTCACTTTGTTACCAGAGAAGCCCACAAATTCCAACAACCTGAGAGTTCGTGTTGGCAGCAATGACAGCATCTGGGAGAAACAGGTGAGGGGTTGAGAGAACAGCCCTGTCCTCAATAAACTCAATGCTAGGATTCATAAACAGTCACAGTTTGATTTAAAGGGGAACAATAGGAAGGTACAAGAAAACATATGACATAACGCGCTCACCAGGTTAAAGGCTCCGACCCCAAGCTTAACGCCTCCCTCAAAATGACCATGATTGTCACCGTGAACATAGCCTGGGGACTTCAGGACTGTATGCAGCTCCCTTGCAATGAAACGCAATTTAAACAAAAAAACATAAATAGACATACATAATAGACATACCTACATAAGCACAAAACTAATTACATTGTAGGTCTAAACATGGAAACTCGAAAGTCTATTTTATTCTTATTAACATTATTAAATGTTTTAATTATACAACATTACTATATAATCAAAATGAAAATAAGTAAATAATATTAATATTTAAATTCAATAATTCAGCTGCAATAAAACCTTATGCATATTAAATGAGAGGGGAAGAAGAATGAGTGTTATTTCGCAGGTCAATGTTATTTTAGTATTATTTATATAACATTACAGTATTTATTAACTTCTATATTTTCAGTGTTAGTTTAGGTTTGAGTAATTCTGTTATGTTGTTTTATCATTTTTATTAGCAGTGCTTTTTATATTTCTATTTAGCTTTAAATTGTATTTTATCTGCAGTCATTTTAGTGCTTAAACTTTAAGCTTTCATCTAATACTTTCATTTTATTTTATTTCAACTCCATATCAATTACCAAAAATATATATTTTAATAGTTTTAGCTAACAAAAATACATCTTACTTGTATATTTGATAGCTGTTTCTCACTTTCATTCCTCCCTTTATGAAGCTGATCATGTTTTCATCCTGAAAGAAACAGTAAATCTTAGATAAGCAGCTTTATGCACAATATTATGTTTCATTCACATTATTATTGACAATGGGCAAAGAAGATTTAATATCAGCAGTAAAAGGGAATAAACCACTGGGACTAACCTGCAGGAAAGTGAGCGCTGCCCTCTGGAGGAGGCATTCGGCATAGCATACTTCGGCATGGAGCTCCTCTGGGGAGGACACAAATGAAATTAAGCTTTCAGACTATCTGCTGGAAGTATATCACATGACCTTTTAAAAAAAAGCCACATGATACGGTTATCATGGTTTGAGGAAGTGATTGCATAAAGAGTATCATGGTGGCAACAAGTAAATATCTCTAAAACATCCTAAAATATTAGTAAGATTTATTTATTTACTGATTCATCCGTATTGCCATTTAATCTTTTAGTAATATATTTATGATGGTACCCACCTTCTGTGAAGTTTTTGCTGTTGAAGGCAGACTTTTTACGGTATCTGTAATGACAAACACATCCTTTTCAGTCCTGGTCTAAAACAACACAATGATCCATCAGTAGTGGTTACTTTTGGCATAGTTGGCCTTACTTTCTCCATTACAGTCCTTACGTGTGAAAGCTGTTCTCACTACGGCAGACAAACATGCACTCGACCCAATAGTCAACAGGCGGCTTGATTCATAGTTTCCCTCAGAGCCATTGGATTGGATCTTAGGCGGACACAATTTCTGTCTGGTTTCTGTCTGAGTAAATCGACTCCCCTCAGAGGGACAAACATGAATGATCTGAATAGAGTCAGTTTGGATTCTATTCAATTTACAAAAACAACAAAAAAGATGGCTGGTGGGCTAAGATAAATAGGCCATGTACACCCTACAAAGCTTTGTGAGTGACAACCACATTTAAATGCAGGAACATTACTGGTCTGTGTGTTTTTGGAATACAGAAGTGTATCACTCAAGTGACAGCACAGTAAATAATAATATGTAATGTAAATAATCTACATCAGTGTTTGTCAACCTTTTTTGAGCCAAGGTACATTTTTTCATTGAACTAGATAGAGATAGATAGATAGAGATAGAGATAGAGATACATAGATAGAGAGAGAGAGAGAGAGAGAGAGATAGAGAGATAGATAGATAGATAGATAGATAGATAGATAGAGAGAGATAGATAGATAGATAAATAGATATAACAACAGACATACGATAGATAGATAGATAGAACAACAGACAGACAGACAATAGATAGATAGAAAGAAAGAGGCTCCTAATCTTGTAATCAGATCTAGTCAAATGTGAAGGAAGTGATTAAATGGGTCTAATGTGTCAGAACTGTGGTCTAGTAATTAGCGTATGTTAGCACATCCAAACATGTTGGTCTGTTGTGCTAATGTGAGAAATGCAGGTTTGAATCAGGTCTCTGTGACCTGATAACATTTCCCTTCTTTCTTGCCCTTCAGGTATATATACAGGTGAACTTACATTCGGGAGTGTGAAGGAATGACACTGATATTATGTTTTATGTACAAATAGTACTTTAAATACCTGATCTATATTATTAGACCAGATAAGATCAATGTAGTGTATATTTAGCATGTATTGTGACAGAATTGGCTTACTATCATTCATTTGTGGCAGCTATTATTTAGACCAGACAGTGTAACTGATGTGCGAAAAATTGAAGAGCAGCTAAGAGTCAGTGTGGGATCAGCTGATCAGTGCTACAGGCCCTGGGTGACGTGGCAGAGTCACAGAGGGTGTGCGAGTTGCCTGGAAACACAAGCATGCATCAGATTGTCACACCCCTCTAACACAGTGTGTCGTGGATCTCTGAAATTCCTTTGCCATCTAGGATGTGCTAATAGCCCTGGATCTGCAGCATTCTGGGATTACGTCACCAATACAAATGTGACATAACCGAGAGGAACCTGAAAATAGTGTATAGATGCTAATAGTAGCATCTAAGCCCTGAAATGGAAAACAAGCCCAATGTAGACAACACCCTGCTGACTCTACGTTATGAATATAGCAACATTTTAATTCAGAATTAAGAAGGAATTAAGGAGGAATTTTTAAGCTCTTGTTTTAAATTGGTTTTACTCAATGAAAATTCTCAATTTATAATAAATATATGTAACGAATAATATGATTATTCAATTACATTTGATATATATATATTATATATATATATATTTACATTTTTACATTTACATTCATGCATTTGGCAGACGCTTTTATCCAAAGCGACTTACATTGTTTTCATGGAACACATTGAATCAGTTCTTGCTTTCCCTGGGATCGAACCCAAGACCTTAGTGTTGTAAACACCAAGTAGGAAAGCTATAGCTATATATATATAGTTCATAAATCTTAAAAGAATTCATAAATCTTAAAAGAATGAATTTGTCATGCAGAATAATTTATTTTCAAGCTGTACCACTAGTGTACATATACAGATAGTGAGAGAGAGAGAGATTGTTAAAATAGGATGACGCACCGTTGACACACAGCCTGTGCCTCTTTCATTGTGTTTCCTGCAGTCAAGATGTCCTCAGGTTCGAAGGTCATCATGGCCTGCATTTCCAGTATAGTGGCATATGTAAGCGCGTGGTACATGCTGTCTTTATTCCTTTCAAAGAACACAAAGGAAGACGCTGAATTAGATCTATATATAGAACAATGGAAAGGGTGGTGTGACTTACCGGTAGTGATGGTAAAACAAAATTTACCTCTAAAACTCTCAGTAACATCAATAAGAGGAGCGAGACATGGAAATAGGGGACGGTTTGTGTATTCTGACCATGCTTAACAACATTAAACTGAATATGAAGAAACAAACTAGCTGTCAAAATAAAAATGTGGGTACAGTATTCAGTTTAACTTGTCACAGTAATTTCTGTAATTTAATAATTAAAAAAAAAGTGTTTTAAAGTTCATTTTTATGCATGTTGCAACTTTTGATTGAGCTAAATTCTAGACAGTAATTAAACTTCATTTAGTGACCTTTTACAGAGCATTTTCACTTCTTTCAGGAACAGGATAGAATGTGACACGACTGGTCCAACATTCCTGAGCAGAGAGATGTCTAGATAAACAGGTTTACTCTTTTCTTTACAGGGGTGGAATTGGAATAATGCTGATGTGACAAGTACAGGATTGTAGCATATTTTACGTTATCGAATCAAACAATACATTTCTATACCCATATATTAATATTTCGGAGAAACTTTCTGATGATTTAATAACTATGCATATTACAGAACATATAGATAAAAATATAGGCAATACACATAATGAATACTAAAATAATATCTCTATTGAACTATAAATGTGGGAAACTTTGTGTCATAGAACAGGATAAGACAGTACTGAGATACCAAACGCACAAATTGATATCCTGTTTGAGCTGTTGTCGTATCTACAGTTGCTGTTTTCCAAAGGAATCACAAACCCTAGCTTAAACTCTTGAGTCTGACCGGTGTGTAATCGTTATTATCCTGTCAGTCAAACACAAAAACACTGCACCAGGTTAGGATGGAGAATGGATTTGAGTCCACTGTGTGAAAGATCAACTCTAATACTCTCACTTGAGTTGTTTCCCAACTTTGAACCTGTACAGACATGGACACGATAGTTTTGCTTTTCAGTCAAAGATTTCCATTTGCGACTCACTTTCACTGTTACACATGCACCTTTCATTATCATTGTGCATGTAGATGCCCTGCCCTGCAGACTGGAATGGGGTGGGACGTGACTAAAACAAACATATTAGGTAAAACACAAAACTGCAAGCTCAAACAATGACCAGCAGAAGGTTTAGTAAGATCCTCTGATTGTTCAAATCAATGCCTTGCTGATCAGCGTTTCTGCTTAAGTGTGAGAAGTTGGGACATTTTGTAAAAATGCAATAAAATCAAGAATCTGTGCTTTGTTCATTCTCTTTCAAGTTTAACAGCCGCTCAGCAGTCCATGGTCATCGTTGTCTGATTCTCCTTTTCACAACAGACCGTACATTTTTAATAAAAGACAAATCTGGAGGCAGACCAGTCAAGCACATCTATGTTTAGAGTGTCTACAAAACTATTCTGTTGTAGCACATGCTGAATGAGGCCTGGCACTGTCTTGCTTGCTTGCCATTAAATGTCTCTGAACAATCCCAAAACACACCTCCGTGTCAATGGTGCCTTCACACACATACAAGTCACGCCGTTTGCACCCATTGCACTGATGCAGGCTGTCACTGAGGAAATTCTGGATGGCCGCTTTCAACTCATCTGACCACAGCACACACTTCAACTGTGTTTTGGATCATCCGAGACGAGTTTGGACCAGAGAACTCGGTGGCATCTCTGCATAGAACAGATATATAACTTTCTCCTTGCATAACTGATTCAAGTTGCATTTCTTGATTCAGGGTTAGAGCGTGTTAAGTGACAACGGTTTTCCAAAGTACTTCGGAGCACATGAGGCTATATTTAATACAGTAGCATGACTGTTTGTCATGCAATGCCATGCGAGGGCTCAAAAGTCACGCACAGAGGTCTCCTGCCTTGCTCTAGTCTACACGGACTGAGATTTCTCTAGATTCCTTGAATCTTTTCACAATATTATGCATCTTAGTTGATTACTTTACAGAAATGTAAATTTTTGGACAATTCGCTCATGATATTTGGCACAAAGTGACGAGGCATGACCCATCCTTCACCTATAACCAATTTACCAATTTATTGTGGACCATATCAAAAGAGTTTAGCTTGGATATTTGATAAGCATTTTACTTTTATTTTGCCTCTATCACAACTTTTTTGTAGTGAGAGCCAACCATCAAAATCTAAATTTGTTTATATTTACAAAATACAATTAAGTTGTTCAGTGAAAAAATTGGAAACATTATTTACTTTGTACTTTTGTTAGTTAAAGTTGAAACAGAATGAACAAAATCACAGATTTTTTTTTTGTGCATCTTACAAATTTTCTGGATATGGGGTGATACTTTGCAAGTTTGAATTGTACACATGAATGTCGCAACCTAATACATGACACAAATATTTACCAGAGAATCCAAAATTAACACTTGTGAAAGTAAAAATTGCCTCTGGCGAGTAAACACGAAGTTGATTATCAGCTGACTAAGCTTATAAGGAACTGCAATATTATATGTTATATACAAGAATAATATTCTGATGTTTTTCATATTTTAATATTATAAGATTTTAATATTATAATCATGAGCACGCACACACATACAAACACACTCCATTGCCAGGTGTGGCTTAAAAGTTTTTTTTTGACCCTGGATGCAAAGTGCAAAGTAGAAGGACTCAGAGGACAAAGATGGAAAAGATTATAAAATGGACTGAATAATTATGTAATTTATAATACACAAAATCACACACCCATCCACAGCTACAAGTAGTGAGGAGGGCAGAAATGCGAGACGCTCTCAGAGAGGGTGTGGAGTGAGGAGAAGAAAAGACCTTGAGATGAATCTCAAGAGAGCTGAACTGATTGAGTAGGTTTTGGGTAATGTGAGATTTACCTGACCAACACCCTATCTCACAAAATTATGTACAGAAACGACTCAATGTAAATTAATAGACGCACATGCGTACTTAATGCATAAAACCAAAGACAAAACAGGTTAAACACTTCGTAGGACTCAACATGGATTATGAACAGTGATTTACACTGATTATGAAACCATACAATCCAAGGTTTCTCTGCCTCACACCCATATACACACAAGAAGTAGTTAAAAAACATAATAGAGTCTTATTGTATTCTGCTAAAGTCAGATGAACGATCCAACCTCCAGAATCATAACACAAAAAATATGAAACACACAGGTTACCTGCTCTTAAGTCTGGTCAGAGCCTCATTGAAATCATTTCGCAGGAACAGATCCAGTGCCTCCATGCAGTCTTGAAGAGCCACTGACAGGTCAGATCTCTCCGACCTAAAAAAAACAGAGAATTAAAAAGCTTACAAACAAATACTTCAAATCCTCAGTCTAAATGCAATTCAGGTTTTCCTGTAGCTCAAACAGTAGAGCATGGTGCTTGCAACACCAAGGTCAGGGGTTCGATTCTCAGGAAATGCAAGAACTGATTAGAATGTCAATGTGCTCATTGAATGCAATGCAAGTCACTGTGGATAAAAGCGTCTGCCAAATGTGTAAAGTAAATACAAACAATTAATTAATAAACTTTACAGTTGGCATTTCACACACTAAAGTCCTTTTCCTGGTTAAGACTAAGTTCACACGGATGCTAAGGATGCTATTTTGGACAGGGCCATTGTACTCGAGGTAACACAACAGCTTGTGAATTGGCTCAATCGGAACTAGTGATCGGGTGTGATCTTGGACAGGAAGCTCAGGCTCACTCAGCAGGTCTTTCTGAGCATCTTCAGAAAATCTCACACTGCCCCCATAATGCCTGTTTCGTGTGAGTGTGAAGTCACAGCCCTCTGCTGCAGAGAATCCCCCCAGAGTCTCTCAATTTAGATACAAGAGCAGGGAGGTGGATGTCACCTTCAAACGCACAGGTGAGTGAGTGCGTGTAGTGTGAACTGAAAAAACACTGGGAACATGAGAATAATGACAAGAGGAGAAAGTCTGTGCTAGCAAAGTGTACTCATCTATTGATTCGTGCATAAAAATAAATCTATAGTATACTCTTTGAGCACTCATCAATATACAGTATGGACTGATGGAGTCCTCAAACAGTATTTTGGGATATCACATAACAAATTTTGGGATATTACATAAAAAAATATTGGATGGAAATGCCAAGATGTGCATAATTCATAATGCACATAATAATATAACATATATGCTAATTTGAAGCAGATATTTAATTAAATAAAAAAAATGACAAAATCATAAATCCCGTGGCCTCAATAGAGGATATGATTGGATAACTAGACTAAGTAAACAAACTTCATTGCACCCCATCTCAAATGTTTGGTTTTGGTCATTCTGAAGCCAAAAATATGGATTGCTATAATATCTTGCATGACTGAACCAAGCATCCATGTCTAAACTCAAGGTAACACGACAGCGTTTACAGTGTTTCGTCGGTGCATTCCGAAAAAAATAATTTACAATGTTTAAAAAAAGCCACAGTGGCATCCCTGATTGCAGCTACTTTCAGTTTTATTACTGATATTTTACGTCAATTTCACAGAAAGTGGTAATTTTGTCCTACTGAACACATGGGATGGAAACGGTGCTTTATTCGAAACGTTTTACGTAATATTCATATTCTGTACATTAGTTAAATTCCCAACTTTGGAAGGAAACATGGCTAGCGTCAACATATCCTGGGTAGGCTACAGTATCGGCTTTCTTTTAACAAGATATTACTACAACTCAGACCTGCCAACTCATTTTGCCCATAAATAATGTACAGTAACAGCAATCAACATGATCATTTCAGACTCAATACTCAAACAGTAGTATAAGGAGGAGTAAAAATTGATTTCACATTTGGTTTAAACTATCATTTGGTCATTAAAGGGCTTCATGCATTCATGATGAAATTAGTAATTGAATTCATTAGTCCAATGAGATTTGACTTTTCAAATGAAAGACATTTCAGGCAGCAATGAAACAGAGACAAGAGGGCTGGGAGCAACAGGACAAGACCATACAGCTCTTACAGCTCACAAAACACTCTGGAGTTTTTCCTTCTCTTCATGGAAGATTAATGAATCTGATACTTAATGGATCAGATTCCTGCTGTTCAATCCATCTATTATTATAAGCCGTAGATATCATTGGTGACGCTATAAAGTTGAACATTTATGCACACTCAAAAACACATGAAACCCTGCTTTACATACACTCACCTAAAGGATCATTAGGAACACCATACTAATACTGTGTTTGACCTCCTTTCACCTTCAGAACTGCCTTAATTCTACATGGCATTGATTCAACAAGATGCTGAAAGCATTCTTTAGAAATGTTGGGCCATATTGATAGGATAGCATCTAGCAGTTGATGGAGATTTATGGGATGCACCTCCAGGGCACGAAGCTCCCGTTCCACCACATCCCAAAGATGCTCTGTTGGGTTGAGATCTGGTGACTGTGGGGGCCATTTTAGTACAGTGAACTCATTGTCATTTTAAAGAAACCAATTTGAAATGATTCAAGCTTTGTGACATGGTGCATTATCCTGCTGGAAGTAGCCATCAGAGGATGGGTACAAGGTGGTCATAAAGGGATGACATGGTCAGAAACAATGCTCAGGTAGGTCGTGGCATTTAAACGACGCCCAATTTGCACTAAGGGGTCTAAAGTGTGCCAAGAAAACATCCCACACCATTACACCACCACCACCAGCAGCCTGCACAGTGGTAACAAGGCATGATGGATCCATGCTCTCATTCTGTTTACGCCAAATTCTGACTCTACCATCTGAATGTCTCAACAGAAACCGAGACTCAGACCAGGCAACATTATTCCAGTCTTCAACGGTCCAATTTTGGTGAGCTTGTGCAAATTGTAGCCTCTTTTTCCTATTTGTAGTGGAGATGAGTGGTACCTGGTGGGATCTTCTGCTGTTGTAGCCCATCCGTCTCAAGGTTGTGCATGTTGTGGCTTCACAAATGCTTTGCTGCATACCTTGGTTGTAACAAGTGGTTATTTCAGTCAAAGTTGCTCTTCTATCAGCTTGAATCAGTCGGCCCGTTCTCCTGTGACCTCTAGCATCAACAAGGCATTTTCGCCCACAGGACTGACTGGATGTTTTTCCCTTTTCACACCAGTCTTTGTAAACCCTAGAAATGGTTGTGTGTGAAAATCCCAGTAACTGAGCAGATTGTTAAATACTCAGACCGGCCCGTCTGGCACCAACAACCATGTCACACTCAAAATAGCTTAAACCACCTTTCTTTCCCATTCGGACATTCAGTTTGGAGTTCAGGAGATTGTCTTGACCAGGACCAACCCCTAAATGAATTGAAGCAACTACTACGTGACTGGTAGATTAGATAATTGCATTAATGAGAAATTGAACAGGTGTTCCTAATAATCCTTTAGGTGAGTGTATATTGTAACGAGGAAAAAAAGAAAAAAAAATTATATGTATATATAAAATATGTTCAAATGAAGTATACTAACATGAGACGAAAACTCCAGTCAAATCAGTGACCAAGTAAGAGTTTTGTTACATAGAACATGGTGCCTCATGGGGGCTGCCATCATGTGCCATGTTGAAATCACATGACTAGTCAAATCACAGAATAGTAGCTGAGTACAACTAGCACTTTTCTACAAAGGTAATTACCTGAGCTGTAAACTACTAACTACACTGTGATGACACTAAAAGAACACACACAGCCCCAAACCCTTCTATCAACTATCCTATGACAGAGAAAAGTATAATATAGAAATTATAAATCAATTTCATGCTTAAAAGAACCCTGCATAAAAGAACTACCGTTCAAGTGTTGTAATGAGCATGTTATTTATACACTGACGGAAAACGTAAATGTCTCAGCAATCAGCATTTCTGAACGCACAAGATCAGTTAATCTGTTCCTTCAGACACATGATGAGAAAGCAAATGTTACAGAGATTATTAAGATCAAAGCCCATTGTATTTCTGTATAAGAGACACATTCTTCAAATTACAGCACCATTTAAAATTAATTTCTAAATTGAGTTGAAATTTGAAATGGTCCTGACCTCGGGCTGCTTAGATTATGCATTGCATCCTAATTCAATTAAATCCAACAGTCTCTTACACTTCTTCCACCCTGAAACATTCTGCTGAAAGCAACTATTCACAGAGCATTTCTGTAAGTGGACAAATGAACTGGAAATTAAAAATAATGTATATTGTACGTGTAACAGTAAAATGGATCTGGGCGTCAGGTCTTAAAGTAACAGCAGCCTAATATACCTGTTACCAAATTATAAGACAGTATAAAAAATATCTGTAAGGCAGTTTTATATATCTCTATCTCAATCACTCTATGTTCTGCCTTGCGAGGTTGAGAAATGCAAAAAGCTGATTGTTATTGACTACTTTACTTTTACTTTAGGAATTATGTAGGTTGATTTGACTTTTTTTTGTGATGTATATATATCACAAAAAAAAGTCAATATATACAGTGTGTTGATTTTGGTTTCTACTGACTGTTGTCACAATTTTGTTCTAAACAAATTATAGAACATATATAAATAAAGATTTTCAAATTGAGGGTTGGATTCAAAATCACATTAAAAGTCATTATAAAAAACTGAAGTTACAGGCTGATTCAACCCACACTAAGTTCATCACATTCATTAGTGTGTATGGCCTCACATGCCTGTATGCATTCTCGATAATGTCTGGGCACGCTCTTGATGAGATGTTTTTCTGAAGGTATCTCCGTGAGGAACGTTATGCTTCGTGTTAAATCATCCAGCATGACCGGTTTGGCAGTTGGTCAGTAATGGTCTGGGGAGAAATATCCTTAGAGGATTGCAGAGACTTCCATGTGCTAGCCCATGCTGGTGCAGTGGGCCCTGGGTTCCTCCTGGTTCCTGATAATACCCAGCCTCATGTGACTGGAGTGTGAAGGCAGTTTTTAGATGCCATTGACTGGCCCTCATGTTCCCCAGACCTGAATCCAATTGAGAATCTCTGAGACACTGTGTATCGGATCATCCGAAGCCACTGTTGGAGCTATTGATGCCCTGATCCAGTTCTGGGAGGAGATTCCCCTGGACTTCCTCTGACATCTCATCAAGATCATGCCCAGACATTGTTGTGAGTGCATACAGGCACATGGGGACCATACACACTACTAACTTACATTATGAGTCGCTGTGATGAACTTCACGCAAGTTGGATGAGTCTGTAACTTCAGTTTTTCACAGGTTTTTGGTATGATTTTGAATCCAGCCCTCAATTTGAAAATCTTTATTAATATACGTTCTAGAATTTGTTAGGAAAAAAATTACGCGACAACAGTCAAAGGAAAGCAAAATCAACACACTGAACGCACACATATACATACATGTACATTATATATAAATACAAATACATCTAACTGGCCCTGCTGACAACTATTTTTGGTGCTGTATGATACAGTCACTGCAGAATCAAACCACCCCTAATAATTCCTGAAGTTTAAGTAAATCACAGTCATTAGCATCAGCTTTTTGCATTTCTTACCCTCGCAAGGCAGGGAGTGAATTTCCCCCTTGATGCTGATATGTGATATGATGATTTGAATGAATAAAGAACTGCGCATGCTACAATTGAGCCAGCCTAGCAAAAGGAAGCGGTCTGTGATTTGTTCAAGAGCTACGACAGAGGTAAAATGAACCTTTGCTCTCCATGTACCATTTGTATAGTGCTCGATAAACTAATTGTGCTGACACTAAGCGCTTCTGCGATCAAGCTGATGCCGCCTGGGGCTTAATTGACTGCTGATGATCATCACCGGAATGATTGGAACAAACAAGCTGACTCTAAAACACTCAGAGACATGCACATGCACATGCTCAGTGCTAAGAGACCAACACTCCCACAACAATTACAAAAATCTGCGCTCTACACTTCAACAAATGAATTCTACAACACAAGCAGCTCTGAAAGCAAGAGCTAAAACAATTACCCAGCTAATATTTCCAAGCCTTCCCTGTTTTTCTGGTTATGCAGCCAACATTCTCACGTTAAGAACACTTAATAGTCTTCAATCACTGCTAAAAACACACAATAACATGCCCTCAGCTGTGTGCCGTTCTTACCCGTTTGACAGAGATTCTGCCTCTCCTGACATTTTCATCTGGTACAGTGAAGCGAGAGGAGGAATAAAAGGAGAGAGAAAAGAGTCGCAGAGTAATTCACAGTGTGTGTGAGAACAGGCCTTCGCACTAGCTCCTGTCAGCAGAGCAGCAGCTTCCCTCTGGCTACGGCACGCACATACATTCACTCACTCAAGCTGCAGAGAGGACAGCGGGAAGGAACGCAGAGCTTAATGAGATTGGGATGACTATCACACAGAGAGAATATTCTCAATGCTTCTCTCTCACTGTTTCCCTGCCTTCACAAACACACGCCACCTTAGCCTCCTCCTCTTCTCAGTATCACCCTCATGCTATACACTAAACCCTGGCCTCTGATTGGTCAATAAGCCTATGGAGGTGGTTCTACATTTTGAAGAATCCACCTAACTAATGTGGACAGCATGCTTCTGCAGTCAAGTGACAATCTGAACTCCACAGCAGTCAATAACACTCAACACAATGGCAGGCCTGTAAATCAGTGCTCAACGGTGGAGATCATGAGACACAGAAGACAGCTGCAGACTGCACAATCAGCACAAGCAAGCGACATAGCGAGAGAGAACAATACATAGAAAGAAGAAATGCTTCTCTTTTGCATACTCTGGAGCCAGATGACAAAGCTGATTGGCTGACGGAACCACATCCTGAGCTGTGACACCAAAGGAAGCAGATAGGAAAGAAATTAAAATACATGAGGCCAGATATGACCACCCTTCACTTTAAAACAGCTTTTTTCCTTGGTACACTTGCATAAAGTCTTTAAAACATTGTGTTTTATCATATATACTTAGAGAATTACTATGCATTTTCAGCTTTTGATCATAGTTCTGCAGTGTAACTTGCATGACCGGGTCATTACACTGATATCATTCATTAAGAAAATTATAATTAGTCTCCTGTTGACTGAAGATTACATGTAATGGAGCTTCATTCTGTATTCGGTTTGGTGTAGCTGATATAGAAGCCATCTGGAATGAACCTTTGAATAATACATGTGCAGGATGGCACCTGCCCTTTATGAGAACAATCGTTAAATCTCTCTAACAAGATGTTACCTCCATAGATTTAGCCAAGATCTACAGTCAAGGCCTCAAAAATTATTTACATTAATATGCACTATAACAATTATTGCTTCTCTTATCATTAAATACACATGCATCACAATGCATTGTGGGAAGTAACAACAATATAATTTACCGGTCGCACAACAAAAGCTAAGCTCGGTATTGCTATTCATGTTTGCTTATGCATGAAAAAATAAGTTTTTTGTAGATCGCTTTTTTTTTTTTACAAAACTTGACAGCAGCAGAGCAAAGTGCAAAGTGAAGTTTGAAAAGGAAATGTGGAGGTGAAATCTTACCCATAATCAGTGATGACAGGGTCCAGCCCATCTTTCTCTATGATAGGTGACCTGAAAAAGAAGAGGAAGCAATCTTATGATTACTGCCACAAACTTCTCATATGAAATTTAACAGTGTGTGGATGCGTAAAAGCGTTTCAATCATTAATTAATTAGTGTCAAATACAAAAGATTTTGTGTAGAAACACAGGTTGAGGTTAAACACACTCACGCGGGGCTGTCCTGCGACTCTTCAGTTTTGAGTGGATCCCTAAAAGCAGAGGAAAGAATATGAACAAAATCTGATATTTTATTCTTCACCGAAGAGCCATTATTAACTCAGTTTCCTGATCACACACACAAACATCTCAGAAAAACTCTCAGATCATATTTCAAATTTTTGAACATGTGAAGTTTCCCTAAACATGATACCCGGTGCCTCAGTCATTATTTTAACTTTCAATAGTTTGTGCATGTTACATTATATTATTCCACACTTGGACAGGATATAGAAATGTATACAAAAAAAAAAAAAAATTAAAGAACAAATTACAGTGTGACAGGAACCTCTACTCTGCCATAAAGTAATAAAAACACAGTTAAGCATTAACAGATAGAAGCAAGCAGCATCTGTGATGTCAATGATTTTTTTAAGGGGAGGGGTGGGGTTATACCATGAAAGAAAAGGTATCGTCCAATCAGCTCGCTCCAAATCTCATCCATGTTATGACATCAACTGCTACATTGTTGTTGACATTAGGCCTTTTGATTAACCTGATAGTCTGTCCCTTGCCGTATTGCTATTCACATTACTTTCAACCATACTACTAACATTATTTTAATATTAATTAGAAAATGGTTAATATTCGAATAAGCCCCTTATGTTTGCGTTTTCTGTGTTGACATTTATTGATAAGAATCATGGCAATTCAACTTTAATTGTGTTATTCCCAAACTCCATACCTTTTAGAATCAGGGTTTTCAACTATGAAGACGACTATACAAAATGTTATTTTATTTCATTACACTTCAACTGTAAATACAAACAAATGACCTGTTAAACATTATATAACTTGGTAGTCTTAGCTATTGTTCTTAATTAAAGCTACAATTGTTAAATTACAGCTTTAATACTGACAATCCCCCAATTGACAGTGTGGTTTGAGGTTAAAACTTTGGTTGAACAATTAAAAATTGATTTTTAAGGAAGAAGTCCAGAATACAGAAGAAACTTCCCATCAATGAACCTTTCATGCTATAGCAAACATGGACTAATTCACAATAGAAGAAAAGCCAATTTCATCACTACATAGATTAAAAGTTGACTCAATTAGCAGGCTAACATTAGATTGCACTTATATGCACATATATATTGCACCTATATGATCTATAATATGATTTTCACCTGTAAACATTGGGAACCACTTCATAGTTATTCATTAACCTTCATATTATTGGTTAATGTACATTAGGAATGTATGCTGTCTCTTATTTGAACATACATCAATTATTAAATCGTCAAGGATTATGATTTACTATAAAGGGTTACTAAATGCTTTTAACGACAGACTATGAATGCCATTTGTACTGTGAAAGTGATTTGTGATGTGGAGGTAGTGATTTGTTAAAACGTAAGATTTACATCTAACGTCCTTATTTCTCTCGTCTCGTTTATGCAAATTATCTTCCTGTATCTGACGTGCGGCTTGACCAAAAAGTGAAATAGTCAAACTTACTTTTTGTCGTCATTCTTCTTGTTGCGTCTCCAGAAACTCATTCCAAAGAGAAAAAGAAGGTCGTATCTCCAATAAGAGCGAGCGAGTGTGAGAGTCACTACCTGGACATTCGTTAGCTGTCCTGTCCTGCCACAGGTGATCTCTGAGCTTCTGTTTGAGATGGGACAGCGGCCGTGTGTTTCTACTCTATCTTTTCTTTTTTTTCAACATGTGAGGCAGACAGGGAGGTGTGGAGAAACCCATTTCGACAGATAAAGAGATCTTTTTTGGAAAGGCGCTGGAATGCTGCAACGCTTCTCTGGTCTTAAAGTCCTCCAGGTTCAACATTCACAAGAGTAGGGTTGTAGTTCATTTTCATTGTAGTTCATTTTCATTGTAGCTTCGTTCATTTTCCCTCCTAAAGCTAAGGAAGTGAACTTGATTTTTATTAAAGAGATCCATCTTACCAATGGGGTTATAAGATTGAAATTTAATTTTGATGTGAATAATTGTGTTTTTCAAGAAATATTGAAAATGTAAAGCATGTTTGCTTTAGTTCTTTTCTTTAGATCTGGTGCAACCCTTTTGGAGGGATGTGCAGATATGGGTATGATCCAGGGAGTTTGAACTACCACCCCTCAGTGTAAACTTAATTAGGTTTGGGATTTGAATAGAAAACAAAGAGTTTGATTTTTGTAATTTATTTCTTATGTTTTGGAATATTTTTCATTCATAAGTGCAGATGGTTTTAATCTAAACCCAACTGCAACCAGTGGTTGAATGAGCTTATTGGTTAATAAAAAAACCAAAAAAACAAAAACAAAAACAGAAAGCCTGCAAACTGATTTATCTTCTAAACATGTATAAATTAATTTGTAAGCCCCTCCCCCCCTTTTTTATTATTGTGATTCTTGTGTTTTGTCACTGGTTATGCTCAACCTAAGGCAGAATAAATGTTATTATATGCAGAGATTTGTTTACATGCATTGTTTGTAATGTTAAAGCATAATAAAAAAAACTAATAATTTAAAAGTTAGCAAATCTTTTCCAACGCGTATAGATTTCTTCTAGCGAAAACAATTATGTATTAGCAACAAACACCAAACCAAACAATATGTAGAACTAAAGACAACGGCCCCCTAAGGTCACTAAAAAGAATGACAATTTAAGTAAATTTAAAAAGGGAAGCAGCATCTGTTGCTATGGTTACTACGTCAAGCAAATGGTACTTTTGCTCATGAAAGACAAACTAATTTTTTGGGGGTCCAGATTTCAAATTTTTAGTTTTTAGTCCGTCATCCTGTCCAATCCCAGACAAAACTTAACTATTGTAGCTGACAGCCATTTCATATGAAAATTCATATTTAATTATGAGATTAGTACGAAAATATGCAAGATTTAGAAAATAAGCATGAAGGTCCACCCCGACACCTAGCCATAATATACTCTTAAAAGAGAGAGAGAAAAAAAATTAACCTTTAACATTTAGTCGCTTTAAAAAAAAAAAAAAACACTAAGCAAAAATAGTGATGACGCATCACTATTATGCACGTTCACACAAAGGATGATCACTAAAAAGATTAAGATGTAGTTCTAAACATTCTCAACTTTAAAGAATAGAGTTCACGCCACAAATATAACGAGACAGAGGAACAATATCATTGGAAGCACTTTCAGAACGATTATATCCAATGGATGAACGGTAAAAACACTGACAGCCAATCAGAATCCAACCTGCTTTAACGAGATTGAGCATTTAAAGCGAAAGACAAGCACGCGCTTAGAACGATTCCGTCCGCTGGTGAGAACGGGCCTTGGCTCTCTCTCACTATAGACTTTAGTCCAAACCAAATTTAGTTTTCTTGAATGTGAATTTTTTTCAAAAACACCCCCAACCACACTAATTATTCATGACTTATGCAAACAAGGATCCATGCAAACAGACAATTGACAACACACTAATAACACATTTAGAAAAAGAAAAACGATCATTTATTTTTAATAGTTTAATATTTATTTTGTTTTAATTACATGTTACTTAACATATTTAAACAACTGCCTCCAATAAAGAGACGTTAAAAAAATAAAATACGATTAGCCTGTTCTTAAAAAGGCAGTCAGTGGCCAACAAATAAGTGGTTTTCTTTTAGAGGCACACAAAGCTTATACATACATACAAGATCAACAAAAGACAGAGCATAAGATAACTTTTATTAATATGGAGGGCTGATAATAGAGAAGCAGCAACTACAGGGTTTTGAAATGAGTGTGAACGCGTTTCAATTCTGTATTTCTGTCTAAATAGACAGTAGGCCTAATGCTCCAAATCTTCATAAATTTCATGTAAATGCAGTGTTGGCCAGACAAAAACCAGATAAGACAAAGTTTGCTATTCCCTTCAATCATTCTTTACACCTCCGACAAATATTTCGGTGCTCAAAGCCAAACTAGATTCCCAAACGTTAATGTCAAAGGGAAATATTGAATTCAAAAGGAGCATGTTTTTCTTTCATTTCAGATGCTTTCATATATGAAGTCTGCATGAAAGAACATATTGACAAAGCACATCTATTGTAGTCACTAAAGACTACGACTGAGCCTAACAGAATCCAACTAAGCTCATGAGAATGAACCTTGAGAGCAAGTTCTCATCTTTCAAGGCAGCGAGTCTCAGTGGGTCCACCTTCTGGTGAAGCTACATTCAGACAACTGACATGTTTCAAATCAATTGATAATTGCTTAAAATCCCTGTCTGTAAAGAAAATTTGTGCATAAGAATGTGACCAACTGATCTCCAGAGAGTTGTAAGTGTCTTTTAAACGATGGCAGTGACTTAATGTTCTCTGAAACTATTAACAAAAGATCAAATTATTGCCTTGACTCTCTCTCCAAGGTAAGCACTAGAAAAGCCTGATTTATCATGGCTCAATTTTCATATACAGTTAAATTTACTCATAAAATTAGGTTTAGGTTTTTGTGCCACAAAACATTTGAAATCATCTTTGATCATAAAGCTAAGCACTTCTCATTAGGAATAAGACAGAAGGGACAATTTTAATCAAGCAAACTTCCTATAGCCTATAACTTCGATTTTTTACATCGATTTTGTTGTTGTTGATAAAATACAATATGTATTAGGATATGAATGCACTGTAGTACAAGATTACTGGCAAACAATTCACAAATATGTACAGTTTTATTATTTATAACAGCTATTTATAAATCTGCAATGTCAAATAACGACTCTTAGTAGTTTGTCGAGATTTTGATTCTTCAAAAAGACAACGAGTCAGAGTAAAGTATAAATGCTGGACTGTAAGATTATAAAGGTAAAACGGCAGCTGCACGTTTGTTCTTTTCTAAATTTGATCAGCGTTCTCTTTTAGTAGGGTAGAAATTCAGTTCCAGTAGTGGTTTATGCAAGCTGATAATGTTACCAAGCACCTCAGCCTCTTTTACAACTGAAATCCACGGACTAGGTCGCAGTTATGAGGTTTTATGACTTGTGGGATATGTTCCTGAGAGTGGACAGACATGTCACCTATAAAACCTCTTGTGCCCGAGAACTGTTGCTGAAATGTTGAAAAGCGAATGAACGAAGTGGCCAGTTTGGCTTCTTGTAAACTTTAAATGAATGTGTTAATATTGCCCATTAAAAAGGATGCGAATGACTCTTGAAACACTCCACCTTCACAGAACTAAATACATTCACTGCATTGGTAACCTTGTCTAAAATGAACTTCAAATAGATTTGTTCATAAATGTGTTCAATTGCATTGAACTGGACATCAGGTCTTAAACAGAAAACATTTTTTCAGTGCTATTGATGGGTCATAGTCACATCGACTTTGCGATAGATTATTGAAGGTCATTTAAAAACAAAGGGGAGTCACACCAGAGGTTTTAAGCCATATATGCCGCAATGAGTCTGTTACCTTTTCCTCCATCTCGACTTGGCCTTCATACATTATCCAGCCAACCAGACACCAGGAGAACTCAGTGGACATTCAGAAGGAGCTGGAATCCTAGATGATTATCAAGTAGCTGGAGATGGAGGTGGAAGGATTCTGCTAATTATGGGGTTCCAGCTCTTCCTACGTTCCTCCTCTTCGTTAATGTGGCACTGCATGGAGCTTGAGTCAGGACAGCTCTGATTTGCTGAGGGCTATCGCCAGCTCCAGATCCTCCTGCTCCTGCTGGGTCAGACGAGCCACACGCTCCCTCTCTTCTCTCTCACTCTCCCGCTTCGCCCACTCTATCATGTCCTCCTCTGTGGGGTACTGCTCCACACACACATACACACACACCATAACCCCATCAGATACCCCGTCAATTTGCACCTGCTTGAAGTAATCAATCTTAATTTGATCAGTCTAATCTAAAAAAGAGGGGTCATGCAAGTACAGATAGCGTGAACAATGCGTTTTCTAAATGAAACAACTTCAAATGTTCAAAGACTGGAGATAAAGGCACAGTATGCAAGTTTCGCTGCTAGAGGTCGCATATTCAAAACAATAACAACAATTCTGTAAATGAGCGTGGAATCATGGGAGGTGTCATTCTCACCTCCACAGCTGCTGGACTCAATCCGACGGGACTCAGGCTGAAATAGTGCTCATGGATGAACTCATGTTTTAAAGTTTTTTTTAACACTACTGTGGTATGAAGCTGGGCGAGACAGAGAGCCTTTTGCCGTTTTTATTATACTTGTATGCCGTAGTCCTTTTGTTTTGTTGTTTATGGGTATTTTACTGTTATTTAAGTTTGCCTCCTTGTTCGCTGAACTGTTACAGTTACGTTTGATCACTAAAATTCACATAATTTAATCAAACAGATTCATGATTCAAATTATTTATAACAATGATTTGTTTTCAGTCTATAAAAGGTATCCAAGCAGTTACTCACCTGTCTAATGAAACACATAATATGTGTGTTATATATACACATTATATATAAAGTTTGATGTCTAAAGGTAATGCGGATATGACATCATTGACAGGCGACGCAATGACACGGGAACTTACATGGATTAAAGTAGCTAAACAGTTAAAATTGCTGTTTTCTCTGCATTTAGACATTGGAATTGTTTGGGATAATCCAAGTACACAAGTCAACTAAATATATAACACTGTTTTAGTGGTTTTTGGATATTAATACAAAAATCTTACATATTGTGCCTTTAAAGAAAAGTTAGATAATGCTACAACATACATAAGTCTGTTAAAGAATACATAGAACAGTTTTATGCAATTATACATTAACCTATTTAAAAGAATAGCTCACACACAAATTCTGTCATTATTTACTCAGGAGAAGCTCATTAAGGACAGCTGTTTTATGGGAAAATCCATTTGATTTTAATTTAATATAATTAGCTTTTTTTAAATCAATCTTTCCTCTTTTTTTTCAGAATTTTTTATAATTGGTGAACTATTCCTTTAAGTGTTGTTTGGTCAACATCAGCCATCAAATTAGGGACTACTATCTAGATCTGCACATTCATAAATCCCAATACTCTCTCACTAAATGTATGATAATCTCCTAAATATCAAAGGATTACAAAGCAAAAAATATTTAACGCGGAAACATTGAGGAAAAAAAAAAAAACAGTGATTACGTGGTACGGCTATTGACACAGGAGGATGGGAGATACGAAATGCGTGCCATGATGCAATCCATAAAGCCTCTCAGCTAACAATGGCTCACAAGCCTGCTGACACATGAGACTTCATTTAAAAAAAAAAAAATTTGTGGGTCACTAAAGGACTTTATTTTTTAAAGTTTCATCAAACTCACAAAAAAAAAACACTTTTGTGTTCTACAGAATGAAACAAAAAACCTTATGGGTTTGAAATGGTACAAAAGTAAATAAAGACTATTGCATAATAAACTTTTTGAGCTAACTTTATATACCTCAAGGTCTTCTGCGTTCTCTTAAACAAGTCTGATGTACTCATGTGTGAAAGCCTGGATTGCTCATATAGCTCATCATGCAAGAACATGCAGGTATTTCAAAACAGATGTGAAGGAATGGACAACCATGGATGGAGAGATGCAGTCACAACTATTAACTGGTAAGCATTTCAACACACAGAACATCATAACAACTAATCTCAAGATGTATCTCTTCATTTGTTTTAAAATATCAGAGAAATGCCACCATAAAGATTAATTTATTTGATGTATCATCTGATAAAGAAAGCTCACAGTGGGAAAAATCTGAGAAGACAAGCCCTTTAATTTTTAATTTAAAAAATAATAATACAGAAAGGAGCCAACAAGTACAGTCGGCACCCTAGCTGATTAATTTATTTAGCTAATTGTCTGCATATAAACAACACAGAAAATTGTGGGATGTAGATGGAACCAGGAAGTGTTAAACCAGTGAATGATAAGGAACAGCCAGATAAGACGGGTAGACAGTGGTTAGTTTGTGCAGTGCAAGGTAGGGTGATGCAAATCAGTAAACCAAGGTATGACAGGGGCAATAAACATGCAAGATGGAGTCAAGCCTCAACCAGTGGAGGAGAACATGACAAAAGACCACAAGGAGTAAACTGAAAACAGCCAATAGCAAGCAGCCCCGCCTCTCCATCCACAGCCAGTAGGAATTTACGCATGATGTTAGGATTATTGTGAAGTCATAAATGCATTGATTTCCACATTTAAATACATTAATTTTGTAAATTAGCTTAACAGAATAAGTTAACGCTGGGATTTTTAGTAGAAGCATAAGCCTAAATTCAGTTTAAATTAGAGTAGATAAATAATTTCATTAGAAGGTCAACTATATTTACAAAAAACATTACATAAAAATGACAAAGTTTTGTGGCTTTTCACGAACAGATGGTGAAGCAGAGTCATCAAAAATATTGTACTATCAGTATTTCTTTCCTGGAGAACCAAACGAAAACGGCTGTGAGGGGTCGAGAGGTCAAGGCTGCTGCATGGCAGAGGTGAAATATCAGGGTTCACGACTGGGGATCAGGAGGGGGAGGAGCTCACTTTATCAAAGCTGGCGAATCGGTTGGGGTCACAGGGGGCTTGGTGGGGTGAGGAAGGGGCGAAAGGGTCTGGTACCGAGTCTTTAGCGGGGAGAGAGGAGAACTCTCCAGAACCCTGCGCCTTGAACAGACCTCGCCTCTGAAATGACTCGGACGACTCAGATCGTTGGATGTTGGACCGCTTACCTTTAAAGACGCACACACACACAGAGACAACAGCACTCAGATACAGGTAACAGAGATGAGACGCCTGAGAGTCATTCTGATAAAACGTATAGAATAAGAACCAGCTCACCTGGGGGTGGAGGTGGAGGTCTGGTTGGTGTTCCAGTTTTAGGCGGTAATGCAGGAGGTACATCTGACTGAGTGTCTTCCTTAAATAAATTCTTGTTTGTACTCGAATCGAATGGATCGCTGCCATTAGACTAAAAGGCAAAGGGGAACTTGATGAGCTACAACCCTTATTCAACTTGATTTAAATCATGTGGGTGAACTGATTGGTAATTGAGTTAAAATACTGGGCTTCTGTTCAAGTAAAAATCCTTACCTTTGCTAAGCTTCTAAAGTCTGCAAAACCTCCTCCAAAAGTCTCATTGCCAAATACTGCAGCAAAGGGATCTGAAACGGTGCAAGTCAGACTTTATAAAAAACCTATTCTGGATACATTTCGATAGTTCACGAACAGAATAAACCCAATATAAGCAGATGCAAACTAGAGAAAAACGTAAAGATTATTTTGTGCTAAACATGTAGCTTACAGTAAAGGCGAAGAGGTCACAGCGATTGGTCATGCCACATTAAAGAGCTCAAAATTACATTTATTTTTTATATTTTGTGATAAAGTCTCAGCTTACACATTCTTTGAATTTTGCACAAAATGTATTTAGTTATTCCATGGCAGTCATGCTATAAATAATGTTGAATGATTGTTTCTGCATCAAAAGAAAATTCTATGGATTTAAGAATCTATATCCGGTTTTGAAAAATTAAGATAAATCAGTAGCCAACACATCTCTACAGCAATGCATGATCTACCTGGGTCTGAGTTGGCAATCACTGTAGTTCCTCCTGGTGCAAAGGGATCATTGGCTGCTGCTGGTCCATCTCTCTGAAAGGAAAAAGAGGAAGAAAGCAAAGTTTAACATCAAATTCAGCTAGTCATTCAATTCATGCTAGTAGCTTCCTTTGGGGTTTGTATAAAAATCATTAAAAACACAGCCAACAGATTTTACAAAACAAATGTGACAGAAGCTATTTAGAATGCAAATAACTGAACATATTTTAAGGCCAATTCACACTTCCTCAACCAATGCAGACGATCACATACTGACAGTACGTCCGGGGCCTAAAATTCACAGTGCTCATTTTTGGCCCTGGACATCCTGTAATTTGGTGACTGTATACGTTATGAAATGGTTATCAATCACGAGTTGGCTGGTAACATTTTTATGAATTCTAATTGATTAATTATGTGAATACACTTGAGACAGTTGACGGGCCAGTTTAAGCATTGCCAATTTAAATATTCAAGCTGAAGAAAACACAAAAGAGAATTAAATGTGTTACTCGCGCACTGTGGAAAATTGTGTTTACCGTATTTATTCGAGTATATCGCGCACACGTGTATAGTAAACAGTTGGGAAACATAAACAGTAGAGGAAGCAGGTGTATCATTATATTGGATTAGTAAAACCATTTTTTTTTTGTAAATACAATTTTAAATATAAATTTTATAAAATATTTAAAAAACATATATAAAATTGTCTTATATTTGGATTAGTAAAACTACAAAAGAAAGTTTTGTTAGTATTTACAAGTATTGTTATACATTTTTTGTATATAATGTATAATTATAACTTTTTTCCTTGGCTTTTATAACTTGAAGTTGGCATTTTGTGACCTTTTATTTCTATTTTATGCATTTCTATTTTATTTTTTCCTTTCTGTACAGCATTTTGGTCTACTTCGGTAGTTGTAAAGTGCTTCATAAATAAAAGGTTGTTGTTGTTACTTGTTTTTAATAAGCATTTAAATTGATATTAGTTAGGCTAATAGTAAAATTGGAAAAGAATTAGAATTTTCACTGGTATTTAAATTTTTAAGTTTCATAACTGACTTTCGTAGCTGGTAAAAAAAATATTTATGGCTGGTAAATTTTCTTAAGTTCCTATGAGATTTTAAAGAGAACTGATATTTACAGCACTCACTGCAGGAATATCTGATCCTCCAAATGGGTCGTGCCCTGTGCCAGTTGAGCTGAAGGGATCAGAGTCTGCCAGGGCATCCATTTTGGATCCAAACGGATCTGTGTCTTGGATATTACCACTACCAGAAGCAAATGGGTCTGAAGTGATGGCATTGCTGGTCCTGGATGTGAACGGATCAGGCTCCTTTGGGCCTGTGGTAACGCTGAATGGATCAGAAGAGCTGAAAGGATCTCCTGATGGGAAACCAACTGAAGGCTGCTTGAAAAAGTTGTCTGCCGCAAATGGGTCTGTGCCTTTAAAAGGGTCTCCACCGAAAGGATCTGGATAACAAAACAACATTTTATGAGTCAAAAAGGACTTATGAATACATTTCAAACACACTTTAAGATGGTAAGAAAATACTCACCTGAAACATCAACTTTTGAGAAAGGGTCTTCAGTGAATGGATCACCTGCAAAAAGAAGTGTAAAAGTTGGTGAACTGGTACTTTTATTCAAAGCAACTAGCAGTAAACTAATTAGAAGGTTATAAAAAGAATCTGCACAATTAATCAAAATAAAACAAAATCAGAATGAAGTCAGGCACTGTATTCATGATCTAGTGTCTAAAGTGTGTTTGAGCTGTGGCTCGGTTTAATTAATTTAGATAAAGGCTGTAATAATTGATTATATAACTTCTCTTTAATTCTTGATTTTTTATTTTTATTTTAGAGTGAAATTACAAAAATAATAATTCTTTAACAAACTATATTTTTATAGTATATATGTATACAAATATTTCTTTAATAATAATTTGCTTAATAAATAAGATTATATTTATTTTAAACATACATCTATTTTTTTCTCCATATTTTGTTAAATATTTTATCAGTTGTTATCATTCACTATTATTATAGTTAACAACAACAAGTTGATATAAAATAATTGTATATATAAACATTTTGGCCAATTTATGCAGCCCTACCAGCATACATACATACATACACAAACCACAATAAAAAACTAAAAAAACTAAAATCATGCAGCTCTAAGAAAATCTCTGTTTGTCTTTTTAGCTGTTGATGATTTTAAATTGTGTGCACTTTCGTTGATCTTACCGTCAACGAAAGGGTCAGACTGGAAAAAGTCAAGGCTAGGACCGCTAGGCGAGATAGTGGGTGGCACAGTAACTGACTGGGCAACTTCCTTCTCTGGTTCCACAGTCTCTGCCTACACATCACAAACCCATTAGAATAAACTTATTTATTATTACAATGAAATAAGACACATTCAGAGTCACAAAAAAACATGTCATAAATGAACTATAAAATATATCTATATAATATGTCATTATTCAACCTTTGGAGTGCTGGTGGCAGACTGCTCATCTTCTTTCTCCTTCTCTTCCTCTTTCTCTACCTCTGGCTCTAGCACTGGGTTAGCTTGTGTTTTGCTTTCCTGAAACCAGAGTGGCATAAAAAGACAGACATGCATGAAAACCTATTTGTAAGTGACATTATAAAAGCAATAACAGGAAGTGGTTTCTGACCATGTTCCCCTGAGGCCAGGCCACAGCAGTGGAGAACCCACTGTTATAAAGGTCACAGCTATAGAAGTCAGGTTTAGGCTCTTGCTCCTCTGGACTGGTGGACGGCTCCTCTACCTCTGACCCGAGCAGCTCCTCTGCGACTCTGAGCTCCTGCGGCTCATCCATGGATAACTGCCCCTCTTCTTGCTGGACTTTGTCCTCTTTGGGTTTCTCTGGTGGCTGTGCTGTAGATTGAGCCCACTGTAGTTGCTCCGGCTGCTCAAGAGAGGGTGCTGTTCCATTAACGAGCACTGGCTCCTCCAGGATTTTCCATGTAAGCCGTGCAGTCACTTCTCTTTCCTCCGTTTTAAGCTCAGCCAATCGCTCCTGCTCCTACAGTAAATGCCAATATAGTGTGTGAAAAAGAGAAAATAAATGGGAATAAAACACAAAATAAAAAGCCAAAACTTTACAAAAGATGTAAATAAAAGAGTGAAAGAGTAGAAAATGTTTAACAAGAGAAAGCAGAAAACATTCAGAAGAAAAAAATTGTAGGCAGTGGATGGTAATAGAAGGGATGATACTCATGATTTATCTCTTTTTTTTACCATCAACGCATTTGCAATGAAAATGAACAGAAGTGTTTATAAAACGGGTATTCCCAGTTCTAAAATATGATTGGGCCATGTTTTAAGCAACTGAAAAACATAAAATATACACCAGGTTATAATATAAAAATCAAAAAAAAAAATCATGTTTTGAGATGTTTGAGACCTATACATGCGATGTTTTGCGCATGTTTGAGACCCCTGCTATAGATATATAATATTTACTATTGTAGCCATTTAATTTGTAAAGTTGCACATTCTTTCTATTATTTTGCTGCACATCAGTATTCTTTGGTTTTGCTCATTATGATGAATGACTAAGGGAATTTTCCCTTTGTTTTACCTCATATTTAACTCATATCTAACCTCAGCAATCTGTGTGTGGGATTCTTTAACAGCATCCTCTAGGGGGCAGAGCTGAGCACGGGCAGATTTAACTTTATCTCCCAGTTGACGCGTCTCATCCTGCAGATGGAGCAGTTCTTCTCGGGCTCTGGTCAACTCCTCCTCATAGTCACCAATTCTCTGCTCCTGCTCAGAGTGCTCCGTCTGCAATGACTGGATCTGGATGCATACATGCACACAGAAAGTCAGTTTATTTGAGGCTTTAAAAATGAACTGCACAGAGAATGGATTTATATCTATTTAAATGCAATGGAGTAAGCAATTTCTGCTGGACGATCTATCTCTTCCTTTCACTGGTCACATGCAATACAAACATGAAAATATCATGCAAAATAGCATGAGAGATTAGGATTGTGTACGCAAAACTCATTCAAAATAGAACTCAAAGATTCACAAATTATGTAATATTTTTTAAATGTGCAGCGTTTCAGGCTGAAATTACCCACAATACACTGACTGACAGTGCCAGTTTCATTCACAGGCATTTATGTCTCTCTCTCGCTATGTCTGTCTCATACCAGTTGGCTCTCCTGGCTGCATTGTTGCTGTATGAGTCTGAGCTGCTCCTCCAATGAACGTTTCTGCTCATCCAGCCTCTCGAGTTTCTCCTGCACCTCCTGTCGCTCCGCCTGCAGGTGGCTCAGTTCCTCTGACCCTTTCTGAACCTCCTCCTGCAGGTCCTGGAAGAAAGAGAGAATTTGTGTTGAGAGATCTATATCAGCCTAATAATAAACAGCTAATCAACAAGACAACAACAGAGCAAAGAGCTCCCAGACAGATAGCAATAATGTGCTCAAAAGTAGCACAATAGCTTCACTGTGATAAAATCATCTCATCCTCAAACAAAGGAATGACAATTAACAATAACAGTTTTCAATCTCAACAGCTGTTCCACTTTCCTCTCAGAAGGGAAAAAGAATATTATACAAAGAACAAATTAAATTCTGATCCTTCTAACAACTGAAAGGGAAAAAAGGAAGTTGGGAACAGAAAGCATAAACAAAAAAAATGAAGATTGAAATGTTAGCTCCACGTAGCCAGGCTTTCGACCATCAAGTATGCCCCTTGTCTAAAATGCTGCACTTAAAGTGGAGTTGTCGTTTCATGGCCTTTACTTTTGTGTGTCTGTGAAATGAACAAAACACAGTTTGTCTTTGCAGCCCACACTTGGCCTCATGTCGAACTTAGAATAATGCAGAATTCACAGCGGAATATTACCCAACAGCCCATGCAGCAAAGTGTAGGCATGTAGGAGGACAGTGAGGCCAGAGCGTACCATCTGGAACAGGGCCATAATGTCTGGTCCACACCACAGCTTATTCTTGCCAAGAACTGCCCACTTAAACAGAAAGAGAATATCTGAACAACATGTTAAGCATGTTTTCCTGCTGTTTAGTGGTGGGTTTATCTGAAATAGTTTATACACTTCTGCTGGAGAGGAGATGGATTGATGACAATCAGGACATGGGGATATTTAGGAGGCTATGATGATAAACAAGAGGAGCCAATGAGCATATCTGGCCAGGATGCTGGGTTAAACCCCTAATCTTTTTCAAAGAACATTTCGGGATTTTATGACCACAGAGAGTCAGTTTTCCAAGGTCTCTCAACCACCTGCGTGAAGTTGGCCCCCCACCCAACGCAAAATGAAACCAAAATAGTCTCGTTCGTTTGTGCCGCAAAAATTTTTGTTTGTGCTGTTTTAGTTTTTTAGATATTAAAAGAATAATTTTAAGTAGGTCAAGTTCACTCAGCTCCCCACCTGCTCCAAATTCGCCCAAAAACGGTCCCATTCGTTTGTGCCGCGTTTGTGCCGGTGAAAGTTTTGTTTGTGCCGTTTTGGTTTAATAAATATTAAGCACTGAATTATTGGCCGATTACGTAATCAGCCCCCCACATGCTCCAAAAGCAACAAAAACAGTCTCATTCGTTTGTGCTGCGTTAGTGCTGGTTTGTGCTGCAAAAAATTTCGTTTGTGCTGTTTTAGTTTTTTAGATATTAAAAGAATAATTTTAAGTAGGTCAAGTTCACTCAGCCCCCCACCTGCTCCAAAATCGCCCAAAACGGTCTCATTCGTTTGTGCTTCGTTTGTGCTGGTTTGTGCCGGTGAAAGTTTCGTTTGTGCTGTTTCCGTTTTTGAAATATTAAACATTGAATTATTGGCCGATGACGTCATCAGCCCTCCCACATGCTCCAAATTTGCCCAAAATGGTCTCGTTCGTTTGTGCTGCGTTTGTGCTGGTTTGTGCCGGTGAAAGTTTCGTTTGTGCTGTTTTGGTTTAATAAATATTAAACATTTTATTTGGGCCGATGATGTCTCCAGCCCTGTCTGCTCCAAATTCAACAAAAACTGTCTCGTTCGTTTGTGCCAGTGTTTTAATATCGAACATTAGAGGTGGGTTATACATGCTGGTATTACAATAATAATAGAGTAATATTTATCATTTCGCTGGTCACAAATGTATGATTCATGTGCAGTGACTAGGGGAGCGCGGGGCACAAACTAACACGGGGTAAATATTAACGCAGACTTTTTAGATAGTTGCAAAGGATTAAATGTGACGTACTAACGGGCTTTTCACCACACTGTTTGCACACATCTTCTGGCCATCTTTCGCGAAAGTTCAGCGAAGTTTGGATGAGAACCACACAAGAAACTCTTTTGGCAGCATGTTTATATTTTAAAAGATGGTACCATTTTGAAAGATGTGAAAAACACATAGTGACTGCTAGCCAGTCCTGAGGTAAACAAGACACCGCATTAGTTGTATGGTGTTACAACTAAGCAGCACATTGCATAGCCTACATCAATAATCAGATATTTTGCATTGTAATAAACATTTTCATGTCATTACATTGTTCAAAGCATAGAAAAAAAAGATATTTCATTCATAAGTTATGCTTCTGATCATCAAGACTCTACTTTTTTAAAGAAATAAAAATACATGAATGAACATGGATTGAATAGCATGCGTTTCAAATAACCCTCTGTCTGTTACAACGAGCCAACATTTTACTCCTGCCGCTTTTGGCGATCCTGCACACAAACTGTAGGTCCGACGCACATAAAAACAGTGTTCATTTATAGGAGAGGCTTGTATGTTGTTTGTATAAAAATATGGTTTGTCTAACCGTATTACTTTGTTCATTATTTGGCCAAAACCGACAAGTGTTACGCTGTGCCCCGCACTCCCCTATTTTATTTCTGGTTTGTCATTTGTTCAATTTCTAACCAGCATATTTCATGCTAGCAAAGATGTTTTTAATAGAACGACAACTCAACTGTCAAGACTATTAAACAATTCAATAAACAATTATCTTTACTTACCTGGTCTCTCCTGACTTTTTATTTTGTTTACAAGGATGATCTGCTACACTTCACTGACAGCTCTAGAACAAGTGACACTTCTGTAAGATGCTCTTGTGAAAATCAGTGTAGAGTTCGTTGAGAAAAGATCGATACAAATCAAACTATAGAAGTCATTACTAAATCAAATTTCTGGCCAATGTAAGTACAAAGTTTTAACACTGTCAATTATAACATTATTAGTTATACAAGAGAGCTAAGATTATCAATGTTTACTGAACAGAAAACTCATTGCTAATTTAATACTGCTAATAAATATAAGAAATGCTAATTACAACTGCACATCTGACCCATGTTACATTTTTATAATATATTGTACTGTACATCTAGGGGGTCAACATTACCATATTGGTCTTGATATAAGATATATTATCCTTATATTTTATTACTATAATATGTATTCAGACCAATATAGTTGTGCATGAAAATAATTTTAAACTGACATTTTTTAGTCAGGTTTTTTTAAGTGGGTAATTATGTTTTGCTTCTCCCAGATGCCCAAGAAACCAACAGTTGACAGGGATTCCATTTTCACAGTCTTCTGTTCAGCAAAAGATGCCATAGTCATAATCAGAGTATCTGGACAGAGATTAGTAAGCAGCTAGAAAACAAGATCACTGAAAAGGCTCTATACACCTTTGTTCAATTAAACAGACACAACATCTGGTCTGCTTTAGGGTTTACTCATGAAAGTGATCATGAAACAAGTGGCAGGAGTGATGATGCTGATTGTGAGCCAGGGTCCCTTTCCCCCAGACCAACAGATTCCTGGACTTTTGATCCTGAAGTTCCATTTCTGAAATGGATTGAATTCATGCCTGAAACAGTAAAATACAAAAACAAGTTCTCTAAAACACAAAAAAGGAATACAAAGTTTTGAAGCCTGGCATCTGGACACGTGATAAATCATCAAACGCTGTCTTTTCAATCATATCATCATATCAGAATGATTTATGAAGGATTCAGCTTTAATCACAGGAATAAATTACACGTTACTATATATTCACATAGAAAATCGTAATGTTTTCACATTAGTTCTGACTGGTACTGTATATGTTTATATGCTTATTGGTGCGTGTATTTATGACATTGATACTATTACTACTGTTATTTACATAAGAACATAGAGTTCGTTTCGTTTTCTACCAAGTAAAAACACTTAGGCTACCTCGGAGTTTATGTATTCCACACATCGCTGTGTCCGTCAAAAGCTGAAAGCGCGCGGTGGATAAATAACAGTTTAGTGAAAGTGAATGTATGGATCTTCTGACTTCAATTGAGTGATCTTAGACAGACCGAATATTATTTGAATATTATAAAAACCGAAACAGCACAAACGAAAGTTCCTAACGATAAGTTTCGTTCACAAACGAAAGGCTTTGCTAGCATGAAATATGCTGGTTAGAGATTATACAAATAACAAACCAGGAATAAAGTAAATTTGTGACTAGCGAAATGATAAATATTACTCTATTATTATTGTAATACCAGCATGTATAACCCACCTCTAATGTTCGATATTAAAACACTGGCACAAACGAACGAGACAGTTTTTGTTGAATTTGGAGCAGACAGGGCTGGAGACATCATCGGCCCAAATAAAATGTTTAATATTTATTAAACCGAAACAGCACAAACGAAACTTTCACCGGCACAAACCAGCACAAACGCAGCACAAACGAACGAGACCATTTTTGTTGAATTTGGAGCATGTGGGGGGCTGAGTGAACTTGACCTAATTAATTATTTTTGTAATATCTTAAAAACGAAAGCAGCAAAAACGAAAATTTTTGCAGCACAAACCAGCACAAACGCAGCACAAACGAATGAGACAGTTTTTGGGCGAATTTGGAGCAGGTGGGGGGCTGAGTGAACTTGACCTACTTAAAATTATTCTTTTAATATCTAAAAAACTAAAACAGCACAAACGAAAATTTTTGCAGCACAAACCAGCACAAACGCGGCACAAACGAACGAGACTATTTTGGTTTCATTTTGAGTTGGATGGGGGGCCAACTTCACGCAGGTCTCTCAACCAGGTACTGACCGGCTCAACCCTGCTAAGCTTCAATGGGCAACAAGTCTTGGGCTACAGGGTGATAACTACCGATGATCGTTAATGTTGAAAACGATTGTACCGCTTAATATTTTGATGGAAACAAAGATACATTTTTTGGGGATATTTAATGTATGGACAGTCAACAGTCAATAGAACAGCAGTTATTTGAAATCTTGTAGCATTATAAATGACTTTACTATCACTTTTTACCAAAATAATGAGTCCTTGTGAATTAAAAAACAAATCATACTGGTCCAAGACCTTTGAATGATAGTGTTAATTTACATTAGTGCATTTGGCAGACGCTTTTATCCAAAAAGTTCTGGGAATCAAACCCATGACCTTGGCATTGCAAATGCCACGCTCTACTATTTGAGCTACAGGAAAGCCATATTCAATTTGACATTTAATAAATAAATAGAAAAGTACATCAAAATGAGCAGTCATTGATACAACAGAATGAGTAAATGGGTGTGCATGATTTTAACATACTGTATGGGAAGAGTCAGCCAACTAAATTGAAGTTTGATTTTGTGCGCAATATGGTCAATAAACGGCTGGCAAGAAAACCTGATGCAGCACATTTTATAATGAATTGTCTAGAGCACTACAATGGAAATATAGTACATATGACTGGCCAAAAAAAAAAGGTTACATACTGAGGACAAAGATGCAAGGCACACGGATGTCAAGTATAAGAAAAAAATCAGATCTGAAAGGAAAAAAGGATGACAAAAGAAAACAGTGTACTTCCCACTGTCGAGAACACTTAGCGAATGAATGAGTGTGTTCTAAAAATAACAAGTCTACAGCAGCAGAACCGAGTAACTGCTCAGGGTAAAGATGGAAACCTTCACAAGTCTAATGCACACATGTATCCTCGTCCAATCAGAGGCTGCACTGGGAGCTAACAGTCCCTTAAATAGAATCTATTCATCATCAGGGTTTAAACAAAAACTCACATTCTTATTTAATTATTCAGCGCCTAGAGCTGCCTACCAGCAGCCTGTGTGTCAAGGCTAATCTATCAAGACCCTAAACAAATATCGATTACACTCATAATTTTCAAGAGGGCCTTGCCTCTGACAGCTTACAATTTCGATTTTTAATATCCTTATCTTTAAGGTTGCACTTTTGCATAGATGAGATCGTTAATCAGTACTTGATTTCTATGAGAGGATGAGACATGAGATGTATGGGCGTTCTTTTATTTAAACATCAATTGAATTGTCCTCTAAAGACTGCAGTAATTCAAGAGCGAGATCCATTTTAATGGTTATTTATACAGGTAATTGATCACTGATGTTCCAGGTCCATTTACAGATCCAAAAACTAAATGAAAACAGCAGGATAAGCGGCCTTGCTTGATGACAGGAAACAAGAACCCTAGAGATCGAGTCCAGCTGTGATATCAATATGCCATCTAGCATCTATATGCACACACATATTTAGTCTTCTCTTCCTGTATGCTTACACACACAAAATTGTTTTTCCGGTTTATTAGGCATCCATCTGGCAATGTACGTTAACACTAATGCTGGCACCCATTAAAGAATGACCACATTCAAGCTAGCTTGAATACATCTGAATCTGTACCCGTGTACGAAAATGGATTATCTGAAAAATATTTTCAGATATATACACAAGAAATTGAATTATCATATCGTAAGAGAGAGGAAGCCGCTTAGAACTCGATGGAAATGAAAAAGACTAAGTTTATGAGTCAGAAAGCAAGAGAAGATATATAGACCTTGAACTTCTTTCAGCTCTGCTGACATACAGCAGGGAGAGAACCGATCCACGACAAGCAGAGAGGACAGACAGATGACAGGGAGGATAAAACAGACAGGGAGCTTGTGGGAAACAGCTGGCTCTTGTTCCTTTTCCTTTCTTTTATTGATCAAATAAACGGTCAGAAAAATCCAGACAATAAAATATGAAATAGTTCACATAACATTAACTTTAATAGAGCCAGCTGTCTTTAAACTAATATCAAAATTATTTAAAATGAAAGAGAAATAACTTTAATGCAACCAGGTGCCTTTAAACATAAACGGATTCAAAATAAAATACATACAAATTATTTTAATGCAGTCAAATGTCTTTAAACAACTAATATAAAAACAAAAATACTGAAATAACTTTAATGTAGAAAATTACGATTACTACACAAACTAATGAGAAAATTATTCAAAATAAAATGTAAAAAAATAAATTATAGAAATAATTTTAATGCAGCCAGCTGCCTGTAAATAATTATTTCAGTAAATTGTGGATTAATCAGGTATATTCTGTCCATGTATACATAGGTGAGTAAATACCTGAATGCATGCGTTAGTTCAGCATCCGAAGTTAAATAAAAACACCACATTCATTTCCTTTTCATTGTAAAATGACTCGTACCTGGACTTCGCTGGTCCTTTGTCGTATAGTTTCCTCCCTCTCTTTGATGTCCTGTTCCACCGTGCTCTTCTCCCTGAAAGACCAGCACAGACATGAGTATTTAATCACAGCGGCGACAGCGGGTACAGACAACCAGCCGCCTGGAACATCATGGACAGCATCTCCCTCCAGCACCATCTCTGAATCTGCTGTCTGAGCTTGTATGTGTGAGAAAAGAGAGGCTGTGCATGAGTCAGTGTGTCAGAGCTGCACATGAGCAGATGGTTTTCTAAACGTCAGGAAGAGTGGGAGGAGGGAAGCACAGAGGGAGATAGATGGGGGATGGAATATATTAAAGGTGTGTTCATATCCCACTGACTGTATATTCACCTTTAGGTCACAGAGGTTAAATTAAGTTAAATTCTAGTATGCCTGCTAGTGTAGGCTTGGATTTTGTTTTCACTTAATAATAATAACCTTCATTTTGCATTGTTGATCTGAAACATTCAAATCTATACTATATATATATATATATATATATATATATATATATATATATATATATATATATATATATACATACACACATACACACACACACGTATATATATATACACCTATATTTATACCTATATACATATATATACCTATACATATATACATATACATACATATATATATATATATATATATATATATATATATATATACACACACATACACATACACATATATATACATACATATATATAAATAATAAAAAAGGTTCAATATACATGTATATACAACTCTAAATATTTGAACTTTTATTTCTAATTTATATTATATAATAAATAATTAAATAAAGAAATTACAAATGTGTTCAAATATTTGCAGTTGTATATACAAGTATATTGAACCTTTGTTATTATAAATATTATAAAAGTACATATTAAAAAATTAACAAAAATTAAAATATTTGGAGTTAAATATTTTCTAATGTTTTTGAAAGTCTCAATTCATATTGTGAAATATTACTTAAATATATAATAACTGATTTCAGCATTTTACTGGAATAATGCATTTCTATGGCAACACTATCAACGCCTAAAGACATTTGCAGATAGTAATTACGAGCTCTATAACACCGTGAACATTTTTTACAAGTTGAAATCTCAATTAAAACCTGGTGTGAATGATGCTAATTTCGTACATGAAAAACATGTTTATTTATATAGAATCTGAAGGAGAAAATAGATTTAAGTGTTCACATCCTTAATTTGTTCCCTGTTGTCTATTGATCTAAATATTTCAGGTCACATATTTCTGGTACTCCTTTTTAAGGATAAAACTATCCATCTTTTGGTTACCTATCCATCTTATCAGATCACTAGTCTTGTGGTTAACAACTGATCTGGCTAAGTTCATTTACATGTACTTCTGTGGAATGGCCTTTCTTTTGATGACGTCAGATTTTACAATTTTCACGTGCATAAGAAATAAGATGCTTTGTTAAAACCATTTGCATTGTAAATCCATGCAAATGAATTTAATTTCATCAACTTCCATCATCTTAACAAGCTACAGTGTGACAGCTTATTTTACATCTTAGAGTTTTAGCTCATGGTGTCAACAATAAACGGATAAATGTTGGAATGTTTCTTTATGTAGAATCTCTCTTAAGTTACGATGCTTGTGATCTTGCAAGAATAAAACGGAAAGATTAGAAAAGGAAAAAAAAGAAAAATATTTCATGAAACCGTTTAATAACAACTCTTCCCCAGCAAGATTTCTCAGGGCATCTTTCCTAGATAAGGCAGAACTGAATTAAGCTCTGACTCAACATTTCCTCCCAGATTCTGATACAGTGAATTCATGCTGCAGTCTTCCCAGCAACAACAGAGAAACACACATGGATCTGACCAAGAGTCAAACACACTGTGAGTCAGAGACTCCCATGAGGAAAGAGAGAGGAGGAGAAAACAAGAAAATAGAAAGACTAAAAGGGGATGTATAAATTATACAGGATAAAATGAGAGTTTGAAAAAAGAAAAAGAATAGTGTTGCCAACAGATCCACCTATAAACTGGACCTTGAGCAACCCAGATCAGCCAAAACAACAGAGCACGGGTACTCGTTTTTTAAATGAGGGTGTGGCCTGTTCTTACCTGTCACCTGAGGTCGCTCGTTGCCGCGGAGATTTAAGGCAATCCCGAACCGCACGCATCATTTTAGTGACAAACAACAGCCCATCGTACAGAACCATCCTGTTTTCTATCCTTTCTGCTCATCTTCTTCTGCACACTCCATTTTAAGCAGACTCATTACTTCTCACTTAGTCTTTCTTTTGCACTCACAGGAAGTGAGAAGTGCTAGAACTGCTGTTGACCGTCAATCTCACACTGAGAGTGGGTGTGCTAGGAGCTGACAGGTGACTGTGACTGCTTTTGCTCAAAGTCTGGAAACCAAAGATGGAGGGAAAACTAGAGGCGGGGGCATCTTCCTCTTTCTGTGTTTGTGTAAATGGGAGCTCCACCTCTCCTCTGTGGGCTAGTGACTCCCATCACAAGGTGTAACCACCTCTGAAGACTCAATTCAGGAAGTGATTTAAAGACACAACACACGCCAAATCCTTTTACTTTTCTCATCTGTTGTATACATATGAATGATTAGCTCAACCCTAAATGATTTACACCCATATGATTCTGACTAAAAAGCGAATTTGAGGAACATGACAAAAGGGACTGTAGATTACTTATAAATCCCTGAATGGTGCAGCTCCTCAGTACTTGAGCAAGCTTCAATCACTTTATAGTCTTTCAAAATTCTGGCCAGTTGATAAAATCAACTACAGATGGTCGACCCTTTTCTTATTTAGCACCCAAACTCTGGAACCGTCTTCCTAGCGTTGTTTGGGAGGCAGACAGACACACAGTCAGTTTAAAACTAGTTTAAAGATCCATCTTTATAACATAGCAAACACATTTCTATAATTTAATTCCCTTGTTTGATTGTTAGGCTGCATAAACTAGGTCAAACGGAAACACTTCTCACAATATCTGATGTACCGGTACTTGTTGCACTGTAAGAGGAATGGAAATATGCAAATATTATCCTGTCCGTCTCATTGTTATCATGAGGTTATCCTGAGGTTACTGTAGTCAGCCGAATCCAGTCCAGAAGACAACTACTCCTCCAACTGAGCCTGGTTTCTTATAAGGCTCTCCCAAACTCCTGACTTTTGACTGCACTGACACTGGAGGAGAGCAAAACTGATTTATAATTGAATTAAACATTTTCTAATTGACGAATCAACACGGAAATTACCTCAGCTGAACAATTACATTATTGTCTTTTTTAAGCTGCTTTACAGCAGAATTGTGTGTGATCATTATTTTCCTGTTTATTACTGTTAAGCTGCTTTGAACCTCTGTATCGTATAAAGCGCTAGATAAATAAAGGTGACTTGACTTTAGAACAGAGGTTTTCAAAGTCTGTGACAGTGGGCCTCCCTTTTGACACAACCCACCCAACGCCGCCCCCCCACCCCTGTATCTGTACTCGGACTGGGCGGGGCATAACCTGAAAGTGGGTGGATTTTAACTCGGAAGGGGGCGGGGCTTTAGCCAGTATGTTATTTTTAACCATGCAATTGATACAGGTTGATCAGAAATTGTTATATTTATTGCTGATTAGAAAACTATTTACATGACAACATCAGCATTGAGCTTCAGATCAATGGTTTTGATCACAAACGAACTATATAGAGAACAAGTTTTGCAACAATTAACCCAACTCATGCGGTTGCAATTATGAAGAAAACTGTAATGAACAAGAGTTTTCATTTAAACATAACTCTCTTTTTTTAACTTTTAATTTTTTTATGATCAGTGTAATTTTTATTTATTTATTTCCACACCAGGTATGCGTGTGTGTGAGTGAGAGAGAGAGAGGGGACTGTGTGTTCTACGGATCAAATAGTCTGACGCTGTTTTTAAGATCTGCATTCCTTTATTTTGTATGAAAAACAGCAAGAAAGCGTCAGACACTCAGTGCACGAAGTTAAACAACTGAACAGAGCAGCAAACGGTTAAATAAACATCTCCGACAGGCAGAGACGCAACGCTAGTCGCATTCTATCAAGAACCACGTCTGAACAAAAACCCCATGTTTACCAGAACTATACTGGTTAATAAGTAATACAAACAAACCGAAATAAAAAACGAACCTGAAGCTGAAGGAACCCTAAACGTTAACGGAAGACGCGCGAACCTGAGTGATAGAGAGAGAAAGACACCGTCTCAGTGTTCTGCACGTGAATGAGCAGGGCGGAGCCGCGCGAGACGAATTAAATCTGCATGTGTAGGGGAGGCGCGCTGTGACTAGCCTATCACAGACACAGTCAGCTACCCAATGAGGATTTTATTCAGTCCGAGCACAGATAATGACTCTAATTACTCGTATGATACTCACACTCGGCAAAAGTGCTTTATCCGTACCAGATACTCGTTTCAGCCGAGTATCCGGCTCAACTCTAGTTAGTAGACTTTCATTTTTTACAACTCTCCGCGCCTCCCCTGGCATGCTCTGGCGCCCCCCAGGGGAGGCGCGCCCCACACTTTGAAAACCCCTGCTTTAGAAGGATCATAAAATTATATGACTTGTTATTCTTCTAAACTTTCTGGAGCCATACAATGAAAATGGTGGGAGGAATAGATCAAAATTTACTGTTTGACTCACAAACGAATAACTCTTTGGAGTAGGATATTTGCAATGAATCAATTGATTTGGTTCACAAAACAGTGAATAAAGACTTAAAATTCGTCATATCCTTCACAGAATTCGGAATACTGCACAACAGTTGTGTGGACCAGGGCTGTTCATGTTTAATAATGATTTAAAAAAATTGTTAAATGAAAAGAAGCTAAATATAAATATTAGATAAAAACAAAAGGGAAAAAATTTAATTACAAGCATTTCCTTGGTAACTAACTAAAATATAATGTGTAAAGGTACAACATGTAACTTTAGGCATAACTTAAAACTTATTTTTTACTTTAATGTTTAATTATGCTTAAAATAAATTGCCTTTAGTATTTTCTATATCTACTTTTCTATTATCCTTCATGTGTTTTAGTATTTTATACAGTGTGCGTTGCATTTATTTTCTCTTATGTTTTATGCCTGAAAAGTGCTGCATCAATAAAGTTTATTATTATTAAAAATATCTTCTTTTGTGTTCTGCAGAACAAAGAAATTCATACAGGTTTAGAACAACTTTAGGTTGAGTAAACCATTTTCATTTTTGGGTGAACTATCCCTTTAAGAGACATAACCGGTTTAAATGTAAAAGATCTCAAGCTGACTAGCTGAAGACTGCAGCTATACTTATTAATAGACAAGGTACTTCCTTGAAGATAAATTCCATCACAGCGCTGCAACAGCCAGAATGAGATTACCAAAAACAATACATAATGCTTTACAATTAAAGAGCTTCATATGACAATTGATCTGTTCAATAAAATACCTTAACACTATGAGGGTGAGCAAACAATGACAATCTTCCTTTCTGGTTTCTGGGTGAACTATCCCTTTAAAGTCAGCACAAAGTCAAAATTGTACCTATTTACCACTAAAATAAAGTGATAAGACTTTAATCACCAGTCTTGTGGTAAACAAGTTAATCTACTTTTTTTCGTCTTTGTAATCTTTATTCAAAATCTGAAAATGTACTTCTTCCTCTGTGGAATGGACTTCCTTTTGTCTGTCTGCTACTTTTCTAGATCCTAAAAAAACTTTTCTAGAAAAAAAACAAGCCACACCCTCCATTTATATCATTTGATATTCTATTTCACACCGACTTCAACATAAGTGATTTTATTAGTCTAAACACCGTCTGCGATTCGGCAACTAATGCAGCTTGATAAGACCTTACACATTACGATGACAGAGCGAGGAACATTAAGTAATGAGATACTCATTAAAGAAACCATTCATCAGTTCAAGTGCATCTATCATAATGCGTGGACAGATTTGTGCACAATGACACTGAGATTATTGTCAGACCTACACTTCTGCTTTTGTGGTTTCATAGGCAGCTGTGCACCTGTGTGAGGGCACAGTGTGGAAACTACAAACACACCATGTTAAAACAGATGGCCTGATAATACAAAAAAAGAAAAGAGAAATGGAGAGTATAGTATGGTAAAAATGTTGTGTGCCGTGAAAAGACAGGAAGAAAAGCGCAGTGGTTACATATAATGACATCCTTTATGCATAATGTCTCCAGTCCATGGGTCCACAAGATATATATTAAGTTAAAGCTAGACATTTTAATGCAGGTATTTAGTTTAACACTAGCTGGGCAGAGAGAAGAAAAATCAGTAACTCACCTCTGTAAATCCACAATTTCATTAGTGAGCGAATCCAACTCTTTAATTGCAGAGAAATCTGCAGCCTGTAATGAGACTGCATTATTCTGTTCAGGAGCAAGGAGAAAGCATAAAAAAAGAAGGAAAAGGGGATTTTAGCTTCAATTCTAAACTTTTTCCCCAACTACATTAGATCACATCCATGAGGGGAGAATTCAGTCACACATCATTTTTATGAATTTAGCTGCATTAAAAAAGTGACAATTTCAAATAAAGTGTTGTTCGTTTTAAACTTTTATTCATTAAAGAATTCTGGGGGGATAATTTCCATAATTAGCAGCCCAACTGTTCTTAACACTGACAATAAGAAATGTTTCTTGAGCACAATAACATCACATTAGATGATTTCTGAAGGGTCATGCAACAACAATGACCTCATCGCGGTGTGGATGGTCACGCGTCGAGACCCATTTCATACATACATCTGCACTTGTCTAAATTAATCGCTTACCTTTAGCCTTTTTAATGAAAAAAAGGTCCATGTTTGATAAAAATGTTCATGAAATTAAATTTTTTTTACATGAAATTAGAAAATATTTAAGTGATAGTGGGTTTAGTTGAAATTTTTATACGTTCTCATATCCATACATTTTGTTCTAATATCCCAAGGTTTACAAAATTCTTAGTGGGTTCTTTTGTAGCGAGGGTTTAGTTCCTGATGGTTTAGAGGACAATTACTCCGAGTCGCCCCATCATTTCAAAGAATAGTACAATGGCGAGCGTGTAAAAACGCAAAAAGTAACAAAAGCCTCGTCCGTTCGGAGAAGAGCGCAGGCAGTGCGGAGCAGGCGAAAGTATGAACAATTGTTAAGAGACTTAAAAATATTTTTTTAAATCTTCAGGGTTTATACGGAACTTCTTAAGTTGAATTTACTACCTTTTTACTACCTTCAAAATATTTTTTAATACCAGCGTCACTGCGATTATCTTGACCAACATAACCATTTTTTTAGGATTGGTTGTGCCTCTTGTCAAACATTAGGATGAACAGCCCTGCTTGGTTTACGGTCTCCACCAGTTTTTCTTCTTAAAATATGGTGCAATACCAAATTTGATCATGTAAGCAGACTTATTCTTGCCTAAAGCGAAGGATTTCGCTATGTTGGAACATTTGAAACATGAAACATTTCTAAACAGCTCTCCAAAGCCATCGTTGGAATTGAAAGAGTGGTGTTTAGTTGCTAGATCTAAACACTACGGACTAGTCGACTAGTCGAAACGCCACTGATTTGTGAGTCATTTAAAGTTTTGTATCTGATCAGACGACTAGACTAAAAGTAAGAAGACAGTCAAAAATACATTTAAATGCATCAATAATACATTTAAAATACTGAATCTATAAATCAAGTAAAATATTAATGAATTTTGCTGAAATAAGGTCAGTATTAGGGGAGCGCGGGGCACAAAGTAACGCGGGGTAAATGGTACCGCAGACGTTTTAGATAGTTGCAAAGGATTAAATATGACGTACTAACGGGCTTTTCACCACACTGTTTGCACACATCTTCTGGCCATCTTTCGAGAAAGTTCAGCGAAGTTTGGATGAGAACCACAGGAAAAACTCTTTTGGCAGCATGTAAATATTTTTTGTTGTAGTAGTTGTTTTTCGATTTTCAAAGTGTGTGAAAGTATGTTAGTCCAATAATTACCATCTTCTTGGCTAAAAGATGGTACAATTTTGAAAGATGTGAAAAACACATAGTGACTGCTAGCAGACCGTAAACACGACACCGCAGGGTTAGTTGTAACATGATGTTACAACTAAGCCGCACATTGCATAGCCTATATCAATAATCAGATATTTTGCATTGTATTAACCTATTAAAAAGTTTTAATTTTCAAAGCATAAACAAAATGTAAACAAAATAAAATAAAAATATAATATTTCATTCATTAGTTTTGCTTATGATCATCAAGACAACTTTTTGTAAGAAATAAAAATACATGAATCCATCCATTGCATAACATGCGTTACAAATAACCCTCTGTCTGTTACAACTAGCCCTGCTCACGGGGTAAGAAGTAACATTTTACTCATTTTATGCTTTTGGCGATACTGCACAGAAACGATAGGTCCCACGAACATGAAAACAGTGATCATGTGTAGGAGAGACTTGTATGTTGTTTGTATAAAAATATGGTTTGTCTAACCCTATTACTTTGTTCATTATTTGGCTAAAAAAACCAAAAAGTGTTACTTTGTGCCCCGCGCCGCTATTCGACATGCTTTCCTTGTGACGTCTCAAAACTGCTGTTTTATGTGTGTGTTTCCATGGCGACGCGTCATGCTTGTCAAGTGACGCACAGCAACCACAAAAAAGTATCGCATGCATTTAGTTTCTCTTATTTATTCAAAATATTCAACTTGTTCGCTGATAGTTTGTCTCGCAGATCGGAGAATCTGATCTGTCGGATTTACAACACGTAAATTAAGTCACTTCTACCGAAATACATGACAGTAAGTGTCCGCTGAAGTGGGAGAAGAATAGAGTGACTTTACCGCCGCACATAAACACCACAACGCCTCAGCTGCAGTGTAGTCTGTTCACTCTGCTGTTCACTCACCTCAGCTCGCAAAGCACTGGGCGCGCGCGCGAACAAACACAACCTCACGTGATATTGCTCAGGTCCTAATTTCAACATCTAAATAAATCCTCGCGAATTTTAAAAGAAAGGCCTGCACTTAACACAAATTGAAAATATATTAAAAAAAATTGGGCTCGAAAATTTAATACCTCGTCAAAAGACGTTTACTACTTTTTAATGGCCTTAATTTTGGCTGATTTCATTTACTACCTTTTACTACCTTTTACAACCCCGCGGACACCCTGATCTTACCGACCCCAAACATATGATACCATATGAAACAAAACAAACAAACATACAAAATAAAGTCAAAGTAGCAAGCTAGACAAAATAATCCTAACATGTACTACTATTTTTCTCTTTCAAAACAACAACAAAAAACAATTCAATGAGTATTGTACCTGTCGTGCCAGTCTATCACAAGGAGGGATCATTTCCGGAGTGAGTGTCTGGGGTGGATCTACTCCCTTTGAGAGCTTCTGATTGATCAGATATAGAGCTAATGCAAACTGATCTCGGGTCAGCTTCCCAACGTCACCTATATCGCAAAGCTCCCTATACAGACAGGCACAAAAAATAGAAAAGAAAGTAACATTACATTGCCAAACCATGCAGTTTTAGCGTTTCCAAGATATAGATTAGGTCTAATTAGATCTACACGAGTATTTATGGAAAACGAAACTAATAAGGGAAATTTAAATCCCAGCAGTGGCATCTCACCAAATGCGGGCTAAAGTAGCAGACGGCAATCCCGTCTTCAGAAATATATCTCGGACCTCAGCACCAGACACCAAGCCATCCATGTCACTATCTGTCATGACGAATAAGTCATCGTATTTGGCTTTATCTGCTGGAGATACCACCCACTGCACACACACAATTATACATAGATGTTTGTTAACGAAGATCTGGGACATTTTCAAACTACACCATAATCATTCATAACATTAAAATGATCAATATTCAAACTGATTTGAAATGAACGTGACCTGTGGTGGTGTAGGTTTTGCTGGCAGTGTTTTAGATCCAGAGTGGGCGGAGCCTCTGTCTTTATGCTGTGCTGGAGATGGAGACGGTAGGAGGGGCATCACAGGAGGCGTGGCTATTTTTTTCCGTTTTGATGGTGGAATCAAAGCAGCGGGCAGAGACATGGGAACTGGCTCGGACTCCAGGGCTCTGTATACCAAATACATGGCCTAAAGCACACAAACACACATAAAATATGTGACCTGTTAACACTGACACTTGAAGTATAAAAACAGTAGTGTTAAAATGCAGCTTTTCACAAACAAGGTCAACTTTATGAAAGTCTGATCTATGTAAAAAGCAGGATGAAGTCACCCTTAAATAGCAGGCTAGATGAAATGTAATATGCAAAGATACCGATAAGCCATTTATGGGTTGAAAAAACACTGACTCAAGTTTGTGATCAATATAACTGATAAAAAAAGGACATGTTTTCCTTTATCAGGCCAGGGCTCGACAAATCCAAAAATTTGATAAAACTCGCCCTGTCGGGCGAGTTAGATTCCAATACAGTTTTTCCATCATTCAACTGTTACTACATAGAAAAAACTTCAGGCCGTATAACACTCGTAAAATATGCCAAACAAGAGCAGAAAATCGACGACGGGCTAGTAGTAGCGATCAGATATACGATTCAGTTCTAAAGTTTGAACCACGAATCACGAATGTAGTATTTACCTCAGGGGTCTCAAACATGCTCCAGTAGGGGTTCAATCTTCAACTGGCTGGAAGGAGCTGCCAGTGACTGGTCACGTGACCTGTCACTTGCTGGTGGCAGCTGCCAGTCTCAACCTGGCAGGTAATGTGACCTGTCAGTGGCAGCTGCCAGTCTCAACTGGCAGGTAATGTGACCTGTCAGTGGCAGCTGCCAGTCTCAACTGGCAGGTAATGTGACCAGTCACTGGCTGGTGACGGTTGTCAGTCTGTCTAGGTTAGTAGTTCAAGGAAACATTGACTTTTGTCAGATTTTTTTCTTTTGATTTTCGCGCTCTGTAGCTCTCGGAATTACATTAATTTATGTCCATGCATATTGTCAAATTACTCATTATGTTCTTAAACATAATTAGTGTTTTTGAGAATTTGATCATTATTATTAGTATGAGTGTACTCTTATGAACCTATTCTTTCATATTGTGGCTGTTTTAGGGGAGTTGATGATAATAAAACGCTCAAATGACTGTGGTTACAACTGGAAGCTTATTTACGCACCGCCGACGCCTCGTCCAGTCAGTGGCTGATGAGTACCGAGTACAGCGCGTTTTCTATTGCTCTCTCTACAACGAAATATATTGTTTTATGATTATGACTGGACTCTTAAGGACCTATTCTTTCATATCGTGGTTGTTTTAAGGGAGTTTGTGCAAAATAAAGCGATCGAATGACCATGATTACAACTGGAAGATTATCTACGCTTCGTCGACGCCTCCTCCAGTCAGTCTCTGATGAGCAACGAGTGCAACGCGTTTTCTATTGCTCTCTCTACAGTGAAATATATTGTTTTATAATTATGAGTGTACTCTTAAGAACCTATTCTTTCATATCGTGGCTGTTTTAAGGGAGTTTGTGCGAAATAAAGCGATCAAATGACCGTGATTACAACTGGAAGATTATCTACGCTTCGTCGACGCCTCATCCAGTCAGTGGCTGATGAGCACAGAGTACAGCGCGTTTTCTATTGCTCTCTCTACAGTGAAACATATTGTTTTATAATTATGAGTGTACTCTTAAGAACCTATTCTTTCATATCGTGGCTGTTTTAAGGGAGTTTGTGCGAAATAAAGCGATCAAATGACTGTGGTTACAACTGGAAGATTATCTACGCTTCGCTGACGCCTCGTCCAGTCAATGGTTGATGAGCAGCGAGTGCAGTGTTGCCAGATTGGATTGAAGATTTCAGCCCAACTACAGCATAAAACCCGCCAATTTAGAAAAAATACCAGCCCAAAATGCTTAATGTTATAAATAATACAAAATATCGCGCAATACTCGGTTGATGACGTGGGGGGTGGGGGGTCATATTTGTTCCCGGTATGACCAAAAGGAGCCCAATCTGGCAACACTGAGCGAGTGCAATGCGTTCCCTATTGCGCTCTCTGCAATTGTACATGTACAATTGTATATGTATATCTGTCTCGTAATTGTAATAAATTGTTTTGGAATCAACTACATTTTGTATTTTTTTTTATTTTACTTTTTCTATATTCATAAAGAAACATGTAACAGTAACAATACAAAGAAAACTGGAAAAATGTTTTTCAAAATGTTTACAAAGCAATAATACAAATATATGGATGTTTACCATATATACCTAACACATATTTGTTCGTAGAGCGAGCAATAAGGAACGCGTTGCACTTGTTGCTCATCAGAGACTGACTGGAGGAGGCGTCGACGAAGCGTAGATAATCTTCCAGTTGTAATCATGGTCATTCGATCGCTTTATTTTGCACAAACTCCCTTAAAACAGCCACGATATGAAAGAATAGGTTCTTAAGAGTCCAGTCATAATCATAAAACAATATATTTCGCTGTAGAGAGAGCAATAGAAAACGCGTTGCACTCGTTGCTCATCAGAGACTGACTGGAGGACGCGTCAGCGAAGCGTAGATAATCTTCCACGTTACCTGCCAGGTTGAGACTGGCAGCTGCCACCAGCAAGTGACAGGTCACGTGACCAGTCACTGGCAGCTCCTTCCAGCCAGTTGAAGATTGAACCCCCACTCCAAACATGCGGCCCGCGAAACGATATTTTGTGGCCCGCGGGACCATATGAAAGTTTAATGTAAGTGTGGACCGCGAGTTTTGAATGAATAGCGCTTTACCGCGTTGTGTGTGTGTGTGAAAGGTTCCCTTTTCGTGCGAGCTGCAGCTGTACAGGCCAACCAATCACAGTGGAGTACAAGACTCCCGGGGGCCAATCATAGTGGAGTAAATGACTCCGGGGGCCAATCACAGTGGAGTAAATGACTCCCGGGGGCGGGGCATCAGCCGGGCTTGAGGCAGACAGAGAAACAGCTGCTCGTGTAACATCACATTTGTCAAAGCCGTTATAGAATTATTACTTATTGTGTTTGAAATTGAGCATGTTTGACTTTGAGCTGGACGAAGTGAATGTTACTGTTATCGGCGTTGGATTTAGCGTCATGCGGATTGTATTTTGTTTTTCCATCATTTGAAATGGGCTGATTTGCGGGACATCGGTGTTATAATATAGAAAATAAAATCCAGTAAATATCGCCTCCGTGGCTGCATCCCATTGTTTGTATATAATACATGTATTAAATTTATCTCCATAAAAATGATCTTCAGATTCACTATCAGATTAATTATATTGTTTCTGGGTTCTTGTTGCATTCAACCAATAAATATTTGGTTTTGCAGTATATCGTGTTTTTTACTTTAATAACTATTTTTGTCTGTTAAAATGCTGGGCGAGTGCTTTATGTGAAGGGCGAGTAAGTTTTTAGGGTCACTAGTCCTGCAGGGCGAGTGACCCTGGAATAATTCATCGAGGCCTGTTTATGATGGCAGAACCAAGCAGAAACATGGGAACTGCCACAACAGTGTTAGCTGCGGTCTAGACTTGTTTAGATTAGTTGTCACTGCTAACACAAATAGAAATTGTACAAAAAATGAAATATGAACATTAAATTAGTTTAATATAAATATTGTAAATGACTTGGTGTTTATATAATATTAAATATCATCTTAATATATTATAATATTAATATAATATTAAATATCATATTAATATATTATAATATTAATTGTATATAAATGTTATAATTATTTATATTTTATATAAATATTGTTTAACTTAAAATTAGGAATTTCAAGCCTTAGCAAATAACTGAAATATAATGCAAGTTTAAGCTAAATAGATTTTTTTTGTTTACAAAAAAGGAAAAACACTGCTTTAGACTGTAACTGAACTCACCACAGCAAACTCATCTTTGTCCAGCATGCCATCTCTGTCAATGTCACTGAGCTCCCAAACCTATAACATTTAATTTCAGTGAGAGGTCAGATCATTTCTGTCCATTGAACCATTAATGCTGATGTACACAGTTATTCTGTTGTAGTTTCATTTCAGTGAAATTGACAATTTAACTGGTAACACTTTACAATAAAGTTTAATTTGTGAACATTAAAGTATTAACTAAAACGAACTGACAATAATCAATACATTTGTAACAGTATTTATACAACATCGTTAACATTTATTAATAAAACATAACCGTTCATTGTTTGTTCATGTTAGTTACTTCACAGTGCATTAACTAATGTTACCAAATAAAACCTTTGATTTGAATGTATTTGCAAATGTTGATCTTAACATTAAGATTAATAAATGCTTTAGAAGTATTGTTTTTTTTTACTGCTCATGTCCACTAATCTTAATAAATCACACCTTTTTGTAAAGCGTTACAATTCAGCTCAACTAGGTTTTAAAAGACCCCAACACATTCAAGCTATGGATGAAGAGTGCAGCCTGGTGGTTAGGCCAATAAATGCACCTTTAAATAAATAAGGAGGTAAACGTTGTATTTTCAAGCCCTGTGATGCACCATCAATGTAACACTTGTCTTACCCTGCCAAGAACGTCCACAGGGAGTTTAGAATTAAGGAGCACTGGTTTGACCTTATCGCCCGTGAGCATGCCACCCACTGGAGAGAGGCTGTCGAAGATGGCATCGAATTTCAGCTTCTCCTCGGCCTATATGACGCGCACAACACACAAACACATTTATAGATGAGCAATTAAGCAATTGAGGCATTAAACTGAAAGGTTGAGCTCATTTTTTATGACTAATTCTAATAATATTAATTGAGCAACTTCTTTTGAAATAACCACAAATCTGTTGGTGATATCTGACCTTGACAATCCATGGGCAGTCTGTGGGCACGGAGCCAAACTGAAGAGGACTGCTAGTGTCATGCTAGACAGGAAACAGAAGAACAGTCATTAACTCACAAGAGACACAAAGCCATTTTCACCACGCACGCAATAAAAACACCAACTAAGCATCTTTTAAGTCATTAGTAATTATATTCCCAGGTCTCCCTGGCTTATGAAGGACATGTAATGTAATTTCCCTGGTCTGGTGAAGAGAAAGAGGAAGTTAAGGTCTGACTTACAAACTTTGGGGGAGGGACAGCAGTATTTAGGCTCTTAAGAGACACTTCAAGTCCATTCTGAGCACACGCCACCAAACGAAGGGCTACAAAAAATTGCTGAGAAGCAACAAACAGATGAATATAGTTGAGAATGTATTGCTCAAACTACTTTTCTTATGATGAACCATAACGTTTCAAAATACCTGCTTGTTTAGCGAGCCTTTGCGTTCGGAATCTGCTAGATCCCAAATCTGTGGAACAAATTTGCAGTAATCAACAAAACACACTATGATACATTGATACAACATTACGTGCATAACAACCTGTTCTATAGCAGTAAATGTTCAGGTAAAAAAAGTTTCATTTTTTTTAAATTAATGCAATGCAATTAATTCATGCAAAATGCAGTGACAGAATAATTTGCAGAAAATCAATATTGTGATGTAAAGAAGTAAAATAAATTAAACCATCTATTTCTATTTAAGTCATCTTGATATTTCCAGCACTTGTCAATCAATCCACTGATTTGCATTTCCCACAATGCTATATTGGAAGCATTGCTAATTGGCGTTACCTTGCCAAGGATCAGGTCTGCAAGGCCAGATCTCTTCAAAAATAAGGCCGCATCATTAGCTACTACACGTCCACTGCCGGACGGATCAACCTGTGGAGAAAAAGCATTATTATTTTTTTTTTTTTTTTTATTAAGTTTGGGGTCTGGAAGATTTGTTAATGTTTTGAAAGCAGTTACTTCTGCTAGTAAAGGCAGCATTTGATGAAAATATAATAAAACAGTTATACTGTGAAATATTATTTTAAACATACCCATTTTCTATTCTAATATATTTTGAAATGTATTATTCTTGAGAAAGCAAAGCTGAATTTTCAGCATCATTACTCCAGTCTTTAGTCTCACATGATTCTTCAGAAAATTAGCTGCTCAAAAAACATTCTTATTATGTATGTGGAAAACATTTTTTGCCGAAACCGTGATTCATTCTTTTCAGGATTCTTTGAGGAACAGAAAGCTCAATAGAACAGCATTTCTTAGAAAGAGAAACCTTTAGTAACACTATAATTTACGGTTACAATTTTGATCGATGTAATGTTTTTTTCTTGCTGAATAAGAGTATTAATTTCTTTAAATAAATGAAAAATTGGTACAGTTTCTAAATAAATATTCTAGAACTGTTGGCTTAAAGCCGAATCATTCACACACAAACCACAAAACAAGCCAGTCACAATGCAACGCACAAATTCTTAGCTGGAGAGATTCACTCAAATAGGAAACCAGCAGCAAGATATTTAAACCATATGCTAGTTCAAACAGGCTGCTTCACTCACCCCGTCCTGTTCGGTTTGCAAAAAATTCATCACTAATTCATAGCGGAATCCTTTTACTGCGAGAACGACACTTACGGGAGGCACAAGCCTCAGAGTGCATTTAGCTCAAACTGACAGTGCGGCCAGATTTCTATTGCCAAGCGCTCTATAATGCCAAAATGAGACAACAGAAAGCGGATCAAATTCTTACCTGTCGATAGTATTTCTCATAGACAGGATTCCCACTTGAAAGCTGCAACCAAATAAAACAAAATCTGGTTAAAATGATTCCAATTATAATGTTTAATCTTTCTAAAACAGGTTAAACTTAACCTTTAAATCAATACATATAAGCGGATTAAACAGCACATTCTTCTAAGCCGTTGACTTTCTTGGCAGCATTGATGCATTCAGACTTCTGAAAAGGAAATGTTAAAGCCATCTGGCAACCAGGTGAACATTTATAGAATGGCAATGTGAAAGCAAACGATCTGACAATGCAATGACTAAGTACTCACACACCTTGGTCCTATATATAAAGATGTTGATTAAACACCCATGCACATATTAACTGTGGCTTTCTTAAGTCTCCTGATATTCTCTGCCCTTCACAACACAAACAATGAAACTTTTGTTGAGTTGGGATTCACAACATTCGAGCAAAGTTACACAGCTGACTGCAAGCCAAACCATCGACATTAGGTTTAGTCACGGCCAAAAGGCTAATTTATACCATATGGACGGAACAAGTGGAATGAGACACTTTATAGAGTCCAAATTATGACTGTTGAAATGGTGTTTTTGGTACGCCAATCCCTCCGCCAGTCAAACGCTATTAGAGGCTTATGTGATCTTACATATCTGAGATCTGCATCATCATGATGCATAAGCATCAACTTGATTTTCTGGCCGAGTTAGGCCGAGTTCTGCCAGATCCCAACTGCTTTTTGGTTGTAGTTCAACAGCTCTGTCTGTCTCCCATCAGGTGGTTACTGGTGCATGCTAATGCAATACTGGCACACAATATTCAGCAAAGTGCCACCAAACATTTCCTTGTCCCACTGAGAAAGGAGTAGGAGTTTTTGTTGTGCTTCTTAAAAGAAAAAAAACTCAAACCAGTTTGTCCTTTCAGGCTGTTCTGTAACTATTCTGTTCCAACTCATTTCCTGAGACTTATTCTGGCATTTTCTATTAACAAATACCAAGCTCCAATGGAACAAAGGCTTAGTATACCATTGTTAAACACACAACAAAAAAATATAATCTACTACAGTGAATCTACAAAAGTATCTAGGAATTCTATTCTCATGCCGTCTTTACACTGCAGTCAGCAGAGAAGCAAAATAAAAATGGATTTACACAAATTACAATTGCAGAAGTAATGTGGTAAAATTAATACTATAAAAAATGAAATTGTGAAACACTAAATGATTGAAGGAATTAAAAATTAAAATCTAAAATTTTCTGTAATTTATGTAATCCCAGGGAAAGCAATGCAATGCAAGTCGCTTTGGATAAAAGTGTCTGCCAAATGCATAAATGTACATGTGATTGCAAAAAAAATAATAATAAAGGAACTAAAATCTCAGTTGTCTGGACAGCAGTCATTTTTCTCAGAGCTGACTTCAAAACAAAGATGTACAGAGTTGTATTGTGCAATACGGGTTCATGTAGTTATGCAACATATATTGTGCATATATTTATGAATATATTGAGATATATTTTTATAGTAGGTAGATCATTTTGACTTGGTCATTTTATAAGTAGCTCACAAGCAAAAAAAGTGTGGGCACCCCTGATATATATCATTACCACGTTATAAAATGTCTAACGTTAGAGATTTTGCTATATCATACATATATAAAAAATGTATATATATAACAATATATAGCTGCCTGTCTAAGGTGGTGTTCATGTATCCAGTTCTCTGTCACGTTCTCTTTTGTGTGTATTTGATCAATATATCAGAATGCCAATCATCAAGTATTCTTGTAAACACAGCCAGTTACGTCTCAAATGAAAGTAAACAGCTGAGTGTAAACCAGATGTGTATCAGCATAATGGATCAGCATGTTTAGTCTTAAAGTGACCTGCTGCTCAGTGCATTAATGTGAATCAAACAAAAGAAAAAATAACTTATACATATGATTATTCTATTTGTGTACTAATTCTAACTGCATGTTAAATAAACCTATTGTAACTGAAAAACCTTCATATTTTTGTTCTACTGTACATGTCCTATGGTTTGTAATTTGCTTTTTTTCTTATTTCCAATAACAGAAATGAGATAAAATAACTATATCATGATATTTACATTTTCGCATTTAGCAGACACTTATCCAAAGCAACTTACGTTGGATTCAAGTAACACATTGACAGTCTCAGTTCTTGCATTCTCTGGGAACCAAACCCGTGACCTCGGCGTTGCAAGCACCACACTCTACTTTTCCTGTACCTCAAACAATGTATTATTTAGATGTGATATTTTGTTATCGTGAAATAAAATCTCTCATACAGTGAAATAAGAATTTGGTTACATCGTCCACCCGTAATAGAAAGCAGAACAGACTAAAGATGTCAGATGGGTCTCTTCCTCTGCCGCAATACATATTTCATGCATGTGTGCCTTGCTTCTAAAACGGAGACATGTGGTCAACACTTTAACAACCCTGCCCATTAGAGAACAGTGTTGTTCTTTAACCAATAAAGAAAGACAGGATGCAAAGTGAGAAACATTTGAGTCCATCAATGCATGAATCCCTCAGGAATCATTAAAACAGTCAAGTGACTCCATGCATCCAATGCACATCCTATCAGAACAGCTGCATGAGTGCCACTCAAGCCATTTCCTTCATACATACTCACAGCATGCAAAGAAATAAGTTCAGACTTTACTGGTTTGAAGATTCTGACTATTTTAATCACGTATAACCTCTTTTGCTGCTCTGTTGAGCCAGCTAGCGAGTGTCAAATACGCTTTAGCTATCTGGCTAATTAGTTTACAAACTGCACACAAGAGGCAAAAAGTTGTTATAAGTGGAATCGTTAAATACATAAAAGGGAAAAAGTGAACGACATGACTGAAATAAGGTAGTAGACGCCATATTTGCATAAAATAACGTCTAGTTCCTATTTATTAATTGATGAAGAGAGTAAAAGTGAGCTAGCAGCGTAGCAAAACTTCCTGCTGCTATGAGAAATATCCGACATGGTTTAGTGTACTAAACCACACATTTAATCCAAAAATACCAACGTTAGATACTTGAGAAAGATGCCCTTAATGTTGTAATTTAAAGGTTAGTGCCATAAATCGAAGCGCTGCAGCGTCTATAATTTTTCATATACGCGAAGACACATTTTACAAGCACTTTCACACATTTATAGCCGAGACTAGTGAAAATGCAAGATGTTCTTAAGATACTTTGGATCAAAAGCTGGAAAAATAAATAAAGTTTTATCCACCCTAGTTCAACACTGACACATTAAGCTACGCCCTGACGCGAGTCGCTGAAAGATCACACTGAAACTTTTTCTCTCCTCAAGCAAACGGCTGAAAACAACTTTAAATAGCTGGGACCAGACAAAAGAGTGCGATCATGTTTCGCCCTAAAGCGCAAATATAAAGCTCAACGGAGCTGAAAGGCGTATGAAATCAGCTGGAAAGTGATTTGGAGAGTGTTATATTTGTGTAGAAAGGGAGGTTACCTGAGTCAGGGAGAGACTGGCAGCCATAGTGTTTCTGTTCCCACTAGTTCATCCTGCGTTGCGATAGGCAATGGGCAATATAGGGATGATATAAAGCCTGGTACTGGATTTATCTTTGGATCGAGGCGGAAGAAAACCCGGCGCTGGATTATCAGTGGATCTGAAGGCGGTGGGTCACGGGTGATGGCTCCTCCACTGCAGAGCCAAAGGACGTCTGGCTCCCCCTCTCTGGACGTGGTGGGTTGAGCTTGATCTACTCCAGCTTCTTCTCTGTGGATCTAATGTGTGGACGGATAGAGATATGGGTTAGGGTGTGGTTGGACATTCTAGATTCACCTATTAAGAACAAATTATATACAGAAAGGGGAAGCTGGACTTGGAGCCAGACTGGTATGGCTCTGCACCGCAAAACCACCAAACACAGGACTGGAGTTCTCCGTGGATCAGAGCACCAATTTATCAATTTACCGATTTATCAGTGGATGAGAAGGTGATATAAGCTTTTAAGATATAAGATTTGTAAAATGGAGGGTTTCAATTTGTGAGTAAAATGAAGTCTGTGGTTAACTTGTAGAGACTTTTTATGTGAATTGTACTGGTGAATTTTAAAACATAATTTGAATAAACAGTTTTAAATATGTCCATTTCTTTTTCCATTTTTAACTACATTTTAAAACATACATTTCATTTCAACATCATTTCATATCTATTAATTTGTGAATTTAAAAGTCATTTGTTTTATTTACCGGTATACATTTTAATGTTTGAATTATTAAATTAATAACACATTCCTCTGTTTTATTTTTGTGTCACTCCTAGTACTTGATGCTTGACAAATCACACAACCATTCTTATGCAGTTGCTTGCAAGTTGCTACAAAAGAGAAACAGATTCAATATTCATAAAGAATGAATACAATGTACAAAACACAAAAGTAAATTTAACCACAGACCTTAATTTAATTATAAACCTCCAAATGATTTTCATACAAGTGAACATGTGTCATATATCGTACATTATTAATAAGAAATTCATTTTCCAAAAAAAAAAAAAACATTAGAAACCCCTGAAATGGAGTGTTGATTTTTTTTTCCCATTTGGTTGTAATTTATTGAATTTTCTCAAAAATGACAATCAAGGAAACACTTCCTTTCGTTGTTTTATTATTGGACAACAACTGTCATACCAGAACTTTTCTTCTCAATGTCAAGACACATCCTTCAAACACAAAAAGTACAAAATATATCTTTAAAAAAAAAAGTTCACTATCCATTTTGCTGGGAGAAGTATCTGTTTGAAGCAGTACAGCAGTGCAATATTCACAATGGCTCTGAAATCTGTTGGAGTGTTACTAGAATGATAGATGACCCTTGAAATCTTACACACATTTTCCTCACTCTACAGGTTCAGCCAAGCTCGGATTACCATAGTTGCTAAATAAATCATTCAGCAACTCAGTTGAACCAGATCAAACATACAATTTATAGCAATCATTTTTAACTTTAGACATACATTCAGCCAAACATGCAAATTCTTCATTTCAACACTTGGCAAACCGGGTATGTAAAAGTTTGCTTGCCAGACCAAAACCTGTGTGAGATGTGTTCAGCAAAGTATACAACCAAGAACCTGATCTCTTGAGAGATTGATATTGAGAGCAAGTGCGAGGTTATGAATGTGAGGTTTGGGTTCAGATGAAACATGCCAAAAATGAGGACTCTCTCTCAAACCAAACACGCACGCACACACACGCAAAACTGTGTCAAGCCAAAATGCTGTAGATGAGATATCGAACTTGCCATATTTTGTAACAGAAGTGAAATGAGAGCAAAACGGTGGCACCAGTACCTAAAAATTGCTCCCCATTATCAACTAAATATAGTAAATGCTCTTTGAGGTAATCATAATAGTTTCTGAGAATTGTAGCTAGCAGTTGACGACTGTTATAATTCAAGTTTCATCTTACAGAATTTCGTATCAAATAGGATATCTGACATTTGCATTGAATTCTTATGGATCATATCTTGCACTATAACGATTTTAACGTTGGTTCTCTTCAACTCTCCCTGACTGAAAACTCTTGGGGGACTTTGCTTGACATCATGCACATGAAAATTATGAAAAATGTTAATCTATAAATAGGTTTGTAGTAGTGGAAAGGGACAAAACAACTTTGCCAGATTCATCCGACACAAAACAAAAAGGAATGTCCAGCATTAGTTCAGTTCTCTGCATTGTATCCCATTAGCCATGGGACATTTCTTCACAAGTTCCTATTGAAATCTACAACTCGTCTTTGAGTTTAGAGTCCGTTTCCTCTTCCTCCTCCTCTTCCTCTTCTTCCTCCTCCTCTTCTTCTTCCTCCTCCTCCTCTTCTTCCTTTTCTTCATCTTCATCTTTCACCTCCTCCTTTCTTGTCTTTTCCTCTTCCTCACGTTTCTTTCTGTCATCTTCTTCTTGACTTTCCTTCATTTTCTTCTCAGCATCCTGAGAGGAACAAAAAAAAAAAAAGAGAATTTGCTATCAAAAAGGACAATTAAGTGGAAAATAATTTAAGAGGGAGCAATAATAATTTAAGAAGCGTACCTTTGTGGCACCCCAAGTCTCACTGCCAACCTCTTCTGCCAGTTTGGGGTCATTGGTAATGAGAAAGTTGTCAAAAATGGTCCCAGACTTCACCTAACAACATACAATACAAGGAAAGCTGGGTTTAAAGGACATCAATAAAGTTATTCAGTTCTGAACACTGAAATGGTCTTTGGGACCCAAGGTAAGAAAACCGCTAATGTACCTGCCACAAGTCCAGTCCAATCACGCCAATGCTATCGTATTTATAGATTTCGTTGTCAGCAGTGTACTCTGGGTTATCAATCTCGGGGTGCACCCATTTCCCTTTGAAAGCAGGATTGTCAATCTGACGGGGTTTCCATTCACCCTGGAAAAGATTAAAAACTCATTTTAGAAAATAAAACTGTAAAAAGACCAAGGTTTCACTGTGACAAAGCCATGTTTTTGGTTTTACACGCATCTTTGTTCGATATTAGAGTATTAGAGATGAAGCGGAAATTCACCCTATCCATTTTATAAATCTTATTGATCTTATTGTGAATTATCCATGTATGCGTATCATAATTTTTTTTTTTTTAAATTTGACCGTGTGATTTAACATTTTCAATTTTTTTTGTGTGTGTAATTTGTAGTTCTTCTGACATATTCTGGACATCTACCATAACTTTGCCCACATAAATCCAGCCCCTTTTTTACAATCAACCATATCTATGGAAGCTTGTTTCTGCTACAAATAATAAAAAAAAGGTTTTGTGACAATCCCAGTTATCATCTCACAATTCTGACCTTTTTTCCCCTCAGAGTTATGTTATATACATTAGCAACAGCTAGTTTTAAAGTCAAATTTGTGAGAAAAAACAACTGCAAGAAAAATCATAACTATTTATTTTGATCTATGCCACGGTGGTGCATCAACGGACAGAACCAAGACTCAACCCTACTTTTTTTTTTGATAACCAATGGATGTATGTTAAGAAACGTAAGAAAGGATCTGTTGCTACTTCTGTTACCTGGTGACTAAGTACTTTAAGGGGAGACACAATTAAAGAAAAGTCAGTACCTTGTACTCAGGATTGGTGACCATGGGCGGCTCCCACTCCCCATCCATCTCATCATCCCAGTCATCAGGTTTCTTGGCATCAGGATCAGGGATGTTCTCAGGTTTGTCCCAGTCCTACAGAAACATATTAGCAAGGAACATATAATTTAATACTTTGTATCAGAACAGCTGTTGTTGCAATGATTTACTTGGTGATCTGTGCATATTTATCCCAAACAGTGGCTTATATAAGCACTTAATCTGTTTTGCGATAAGCAAGCTCTGTTTGGTTCCTGGCACTGTCCTAACCTCTGGTTTCTTGTCATCAGGGTCATCGATCTTCTCTCTCTCATCCCAGTCCTCAGGCTTTTTTGCTTCGGGATCCTTGATCTTTTTGGGAGGCAGGAAGTCCCAGTCTTCTTCCAGAGATCCAGACTCTACCTTCTTATTGTCAATCTTTACTTCATAAGTGTTATCGGGATTGACGATTAACGTGTACAGGTGGGAGTATTCATCATCCTGGATAACAAAATGCATGGTATATGAGCTGGTGCAATGGTGCTTTACAATAGGACTGGTGCCATGGTACATTATGGGACAAAAAATACATTTACAATAGGATTACCTTGCATCGAATGTCTTTGTTGATCAAATGATTTTTGCCTTTGTAATGGAAGATTACATGTACTTTCTTGGTGCCAGGGCCACAGATGTCAGGACCTAGATTAGATAAACCCTAGTGGGTTAAATCATCTTGTGCATCCAAATGCAAAACATGTTTTGATTACGATCAGTTTCAAGACGCTCATGTGTGGCTAATGAAATACTCACCAAACATGATATTATAGGTGGAGTCTCCATGCATATCTTCCTGTTTGAGGTCTGATGGGAAAAGTTTGATGTAGCCTCCACCACAGTCAATGTTCTGTTCATGTTTTACAGTGAACTGGATCACGAGAGGCTGATCCTTGTTGTTGAAATCAGCAAAGCGGGATGAAAGCGCGTAGAAATGAGCATCCTGACTGGTCTGAAGACCTGAAAGTTCACAATATGATACCTGAGTGAAAGCAACCAGAACTCAAACTTTTAAGTTATATTAGGGCTGAAATGACCGTTTACTTGGATCATTAATCTGATAATTATTTCTTTGATTAATCAGATTGAAAATCAAAAAATGATTACAAATAAAATCATTAATGCATGATCTACAGAACTGTTATTCCGCCCAATTCGGTCCTTCTAATAATGTGCATTTCAAAGGCGATGAAAAGAGAAAAAAAAAAAAAGTAAATCTGTGTGCCGTGTAGGTTATATGCAATTAAACAATGTACACAAAGGGGCTAAAATTTAAATTGACTACTTATCAGTTGAAAGTAGACGTTAAAATCAGTACATTAAAAACGATAATAAAGAAGAGCAAATGCTTTAAATTTAAACGTTAACTGGTACGACTTAAGGTAGGTATTCTCTTTTATTGTTGCTTTCAAAAAACAAAATTACTTGTAAGTTTAAAATTCTGCTTGAAAAATGTAATGTCTAACAAGAAGAAAAATGCCTATTTTAGTCAGAATTATTGTGCTCTGTGCACAGTCCACAGATATGATTTTATCGATGAGTACAGTTTCTTTCCTGTGTTGAGGCATTCCTGCTTTTTCAGGGATTATAGACCTTCTTGGCTGCAGGTGGTATTTTCATTTTAAAGAGCATATGATTGGACAAAGATCTCCTGTGGTGCAAGATGAGTCATCAATATTTTTACACCATTTTTCCATAAGAAAACATTTCAAATGCAAAATAGCTGCTTAATGTAAATTATGTCAACGTTATGAGTACACTAGAGCGACTCCGAGCGAACACAAATTAACTGATTAAACCGCACAAATTTTAAAACGTACAACGAATCTTGTGACAAGGACTTGACAAGCAGGTATTTGGACTAGATTTAATCTGTGGCAGGGCAACTGGGCCCAACAGTACATCTGGCTTTGTAATGTTTTGAAACAGTAAATATAAGATGGTGTGACATATCTGCAGCTGAGTTGAGCTGAGCAGAGGTTATGACGTCACATACAGTAGCCCCTCCCACCGATTATTATTTAGTGCTTAAAATAATAGGGAAAAAACCTACAGAGGAAACCACAAATTCCAACAAAGCAGTGTCCATATAATGAACAGAGAAACACTCACCCTTATCTTTCTCGGCATCGCCATAAAATTTGCCTGCAGTGAGCACAAACTTTCCGTAGTCGGATTTGTGCTTGGATTCCACCCATCTGCTCCTCCAGGTGTCTGAAATGTGCATGTGACATGAATATGAAATTAAAACCATTATCAGCATGCATACATGTATAATTATGAGTAAAAGCAGATTAAATCAAAGGATATTTGCTCAACTGATAGTCATTTACCCTTGACTATGTTATAAAATAACCTATTTAAAACAAGACTTTAATATTGCATTGTTATTAAGGTGTTGTAATAATAATAATAATAATTACTATTATTATTATTATTATTATTATTTAATTAACACAAAACACCATTTTGCCAATCCATTACAATGGCATATGGTGACTCCATCACATGCTTGAAAGCCACAGAGAGCATAAATAATATTCAAAAAGCATCAAAACACAACTGCTTGAAACTCACCTCCGTCTTCAAATTGCTCTCTGAAATAAACAGACGATTCTGCAGCTATTAAAGCGATGGACACGGCCATAAAGAGTAGGGATAACGCTGTCATTTTGCAGTAAACTATATTTCCTGTTTAGAGGGGTAGAATAGTAAAATATAAAGAAAATGTTTTAAAAATAAATATTAGGCTTGTATATAATAAGCTCTGTGTGGATCTTCACATGCCTGCAGAATCACCGTGCGCTGCGATCATTCGCACAGTCTCTCCTCTAGACTGGGAACAGATGGCTGCCTCTGATTGGACGGCGGCTGGAGACGATAGCGTCATAACGGTCAGCCAATCAGATCATTTGCGGATTGCCTTGGAACGTCCTTTCTGGCCAATGCCAGCTGACCACGCGTTTGGCAGGCACTAGTGATGAAAGATTCGTTTCAGCGAATCGGTTCAATTAATCAGTTCAGAAAACTGATTCAGTGCTCGCTCACGGTCTTTCGGACGTCCTTGACATTAAGCAGTACTTTACAAGATCTTATGAAGGCGTTTGTAGGTACACATTACTTTAGTGCAGATTTTAAATCCTATTATACGTGGTTTTCTATAAAGTTTTATTAATTAAGGCTTCACCTGGTTTTGCACTTTTTAATAAAATTGTCGTATTGTCAACTAAATAAAAAATTTGACAAATTCATTTTCAAATAAAAAAAGGTGTAGTATATACGTTAATGAAACTGTCACAGAAACAGGTTTTAATTGTTCCTGTATATTTTTAGTAGTTTTTGAATGAACTGTTGACTCGAAAATTGCTCTTGATTCCGCTCGATGCGCGAATGAATCGTACAGATCGATTCATAAACAATTCTTTCGAATCGACTTCTGATTCAGGTTCAGCCCGGTCATTAAAAAGGTTCGAACTGATTAAGAGGAATTATCTTTTCGAATAAGGATTAATATATTTTAGTCTAAGCTCATTTTCTACTACTAATATCCACTTAGGATTTATGCCATATAAATATGCTCATTCAAGAGGAACAAGATGACTTGTTATGGATTTTTATTTCCTTTTTATTTTATTTTTTTACTCAATCAAACAAGTGGTTTAGTTGTTTCCTAAATCTATATAGAAATAATGTCAAAAGTTTTGAGAGCTTGGCACATGTAACTTTATTTTTTTCACCTCAAAGAAGGGTATTTAACAATTGTTCCACTGGTGTGTTAAAAATGGGAAATAGTAATGCAAAATTTAAGTTTTCTCAACCAAAAAGAACAGACAGTAGTGTAGGGGATTAACAGTTAAGGACCCAAGACCAGATATAAAAAATGAAGACCAGGATTCAGAAGTGCAATCAAATGAAGAATATTTACTGAAGAATAGTTTGCATCAGGTTATTACTTCAGGTTGAAGGATTCTGATTGGTAAAGAAAAAAATAAACTTAAGAGAACACTCTCTCATGAACAGAAGCATATCGTCATCGATCACATGGTTGATAACAAGGCCTCTTTCAGGCACTAAGTGACCTTCCAGGTTGCAGAACTGCATTTCTAGGTGTCAGCTTGTCAAGAAAAACAAGTTAGTCCATCTCCCCAACGTGCTGGTCGTTCATCTCACCAATACTGATCTGTAACAGAGCTTACTAACACATATTTATAACACTTTCTTTCTCCCAGTGAGTTTCAGACAATATTCATCATCATTCTCTTGTGTTTGAATATGGTAAAGTGCTTTAAAAAAAGAACATACATTTTAAGAAGTCACTCAAAAAATCAATAACGATTATGAATCAAACAACATAAATCACACAAAATTATATACATTGAAGCGCTAGTGAATTCTGCAATCGGACCCTTCAATAGGCAGCTATTTTGGTATCACTTGCCTGATATTATTTGTTGACAAAAATTTCATTTTAGCTGGTGACAAAATCTAGTTCTTTCAGTTGCGGTAACGTTATCAGCGCTGATAAGTAAAATCAAAAAGCTAATGTGCTTCTTAAAGCAAGGAAATGACCCCCCCAAAAAGCACTATATCAAGCCTCAGATATAAGGCAAACAACTTCTTCAATCTCAGGTTTGTTAAGCTGATCACTCTAGCTCTTTTCCTACCATAAATTTCAATGGTATAACTTCATCTTTTCCCCACAACTCAAATCCTTTTTCACATTTTCATATTAGAATGCTCAAATTGCAAACATCAATAAACAAAAGTGACATTTAGTTGAGTTCCAATTTTTTAAGTAACAAAAACGACACACAACACATTAATATATACAAACAAAAAACTACTATACAATAAATATATTAAACATTTTTTATTGTTAATTTCAAGACATATGTCTTGAAATGTGATAATTAATGCAGATTAATGCAAAAATGTAAAACGTTCTTAAACAGCAACTTACATGGAAAGCCCAGCAGATCCAATCAATTCCTACTTTTTCCCCTCTATTCAATATCCTGATTAGCTCAGAAATACATATTACGGAAGTTAAAAAAAGAAGAAGAAAAATAGGAATTCCCAAACCTTAAACATTGTGGTTCTGCCTGATTGACTAATAGCCTTCCATTGTAAGTACATTACCGTAAATGCATATTTTTTTAACTTGCTTAAGTTCAGATCAATACATGTAAACTGTAATGTTGCTTTCTTGGGAGAAGTAGCTAAGGTATATATATGCACATAAAAGGTTCTTAAAAATAACAATTTCAGTGGGGTTTGCCATGAGCACGGTTTACACTCTGATCCTGTCCTGTCTCTCAGAGTGTAAGATATAGAGTTGAAATGCTGCACTGTTGTATAACTTGCATTTCAGATATCAGCAGTCATTTCTGCTTCATTTTTTGTTACGCTCCGTTATGGTAGAAAGAAATTGATCCTTTGAGGAATGGATTTGCAGCCCTGTGCAGAGAAGAGTTTCTCCTCCTTGGGGACATACAGCATGGCTTTGGCCACTTCATCCAGCGTTCCCTCATCCGGCTGAAGGCCACGAGCTGCATATGCATCATGTGCACACAGTTTCACATGCCGGTACTCCAGTGGTAAGAATGGTACAAAGAAGTCAATAAGATGACCTGACATCAGCTCGCTCTGTGCAAAACCTCCTACACAGGGAAACAGCAGTTATAATTTAAATTTTAGACCAAAGATATGCATCTGCATATAGCTGTAAAAGGGGGGTGAATTTAAATATGCAACATCTCTGGGAGATTTGTTCATGTAAAGAGACCAATAGCACAGCTAATAACAATATAAAAAATATATAAAAATCTAACACAACAAAAAAAACAACAACATGATGGTATATGGAAATGTAGAAACCAGATTTGTTCTGTCATGATGTGTTTGACTGTGTGCAACTACCTTCGGCCTCCATGGCTTCAGCACGCAGAAGATGTTCCAAGTCTTCCATGCCGATATCTTCCCTATTCTGCCCCGAGTGCCAGAAATCCAGTGCCACCTCATTGATGGCAGCACCACCGATATTGCTAAAGCATAACATTCAGAAAACAGCCATTAGTTGTCTAGTACAGTGTTTTTCAACCAGTGTGCCGTGAGAGAAATCGTCAAGTGTGCCGTGGAAAATCATTCAATTTCACCCAACTTATCTAAAAAAGATATTTTGAGCGGCTGCAAGCGGCAGTGGTGCTATAGCTTTGGTGGAGAGCAGATATTTTGATGGTTTAATCAAACCTTTAAAGTTATTAAAAACAAATATCCCTCCAACATAGCTTTTAGCCACTACTGCCACTTTTTAGCCAGTAGCCAACACACCAACCTGAGGAACAGAAATATGGCTCTCCTATAGCTGACCCCATCCACATTATCATAGTGGTCCATGTAGGGCTTTATGGCATCGATGAGTCCTGGATGAAGCTTTTCTGCCTCATCAAAGATAAAGAGAGTCTGTGGGCACCGCAGAACCATGTCTCGAATGGCTTCTCTCAGCTGACCCTAGTCACAAACAAACCCACACAAATGCAAACACTGACGGTGAAGTTCAGGATTCACCAGCACGTACGTGCATATTTCAAAATTTGGACGGGAAAGAATCAGTTGCCTCTGTTCACTGAATAAGGCAGATCAATCCAAGTGTATCAAGGTTGAATTGCAAAATCCTACAATCGTAGTACAGCTTTAGAGGCAGCGGCCAAATAAACGCTTCCAAGAAGCACAAATTATATGATTGTATTGGACTATGTGAACAGCAGATGAATTATAGTAAAAATAGCAAATATTATGCAAATGTTTCAGATTAAGATTTAACCAAAGACTAATACTTTGTTTGTAATAGTTGGACTAAATCAACAAACACCTACTGAATCAGCCCAAATGACCTGGGAAGCAAACTTTGCTCACCTTGTACACGTCCACCAATCTCGCGTGAGGGAAGTGGAATGGGGCAATGAACAAACGCACACATTCACTCTTTATTCCATCCCGGTACAGGTTGTCCGCTACTATCCGGGCCACAAAGTTCTTGCCTGTCCCAGACCAGCCGTGAAAGGACAGAGTCAGTGGTTTGTTGGACTCAGGGTTTTTGATGAATCCTTGAATAGCTTTAAGAACCACAGACTGGGCCAGGTGCTGCCCGTGGAGTTTCACCTGTAGATCTCTCTCCAATCCTGAACATATATCCACATGCATAGGTCACGGGGGAGGAAAAATAACATTTTTTTTTATATTCAACAATTTAGCAATTTTTTCTACCCACAAAAAGTTTTATCCATTGTATACAATGTTAAAGGTTCTCACGTTTTCACCACTGGATTTTCATTTGTGTTAACCAGAAAAAATGATAAAGTAATGTACGCATATACAACATTGATTGCTCTACCTGTGATGTTATTTGTAATCCTACAGTCCCCTGAATCACAGCACTGAGCCAGGCTGCAGTACCAAGCCGTCAGCATGCCAGTGTAGTACTGGGGAAACCCTGACCAAATGTCCCCAGTAGGCACTGAAAAGAACAGTGTGTTACATAAGTCTGTAGTGGGTTACAGATTAGTCATTACAAATAATGCCATTATTCCATTCAAGACTCAGAAAGGAAAAGTTAATCCAAAAAGTGACTTACAAGTAAGGAATACTACAGTATAAAATGCATTATTATAATGCATAAATATACAATTAATTATTAATGCATCCATGAAGCATAATATATGCACTGGCCATCTTGTGATACACATACATATATATATATATATATATATATATATATATATATAGAGAGAGAGAGAGAGAGAGAGAGAGAGAGAGATAGTACTTTATCACAACATATATTAAATGTTATAATCTATATTCTCTTTACCTTGCTGTGTCGCATCATCCTGATGTGGTTGACAATCCCCTTCCCATACGTTGCAATAGATGTAATTAAAATAATAGGCAGAAACATTTGAAATGCTGTCGAATTGAAAAAAATCCGCATCAGCCGAAACAGCCAGGAGTGAGAGCAAGATTACGATCGAAAACATCGGTGCCGACAGAAATATATACCTTGCGAAGAATGTAACATTGAGCTATTAGATGTAATTGCGGAGTCCATTTATATATGCATTGGAGAGTGTCTGACGGCGGGCCGCATCAGATGAACAACTGACGCGAGACGTCACTGGACTCCGTGTAATAGTGAATGAGCGAAAGGAACGAAATGGGTAAAACCAGGCGGGGCTTAGTTCCGCTGAAAAAGAAAGGGTTTTCCATCCCCTATTCTTTTATTTGTATCAAGTTAACAGCTATTGAATATAGGGCCACGAAGACTAGAAAATATTAAAGCTCCGTGCCGTTACTCGGGTCTAACTGAAGTAGCGGTGACGTGGTCACGTGACTAACGTTCAATTTGCTAGCGTTAAGGAGATCGGACCAACTACAATAGATAACTTCATATTTTGTACAAGTAAATTAATAGGCTTACTTCTGAATTACTTCAGTGGGCAATTTAAAAAAATAGAACTTGTGACATATTAGCAGGGTTACAAATTTAAGTATTTTAAAAATTTTAAAGCTCATTAATTTGTCCATAGACAAAAGGTCTTCATGGGTGTTTCTGCAACTACGGGCACTTTTGACTATCTCAATTTTAAAAAAATCAACCTCTATGAATTTACATTTTAACCATCACAGTCTGTAATAGATATAAAAATGTACACAAAATTGAATGTAGTCGTTAAGATTTTAATGTTTATTTTTTTGGTTTTTCGGGTCATCTTCTTAAAATTTGTCCTTACAAAGTTGCAATAACGCTCATTTTATACATTTTTCTTTAATTTCTATAAAAATGTAATACATTTAAATAGCTTTTTCAAATTTTATGCAGATTTGTATACTGATATAAAAAATGTATATACAAAATAAGGAATTTAATGTTTCATGCTCATGTCCTTACCGCAAAGTTACAATAACGCTCATTTTATACATTACATGTATACATTTTATATTTATACATTACATTTATATATATTTATATAAATATATATTTATATTTATACATTACATTTTATACATTACATTTAAATAGCTTTTTCAAATTTTATGCAGATTTGTATACTGATATAAAATGTTTTTTTCATGTTTTTTTTTCCCGTTTTTTATTTGTTTATCATGGTTTTTTCTATGCCATGTAAAAAATTACAGTAACCTTCAATTGTCAATTGTTTCCATACACAAAATATAAAATATAAAATTCAAATTTTTATGACAGTTGTTGCAATTTCAATGTGTAACTCACCTCAACTTGTGTTAAAATATTTTTTGCAAATGAAAATGTGAAAAAACAGAAAAGACCAGTGCTGCAGTAAGGACACAAAGTTAAAGTGCCACAAAATCAAAAATGTATATATGTATATACTTAAGTACTAATAACATACTGAATATTTGTAATTTAATATACAGTAAGCCTTGAATTTGTCTGTACCGCGACACAAGATCTTTACTGCAACATCTAAAAATGATAATACAAAGCATTTTAAGATTATTTAAATGAATCTATATATTCAACAATTTCATTTAAAAAAATGTTAAATTGTAATTGAATTAGCTTATTTTATGTATCTCAACATTGAGACCACAGGTGTGAGACATTAACAGAAATGGTGTTTTGAGCCATAAATGCTTCATAATATTAAATCACATTAATCAGTAATTATATTTTTTGCCAAAGGGTGTAATGACAGTGAATGCATGTATTATGCATTACATGACAAATTTTAACAAATCTAAAATTTCGCTGCTGGGACTTAAGTGCCTGTAGTTGCAGAAACACCCTCAATATTTTAGCCATTACTGCAATTGCCAAATTAAATCTGGCTCAATTAATTATAGGGCATTTTACATGTTAGCTAGTAGGAAGATAGTTGCAAGAAAAGAACCGTGCACAAGAAATAAGTGTACAGAACAGGCTGATCAATAAATGCTTTATTTACAAAATAACAACCTTCCATCTTATTTACCTTTAGACTGAATATAGCTTAAGAGACTGTACCATACATGTGGAAGAGGTTAAGAATCTACATTCTTTATGATACTCTAATCATTTAAAGATTTTAGGTCTAACAGGAAAAATTCTCTATATAGTCAATTACAATTTCCTGTACTCAGTTGAAAAGGCTGTACCAAGTCACATGCAACAAAACACTCTGAATCATCTTCAGTGAATATAATTTGTTTTAAAGAAACCCCATTCCAAAACTGAAATTACCAGACCCCTGAAAGGCCAATTTAAAGGTTACTGGTGAAAAGCAAGCCAAACCCAGACAGGTAGTCTTCCAGAGATCTTGACATGTTTGGAAAAACGAAGATGTAGCCTAAGACTAGATAAACAGAAGAACAGGAGTTGTGGGACACTTCCGAAGATGATGCCAATATAGGTAATCACCATTCTGTAAGGGGGTAAGAGAGGAGGTGTTAAAAAGGTAAAAGAAGAGCACATGTACATACAATAGTGTCACTCAATCTCAGACAAATATGGAACGGTAAAGGGTATAATCAGCAGATTCATATGGCAGAATAGTGTCATCACCGATTGCAAGAAAAAGAGCACCAAACATGTTATATCCATACCTTGATAACTCAAGATCACTTCCCCTCATACGAGACATCCTTGAGCCATTTGGAGGAAGAGCAGAGGAAAGAGAAAGAAATTACTCATTAATTGGTAACCGAAGAAACATTTCGGCCCATCAAGTATCTGGTTTACTCAGTCAAAAAGATTGTCCACATAGTTTGTTCAGGTCAGACATTTGTAAAGCATCACAAAACCAACAAATGAAGACTTTACATGTTTGCAAACCAACCAACCTGGTAATGAGTCGCATCCAAAACCAAGTGGTACGACAATGCTGTCGCTAAACCTGTTGATAAGTAGACGCCTGTTAGAACAGAAAACAGCCGCCATGAGCAACAGAACTTCAGACGGGTCATGTGACCAGATCAGCCAGAGCTAATATCCATCCTCCATGGCATAAGTCAGTGGATATTTGATTCATCATAATGGTCAATATTGTCAAGTGTAATATTGAGTTAAACTTACGTTTTATCGATGGGATCACTCATGTAACAGTTATCAGCATGCCATGCGCATCACCAGACCTAAACAAGACAAATACCATTAACCTCAGTCTACTCTGGGAAAAAAAAGATGCATATTGTCTTTGTCTTAATCAGAAAGTTATTCATGTCCTCAAAGAGATCGGAGACCTGATTCAAACTCATCAGTTTGAGACAGCTTCGGTACCCATCAAGGTCACCAACTAAACTTACCCAGAAAATCCTTGAGAAGCCCATTTGTCCACAAACCATCATAAGTGTAAAAACTGCAAAAAATTAAAACCAGAAGTTAGAGGCTTTAAAAACTGGTATATTTGGACCATCTTATTTTGATGTGTCAGCTAGGGGTGAAAGACTTTTCCCAGTATTCTACATGGTTTTTCTGCTGAACTATGCACTCATCATTCACATCTATTGGCAGCAGTCGTGATGGTTTTTAACTCACCAGATAGGATTGGGCCCATGCAGTTCTCCCGCTGTAAAGAGAAGCACAAGTAAGAAGAGCAAGAACCAATGCAGCATTCATCTGAAACACGAGTGATGCATCAGCTAGGGGTGAAAGACTTTGTTTGATTCTACATGGAGATTCTGCTGAACTATGCAGTCATCATTTGCATCAAAAAGTTGCATGCAATATATTAGAAATTAGTACCATGAGACATCAGGGAAGATTACAGCTTGCTCCAGCGTTTTGAGAAACCTGCAATAGCAAAACACTATTAGTACAGAGGGACACCCCCCCCCCCCACCGCCCACACACAAAAATGACACTGAAACCAACACTGTTTCAGTACACGTCTGTCTTTCAGTCTTTTTCAGAGAGATTCCCATTGCTTTAAGCAATCATCATGAACAGTGTATGATGGTCACCTAAAAAGACTTCTAGAAGCTTAGTTTAATGAATCTTATCACTTATTGCACCTTAATTAAGACTATGCTCAGGATAATATTAAAATGTAATTAGCCATAAATTACAGAAAATAAGCAACCATAAATTAAAACACCACATAAAGCAATAAATACCATGTAAACGTTGCAACTGCTTCATTTTCCTGCAAGAACAAACAAATCCAAAAGTCAAAGCGCTGTATTTTCAACACTGAAGTGTCAAATAAAACTTACAATGCCTCAGAGTACAAATTCTCAGGAATCACTCCTGTCCACTACTCTTATACAGATATTAATCATAGGCAAAACAAATTCAGTTTAAAACAAGAGTAAATGTTTATATACACCTGCCGTCTCTTGCTTGCATAAGTCCATCTTCAGGACACAGAGCCTGGAAAGAATATTTTATTTTTAGACTTCATAAATACTTGTCAGGAAGGTTTGCATTAACCAGTATCTCAGATGTCCCCATCAACATAATCTTCATCATACGAATACAAAGTAATGATCCTTTTGTCAATGTGATTTTAATTTCACATACAGTTTCAATGCAAAGAGCAAGAACTGAGTTTAATTAACCAATTTATTTGTTTAATTAATTTCCTTTCAGGGAAAGACTTTGCTCTACATCCTACATGAAAATTCTGCAGTTACAGGAAGTCATGAGTATTCAGAAGTTCATACCATGCTCAGCGGACACCGCCTTCATACAGTTGGTTCCAGCTTTTTAAGAAACCTGTAAGAGAAAGACTTGGTATAGAATAAACCACAAAAAAAAGAGACAAGGATTTAAGCAAGAACCGTTTCAGCAAGTGAAATGTCTTTCAATCTTTTTCAGAGAGATTCCCACTTAAAATCATCATGAACAGTGTTCAACCAAAAGAAACTTAGTTTTCTAAAGCTTACCTTTGATTTTAACTACGTTGCACACGTTCCTATGAACAAAATAAACCAATTGTAAATCTCAAGATTTATAAACAAACAATATACTGAACTCAACAGTGCTTCAGATAAGATATCTTGGTGGTTGCAATTTCATCAGCATGAAATCAAGAGTAGCAAATAGGGTCATCAAAAGCACTATAAATTAGAATAAGTCATAAAAATAGTAATACCTTGGAGACATTGCAATCGCTTTAGATTTCTGAAAAAAAAATAAAACTAATCACAATACTGTAACTTGTAAGAATTGTAGATTTGAAACTTGAGTAAAAATAATCAGAACTGTTTAATACCTTTAAACCTGTATATATAATAAGTGTACCTCTCTACATCTAAATATATAAATTGTATGCCTCCCTTTCTCTCTCTATATAAGAAAGTAATTAAGAATACTGCCTCATTTGTATAGACACATTTTAAAGTGAAATCCCTCTTTTATTATATATATAAAATAAAAAAAGAGAAAGAAAAAAATCCACTTAATTTAAAACAAGACTCGAGGGTTATACCTTGTCTTCAGCTTTTACAAAAGTCTTCAGGACACTGGGCCTGAAAAGAAGAAAAGCCACTTCAAGACATTGCATGTAAAAACTAAAAACGACACACAAAAGAAACCCATTTACATGTCAGAAATGTTGGCATTCATCAGTTATTCTCAGATGTCCCTACCAACATAATCTTCATCATACAAGTAAACACGAGGACATGACGTTCTTACGGGCCTCTGATTCAAAAGCTCGACTTTAACGAATTTAGTTAATTGCTATAGTCAGGCAAATAGTTACTTTGCTGATGTTGTCTTTGCTCACGTTTAGTTTTTAAGATGTGTATAAAAATATATATAGATATTTGAGAAACATTTGACTGCTCATTCAAGGCCTGTACCACGTGGCTCACACTTCGAATTAGTAAGCGAAACATTAGCATGCATTTACTAAAACAAAAAAGGAAACCACAATCTTAACCACAATGAACAATTTCATATCGCATTTACACCAAAACCATCAAAACTCGTTACTTAAAAGAAGATAAATGAGTATTACCTTCTTGAGGGACCACCGCAGGAGAATGAGACCGAATGAACGCGTCGCTTTGACTTTTATACTGTTTCGGCGCAATGGTTTCTGGGAAATTCCATTGCTGACACAAGATGACGCTATGGTGCCTTAATTTGTGTATAAAGAGCACATTACATACAATTTCGTGAAATCGAATCAATGCTAAAAAGAAACATTAATATTAACTAATTTCAAATAATTCTCTGAAATCACTCCAGTGCAATACTCTAATACAGATATATTAACCATAGGATAAATAAATATGCGTGTTTAATGAATGCTATCTTCAGCTTTTGCAAAAGTCTTCAGGACACTGGGCCTGGAAAAAATATTCAATCTTAAGATTTTGTACGAAACACTTAAAAGATAGCACACACAGTCACAGTCAGAAATGTTGGCATTCATCAGTTATTCTCAGATGTCCGTACCAACATAATCTTCATCATACAAATAAACGATACATTTATCAACGTGGTTTCAATGTTAATGTTTAATCCACCCCCATCTATTGAGAATGGCAGTTAGAGAAGCTTCTTTTTAATGGATCTAATGTAGACTCATTTTGATCAATAAAACGCTAATTTTCCATGCCTTTTAAAACAACTGATTTTCCCTAAAGCACTATAAAAAAAAGACTGCATCCGTAAAGAGCAATTTCTAGCCAATATTATAGAACACAGCAAAATGTGTTTTCAATAATGGACACCTGCATGAGTTATTTTCATCCATTCTGTTTGTGTGCAGAACAAATTTCCATGAACACTTCTATCTTGGGAAAAACCACTGAAGTTTTGTATACAGCATAGGTGTATATAGACTACACAAGATCGCTTGGTAATTAAAGGTTATAATAAACAAGAAAAGTTACTGTAAAATATGGAGTAGTGTATATATATATTACTTGCAAGGTTCCTGCACATTTTAACCAAAACTTTCAATTGTTCTGATTTACATATCTAAAAAATGATTTTAAAACACTCATTTTTTGTTACTAAGAACAACAATCCTTGTAGTTTTTTCTAATGAAATGCAGAGAAAATAAACACAAGCACCTAAAAAAAAGAAAGAAATTCCACTACATCATCATTCAACTCTGAACATTTTAAACAAGAAATGCATTCAACCTTCTCACACAAATTGGTCTCATTGAGATTTAATATTATATTTTGATACATGGAAATCTGGTACAATCAATTGTCAGGCAAAAAAAAAAAGGATGAAAAAAATACGATTTTTTTGTTGTTAGGGGTATTGCCTCTGTAAAGCAATACTAGGCAAAAGTGAACTTTACTGCATGTGGCAAGGCCTCAGATTTACTACAGAATATGAAGAGCAAATGGCTTTTTAAGATATAACAGTAATAATGTTTTGCCATTCTCGCTCTAACTGCATGTCAGAAAAAAGGATAATACAATTTGTTTTTGCTTGTTGCAAGTGTTACACCATGTAAATAGACGTCATTCATCAAGAGTAAACGCTGTCCTGAGTGATTCCATGTGTCTATACACTTTCTATCATTTTACCTTCAAGAAGAGAATCAAATCTTTGTGATACAGGACTATGTGAAACATATTTATTTGGATTAAAATGTGACAATTCACAGAAAGAGAGATTGCAGGGCAATTTGTGATCACGTTGCTCAACCGCAGCGGTAGAAACAGATTTGTCGAATGGGTTTATTGTGCACCATTACGATTTCCTACTGGACAGTCTCCGTTTATACGAAGTTGATAAATTATGTGGACACTCAAGCAGCATTCAATAAAAAAAAGCATATCAAATCATTCCCAAAAACAAAGAATTTTAATTGGAATGGATTATAATCACAGAAATGGTGTCAATCCCATAATGCAGTTGGTAAATTCTGCTCATTGTGGCTTTTGTAGCATAAAACTGTGTCTCTAAAAAAAGGCTGATGATGAAATAGAACATAAAGGGAATGGTTGCCGTCAAGTATGTATATTTCAACAGTTACTATTGCCCTAGAGAAAGAAGAAAAATGGAAAACAAGAATATATCATATCTTTTATACATAAATAGCTGGAGCTAGCAGTATGTGAACCAAGTTCTTTAAGTTTACTTTGTAATTCCACCGTTAAGGCTTTTCGAACATTAAGATACAGCCTTCAATCCTCAGTCCGCTGCTTCCCTGAGATACAGAATGCTGTAGTTTTCAGTTTTGTTCGATAGAAACACCTCAACCCCTCAGGAGTGGAAGAGAGGGAGACGTCCACTGGGATCGTTCTTCTTTTGCCGAGACGAGACCGCTTCTTTGATTTGTGATGCTTTTAAGTGTGTGTGGTGTGTTTTTTCTTCCTCGAGGGGTGGTAGAGAGGTGGAAGTGTTGAACTAGCGAGCAGGGAGGTTTTTCTTATTTGTATAGATTATTTGAGTTTGTATTTTCTTCTTGTTACTCATTCAAACTTCGAAAATGCAAAGCTGTAAGGGTTCATTCATCAGTCATTCCAAGGCTGAATAAGAAAAGTGGTTTGCGAGAGAGTTCTGTTATCGAGACTCTGTGGTTTTGGAAATGGCCTCAGTGTCGTTGCGATGCTAGTCGCTTTAGGAGAGGCTCGTCGTAGACCCAGCATTCACCGTCCTCGTGAAACAGCTGCAGGGAAACAAACATATCACACGTTAAACAGAAGCACTGATCCGTAAGCAAGTCAGGGCAATTCATGTGAAATATGAAATGAGATGGTTCAGGTGTTTTACATTAGAACACATTTTAACATCTTCAGAGAAGATTTCCTCATAAAAGTTTCTGCTAAAAACAAGAACCAAATCACTGTTTACTTTCACAATCAACATTTTGGATCTTAAACATGTTGATGCCAAGATCCCTCTTTCTCTCGCTCTCTCTATACATATGTAAAATATAATACAGCTATGTCATAATTATTCAAAGAATGTTCTATGGAGTGATGTGACTAAACTGAAACATAGAGGTGGTCAATTCTTGTTATGGGAGGTTCATGTTGGAGGAAGTGGAAATTTTCACTGAAGGAAGGACATCACATGCTTTTTGAAGTATCAAGCCATTTTGGCAAAGATGGTGATGCCTTGGGTGCAGAAACTGAAGCTTAATCAATGGACTTTCCCCAAAATATACATCCAAATCATCCAGGGATCAATCGAAGAAAATTCTTGAGTGGCCATCAGATTTAAATCTCATTGAAAATATTTTGTGGAATTTGAAGAAAGATTGCACTTACAGGTTTACAGCGTTTATTGGATGCTACATAGAAATTATTCTGCACAAAAACATAACTTTTGGGGATTGAAAAATTACGTACATGACTCTTTAGAGCCAATTTGACTTTCTTAATTTTTAATCAACTTGACCTTCTCAGGATTACTCAAGTGTATATTAATAACATTTCTATAGAGGTTTACTGATGCCTTTGTTGAATTGCTTTAATAAAATTTTGTTGCAGCAGCAAAATGTCTTGCAAGTCACAGAGGTTGAATCACTGTGAAATACAGAAATAAAGATAATGTTATATATAACTTTATGTATGCGTTTATATAAAAATACAGATACGATCGATAGAGACAGATATATATATATATATATCTCTCTATCTTAGTACCTTATATATATATATATATAAGGTACTAAGATAGAGAGAAAATATTTTACTAAGGTACTAAGATATATATATATATATATATATATCTTAGTACCTTAGTAAAATATTTTAATGTAACATTTTATAGTAAAAGATTTTAATGTAACATTTTAAAAATAAATTATTAAACAGTACTGAAGCCAAACTAATTCATAATATAAAATATATTTATTATAAAACAATATTTGTTTACTTTTTCTTTAACATCCCTTTTCGGCCACTGAATTTCAAAACCGATGTTAGACAATAAAGGATCTCGTAACTGTAAATGAGGCTACATCCTCATAATTTGAACAGAGCTCAATAGTATGGCTCTAGGTGTGAACAAATGTTAACTGATGAAATATTTAGGTTGATTTGCTTATAGTTTAATAAGAATTAAAAGCATTTTACAATGTTAAATCCATTTCCCAGATCTTACCCCCAAATCAGCTGTCCAACAGACAGACTCACCTTTAACTCAAAGGTCAAACAATGGAATATGCTTCCACAGAAACCTTAACTTTAACTTAATTTTACAAAACAATTGTTTAATTGCTGAGCTGGTTGGTTTAGTAAAATGTTTAAATATGTTTAGAGTAACTGAATTTTAAAAACGACCAGGCAATGTTGGGTTCTATAAACATCCAGCTATGTGCATCATAACACTCTTAAGAATACGCTGTAATAAGCAACAGAAACCAATTAAGGACCATTTATCAGAGTCATATAACAATTTCATTATTTCTCACTTCCCCTCAAAATGTGTGAGTACATAAGCACACTCACTCTTGTCTCCCATTGCATTTCCTTCTCCTTCCTCTCTCTGGCCTCCGCCCTCTGTTTCTCCTCCAGCCTGTGTTTGGCTTCCGTCGCGGCATCAATGTCCTTGAGTTTCAGGTTCACGGTCACGTCTTTCCACAAACTGACAGCCAGACAGAGAAATAACAACGGTCTGCATCAGATCGTCTCACAGAGGTACCCAAGCAGAAGAAAACATCACTTCAGCAGGTCCCCAGAGGAGACGCACCGCAAAAACAAGCAAGCCTTTTGAAGACGAGCAAATAAATTAAAGTGCAAACAAAACTGAACCGGGAAAGAAATACTGTAGGGTCCAAAAATCCATTAGTGAAAATGCAAGTTTCTAATTTAGTGCAGTTTTATTCCATTACAAATTAGATTAACAATTTAAAAACTTGAATGAATTTGAAAATGTATGTTTGTTTTGTCAGGTTTGTGCAAAACAAGAACATCAGATTTTCTGTAAGACCATCACACATCTACTGTACTTTGATTAGTGACCTAGAAATGGTGCAGAACTTAACATTTCTTGTTCATTACATGAGATAACTTTTAATGAAAAAACAGTAACAAAATCCTAAAACGTTAAAGCCAGATTCACATGGAAATTTCAACCACAGATTTTTAGTGTGGAAAATAAGACACATTATTCAGTACCACAAATTAGATTTAAAAACCAGAAGGATTAAAGTTCAAAAATCAAATGGCTTTTTAAGGCTGGTTTCCCATGACTTGTCACAGAGTCAAGCCCATTATTAAAAAGTGTTTGAATCTGCACTGCAGTTAAATAGAAAAAGGACTTTGGAGTTGTTTCACATTGCGGCAAATCCTGTTTCGGTGGCTCCATGTACACGACATTTAGAAAGCAGAGAAAAGTCTGGCCTACACACCTTCTGGATTCATACTCCAACTGGTCCTCCAATTTCCGCACCTTCTTCTTAATGATGCCCAATTTCTTTGTGTCAATGAATTCTGCATTTTCCTGAGAGAAAAGCAACTTTTACTTAAATTTTATTCTTGAATGTACTTCTCTTTCTTGTTTTCTAGGATTCAAACTTACCCCGGTCGCCCATTTTGCATACATCACACCATTCCACTCTCCTTCTATGGAGCAGTATGACTTCTTATCATTGGGAGCACTGAAAGGAGGACAATAATGAGGATATTATTAAGCATTCTTAATTGATATGGATATTAATCCAAAAATATTAGCTGCTTAATGTGTTTGCATTCAAATTTGATTACTTTCTGCATTAATTTACCAAAATAACTGCTTTGCCATAAATAGATTTTTTTCAAAATCTGAAATTCATGTCAGAATTAGAAATCCATTAGGCAGATTAATTAAATGATATTTATTCAATTATAATCTGTTGACTTTTGCTCACAGGCTGCTATGTTTATGGAAAGTAATGCTTTGACTTACAATATCTCTGCAGTGATCCTGTGCTTCTTTCCTCCGTAGAAGGGTTTGGTGTGGAAAACTATATTGGCACTGTAGCCAGATTTGGAACAGGAAATATTGCACTCCCCACCCAGCTCAACCCAAGGAACAGTGAGGATTGACCTACAAGAGCACATGGAGATGGATGAGATGCCCCTTTTCTCCTCTAGAAATGTCAAAAACACCAGTTTGTTAAAAGAATCAAACAACACTCACCTCCCGTAGCCATTGGGAAAATTAAGAATATAGTGCTCATCATATTCAAGACAAGACACACAACCTACAGCGGACAGGAAAGGACAATTAAGCACATCTACAGAACGGATGTTTATTAAATCACAACCTAAAAAGGTCCTTGACTACCTTGACCGATATTATGGACACCAATTGACATTCCAAGGAATTTTGATTTCGTCCAGATGTGGGCGTTGAATTGAATTTTCTTGCTGTAACACTCTGCATAAAATGCAGATACTGCAACAAAAAAAACAGTGTTAGAAACATTCAAAAATTAGTTAGATTATTAATAACATAACTGTAATTATTTTACTTTTTAGCACCAGTAACTGACTTAGTAAGACTGACTGGTAACATGTAAATTGGATTGATTTTCTTCCACTGATGGCGATGAAATAGTTAGGCATGCTGTTGCTCTCAGGGATAAAATTAGGGAATAGTTAGTTGAGCACTTACTAGGAGGGTGGTGAGAAACCTGCTCTGCCACAAATGACACACTGTTTTTGCTAGACCACGGCAATGGCCCATCCGATACGGACTCCTAGAAAGACAGACCGTGAGCGAGGGAGAAAGACAGAGAGTAAAAGAAAAAATACAGGGAGTGGCACCAAATCTACTAGTGAAAGCAATGCAAAATTGCTATAAATACACTCACAGAAGCAGCAGAATCCTCTGTTTCGAAGGGCAGGTCCCAATGACAGAAGAACACCTCGCCCAGAATGGGGTTGTAGGGCTTCTTGGCCACAGATCCTTTCCGACCAGCGTGAAAGGCAGACAGGTACCACTTTACAACCTGCACCATGCGGTCCTTTGGATCCGGCTGCTCCGCAATACTGCAAAACATGCCACAGTAACCAATCATAAGATTAACGCTTAAGTACTAGTACTTATGAAGGTGAAAACATCATGATCAGACTGAAAAGTAAGTAAAATTGCTGTGAAACTAGCAGTATTGCAGAAGTTATTAGAAACAAGCCGTTCATAATTTATAGTAGCTCAATTATAGGGAAAGTTTCCTTTATTAAAGGTCATTAGCTTCAATCACCTTTAACAAAATGCAGTACATAAGAGATTAGATTAAAACAGTACTTAAACTAATCAAATTCGTTTTAAAGAGTTTATTAAAATGAACAGGTGGAAAGAATCAACTTGCTAAAATGAATCACATGTCAAAAAAGAAAAAAATATTCTTGCTTGGTTATTTGGTTGCAATGCTGTATGCGCGATTTAATAAAAGATAAATTAAATCTGTGTCATGCTACACAGCATCTGATTTTTTTTTTTTTAAATATCACTTTAGCTACTGTCAAGTTACTCAAAACGCATCCATATGGTGGAACAGATATGAGATCGACACAAGAAAGGATGAGCATTACCTTACAAACAAATCCGGGTGTGCGAAGAAATCTGCATACATTTCCAGCAACGACCTCCGTTCCAAAATAAATGTTGGCAAGACGACCTTTGAGGATGACAAATATGGATTGCAGGTAGAAATTATAGGGGGGAAAAAAAGAGGAGAGACTATGAAAAGAGAGAAGGCTGTTTGTGTTTACCTTGGTGAGATCCATGCCCAGCCGCACTTGAGACAGCAGATGCATAATGACACTTTTGTGTTCTTCAACAGATTCACCTTCGCCGTCATCATCTCTCTCATCATGACTGTCAAACTGATCTGAGAACAACACAGAAATCAATGTACCCGGCAAACAGCAAAATGTGAAACACAAACATGATTAAAAGTGAAGTATCACCAAACTAAACAGTAAATAATAGGTTTCAAACTGGTTTTACAAACACTGCAACAATACATTACTCAAAATATGTATATTTTACATATAATTGAGCTGAGATAAATTATTTTAGTCACCATAAACCAAAAATGAACCAATCTTATCTTCATTGTTATTATTTATTTTTTCTTTTATGGAATATTGCAGTTTATTACAGATGATGACTTCTGTGGACATCACTCTTTAAAACATTTTTTAAATTCATGTGCCCTTTAATCAAAATAACTTCTCTTCTCTGATGACGGGTGGGATAACATCACAGCAATAGCAAACAACAATCCAATCAATTCCCATTCCACATTTTTTCATTTTTCGAGAAGCCATTTCATTTAGATGTACTTCACAATGCAACTTCTGTTTTATGTCGCCATTAACAACGAAAATATATAATATCATATAATACACATACTTGTTTATATAATGAGGCGTGTATGTGTGTACATGTGCATATATAAGTGAAGTATGTATTTTCATTTCTAACACTTCACTTTTAACCCCAGCATCAAGCAGTCACAACACAAAACGCAATTTATTAATTGCAATCAATTTTGGGAAACCTGCTTGTGAGTTTTTGTGTACCTGCATCAGTAGTGCCGTTCGACATTGAGGAGTTGATTGAATCGTTGGTGTCTGGCCGTTTCAGAGCTGTGCTGTCTTTACTGTTCACAGCAGCTGTTCTGTTCGGACTGCAGAGACAAGAATAACGTCCGTTTATGACAGAATAAATTATGTAGCAATGTAAGAGTGTTTGTGTGTGTAAGGTAGCTGTGTACGGTTTTAATTCTGTCAGTGTGTTTCTTTTGGTTTGCACTAAATAGTGAGGGGGAGTGTGAGTGTGTTTATCTCCAAGCAATACTGTTTTCACATTATAAAGAGTGACTTAATGTGTGTGTGTGGGCAGGTGCTACTATAATTTACTTGAGCGGCAGTTTTTCAATGAGTTTTAATTATATACAAGTGTGTGTTTATATGTTTTGCTTTGAGGGAGTAATTGTGTGTTTATGTAGATCCCTCATAATATTCAGCGTATCAGTCTGGTGTGTGTTTAACTCACTCTAAGCAGTGTTTCGGTGAGTTGCTGCTCTGGTAAAACTCATCTGCGTCGTAAAACTCATCTTCACTGCTGGAATAGGAGAAATCAGGAACAGTGTGGGGTGGTACGTTCATGTGACTGGGAGAAGTCACACTGCTGCTGGGAGCTGAAGGACCGCTCCCTAAAACAACAAGAAAATTAAACCAATAAATGTGAATGTGCTGAGGAAATATGACTAACCACACTCATTTAAACACCACAGCTGATGGTCAATGGAGAATCTGTTATGGCTTGAGGTTTTATGCTTTTGCATATGTGGCTCGCATGCGCTTTAAATAAACAGCATGTCTGATAATCTCATCTATACGATTAGTAGTATACTGTTAAGCTGATTTCACATACATAAGCTCTGATTGTTAAAAATGCCATTATGTTCAGACACCCCATCTATATCGCATTGGCAGTGTGAAATATACTTTTTTTAGGCCTAATTATTGGACCCAAAATTTACTCAATTTAGACTCGGACTTTGCTGTTCGCCACAAAAAAAAAATGCATATACAAATAAGCTTCTAAAACAAGGTTCAAGCACATCTTCAATGTCAATCATACGTATGCACCCATGACATCACACTGCCTCATAAAAAAACAAAAAAATTGGTTACAGTACATTTATATTCATATTTGTCATGATAATATGTAATTACATAAAATACTACTGAATATTAAACAAAGACTTAACAATTTTATACGTAATTTATACGTAAACAATTTGCATATTTTATTAGCATATTTTATTTTAAAATTATATTTTCTATTTTAATTTTATTCATGGAATAATTGAGGATATTAGCATCTTTAAAAATGCTATTATTTATAATACAATTATAAGTAGAGTATTAAAATAAAGTAATATAGTAATTATAGTAATATAAAATAGTGTAAAAAATAATTTTAAAAGTAGTAAAAATGCAAAGAGAAAACAGAAAATAGCTAGTAAGATACAGCATGCATATAATTGAGATGCTGTCAGCCTAATAAATACAATCTTTGGATGTATTGATACGACCAAGACTGTTTTGATGCTCAACAAAGTTCAATTAAATTAACCCTGCCTGCAACGCAAGCACTTTCGCCATGAATATAAATGGAAATCCTGAATCACGGTCTGCAGTTTTGAGCACTTGACTGTTTTATGTGTATTTTCCTGCATTGCTGTCTAGAGTGCTACCGATCGACTGTGCTTTTGCTGAGTTCAGCTCTTCCTGCACTGCCTCAGCAGAAGCTGGACTCTCTGAGCCCCTGTATCCTGCACTAATGACAGTCAGGGGAAAACAGCCTGACTGCAGAGAGAGAGGAACTCGACCTGCATCCTCACTGCAGTGGAATGCTACGGGAATGCTGCTCTTCAAAAGAAGACATTTAATACATGCATATACACACACACACACACACACACACACACACACACACACACACATACATATATACATATATATATATATATACATACATATACATATATATAAAAAACACCTCTCCTGTCCCCATGTTGAGAGAAATCAGGAGTAAGTGCAGAGGTGTTGTGTGTGAGGTGTAAACATGATGCTTATTTTAGTTCTAGACTAAATGTGAGCATGTAATTACTCCTCTCACTCAGTGTTACTCAAAATGAATAAACACAGTGAAATACAATAATTAACGTCAAATAATTCATAATTTATGCATTTAATTCCACTTTATTAACCAATAAGCAAAAATGACTTTAATTAAACATCACATTTATGTTTAATTTCTTTGTTTTTATTGCTGAAGTAAGAGTGTTGAATGTTCTTCAACCGTGTCATTTCACTTTTGGTGTGAAAGAGACTTGATTGTTTTTTAAATATATTAATATTTATCTCTCTAGATCTATGCGTTTACTTCCACGACTGTTCATACCTGTGCTGTTGGGAGTGGGAGTCTGAAGGCTCCCCATCACCGTGACAACAGGACCCACGGGTAAAGAAGAAGGCCTCTGTTCCGTTTTACACACCTGAGCTCCATCTATGGATGAACAAACACCTTTCATATGCCATTGGCCCGAAAAAAGTACCAAAATTTGCAAACCAAACCTAATTTCCGAGTTTCAAAATTAATAGCCAAGAGGCCTTTTAAAATAAGTGCATACAACTTTAATAAAGGAATAAAATGCAGAGAGAGAGAGATAGACAGCTCACCAGTGGGTAGAGTAGTCTGCGTTGGCATGGCACTGGCACTGACTACAGAAGAGTTGAGAGGGGAAGGCTGGAATACTCCATCCACTGGGTTAATGGTGCTCTGCAGAGAACCACAAACATGATACAAAACACAGCTCTCACAGGAAAACATGTTATAAATACACCCTCCCATAGGAGTTTTCCCTCTCAATGCCCAACCCAATGATCACAGTCATCCTCAAGGGAACATCAAGGACTGACACTCGGTTATTATAAGTGTTTAAAGGCATAGTTCACCCAAATATGCAATTTTGTCATTATTTACTCACCCTAATGTTGTTCTAAATCTATATGAATTTTCCTTCTATGGAAAACAAAAAGACGGATGCTCTTTGAAAGTACAATGAACTTTTATTTCAGAGTGGCCAGGATACACTTTTTCCTTTTTGAGTTTCACAGAAAGTAAGTCATACATGATTAGAACAAAATTAGGGTAATTTATGGAAATAGGTGAACTGTCCCTTTAAGGTTCTGAAAAAAAGAAAATATCAATTTGGTTACTGAGTAATATATTCAGACATTCAAGATATTGTTATTATTATTTTTAAAACACTCATGTGTGGACTTGAAGCTTATAAGCTCTCATTATGCTATGTTATCACCAAATATTGAATTTAATATTTTTGTCAAATTGTTTTTTTTCCAATTAGGACAAGTTTTGTATATATATATATATATATATATATATATATATATATATATATATATATATATATATATATTTTATTTATTTTTTTAAACAGACTGATTGTAGGCCTCATTGATTTGCCAAATCAACGAGAAATGACAATCCATTCAAAAGATCGAAAATGTTTTTTGAATATTGACAAAATGCCACAAATAATGCTTATTTCACTCAAAAACTGAAGTGCTTAAACTCCGATCATTGAGGCCTTCGATCAATCAGTTCCAACAAGAAATACTTGAATACTGAACTTGAAATAATTGAAAGAAAACAAGCTCACAAAAACTTTTACATTATAAAAAAATAAAAAAGAATTCTATTATTTCAAATAAATGGTGTTCTTTTGAGCTTTCTATTCATCACAGATCCCTGAAAAAATGGATCATGGTTTCCACAAAAATATTAAGCATAAATATTCTACACCAAATCATCTTATTACAATCATTTCTGAACACTTTTCTGTGACACTGAAGAATGGAGTAATAATGCTGAAAATTCAGCGTTGCATGAAAGGAATAAATTACATTTTAAAATAAACAATAACAATATTGCTGTTTTTACAGCATTTATGGTCAAATAAATGTAGCCTAGGTGAGCATAAGAAACTTCTTCAATCAAACTCTGTGCTATATTACTTCCCGCCAAGTATTCTATTAAATTAAGAAATATATATTATTATGTAACTTATAGAGGTTACATGCATTACAAATGTCTAACTATTTTATGCGTCCACATTCTTTCTCAACAGAGACACAGAAATCATCAATGAGGTTTTAATAATCAAGAGAAAGTAAATTAGTGAATAAGATTCAGCGCTTTATAATACACTGTGTCCAAATGAGCAACCTCACATCTGTGGCCCATGTCCATCATATTGAATGTTCTTAATAAACAAAAATCTCTATCCGTCAATCTCTGCTTTACGGTAACACGGAGCATCTGTCCGTCAGCATAATCAGCAGCAAATAATCCAGAGTATTACACACTAAATAGGCAAGGCAGAGAGATAAATAATCTTTATTCAGCATGCACCGTGAAACACTGACGTCAAAAGACACAGAGGTGAGGTAACTACATGAAAACACACAAGGGGAAAAAAGGCATGCAGGAGAGCGAGCGAAATGAGTTTGGAGGGGCTTTTCTGTACAGGGAATTTTAAAGGATTTCATTAGTTATTTAGTGTTTTGAACAATCTGTGTTTTGTTGTACCGTAGCAGAGGCTGATGCTCTTAATTAAAAGCTAATTGAAGCAATTAAAGCTTTTCAGTAAATACATAAACACTAAAAAAAGATTAAATCAAGAGACACTCAGGTCAGAGGCAATCAGATTCAAAGAGAAAAACCTCGAATCCCAAAACAGATAACAAAACATGTTTTTTTTTGCTGTTGTTCAAATTAACTTTTTATGCTCATACAACTATGATTTGCATTCAACTTTATGGCTTGGTTTCATAGAGAGGGCTTAAATTAAGCCTGGATTAGGCCACTTAAGTAGCTTTTATAAACGTTTTTTTCGCTCTCTAAGGAACATTACTGGTGTGCATATTGAGACAAAACAATGGCACTGACATATTGGAAGATTGAATTTTACATTCGTTTTTTTGAGCCAAATCCAATGAGGTAGGGTATCCAAATCCTGCTTTAATGAGGTAGGGTTAAATGTAATTGTTGATTGCATCACTCCAAGCACTAGCCCTGACGGTTATTGACCCGATGAGAGCCTCTGGGTAGGTCGTAACAGATTCGCATCAATTTGTCCTACATGGTTCAATAGCATGTATGACCATGGAAAATCAATGATTATTCTGTGTGGAAGTATGTGTATGTGTCTTATGTTTGCTGGGTTGAAACAGTTTAGTTCAGAAATATTTCTGTATTGGTTTAAATTTGTTCCAAATTACGACCATAGGAAAGGGCAGACCCGGAATTACGCGACAGGAAGAGTGAGAAAGAATGAAAGCAGAGAGGAAAAAGAGGTAGACGTGGTGGGTGGAGCCCTCAGATCAAGGTCATGCACATCTCGGTTCAGTTTTACTGAAGAGAAAATGTGATTTCAGTGGAAGAGAGGACACTAGCACCCTTTGATTTAGACTAATTCATTGCTGATGAATGTTAAAACTTACTAGCAGTCCGTTTGCGTGTTGCTGTTCGTTACTTTGATCCTTCAAATTTTAAAAAGAAAACACAAATTGAGAAATAAGGCAACTCCACAGCTAGGAGCCACAGAAGATGGTGCAAATTGTCTCTGCTTTAATTTGAAGCAATAACAATGGTTACTCGAGGTATTTTAACCTCCTGAATCATTCACGTTCACACAGTCAGCATTTGGGATTGTCAACTGTATTTACTAACAGGTTCATAGTACAGCTTACACTAGTGAGCAAAATACTGTCTGTAACCATGAATAACCAAAGTCAGTTACCGTACTTAAATGAATCAAAAACTTCTGTAACACCAGAAAGTCTATTTTTACACTCGACACAATGCCTTTTTTCCAATCAAGGTGTGAGTTCATCCGACAAATGTGTAGGATGAACCATAACCATATTTAGCACTGTAAAACAAGACTGACAACCATATTCTGCTGCTGTGTGAATGTGGCGTTAGTGTAGGAGAATCACCTCTCAAAACCATACGGTACCAAAAGGAATGTTCATAATCTTGGCAAAATAAACATTAACAGGGTTATGGAAAATTACAGGTTGGGTTGCACAAGACAAATACTAACACAAGTGGGTAGACACAACACAGGTGCGTACACATTATGAGCGTAAGAAACAAGTGTCTTACCTTGGCAATCTGTAGTAGTACGATACAGTGTTTGATGGACTCTACCATACTCTTAAAAACAAAAAACAAGAAAAATAAGACATGAAAATGCATTTCACTACTAAAATTAGAGGTATTAAGAGGGTGAAGGTGCATACACTTACACAAGTCGTGTCCTTCAGGTTCTCAATTTTCTGTGTATAGGACAATGAAGAAGAAGAAGAAGAAATAGAGTTTTAGTTAGAACTGAGAAACACCCTTGAATTAAAAACAAAGACGCATCTTCATAAAACATTTTGAAAAGCAGAAATGAAATCCTGAAACCAAATCTCATGAGTTTCATACCCTAAATGGGCTTAAAATGTGGTTCTGGAAAAGCTGTGCGTCAGATTTAGTTTCTGAAGAACCTTTAGCATTTCATTGGATGTGAACAATTTACACAAATATAATATTGTACGCAAAATATTTAATAAAATGACATTTTACAAGTTACCCATTCCTCCATTCTACCTCAGACAAGCCTCAGACAAACCTTACTTGCTTATTTTACTTATTGCCCGGTTAGAAATTGCTTATTTATTACTAACAATGAACATATGTTAATCTTTAAAAAATAATTTATCACAGATTACCAAGACTGAAAAAAGTCAAATGAAACATTTACCTTTCCTTGTGTCTTCAGTTAGCAAGCTAACAGCTAAACTTACTAGCTTGGCACAACACTAATCGGGTTAAGAAAGGCTCTTCTGATCAGCTAAAACAAGATATCACAATAATTTTCTACGTTTCATTTGCATGACTTTTGCATGCCAATTAGCTCTTTTATTTGAAAGGTAGGAAATCCTTAAAAAGAGCCGCAATTCGTGTTTCAATTTCTCCTATTTACGGTCATGCAACTGGACCATCTCTGTAAAAACGTAGTGTCTGGCAGGAAGACCTTGACAGATTATAATATGGAAAAATGATCATGTCTTACTCTGCGCGACTCATCTTCCTTGCAGTCTTTTATCTTTTCATCGAAGAGCTAGAAGAAGCAACAAGAACAGGAGTTACACAGTAGAGTAAATGTGAAAAATGATACATCAACTCAAAATACAAGGCTCTTGAGTCATGAGGTCTTATGATAGCCTTACTTTTAATTGGTCGATCAAAATCTGCAAATATGCATCCGCTTCGGCTAGCTTCTTGTCGAAGTCCTGAACGCTGGGAACGAATCCTGCTTCTGCCTCCTGCAAGTGAAAGTGAGATGGATCAGTTTCAGTCTTTCTCCACTGTATAAAAGCTTCCATGGTGTCCTGAGCTCAGTCGCGTTCTGCTTTCGAGAGGAACTGAGCAGAACTGCTCGCCTGTTCACATTTCTCTCTAACAGCTTTAACTGAATTACACAATTACACAACAGGAATAAACAGAGATCAGATCCTGAGAGGGACAGAACTGAACCACGGAATAAAGGGTACAGGCTGTGATCGGTTATTGATAGTTGTTGATACTATACATTTAGAAAGTAAAACAACCAGAGAGATCATCTGGAGCACATCAAACACTGCAACATGTGTGTCAGATGTTTCTAGGACACGACAGACAATCATTAGAAAGAACATTTCTACGTACCCGATTTAAGCAATTTTAAACACTTTAACACTTTTTTTTTACTTAACACTTTAAACATAAGTTTAAAATATAATAGCTATGCAATAGTTACCTAATACTGACATGAATAAAACACTGTGGGGGACGATTCACAAATCCACTGCCGCTTCTATCTATCTATCTATCTATCTATCTATCTATCTATCTATCTATCTATCTATCTATCTATCTATCTATCTATCTATATCTATATCTCTACCTATCTATCTATCTATATCTATATCTCTACCTATCTATCTATCTATATATGTTTTCTTTTTTATGTTAGGAGTGATTTATAGTCAAGTTAGTGATTTAGTTTAGTTTTTAGTGATGTTTTTGAATGACTTCTTCAAATGTATGTACACTTTAGTCTATTGCCTATGTAACCAATCTGTTAAAGCCTTTACTTTGCTTTTCTGTATTTTTCCACAGAATAATGATTAATATTGTCTGCACTTCTTACCAGACAGAACACGATATCAGAATGTTTTGAGAAGTCTTTCTGTTGATTGCTGGAGCCAAGACCAATTTCAGCCTTGGAATACTGTGTATCTGTGTGTGTTAATATGCTCTGTATTAGTGAGATGATTAACTTTCGTGACAGAATGACTTGTTCTCGACAATCTGGACCTGGAAGGTCACTTAACATGTAAACCACAGGCCTTGTCGTCAACTAAGTGATTAATGATTAAGATATACTTCAGACCATCTGCTCTTGTGTGGAAAATTACTAGTTTTGTTTACCTTTCTTTGTCAATCAGAATCATTTAACCTTCAGTAATAACATAGTTAGAAGCCTCTGTTAGAGTATAAGTGCTGTAACAATGTGGTTGTAAGCGGGGCGCCGCTTACAACAAGTAAACTCCTTGAGAGACTTGAAGCTGGCTTCTGCTGATGAAACTGCAAACTATTCTTCACTAAAATTTCTACAATTAACTACACTTCTGACTTCTTCATTCATCATATCTGGTCCTCGGGTCTTTAACTTTAATTCCCCTACAACACAGTGTCCATTTATAAAGTCTGTATATATGATATGAACACGGTGTGATTGTACTCTCCAGGGACCAGCATGGACTGATCGTACGTGCCAAAGGTGCAGTAAGCGATTTCTGAGAAACACTCAGAATATTTTAAATCAACACCCAAACAAACACACCTCTCCCTTCATTGCTCCACCCACAAAATAACAGACATGCTATGCAAAAAAACATCTGCTTCATCACACAGCTCACGCAAGTATGGATGAATAAGCTATGATTTCGACTGACAACTAAAACAACAATAATAAGAGTATACAGGGTCGGTCCAATCCATTTTGTTTTTTATTCTACTTACACAGCCAGGACTATGTACAAGAACAATATTTTTTTTAAGCACACACACAAAACAAACGTTCATATTCACAAAATTGTTTGGGTGTTGATTAAAATTCTCAACATCGTTTCCCAAAATGGCTGTGATCAACAGATTTGGCATAACTGATTTGTACATGGGGACTTTATTGTTGGCCATGACAATATACAAATAACAGAGATTTTTATATGGATTAATGAAACCAAACCAATAAAGTAGGCATTTTAAAAATAAATGAATTAAAAATGTTTAACATAAAATATATGCTCATTTTCCTTTAAGGATAACAAACTTAAACCACTTTTTAATAGCACATGCTTTACGCCATCACACCCTTCCCATGACACATGGCGTCCTTCCTAAACTTATATCACACAAAAATTCAAAGGGTTACACAAGAGGATTCACACAAAAACCTTAAAAACAACCAAGCAGCTTAAATATTACTGTAAAACAGAAGTCTAGAAAGTTTATAAGAACAGAAAACCACAATTCCTTATATGTAGCATGACTCAACTATAACCTTAAGCGATTCTAGACCTTTCAGTTAAACTATCAGAATAAAACTGAAGCTAATAACAGCTGGTCCAGGAGGTAATGAGGCAACAAGCACAGGCAGTGTTGGCAGTAGCCTATATAAGAGAGGTACTTCCTGGTCTGGGGGTCAATACCGTCAGCCTTATGTCTTGTCGACCCGCACAAAAGCCACCGCGGTGGAGATTTGTGGAAATTAACTGCATGGGAAAATGAAGAAAAGCCATGATCGGCTAACCATCACACAAAATTGTAAACATTAAAAAACAGGTCAAAGTCTGCGTTAGCAGAGCAAATCTACTCAGGAATCAAAGGTTAAGTGGAAGATCAGTATGAAACCATGTGATTCATTGAGTCGACTGCCAACTCATGGATGATGAAACACAAAAGCTTTTAATGAGAGTTTTCCAGCTTTTAACACAAACTAAAGATCAAGTTCTACTCTGAATGCATGACATGATTGTACAAACCTACAGGTCATTTGTACCTCTGTCATTTTAAGTGTTTTTATCCCACTAAAACTAACACACTAAGCAGTGAAGGCAGTAATAACAGCAGGAATGAAAGCCAGAAACATTGTGATAACTCATAACACAATCCGCAAATGTATGTTACATTCTCAGAATTGTCACAAGAAGAATATACCTGGCAGATGCATAAACTACAGTCATGCCGAAGCACAGTTTAGTGAATACAGTAGCATATACTTCTAAACTGTAGGCATAGATATAACTAGCTAATAGATACCTGAATAACAGTACATCATAAATGCACAATTGCGGGAAGGTATCTTTTTATCACCTACAATGATACTGGGGTTAGTTAGTGTAACAGTAATGCAAGGTCAAACTGGTTTCTGGCAAACTAACATCTTAATAGTTACATTGCAACTCTTCTATTGGGACTAAAACATTTATCCAAAAGGAAATTATCATTGCATCATAAAAAAATGAAATATATGGGTCAAACCAACTTGCTAACATTACAATCCTCACTTTTGTACACACATCCCACAACACATCAGTGTCCACAGTGTTCAGCCATGTTTATGACCTTAAATGAGAAGATCACAAAATGTCAAGAAAATCATCATAGGTTAACTAGTATTTCCGACTTAAACTCTTAAAATCAACATAGGGTTCATTTCTGATTATGGGACCACCAGATTTGTGACTTAACAGATACGCATATGTTAATTGCTTTTCTCAAAACGCATGGTCCCGGGGATTTGAACAATAAATCTCTTACCAGTTAAGTTCAAGAACATATGCTAGGTCATATCCTTCAGGCACTATGAACACCTCACCTCCCAAGAACCCTGAAATCTGCTGTTTTGGAATGAGCAAATTAACATCCATTTGTGATCCTCAGAGAGCATTACATAATAATTTTATCCTGTGGCTGGGCGAGAATAGCCGTAACGTACTGAGAGCTACATAGATTGTAAAAAATAGATTGTACAGACAGGAAGGTGCTCCCATTGAATCACTGCTTCAGTCTGACTCACAGCAGAAAAATCACAGAAAAACACAGCTCCAGGGAGAAGGCTATCTTTGTGCGTTTTAGGAGACAAACCCACCAGTGACAAATCTGAAAAGCAAACACACAAGTCTGACTTAAAGTCATGTGCTCTATTGTGGCAACACAGACTGTGCACGTATGATATGGTTGAGATTATAAATCACAAGTCATTAGAAAATAAACTAATGTATTCAACCCATGCCCTCTCTATTTGCACAAACAAATGCTTCCCTACTTTCATAAAACGCACACACCCACCCTTACCTGTGCACATACACACACACAGAGTGTGACCCATTTAACGCATCAGTAAACGCCAACAAAACAAAGATACTCACTCGGTTCTTGCCACTGCAGGACATTCCGAGACAAATCTGATCCAAGTTTACAGAAACACTTTCAAGTATCAGTCCACACACCCTTTCCTGTAAGTTTCCCCTGTAAAGGAGGGGCTTATAAGGTGAATAAGCACCTATTGGCTTGTCAGCTGAACTAAGAGCCGTTTTATAAGCCACTCTTGATACGAAACATGACTTCCTCAAAAGAAAAAAAAAAAGGCAGAAGAGAAAGTAGCATTAACCTTACAGACTAGAAAACACAATACAGTCTTGTGATTGGATCTGGCATCTGCTGCACAGGAGGGGCTGGCTGAATAAGCAAAGCTGTGATTGGCTGTAGGAGATCATGTGACCGGATAGCTGCACACAGTCTGCAAGTAGGTACATGCAGATGCCAGTCAGCAGGGGTTTTTCCTTTTTATTATTTTTTATTAAACACAGAGTTAAGGTGGAGATGGAACAGACAGACCTTCAAGAAGGACGAGGGAAGGAATACAGAGGTCGAGGACAAAAGTGAGCCTGAGAAGTTATAAAATTGTCTTTCAAGAAATGAATCTACAAGAAATGAGGAAAAAATAAGTAGCGAAACCAAGTGAAACTAACTGGTTTCCTCCGTCGATACAGAGCAGGTGACCTCGTCAAATGCATTCAATATCCTCAGTCTCTTTCTGTAGTTTCATATTCTTTAAGAACACATTTTTCATAAACTGAAATAAAGCAAAAACAAATACTACCCAGCCAAAATGGAGGACACATTTCCCTGCTTCAGAAAAATAACATTCCTTTGACTGACCATGCTGTCACAATTTACAAAAAATACATGTCTTTTCTCTATTGATGCATTTCCCATTAAAACAGAAAGCTAAGGCAAACTCTTCTTTCTTTTATTACAACATAACCTGGAGAAACCACACTCGATAATTACAGCACTGATGAAAATGACAATTCTTACTTTTTAAATAGTTAATTTAAAATGTGTAATATAAAAATACAATAATAATCTAAAATATTAAGAAATCTTTACTTATGTTTTTAGGCATATTTTAGAGAAGATTCTTTACCCGTCTGACTGAGGTGTAATCATGGTGCATGTGGCCCAGATGTGGTTCTTACCCGCTGAAGGGTGTGGCGTAGAATCGTCCCCTCTAAGGCATGAATCCACTTCTCCCGCTCGTCTGCGTCACGGGCTGAGAGGCAAACATCCAAAAACACATCCATTAGTAATAAGCAGACGGACCGCAAACACACGGCGCGTGAAATGGAGAGTGGAGAATGACCCTGCCGTGGAACTGTAAACGTGACGACAGTAACTACAGCTCTGTTGTTGCGTTCGGTTTTCCTTAATGAAAACGGGTAGCGTTTCAAGAAAACAAGACAGGGTTGTTAAACAGGAAATTAAACACACAAATTAAAGCCCTTTTCCTTGAGTAAATACGAATGTTAAATAACGCAAGTGATGGAGTTTCTGAGAGAAAAGAGGGATACAATTTCAGAAAAAAACAAGATGTGACTAAAAACAGCCTTTAAAAGATCTACGAATCCAGCATAAAACTATGAAGTGTAGCCTTAAAGCAATGACTTGTTAAAAAGGCTTCATTTACTCAAACTCATGACTTTATTTCTTCTAAATCTTCCTGAACTTTTTTCATTTGTTTACCTGACACTCTTGCAAGAGTAAGACTTATGAGCTCGAGTAAAGAAGATGATTTTCAGTAAATAATGACTTAAAATTTGGTGTGTTTCCCAAAGAATGACAATCAGAAGATTTAAAATGTTAAGAAAGAGTTTTGTTTGCTTTTTGGAACTTAAGAGCCACTGTTATCCATCCACTTCATTGGTAAAAGAGTATGTAAAGATTCCTCAAAACATCTTTTATTCAACACGACAGAAAGAAAATAATTTAGAATGAGTACTAGATGTAGTTCACAGCAAGTGGCAAATCAAACATCAACTGAAGCCTTTGAGGTTTGGCATGAGAAGGAACCACAGACAGATATTAGACTAACTTCACCTCTCTTCCTAATGGCCATTAGGCAAACATTTAATCATTTCCTCAGGGACCATCTGAAAAGCAGCACTGACAACATGAGTTATAGGCGATACTTCGATGGGATGAAGGTGCAAAGCTCAGCAGAAAAGCTAAAAGCTTTCAGAAGCACAAAGGTCTAAAATTCGTTTGAGTGTGTGGAGGCAGCCTTATAACAACCTTTCGGCACAGCATTGTTACACACACACTGAATCAGTTAATAATCAATATACATTAGACAAAAATAGCATAAAAACACAAGTGGATTAGTATTTTAAGGCAATAAGTGAACTTTTATTTCTCTTTACCTGGTTGTAGAGCATACCAGCGTTCGTTCGCACAGAACCACAAAAGCCATTCCACATCTAAGGAACATGCTTGAAATCAATGTCCTAGATCCGTGTGAGACTCACAGTCCAAAACAAACATGGCCCCTCCCTGGGCTACTGGCACGGGAGTGGAGATCACATGGTGTGTGATGCCAGGCAAACTCCACTCGCTAGCCAATGAGGTTTCAATAGGTGAGGTAGTAGAGTTGATTACAAAACATTGAACTGGTCCGTTATTTAGCAATGAGGACATGTTCACACTGACCTATAGACCACAGCAACAGCAAAACAACATGAAAAACCAAAAATACCGTTATTAATAATAAAGTACTCCAAATTTAACCCAGTCAAAGAAATGGAGACTTGAACTGCCGTCTACTTGAATTGAATGTACTTTGAGCGCCAACTTACATCTTCACCTATTTTGCACAATGTAATTCAGTTTTTAGTTGCTCCACTCCTCCTCTCTACCCTAAATACTGAGAAAAAGGTTGAGTGAGTCTCTGGAGAGTGATGGCGGACTTCAGACTAGAATGAGGGCACCTTATGCAATGTGCCCTTCTAATGACACCCATGCAAGAAAAAGAGAGAGACCCAAGCACTCAAGCAAAATGTCAAATTTACATAAGTCCATTTAAACCCAATAAACTTCAGCAATAGCAGCTGCTGTCAAATAGCGAGATGTCTCTACCAGACTTCCTACTGAACCACAAAACGTTAAAGAGCAGTGAAACAAAGGGTTACAGTCAGAGGAGCCCAAAAGAATTAAGGCATTCAGGATGATATTTTTAAAAACTATTCTGTCCGACACAAATTAGGGAATCGCTTTTTACATGGCCAATAACAAATAAATGGCTGATATTAAAATGATATACACTAGTGTTCAAAAGTTGGTAAGTTATTTGCAAGAAGTAGACTAAATACGTTTATAACAGTAAAAGCAGTAATATTGTGAAATATTATTACGGTTTCAAATAAATTAAAATGTAATTTATTCCTGTAATGGCAAAGCTGAATTTTCAACATTATTACTCCTGTCTTTCAGAAATCATTCTAATATGATGATTTACTAATATGTCTTATATTTTGTTTAATATTTTTGTGGAAACTATGACATGTTTTCTTTTCAGAATGAATAGAAAGAACAGCATTTATGGAAAATTTCAGAAGACTTCAGTCACTTCAATGCATCTTTGCTAAAAAAATCATTCAGCAAAAAACACTTACTGCCCTCAAAATTTAGCCATCACAAGATTACAGTACAGTATCAAAAATGGACATTCATTTTAAAACTTGCTTTTAACCGGATTATTAAACTATTAGTATTTTAAAGATCAACCGAATATTAAATGATGGACAAGGTCATCTAAAATGTAAAAATAATTTAATATTTTTAATAACATAGGCCTAATATTAAACTACATATATCCAAAACTAGCATTAATAAATAAAAACAAAAACATATGGTGCCGATTTATTGTGTATCCGTGTGTGTATCCATTACTGTGTCCAGAAAACACAGTGTACGGCCTTATATCTATAGCATGAAAAAGCTTTTGTGTCAGGCAAGAGCTCTAAAACGCTGCTATGGAACGGAGCTCATGTTTGTGTGCACGTTCCTGCAGTGTCTCCTAAACTCGCTGCAGCTTCCATGTGACTCCCTGCATCATTCCCCTGCCAGCTCGGTCCTGCAGAAACACGAGAGTTTGACGACAGAGAGAAAAAACATACACCAGTAGCTCATTCTTCCACCATTCAAATGTTCCACGTCTTTTCTCCCTCCCTGTTATTTCTTTCCCTTTGGGAGCATGAATGCAAATGTTGATCCACTGCCAGCAGGAGCTCAGTGTCTGATGCCGGGAGCTTTTAAATGCTGTCTGTTTTTTTTCCCTCTCTCTCCAGTCAAGTGTCTGAGAGGAAGACAGGTAAAAGCTTTTAGCTCAGAGAAAATAAAGGGGCTTTCAAGCAGGGATGATACTGGGCCACAGAAGCTTATGATGAATTATGGATGGTCCTCTAAATAGCAAGTACAGTTCCTCTGAGCCACCTCTGCGGCCGACATTGTGTGAACCTCTCTATACATACCCATCCTGACCAGTCAAACGAACCGCTAATTCTCAAATGTATCTTTCTGAATGGGGACGTTAACCATATTCTTACATTCACAGACATGAAAGTTTAAACTCGCATTTATAGTGCGAGTTACTTTTGTTTTTACACTAATATTTAACAGCAGGTTGTTTGCTTTTAGACCAGTGGACAGCTTGATATAATCCTCATGATGTTTCATGTTAAAACAAGAAAACCACAGCACGGCTTTGCTTAGGTTTAACCTGAACACGTATCCCTTTTCAAACCTGCACTGACCCCAAATACAACAAAATCACAATTAAATCAATAATGTGTTAGTGTCACAAAGTCAATCCTCCAGATTGAAAAGCTCTGCACTGACAGACGCTGAACAATGGCAACAGACACTTTGTCAGGTTTTGTGAAATCAGCGCTTTACCCTTGGCGGCATCTGTTGCCGTTGGTTGGCACTTGCTTTCACAGATTGAACATGTTGAATTGGCGTGTGTTGGGTCTTGGAATGTGTAATAAGCGATGTTCTGTAATCTGGTGACTGTCAGTGCATTGCAGTCAGCTTTAAAACAACTCAATGTCGAGAGACTTTAAACTGATAACTAGTTAAAATAATAATATTTCACATTAATAGACCATTGTGCAACAAACTGCTCAGCAAAACCATCTGCAAACTGCTGTAGAAGAGCAACACCAAAGAGCAAAAGATCATGCAAACCTCACAAACTTTGGCTGTATCTGAAATCACTCACATACCCTTAAATAGGGTCTGAAACTATAGTGAATATTCTCGATTGCACTCATTCGGTCCCAAAATGCACCGTAATAACGAGTTTATAAATGAGAGCAACAGCCACCAATGGTACAATGTGTCTATAGTCATCGTACAGATATAAATTCCTTTTTAATTGATTAAATATTCAATTAAACATGTATACAGGCTAGTTTCCATGACAAAGTTCTCAATAAATCTGTTTGTGCTGCCAATTTGCTAAGTTTCAAATGTTATCAAACAGTGTAAAGGCGGCAGCCCTTGAGGCGCACTCAGTGTCCGAATTCACTCCCTCCTTTTTATTCTTTCCCTTAAGAAGACTATATTAGTGGATTACTGCAGGGAATAGTGAATGAGGGTACAAGGGCAATTCAAACACAGCCTTTGTCAAACCCAGGATCTAGGTTTTTCTCAGAAGAAATCATTGTAGCAAACCGGTACCTTGAAAATATTTTATTTACCGGCAGAACTGCCAAACCTGACTCTCAGTTATCGAGAAGTCAATAAGATTGGAATTAATGTGTCCTTGCTGAAAAAAAGTATAAAAATAATGATTTTTAATAGCTTAAGTCAGGTCTTTGTACTGTAATGAAGAACTTCAATCATCAAGGCCACTTTAAAGTAACGAAAAATACATTTCCGGGAAAACAATAATTTACTTACATTTTACTGTTAATAAAATAAATTAAAGGGAATTCCAAATAGTTGAAGAATGGTGAACTGATTATTATTATATAATCGTTTACGGATTTATCATTCTGGTTGCGTGGCACCTGAAACTAGTAGGAATAATATTAATAGGAATATTTAAATCTTCATTTGCTGATGTCTGCAACAAAACATACAACTATAATCCAGAATATACCATTCTGAACCCAACAAGGCACTATAAAAAAATGGCATAAATAACTAATAGAAGCAACTTGTGCTGCAATTCCAGTCCATTGAGATCAGAAGGCACAAAACCATTTCCGCTGTAGGGTAAATTACTCCTGCAGAAAGGGCAATAGGAGAACTGATAGGATGAGTCCCTGAGGATCTAAAGAGGTGGATGGTATGAGAAGACTGTTGAAACCGAAGCCTGCGCTACACACTCATAGAAATACACTACGTAAACGCACAACAGGAAATCAGACAAGGCAGGTCGACTTATGCCCCCGTTTGTTTTTAAAGGTTGGCATACCATAGCACTGACACACAATACTACAGAGGTTAGCGATGAATTTTACAGATCAAATTATTAAAATAATAATTGAAAATTAATAAAGATAAAACGACGATCTTCATTCAATACGTGCGAGAAATCAACAAGGCTAGTCGCGGGGTGGACTGAGCCTAAAACGATCACTAATAACATCCTTAAAGGTATGGAAATCTCTGTTAAGGCTTTGAAAATTTGTAAATAAAATCTATATATAAAAAATAAATTGATCACTAATCATTAAAAATAACAATACATCTGGTGTCGCCAAGTATGCATTTTCAAAACCTTTTCAAATTCAAATTCTTGAGAACGAATACCACACTCAAAAGTTAATACTACCAGCCAACTCCATTTGTAAATAAAAACAAAGTATGGTCGAGACTAATCAATGCAAACCGCAATAATAAACGGTCACTGCAGAAGATGCAATCAGACGAGTCCCAGCTGAGCGTGACCTTACCCTTCTTACTGTAAAGCCACAGCATACAGTGTCGAAACATAGCAGTGGGTGAGGGCATGGGGAGAGTGAACGCACCCCCGGCAAGGTGGATGCGAAGGGGGGTGGAGGAGGATAGATGAGCCAGTGAGAGAAGGTGGAGGCTAGAGGGTAAAAACCTGGAGCTCAGCATCCAGCAGCCATGCGTAACCCTGCAGTGAGACTGTTCTGCTCCGTTTCTCCAAGAGTTCTTCCAGCTACAAGGAAATTCCTAGTAGAAATTCAATGCGGATCCAGGAAAAAAATCCGAGAGCCTCTGAACTCAATTCTTAAAGCTATGAAATCTGCAGATCGTCCCGGTCAGTATTCGCAAGAGATAAGCTTGAGAAATGCGCCAGGCCTAATGTATGTTTGGACTGCATCTGATGCGAGTGCGTGTGGGTCGTGTTTGCATCAGAATGCTGATTACTGATGTCATAATCCTCTTTAAATACAAAATGAAAAAGAGCATGTGGGGGAGAATGAGTAAGCAAGAGCAAAAATAAACAGAGTGGAAAGAGGAGTGGAGGAAATAGAAGTAAGGAGAGAGGGAGGGAGAGGGAGAGAGAGAGAGAGAGAGAGAGAGACAGACTGGGCACACGTGAGCAGCCGGCTGACGGCTGCACTATAAAAACTGGTTAAAAGCTTCAAGGCAAGATGTGCCAAAGAACAGAAGATGAGAGAAGAGATGGATGAGACAAAAGCCCAAGAAGAAAAAAATAAATAATGAGACCTCACCCTGAAAATGGAAAGTCTTCTGGTCCACGGTAATGGTGAAAGTGCTGTCGTCCTCGTCATCGATTCCAATAACAGCTCCCTGTAAAAAAGAAACGCAGCAAAAACCATTCAGGCTGAGGGACACGTCATTCGCTCTCTCTCTCTTTCTCTACGTTCCTCTGCCTCACTCCCTTACGCGCAAGAGAAGAGAAGGGGTGGGAAAGAATGGGTGGAGTAAAGGAGATTAAAAAAAAGAGGGAGAGGGGAACAAGGCAGAAAGGGAGGGAAAAAGGAAAGAAGAGGAAGGAGATGTAAATTGAGAAAGGAGGACAGAGAGGGAGAGAGAAACTGCATCACATTCTGTGAGCATTACTGGACCAGAAGAAAAACATGCGACTATTAACCCTTTCATACCAGATGCACTACCACAACAGATATATAATAACAAAATAAAAGGGGTTATTAAAGAAAACGCTAAAAAAGTGTAAGGGAAAAATTTGCCTAAATACATTTTCCCCTGACATTTTTACTTTAAATACAGATGTAACAAGCAGTGCCCTTACTGGTAACACAGGAAGAGAGCAATAACTGCTCACATCATATCAGCCCACATGCCTTGAGAAAAATAAGCCAACACCCAAAGCATTTTGAACGACTGACATAAATTTAAGTTCGCTACTCACGCAGAAAAGAATCCCTTTTTACTTACGACAACAATAAAAGTGGTGCTATTCACTAACATTACAGGAGATACACAAACACTTAAGAATGATTTAATTGCAATTTAACAGCAAAGCATTACGATTGATACAACAGGAATTAGAACATAAAACCTGTGTGATATTACCTTTAGCTTGACTACAAGTAAAATGCTTACAATACCATACAGCCTTAATTATATTCTGTATATTATAACAATTCTCCTCTGCATTAAATCTGCATATTTCATGACTGTCCTTTGTATGTTAAACAGAAGAGTGTGCCATCTGCTGGTGAAGAGTTTCTACAGCATTGTGGTTAATAGGTGAGGCATTTCATTTAATTAAGTTGGCTTGAGAAAGCCAACTTAGTGATATTGTATCTAAACTTATTATTATTATTATTCTTCTTACCTAAAATTCTCAATGCATCTCCTCCTAGAGCTTTAAAGCTACAACCACTAAACTCTGCTCAGACTTCAGACCTGTTCTGACTTGAGTTGCTATCCCTTTTCAGACTGATCAGACTTATGATTTTTGATAAAACTGAAGATTAAAGTCATAAAATCTCCATAGACTTTCACTAATGAAGTGAAAACTGAATTTTAGATAGAGCGTCCACTCCATCTGTTGGTAACATCACAACATTACACCTGATATATAATACATTTCAATACAGTATGTGTGAACATGTCCATTCCAATGGGCATGCATTTTATTTTTTTAAATCCTGAAAAAAAACTTGCAGGTCTACAATCGATTTTTTACTTTAATTAGTAAGTTAAATCTCTCTATTTTACATTCATAATATCACAAAATTACACCCCTGTCAGTGAGAGCACTGAAGTTTGAACGAATCAGAGCGCTGCAATTCAAAGCCTCAAAGCTTTTCAAAGCCGCCATTACTGCTGGAGAGAGAGATCATAATCTCCTAAAATAGATTTATGTGAGAGAGTTTATGATCAAACGGAAATTGTTTCCGATTATCAAGTAACCGCTGCAGCGTGTTTCCTTGAAGATTTATGCACTTATATGGCCAAATTCTTACTCTCATTCGTCTTTACTCGGCAACGGAGTACATTACTATGGGGAAGGTAAGTGAAGTTTAAACGCGCGTCCTCCTGGACTCGCGCCAAAGCATAACCGTCTAAGCACCTACGTTTATTTATAGCGCTCATTTATGTACTTTATTGCCGAATTCTGACTCTCGCTCGTGTGTTCACGGGGAAGACACATGTAAAAAGGCTTCCCTGAGCAGCGCGCGCTGACTCTCTTCAAATGCAGCGTCTAACAGTCAAAGTTATTTATAACTAATTCTTGAGTATATAGTTACATTGTGTTAATTCTTTTATCTGCTTTTAACTAAAGTCTGACTCCTGTTCTCGAGTTCAAACGCGCTTCCTGAGCAGATTCGCTGATAGATCGATGTTTTGTGAACACTTAAACAATAAATGAAATAAGATTTTTAAAGGATGCAAAAAACATGGCAGATCGATTCAAACTGTAAACTGCTTGAGATTAAAAAAAACTGCATTACTCTGCTGCATTACATGAGCAGGAATTATTTAAAAAATACTAATATTTAAGTTATTTTGTTTCCCATGGAGGAAGGCTTTATACAAATATTACATTGCGTTGATTCCTTTATCTGCTATAATTGCCGTGTTGAACTGAAGTCTGACATGGCAGATCGAGTCAATCTGAAAACTGCTTGAGATTAGAAAAAACTGCATTACTCTCCTCATTGTACTTTAGCAGGAATTATTTTAAAAATACTAATATTTAAGTTTGTTTCCCATGAAGGAAGGATTTACATATACATCTAAAAAGTATGTATTAGAGGCTCCATATACGCGCGTCCTCCCGCATTCGCGCGTCCACGCCTAAGCGCCTACGTTTATTTATAGCGCCTAAATCTATTCACACACATACATGCATATCTATCTACATTTATATTGTAAATATAAAGGGCTCCATATACATTCAGTGTAACTGCTGTCTGTTTTGAAAGTGGTAAGACTACATAAATAATGCTTAATTACATCTTTAAAATAGAAATAAAACAAAGTATTATTCACAGTATCACAGTACCATTTATTTATATATATATATATATATATACACACATACACACACATCTATTTCGTATATATAAAAGGCTACATATAGTGTAACTGTGGTGTAACTGCAGTCTCTTTTGAAAGTGATTAGCCTATATTAATAATGCTTAATTACAGCTTTAAAATAGAAATAAAACAAAGTATTATTCACAGTATCATATATATATATATATATATATACACACACACACACACCTCTATACATATTATATATATATATATATATATACACATACACATCTATTTAGTATATATAAAAGGCTACATATACATGCAGTGTAACTGCAGTCTCTTTTGAAAGTGATTAGCCTATACTAATAATGCTTAATTACAGCTTTAAAATAGAAATTAAACAAAGTATTTTTTGCATTAGTGAAAACTGACCGTTAAAAGCCAAGGATGTAATTAAACCGTAAACATTTTTTATAAACTAATTACAATTTTCCAACACTTTGAGGATCAAAAAGCATAATTATAACTTATTTTTAAGTTTAAACTCTCAAAACTTTTCAAGCTAATTAACGATAAATCTTGCTAACAATATGCTAATTCAGCAAATTCTTGCCAGCAACATGCTTATTTATGTTAAATGTTGCTAATGACTTCGGAATTCATACTAAATCTTGCTAGCAACAAGATAATTAACATTAAATCTTGCTAGCAAAATTGATCATCAATTGATTAAAGATTAAATTATGATCAAAGAACATAACGACACCTTAGTAACTGCCTAGAAACAACGCAAGGCAATAACTAACAAGAGTATATATGCTCAAGATCTAATTCTTTCCATCTATCCATCTGTAAACTTTCAAAACTTTTTAAGCTTTTACAAATAAATTTAACTTTCAGGCTAGGCTTTCTCAAGCCAACTGAAGTTTATATCATAAACTTCCTCTATCTAGTTCATGAATAAGATGCATATAAACCGAGTTTAGGTGAGGTTCTAATAACTGCAGTCAAAACAAGCCTTAATGCTAAACTATACAAAGACCGTCAGCAACACTTTTGGGAAGGGCTCTTTGTTGTTCTAATATCACAATGCTCCTGTTTACAAAGCAAGGACCACATACTGTAGTACCTCAAGATACGAAAGCCTCAACTTACGAAAAATCCAAGTTACGAAAACAAAGACGAAAATTTTTACTGCTCTACATATGAAAAGTTTTCAAGATACGAAAGGTTTCTGAAAGTCCGAGATTCGCCCCATAACAATTTTGAAACTCGCGCCACACGCAACCATCTTAGTTATAGTAGACTCGCCACCATCCTCCTGCTCTCCCTTTGGTTCCTGATGCTAGCCAAGCCATGAGATCCTTCTCTCTAATTGGACAGCATCCCTCCCATCATGCATCTTCTGTACGTACGTGCTGGCGTGCTTTAGCTCAGCCACTCCGCACCCGAAACTTTACATTTTTTGTGTTTTCGTAAAGTTAAGTGTACGTACGTACGTACGTTATCTGCCGTTTGTCCTCCTCCTCTGCCGCCACTTTCGGAGATAGCCTCACTCGAAAGGTAAGCTTCGACATTTTACGTTATTTCATTGTTTATAGGTCAATTTATCTTTATTATGAAATTTAATGGGGTGTTTTTGGAGGGCTTGGAACGGATTAGCCATTTTACATGTAAAATGTGTTCCAAGATACAAAAAACTCATTATACGAAGGCCGCCTCGGAACGGATTAATTTCGTATCTCGAGGTACCACTGTACTGTAGATTTGTTTCATAAAATCTCAAAGAACTGGACAGGTCTGCACAAAACCCAGACCTGAACCCCTATTATTAGACACCTTAGAAAAGATCTTAGACTCGCTAATTGATACATTCTACCTCTATTAAAAATACAATGCATTAGGCATAAAATCATGTCACATACTTATTTGAAATTCTTCATCCATGCTATAATATCCTGATGGCAGATTCTCAAGGGCAGCCAGGGTGAAATTAATAGTATAGCCAAACAAGAGCAATAGTCAGAATGAAGACAAGCATAGACACGGGTCAATCACTGATATGATGGACTGGGAGGAAAAAAAGGAGTGAGGCCAAATTCATCTTAACAATGAAGAAAGCTTCTTACCCGAAGTCGCACACAGCCTCTTCTAGAGCCACGCATCATCTTGTCCTTGGACTGAAGGAGGAGACAAAGTAATAAAAAGTGCAGTTTGACAATTGACAAACACAGAGCTGAAATATTTCCAAGTCTCAATTTGCAAAGGAAGATTTAAAAAGTTGACAAATTGATTAGAATATCAATGTGATCCTTGAATGCAATGTAAGTCTCTTTGGTTAAAAGCATCTGCCAAATGCATAAATGTAAAAGTAAATTATATGTTGGGTCAAAGACCATACATTTAACCAACCATTTTAGAATATATTGAAGAAAAATGGCATTACGTTTAACATTACTCTTACCATGACATCCTTTTATATTAATATTCAATATACTTCTTAAATTATTAATATAATTATATGATAATATCTACACACATACTCTCTCTCACTGTGAGTGTGTGTGTAGATAGTTTATTCTAGTACACCAGTAAGTCTAAGTTTCCAATGGATTACCATATAATTATACCCATCATGCCATAATCTACATGTGTGTATATATAGATATATCGCTCTCTCTCACACACACACACACACACACACACACATCAAATTAGAAGGTACTACTTTTAGATTTATATCTGACAGTTGGTTTGATTTGTATTCGCGTTGAGTAAACCAGGAACCAGGAAGATAAGAGTCGAGTTAACTTTTACCCATGTATTAACATGTATTGACGGTGTTAATAACCAATTAATGTCTTAAGACATATATGGCTTATATATGTAGACATTAACCAACCTGAGAGCTCTAGCTGTGGATGATTTGCTGACATCAACAGCAGCTCTTAGCTTAGCTATTTATCTTGTGTATGAACATTATAAAGGTTTTCGGATACAAGTCTGAAAGCTATAAATGTGCGTTAACATATTTAATACCCTGCTCCAGCAAATGCGTTCAAAGCAGCGGTCACATGCGGAAGCCCCCACCCTTCAAATTTTGCAAACTAAACTATAATACTGTAAGCATTTTGTCGAAGGGAGGTGGTCTTGCTGTTGGTAACACACCGAATCTAACTGCTCATTGGCTAACGGCTTCCCCAGAACAGCGCGGATTGGCTGAAGTCTCAGTCACTCCAGGCAAGCCCCGCCCCAACCAGCTGAGATTCTTAACTCCTGACAGGCCTGCAAGTGTTCCTTTCCCTTCCCAGCATAAACCGATAGAACAACGGGCCACTAAACGATAAACCCTCTCTTATATCTCTCAGTCGTTCAAGAAAGACTTACAGTATAATATGACAGCAACCCGGCGTTATAATCCAGTACGAACCAGCGGTACTGCCACCCCTTCATGACGTTAGTCCATTTGCTCAGCGGCCCCTCCATGATGGACGCCATTTTTACCCTTTGCCTGAGCGCTCGCGGGGAGGAGCGCGCGGCGAGAAAAACCATGCGTCTGACGTCACATGCTGAACCATGGTTTACTTCCATAACTGTCATTCCAAGGGTGACTTCTGGACGCAAGAACTTGGATATTACATATGTGCTAAATAGAATATCTGTATATTGAAATTTGAACAAAGTGGCACAAACTTAATATTAGTAATATAATGGAACATGTATGAATACTAACAAAGCTTTGCTTATGTTAAATGTGATAAATTGGAAAGTCTGGGGAAATACTGGACAAATGCTGTATAAAAAAATACTGTATTTTAGCTATATACAGTTAAATGTTGATAGTCTTGTTGGCCCATACATATATTTTCCTCTTAAATCTATCGTTTAGTCAAAATCTGGGATAGTTTTAGGTCATATGAAACTGTTGGCCTGAAAATTCAAATTCAAAATTTCTTTTTTGGCATGACTGTAAACAAGACAATATTTCCAAAGCTTGGAATACGTATAAATATATATAACAAAAATTTTATTTATTTATTTCATATATATATATATATATATATATATATATATATATATATATATATATATGAAATAATTTTTAAAATAGTTGAAGCAAATATTATAACAAAACTAGAACATGTGCGAGCATTTGATACCACAGTGTTTTCACTTACACATGCACACACATATACTGAGTGTCACTGTGGTGGACAGTAAGGAAACACACTGCGGTCTGACAAAATACACACATCCATCAGCTGTCTCTCAGGCTGTGGCACATCTGCCAATGCTGCTGTCTGTCCCTCTCCTAATATCATCTTTATTTGTTCTGTTTCAGTCACGGCTGTAAATTTTTTTGTTGTACTATATGTATATGTATTGTTGACAGTGAAGGAGGAAGCCCATCTCTGTTTCAATCTCTCTCTTTTAGCCTGTATCTGTATCTGTACTTTTATACTGAGGGCAATTTATTTATTTGTATGTGGACATTTAAAGTAGGCCAATAAAACTAAAAATAAACAGGCCAAAGTTTACATACTTCCCTTAGAAAGTCGAATAATAGGCCCATTTAGAAAATATAAATTTTTAAAATTCAGTTTTCATTATTATAATAATATAATGCATTTTACATTTTATTTATAATGCGCTTTTCTCAAACCCAAAGCGCTACAATGCAAAGAGTACAAAAGAGTAAAACAATACAATCATAAAAACAATAAATATTAAAAAGAAATTAAGACAAAAACACCATTTTAAAAAGATGGAGTTTTAACTGTTTCTTTAAATACATAATGTAGGGGCATTCCTAATAGTTAAAGGAAGTGTATTGCATAACCTATAGGGGCTGCTACAGAGAAGGCTCTTTCACCCATGGTTTTTAATCTGCAACAAGGCTGTTTGAGGACGAAAGCATCAGCAGAGCGGAGATATCTGGAAGGGACATGAGGTGTAATTAAATCACATATGTATGAAGGTGCAGTTCCTTGTACAGCTTTGTATGTGTACAGTCATTGTAATATTAGCTAAAGTTTTAGCAATTTTGTTGTGTGGTTTTTATCATAGTTACATAGTTTATCAGTTACTGAATGAACATGGGAAACGTTGCCAAATAATAGCTGAAGTGAGCTTTTTATAGGCCTATTCTATATTAACGGAAATTGATTTTTATGGTTTTAGTTTTAGTATAACAACTCTGTACAAAATATTTTTTTCCCACAGTCCGTGAATAGAATAGAATGTCTCTGAAAACTACTTTTACTGTGTGTCATGGCCTATAATGAAAACTAACAGCGTCTGTGATGCATATAAATGAGTGTAGGCTATATATATAGCCTACACTCATTTCTATACATCATAGACTATATAGATAGATAGATAGATAGATAGAACAACAGACAGATGATAGATAGATACATAGATAGATAGATAGAACAACAGACAGACGATAGATAGATAGAACAACAGACAGACGATAGATAGATAGAACAACAGACAGACGATAGATAGATAGAACAACAGACAGACGATAGATAGATAGATAGAACAACAGACAGATGAAAGATAGATAGATAGATAGATAGACAGAACAACAGACAGACGATAGATAGCTAGATAGACAGATAGATAGATAGAACAACAGACAGACGATAGATAGATAGATAGATAGATAGATAGATAGATAGAACAACAGACAGACGATAGATAGATAGAACAACAGACAGATGAAAGATAGATAGATAGATAGACAGAACAACAGACAGACGATAGATAGATAGCTAGAACAACAGACAGACGAAAGCTAGATAGATAGATAGATAGATAGAACAACAGACAGACAAAAGCTAGATAGATAGAAAGATAGATAGATAGATAGATAGAAAGATAGAAAGATAGATAGATAGATAGATAGATAGATAGATAGAACAACAGACAGACGATAGATAGATAGACCGAACAACAGACAGACAGACGATAGATTTATTAAACCCCCCCCCCCCCCCCCCCCCAAATAGGTTGAATGAGTTTCAATAGGCTCAAAAAAGGTTGAAAAACACTGATCTATATCATGTCTATGTACCATATGTAGCCTGCACTCATTTAATGGTATACACTGCACTCTGCTGGCCATTATTTCACTATGCAATCTGTGCATTATGTCACAATCGTTCCTTTATGCTTGTTTCCTTCCAGACTTGTTTTCTTGTTACACTGTAGCAAGTTCATATTTTTACACCTCTGCCTCTCGTCTCATCATGTACTGTTGTATGTTAAGGTAAGACCATCTGCTAAATGTAAAGGTAAACTAATGTGCCTCATCCGTTTTAGAAAGTTATTGGCTCTTACAATCCCGTGAGCTCATTACGACCTTTGACACACTTAAAAAAAAAGAAAAAATACAGCAGCAAATAGTTTCGCAAAAAGACGAATAGTTTTGTTTTTTTACAGAAAGCTCAATGCAGACTTGATGATTAGAACAATTTCTTAAAACGAATTATTAAAGCACGTTAATTATACTAAAATATTCGTATAGTTTATTTATTATTGATCCACGTTTATACATTTTTTTTACAACAAAATGAAAAATGTGACAAATACAGAACAACAGGAACAATAGAAGTCAAGAAATATGTCACGAACACAATACAAATAGAATAACTAAACTATATGCCAGAGGTTAAAACACATAAACATACATACAAAAGAAAACGTTGTGCAAGGTTAAACATTGAAAGCAGTCTTTGACTTTTTAAAGATTTTGTTTTTTATGCCCATCAACGATAGAATATAAGAATTATAGTCTATCAGAAAAATTGACAATAGCGGGATATTACCCAAAAATTTAGATTTGTGAATGAAATATTTTCCAAGTATCAAGAACAAATTGACAATATATTGGATGAGAAGATTTGAGTTGTGATAAATTAAAATAATATTAAAGGTGATAATACAGATTCTGATATTTTTTTATTTCTGAGAGATAGGTACAAAAAGCTTTAACATAAACATACTCACAAAACACATGTACAATTGTCTCTTCTGCATCACAGAAAGTGCACTAATTTGCAATTTTCTGAATATACTTATTAAGTAGGCTATTACAGGGGTAGCATCTATGTAAAATGTTAAATGTGATTTATTTTATCTTATTTGTTAAAAGATATTTGTGTGGAAGAGACCAAACCAGAGTCCAGTTAACATTGTATAAAGCCATCCATTTAAAGGATGAAGCTGGAATGGATTTCCTATTAATAAGATTATGAACAAAGCAGTTAAGTTTGTCATCAGTAATCCGAATCCCTTCAATTGAAATAGAAGTGTTATTGAACAAAATAGGACTACAGATTTGCATTCCTTTTACCACGTTTATACCTAGTGCAGGGTATTTCGTCTGTAATATTGCAGCTCAACATTGCCACCTGTTGAGTACAAAGCTTTAATTTAAGCTATGAAAAAATACCAGCATTATTGTGTAATTAATGATATAGTACTGGGTTATAAACAAGCTTTCAGCGTCGTCTTTGCGGAGATACAAATAATGGAAATTTACATGGCAATACAAATAATAGTAAGTGATATTGATATATATATATATATATATATATATATATATATATATATATATATATATCAGATACTCTTTTATATATAATAATAAGTAGTAGTAGTGGTAGTAGTAGTAAAGCAGGGGATTACATACAATTGTCAAAATGACTCGCAATTAAAAATGAGCTCAGTGTATATGTCCAAAAGTTACTAATAACATGCATCCATCTTATTTCACCAGGTCTTTCCATATAAAAGGGAATAAACTCATACAACTCACTACAGCATCATACTCTATATACCACTGCACACACTCACCTGTTTCAGGCAGTCTGTGGCAACCGTTGACACATCAGCCAGCAACACCACACCGCTGTATGAGCTCCAGTGTGCGCAGGAGACGCCTGCCAAGTGCCTTTCCAGTTATAGATGGAGCATTTCAGCCAGCTCACAGACATGTGTATGAAGCGAATCTCAGGAACAGTCTGATCTGTCAGCAGAAGTACATCTTTTATACTTTACATTACAATATTTCCCTTATCAAAAAAGTTGATCACATATGTGATAATGTTGTCTTGTTTCATTAGATACCTTGAACACAAGGAAAAAGTAATGAAGGGGGGTGGGGAAAGCGCTATAGCACGGCATACGGAGAGGAATCGAAAGGTCCTGGTACGAGACAGACTCCGAATGCTGTTGGATGATGAAGATTATTTAGAACTTTCTCCTTTTGCTGGACTTGGTCTGCCCTATGGAGACATTCCAGCAGCAGGCTGTCTCACAGGTACAATAATACAAAATATTGAGAAAATGTTCTGATTTATATAAAATAAATCAATACTCAATTTTACTAGACACTGAAAGGAATAATTGCACACATACAGTACTTCTTTTTGCAGATTTTGAATTTTGCCATTTAAATCAAAGTTGCATGACTGAAACTTTGCTGTCAGAATAAATAAATATACATAGTGAATAATCATTAAATAATAAATAAAATTGAATACATTTTATTTTAAAATTTTTATGTTGTTCAGTGCAACAGCTTGCAACCATTCAAGTGTGCGAGAGTTCTTTATTTATTGTTCTTTATAAAAATAAATTGTACAAAATATTATTATACGTATTAGTAATTAATTTAAATATTTGAGCATAGGTATTCTTCTCAGTCTGCTTCCTTATGAACAGTGTTATTTTTTTCCACAGGAATTGGTAAAATTAACGGACTTTGGTGCATGTTCAGCGCAAATGACGCCACTGTGAAAGGAGGTACAGCATATCCCATTACGGTTAAAAAGCAGCTCAGGGCGCAAGTTGTGGCTATGCAGAATCGTTTGCCTTTTGTTTACTTGGTGGACAGCGGTGGCGCATTTCTGCCTCTGCAGGTAACTTGCATTTAGTGCCATGACGATCTCTGAAATCTCTAAATGCTGCATTATTGGTTGTTCAATTGCTCTTTCAATAGTCAGAGATCTTTCCTGATAAAAACCATGGAGGACGCACCTTTTACAATGAAGCACTCATGTCAGCAATGAAGATTCCTCAGGTATTAAAAATAGTCATTTTAGAATATATTTCATGTCATGTCAGATACTTGATCTGATGCAATGTCTTGACCTCTAGGTGTCAGTAGTGTGTGGGTCATGCACAGCTGGTGGGGCTTATGTCCCCACTATGTCTGAAGAGGCTGTGATTGTCCACAGGATAGGAACAATATTTTTAGGGGGTCCACCGTTGGTGAAAGCTGCAACTGGGGAGGATGTTTCTCCGGAGGACCTTGGAGGAGCCAGGCTACACTCAGAGTATGCTGTTTCCATTGTATGATTGCATTCTCTTACATATTAATCTCCAGAGCTGTGGTTTTCAATCGCTGTATTTCCACAACCATGTTATTGATTGATTGAATGGATGAAAATGTGGTGCTTTACAGACAGACCAATGCCACCAAGCTTTGCCTCACTGATTGTTAAAGCAGAATAAAGTATTCAAACATGTGTAAACCAATTGCATACCTCATATAATATAATGTAAGATAATATAAAATTAATGAAATAAAATTCTCTCTAATAATAATACAATTAAAAATAAAATGTTATTAATATAATATAATGTTATATTATAATTGAACAGAAAACTAATACTGTAAATGCATATTAACAATATTATAAATACATCCTGCATGTATATGCTCAGCTGATAATGATATAATATTATATAATAGAATAGAATATATATAATATAATGAAATACAAATGAAATCCCTCTAATTAATTAAATTAAACAATATTAATTAATACTAATATTGTAAATGTATATTAAGAGTATTATAACTGCACCGTTTTGCTCAGCTGATATTATAACCTAATATATTATAATAATATAATATTTGCCATAATATTAATACAATCTAATGCAAATCCCTTTAATAATAAGAACATTATAAATCAAATGTAATATAATAATTGAACATATATATGCTCAGCTAATAATATCGTTTCATATAATATATTACAATTATAATGTGTAACATATTTAAAATTTTAAAATAAAATATTAATTATTCTATATAATAATTAAATAATACAGTTACATTATTAAATGCATATTTATTTGCATATTTATGCCTGTATATTTTTTCTTAGCGAATGAAGACAATATTCATTCATCTATTTTTATTGTAAATATCTTCTCTCGTTCCCTATATCTCCAGAGTTAGTGGCTGTGTGGACCATTTTGCCACAGCAGAGAGTGAGGCATATGAGTGTGCCAGAAACATCATCTCCACCCTAAACTATGAGCTCCCAGAGGAAGACGACAGTCCGGTTGAGGATCCCCAGTACAGCACGGACGATCTCATGGGCTTTGCACCTCGTTGCTACAATCATAGCATGGACGTCAGACTAGTAAGCACCCATACACATGCATAGTTTTAGACTTACACCACACATGCTGACGTTTCACATGGCTTGTGGTTCGTTTCATTCTTTCAACTCTGTTTAGATTGTGAGTCGCCTGACTGATGGTAGTCGGTTTCAGGAGTTCAAGGCCCGTTACGGTACCACGCTCCTCACTGGTTTCGCTAGAATTGAAGGGTAATGGTATTCGGATTTGTTTTGTTTAAATAATATGCTATTAGGGAAAAAAGTGAGATGTTTTGAATATTGAAGTGGCATGTTAAATGTCTTTCTACAAACTGAAAATCAAAATGCACAACACAACATTACATGTAACTTGTTTTTAGCTGACCAAAACTGATCAGGACACTTCTTAGACAGTGTTAACTTGAAAACTAGATGTTATGCTCCTGTAAGTCTGACCAATCAGATCTGAGAGATTTCAGACCATGGGGAGCCAATCTCCTCGAGCATCTTTTATTCGATCAAACAAAGAGCGTCTCTGAGAGCCGCTTTGTTGCCATGGCGATCTGAAACTCATACCAAGTGAATGTGAAACCAAAAGGATAAACGTACGTCAGAGATGGTCAGAAAACAAAATTGTAATTGAGGGTTACAAATGTTTTTATTTACAAACTTTTTTATTTAGTTTTATTTCATTTTTATTGTAACTCTTTACAATAAAGTTCCATTGGTTAACATTAGTTAACTACTTCAGTTAACATTAACTAATAATGCTTCTATAATCTATGTGTTAATTTCAACATTTTCTAATAGCCACATCGTTGTTGTGATACTGATACTAGTATAAACACCTCAGAGTTTAAGCCATCAGACATAAGATTTTCACCCAGTGGACAATAAAAGAAATGAATAAATCTGAGAAATATACATTTGAATGATCCATATCCTGGGGCCTTAATATCTAGAAGGCTTTTTACTCCCGGAAGACCTTAGTGATTGCATAGCTGCATGCTAAAAATCTCTCTGAACTGCTTAACAACAGCATAGCAATGCCCTGGCAACCACCCAGAACATATTATCACTCTGTCAGTTTTACATTGGCAGACTTTAGTTACATTTTCAGAAAATGTAAAAATCTAGTTCCTTTCTTTACTCTGATTAGACTTAAAGCTGGTTTTATTCTTCCCCTCAATCTTCAGACATCAGGTTGGAATTGTGGCAAATAACGGAGAGTTGACGTATGAAGCTTCTCTGAAAGGCAGTCACTTTGTTCAGTTGTGTGACCAGAGGGACATCCCTCTCATCTTCCTGCAGAACACGGCACCAGAACCTGCACACACACTCTCACCAATCAAGGTGCATTTATATGTAGACTCTCCATCAGACTCTTTATAATAGAATTCATTTAAAAGTTCCCCTATTATGCTTTTTTCGGATATTACCTTTAATGCAGTGTGTAAAAATGCATGATAAGTAATTGATTCTAAACTGCCTGAAACAAGTTATCACTAATTCCAGTTGTACTTCCTACATAAACCTTTGTAGATTTGTATCAAATTTGCATAATGATATGGTCTTCATTGTGTGCCTGCAAACGACGCCTAATTTTGCCCACCCTGAAAAACGGAAGAGATTTGTTTATGTTCATAAAGATCTGTTTTATGCTCAAATCCACTTGCAAGCACTTCCAAAGGATGATGACTCGGTCTCAAATTGATACGATATTGGATCGAAGCCATCATTACTGTTTTCTACTGTCTAGAAAAGTGCTGAGGAAGCATCCAGAGCTGAAATTCAGATATGCTAATAGCCGTCTTGTTTCAGACATGTACTGTAAGTGGTAGACCAATCACAACACATTGGGATATTGACCAATCAGAGCAGAGTAGGCTCTCGGGAACAGGGTTTAGAGAGACTGGATGCATGATCGAAGCATTTCAGACACTGTGCAATGAGCTGTATTAGAAAATATAAGTGTTTTTTGATTTTGGATGCACGTAGACCTATTGTTGGAGACTTCCAAAACATAGCATAATAGGGGCACTTTAAACATGCATGTGATTTACAGAAAACTGCAGTACGGTAGTTTCCACTTTGGTACAAAGATGTTTTTGGGAATGATATCTGGTCCTCCATCTTGTTTTACTTTGTGACTTTCTCTCCCTCCCTCAGTTAAACCTCTCTTTCTCTTCCCCGTCTCTCTTAGGCAGAGTCCAACTCTAACAGACTGAAGGCTCAGGGTTCCATGATGTCTGCTGTGGCTTGTGCTTCTGTTCCCAAAATTACTGTGGTTATTGGAGGATGTCATGGAACTGACAGCTATGCTATGGTCGGTCTGTAAATCCATAATTTTGATGTGTATTAAAGAGACTTTGAGTAGTTTAATACATATAAAATCACTTTTTTTTTTAGTGTGGAAGGGCTTTTGACCCTAACTTCCTGTTCCTGTGGCCAAATGCCAGAGTGTCGATTTTAGCTCCAGGACACTCAGATGCATTTGTGCGGACTGAAGAGGAAATTGAACAAATGAATGAGATGTAAGAGCCAATGTAACAGGATGTGCATGACTGGCTGTTTTAAAAGTGTATAAAATTGAAAGAATGATTTATGTCTATGTAAAGGTTGAAGGAAGAAAGTTCAGCATTCTTTTCCACCGGGAGAGTGTGGGATGATGGTGTTATTCTACCTCAAGACACCAGAAAGGTAAAATATTTGATTTGATTTCTATGTGGTTCAGATATTGCATTTTATGCAGTTACAAATTGTAGACCAAAAAGCACAGACTGGAATCCCGACTTAATGAAAAGCAGCTGTTGAGGTTTTCAGTGGAGCCACGGAAAAATAAACCCAAGTGCTAACGGCATTGGATACCTTAAAGAGGCAGAACTAGTGCTCTTAGTTAATACTTATTATAATAACCCAAAATATTTCTTTAAAAAATTTCTTGTTTTGGTATTTTGTAATCTAATGCAATGAAGCGGAAGCTGCAATAGACTATTCTTCACTGTTGTCAAATGGCTTCCTGAACAAGAAAAAATTGGTTGGTTGTGGTTTGCTATTGCTAAGACAATGTCACTTGCAGAGAAAGAAGAATTCATTAAAACATCAGAACGATCAATTTTGATTTCATGGAGACTTTATGTGTGATTTAACTGCCCTAAAACGTTTCTTTGAACTGAAATAGTTAAATATTTCATATTTATTAACTATTATTCACAAGTATAGATATAAAACAATTGGATTTTCTTCCAAGTATGTATTGCACTCTTGCACTTTATAAAATATACACTGCTGTTTCATTTTGTTAGGTTTTGAACAAGTGCCTGAAAATCATTAAGCAACAAGAATACCAATTGTCCAGAGAGAAGATAAGGACTCCTTTTCTCCGACTGTAACACTACCAGAAACCTCAATGGACTTTATAAACTTGTATAAGGTTTTATTAAAGTAATAAAGTCACATACATATCTTTATTTTACTCACAATTTGCCTGTAATCAGCAGCAGTGCCATTTGTTGTTATTTTCTGGCTGATGTAAAATAAACAAATGTGTACATATGGAATTTTACTTGTGAAGAAATAAATGAAGCGGAAAGTATATTTTTCAAACAATAAAAAAAGTCTTAAAAATTCATTCTTATCGTACACATTATCAAAAAGCATTACCAAAAAAAATAACATGAAATGGTTTTACATGTAAACTACGAAACTGCCCATTTTCAAGTATGGTTGGTTTACAAACATACAAAGTCCTGTTTATGATCTTCTAAGGTTTGTACATGCCATGGAGAGTGACAGGAATGATGACGTCAACCTCAGCACGTGCTATTTCTGTCAGGTCAGACGCATTGAGTATGAGGAGGAACGCTGGCATCTGGGAAACTCCTGGTTTCACTACAATACTCAGAAGAACACCTGAGAAGAAAGACTTAAATAGAACAAATAGATCTGAAACATATGTTTGTTTAGTAACAGTAATTACACATACCGTCATCTTCATCTTTAGCGTCAGGGCTTTGCACAAACAGTGCTTCGGAGGGATAGGCATCTGGCTCCTGCCATATCCATGTTTCTTTGCTTTTCACATTCAACTTGCAAATCTAAAACCCCACAAGAAATAACAAATCACAAATGGAGCAAACGCTCACATGAAAAATGTTTTCTGTAAAATGTCACCCACCCGGTCTGGAATAAAATGGTTTAGCCCGAGTCCATAAACAAAGGTGTAATTTTTTCCACAGTATTTGCTGTAGTTGATCTGAGGAAACTCAAAAGCTGAAACACAAAAGAACCCAGGAGAGAAACTGCTCTGAATCTATTTTTTGATTATATATATTACTCATATTTACATTTAAGTATTCCATAATTAAAATTTCAAGTATTGAATATCTATATAATAATAATAATTCTTATGTTGTTATACCTAATGTTTGCAGAATCAAAAACATGGGATTTGTGCAACTAATTATAAAACTTTAAATGGACAACAAAGTTCAAAATGCCAGTTACTTGTGATATTTGGTGTTAAATATTTACCCTGACGCGGTCCAGAGAAAAGAACCTCAGGTTCGAGCCAAACGCTTCCATCACTGCACATTACAGCAGTGGCTGTAGTATATGGAAGAGAAACCAAATTCTTCCCCAGTTCTTCCTGCAAAAACAAAGAAACAAACTAATTAAAAGACTATTAAAATAAATTATCTTTGGATTGAAAGGACAGAGACAAAAAGATCAAGAAACAAACTGTCAGTCTAATTGCTCCTAAGGTGAAGTAGGATCATGATATCCAGGGTTACTATAGTTAACTAAAACCATATAAAGTGTTGCTACTTGTAACTTGAAATAAGTTTTTTTTTTTTATTCTTTCAGATAGTTGCCAAGGAAACGCTTCTAATTTTCATTCAGTTTAATCTGATGTACTAAAATGACTAAAACTAAACCTAAAATAAAAATATATAAAAACTATATAGAAATATAAAACTAGTGCTGTCAAATTAATTAATCGTGATTAATCACATCTAACATAAAAGATTAAATAATGTAAGTTAGTTGTGTGTATGGTCCCCACGTGCTTGTATACACTCATGACAACATCTGGGCAGAGATGGTGGTGTCCTATATTTATATACAGTGTAAATATATACAGTGGAGTTCACTTATCTCGAGTCACGGATAACTCGCCAATCCTATTATGTCGACATTTTGTGGAACTGCCAAACTCCCTATTTGTCTTAGTATTTTCGATTCTTTAATGTTGATTCCTTAATATCTCGAGCAAATATCTCGGACAAAGTCGTCACTTCCATGGTTATCTCGTGAGTCATGAGCGTACCTAGTTCACTTGAGTTTGCATTGCACGTGGATCGCGGTCCATGTGGTCGCTCTGTCAGTGACGCTTCTCTCAGAGCGCCGCGCAAGACTCTCTGAAGTGAAAGCACATTCACGTTCTTACGAGAGCTGCTGTGGGTCCCACCCCCATCCCAAAGCCTCATCTGCTTCTGTGTGCACATAAAGCCCGCCTTCTCTGATTTAATTGGTTTTCACACACACACACACACACACACACACACACACACACACACAAACACAAACACATCCTGCTTTTGTTCTGAAGTGAGCTCTGCTCAGCGCCACTGCAGGAAAATGCTTATTAAAAGACGGGACAAAGCTGAATTTGTTGAGAAAGCACATTAGACAGGCAGAACGCAAGAAAGTATGCAATCTAGTACAGCGTGATGACCTCACGAATAGGTTTGTATCGAGAATCGAAGGTGTTTTATCTGCTGTAAATATCTGCTGTTAGTTGGTGCACATATGCCTTTTGTTGTTAGCAAACATATACAGTGTATGTACATTTTTATAGCATGCCAATCGCTTCATCTAATAAATAGATATATTGGGTGTAGGTTATCTCGCTAAATGGTTATCTCGATGCTTTTTTGCAACCCCCGAGGCCGTCGATATAACCGAACTCCACTGTGTATATATATATATATATATATATATATATATTAATTAGAAAAGATGAATTCAAATTGTATCATAAAGATAGTAAAATAACACTGATATCTCTTACCCTGTGTATATCCAGTGGAAGCACGTATCTCCGCACCTCTGGCTGTGGAGCTGTCATGGCTGCTTTTTTAATTTCCTCCCAGTTTTGCTTCACGTTTGCCAAATATAGATAATTATACACAAATTCATGCCTGTCAATCAAAGGAAGGGGACCACAGATGATCTCCATTGTCTCATTTTCTCTCCTCTGGCCATGTTTACTGCCATTATCAAATGCATGTGTAAATAGTTTTTTTATTTTGTTGCTATAATTTGTTATTTGGGCATTTCGAGATGTTAGTTAAAGCTTTAATAAAATATGAAAAATAAGTAATCGTACCCTTTCCAAGTGCACAGGTCAACAACAATAAAGCCTTGGTCCTCAAAACAGTTAATGTGATGGAAAACATTAAAAGCAGATGTTCTGAATTTGTGGGTGATGTATTCTCCAGGATTCTTGGTGGCTAGATGAAACCATGTCTAAGAATGCAAGTAAATAAAGTGGATGAAGCAATGTAGCCTACAATGTACATTTTGTCCCCAAACTTATAATTATATAACCAAGATCTGAAGATGATATAATTCCAGTAAGCTTGGACTTACACCCATTTTGTCATTTGATTCAAAGCAGTCCATGTAATTTGAACCTCTGATGCTCCAAGAAGTCAGAAATTTCAGCAGATTGATCTTCACTGGAGTCTCAACAAACACAAAGTGGTTCTCCGTCATGCCAAAGCTGTGTGATATATATTTTTATATTAGTTATTAAAGGTATTATTTGAATTATAAAGAAAATTATATTATATTACCAACCTATGGACGTAAGATGGTTTGAACCTCTCACTGCTTGGAAACTGTACCAAAACCTTTGACTTCTCAATTGGGTCGGATTTATCTGATTATACAAATAATAAAATAGTCAAACCTTCTCATAAAGCATCCTTTTATCCCAACAAAGCATTATACCAACCTGCTTGTGGTGGAGGGATCTTGACAATGTTGTAGGCCAGCGACATGTTCTTCCCAAAGCAGTTTCCAATGTTATATATAGTACCGTCTGGTTCAGTATGTGGATGTGCAGTCACACCATTGACTGAAAGATAATTGCAGAGGTCCACCTATGTATGGGCAAATAGAGATGGTAAAGGATTTATGCTTTTGTTAATGGACTAAAAGCTAGGCAACAGAGCAAAAGCCAGTAACACTTTTGATGGTCCCCTTTAGACATTCTGAAGTAACTTTGCACCTACAGGTCATCGTACTCTCATTAGAGTATTGGTAGGCTGTCTGTACCAACACATTAAGTTTATGCTCCTTCAACAGACATTCAACTTACTATAAGTAACTTTGCAGTACATTTGTAAGTCAACTTATTCTCTAACTCTACCCCTAATAGTCTACTGATAGTGTAATCAGAGTTAGTTGACATGTAGGTGCAAGGTTACTAGTCTAAAGGGATCATCAGTTTAAAGTGTAACACAAAAGCCTACTTTTTTTATCGTTTCGAGAGTATCAGGATCAACTTTGGTTATGTAGTTGGTTTCCGTGCAGGCATAGAAGTCCTCACCGATGGGGTAGATGTTAACAAGGCAGTTGTCTGTCACTTCAATGCCTTGAAAGTAAGTGAAAAATCTATACCAAAAGTGGATGTATTTTAGAGAGTAAATATTTTTATGCAATTATAATTCTATTCCAAAATTTAATTGAACAGAAAATACTTCCCAGACCTGGAAAATATGTTTTTGCATGGATCTGGATATGCAGTGGTGCCAAACTCTGTGATCACCACCCTTTTCTCCGTCATGGCTCTCACATAAGCATCAGTTCTGATAAACCTGAAGTTCCAGTAAAAGTGCGTTTTAAGTCAAATTTCAGTTCTTTATTGTATAAACCATTTTTTTACAAAAACAAACCAGTCCATCATACATGCCATTTCAACTTAATTATTAGGGCGTTTTTATTCCTTATATTCTCACACCTTATTTCTACAGTCCACTTTAGACATTCTATTAATTATACAGTAAGTAACTTCATGACTCCATGTTCAACTGGATGCACACTAAATCTTATTCATTTACAATTACATGTCAACTAACGTTCACTTAAATATTAGTAGACTGTCAGGTTTGGGTAAGGTTAAGAGAATAAGTTGATGTGTGCTTAAAAATGATACTTTAATGACTGGTAGTTGACATGTAGTTGCAAAGATACCAGAATTATTGGCACCATTGGTAAATAAAAATGGGGTTGTCGGAGAATCTGGAACAATCTCTGTGCGTAAGTGTCAAGGCTGGAAAACCATACTGGATGCCCATGATCTTCGGGGGCTTAGACGGCACTGCATCACATACAGGAATACTACTGTAATGGAAATCACAACATGGGCTCAGGAACACTTCCAGAAAACATTGTCGGTGAAAACAATCCACCGTGCCATTCACCATTGCCGGCTAAAACTCTATAGGTCAAAAAAGAAGCCATATCTAAACATGATCCAGAAGCGCAGGCGTTTTCTCTGGGCCAAGGCTCTTCAAAATTGGACTGTGGGAAAGTGGAAAACTGTTCTGTGGTCAGACGAATCAAAATTTGAAGTTCTTTTTGGAAAACTGGGACACTATGTCATCTGGACTAAAGAGGACAAGGACAACCCAACGTTGTTATCAGCGTTCAGTTCAGGAGCCTGCATCTCTGATGGTATGGGGTTGCATGAGTGCGAGTGGCATGGGCAGCTTACACATCTGGAAAGGCACCATCAATGCTGAAAGGTATATCCAAGTTCTAGAACAACATATACTCCCATCCAGACGTCATTTCTTTCAGGGAAGATCTTGCATTTTCCAACATGACAATGCCAGACCACATACTGCATCGATTACAACATCATGGCTGCGTAGAAGAAGGATCTGGGTACTGAAATGGCCAGCCTGCAGTCCAGATCTTTCACCCATAGAAAACATTTGGCACATCTTAAAGACGAAGATGCAACAAAGAAGACAAAAGACAATTGAGCAACTAGAAGCCTGTATTAGACAAGAATGGAACAACATTCCTATTCCTAAACTTGAGCAACTTGCCTCCTCAGTCCCCAGACATTTGCAGACTGTTATAAAAAGAAGAGGGGATTTCACACAATGGTAAACATCGCCTTATCCCAACTTTTTTTGAGATGTGTTGATGCCATGAAATTTAAAATCAACTTATTTTTCCTTAAAATTATACATTTTCTCAGAATTATACAAATTTCTACATCATTGCATTTTGCTTTTATTCACAATTTACACAGTGTCCCAACTTTGTTTGTTTGTTTCAATCACTGCCTGTTTAGCCCGCTCACCAATTTGTGGCAAAAAATAATAAAGCTGGCTCCGAAGACGACAAGATGCTATGCTGTGCCAAGTTGTGGAAAAACACAGTTCTTTGCATTGCTTTCCTTCTGATCCCAACATTAGGAAAGAGTGGATGAACTTTATTTTTAATGAAGTTCTAAGCAAGAACTTCAGCAAGAACTTCATCCTTTGTGCACAGAATTTTACCACGGATTTGTTTACAAACAAATGGATGATCTTCAGAAAGATTTCAACTAAAAGATAATGCATTGACACTGTTACACTAAACAATAAACCACCTTCTGTTTTTATATCATATTTCCATTGTTATTTATGGTGAAAGCATTCGTGAGAGTGCAGAGGTCATGTTGCAATGAAAAAATCACTGCATTCACGCGATCAACAGACTCTCATCGGCTACAATGCTCATGGTAAATCAATGGTAAAAGTACTCAAAAAAGTTCCAAATGTAATAATAATGCCAGCTATTTCATATGCAAAGATATGTCAGCCAATCACAGCAGTTGGTGTTTACATTGAAGTCAAACAGAGCGTTCAAATCATAGGGCTGAATTAGGGTAGTGAGGCCCATACTTCTTTCCCTTATGGAACTCATTTGCATAAAGCACACAGAAGTCTTTAAAGTGTCTTTAAAGTTTTACCAATGAATTTTTCATTTTCCAAACCACCACCAGAATACATTGGCAATATTCTAAACAAATAAAGTCCAAACATGATGTATAAAAGATCTTCCTGGGGTTTGGAACCAGAAGTCTTCTTCTTGTCCTCTAAGAGGTGTTTGGCTGTTGTCCTAGCATCTTTATTTGATGGCATTGGACAGTTTTGATTGTATTAGTTCCCCAAGATCCAATCGAAATATTGCAAACCTTTGTCCTCTGTTAAGGACAGAGAGGGGCCCAGCCATAAATTGGGGCCTAGAATGTGCTGTTCACCACAAGGGTGACTAGGAACCTGACATTTTCATAGTAATAGTTCATAATGTGATTTACCCCACTTTCAATTCTTTTACTTCAATGAAAGGGATAAACAAAACAATATTTTTTACATTCATCTTTGATCATATTTGCCAGGGGTGCTAATAAGCCTGGCCATGACTGTAGTTAGGAGAGTGTCTAAGGTGGACTATGAAAACCATTATTGCAAAACATTTAGGTAGTCATAACTCCGTTTAGGTTGCAATTTGTTGTAAAATATATTTGGGCATTATTGCACAATAAGCAGAGGGTTTTACCTGCGGTGATAGGTGACATGTCCATCCTTAAGGTCAAACTTGTGTATGAGAGCCTGGCCATCAAAAAGATGGTAAAAAGGTTCATCTCCAATCTCAAAGAGCCCAGGGCCCATGCGAAGCAGACTGCCAGTGAGCCATGCAGGAATTTTGCCTGAGAGAAAGAGAAGGAAAACCACTTTACATTAACCAAAAAAATTCTTCAGACCCCGAATGTCTATAAAACAGCTCCCACGTCACGGCTCCGAGACATTTACATCGGCCTCAGCTAAAACTGCATATTTCCCCTTCAATGAAAGCATAGAAAAAATAAGAAGTACAAAGTATCAAACATAGAAATCTGTGATTTATAATATTAAAAACATACAAACCTGAAACATGAGCAGGAATGGGTTCAGCTAACTCTTCACATGACTCAAAGATTTTTTTATAGCCACTGGCTGGGTGTTCAAGACTGTGAATGAAAACAGATGTCCACATTTTTAACTTAATGAGCTAGAATGAGGTGACATGAAAAAGAAATCAAAACAACTGAACTTGTACCCATTCTTCTAAATGATTCCAAGTTGTTTTATATATATATATATGTGTGTGTGTGTGTGTGTGTGTGTGTGTGTGTGTGTGTGTGTGTGTGTGTGTGTGTGTGTGTGTGTGTGTGTGTGTGTGTGTGTGTGTGTGTGTGTGTGTGTGTGTGTGTGTGTGTGTGTGTGTGTGTGTATACGTATAAATATACAGTATATATAAAGCCATAAAGAAGCTTAAAGGAAACTTATGAGTAAGAAACATCAATTTGAAAAGGAAAATTATTTTAAATACATCATTTTCTAAACATTTACGGTGAATTAAGAATGTTTCCCCTATCAACATTGCATTCGCACAGTCTGAGCAGTTTGAGAGTGAAAGGTTTCATTACTCACCGGCTGACCATGTTGAACTGACTGTGAGGCGAGATGATGCCTGTGTGTGGAAACCAGAACGGCTCAGACCCCAGGAACAGCCGCAGAGTCTTAGAACTAGAACTCCTCCTCCGGTCGATTGAAAAGCTCTGAAACAAAAATCCCTTTGTGTTCCGAACAAGAACATTTTCACTAATGTTTACCTTCCTGAAAGAGACTACGGCTCAAATGAGAAACACATTCGTGCCTCCGTGGTGAACTGGGTAAATTTGCAGAGATATTTTCTATGAATATTTGTTGTTGTGGTTTAAATAAATAAAAATGTGTGTGTGTGTGTGAAGTAGTAATAAAGCACATTGGTATTTCAGAAATAAAAAAATGAAGGCAACGCTTTAGGGCTAACGCTTTTTTTTCTTCTTTTTTTACGTTACTACAGTAATAACAGTGAATTATGCATAATTACAAGTAACTAACCCTAAACCAAACTCTAACTTTTATCTTCTGGTTTGTATTCTCACATTACAATGCTCATAACTTTGTTAACTCTAGCATCTTTGTTAATGCTCTTCACTAGCATCCACTCTTCGACAGCGATACCTTAGAAACCTACAGAGCTCTCGCAAAAACAATATCAAAAAGATGGATGCTTTTCTGGCGCATACATAAGTACATGTTGTTAATTCATATTACTTGGTACTTATTCGAGTACGAGGATGTCACCTTAATATAAGTTGTAAGCTAAATAAATAAAAAGTTTCCCATTGTCTGTAGTCTAACTAAAGACAGAAATTGCATGTGAAAAGGCATTTCATTGATCACACTTTCTTTGTTTACTTCCCTGAAAGTTTTCTGGGGTCAGAGCAGTTATTCATAAAAAGAGACTGGATGTGAATACAAATGAAGGTTCACAATGATGCACTCCTAACAAATCAGACCAAATTAACATATGCATAATAAAGTTCATTTCTTTCAAATAATAATAAAACACAAAAATCATACAGAAAATAATGCTTATTTGAGCTTTTGTTGTGGTTTATTGCATAGATCAGGAACAGTATTTTCAAAAGTATTTAGTAATACAATAAAATAATAACAGCAAACACAACGGATTTAGCTAATTTATGTCCATTAACTCAAAACAGTAAAACTATATATGATGACATAAATCAATCAATCTACTAAAACAGTACAGTGACTTGGGTTTAAGATGATCCATTCACACAGCTAAAAGAAAAACACACACAACCAGTAGATTAGAAAAAAATTTACATAAGAAATAACAACACATTAGCCAATTTTGAGATGAAAACAGTGCAAATTAGCCCATACTAGCTTAATAGCCAGGAACTCCCACATCACACAGAAAATTGTCTTTAGAGGTCGGAGTGAATATTTTCTGTGCAACCTGAATATTGAAAACACCTAAAGACATATAAAATGGTTACAATTGGTAAAATAAAAGACTAAAACATAAACAATGTTACAAGACTTCATTTCATTTAAAGGAGTTTGCGCATGTAAACAGCATGGTACATCAAACAAATCACACACCTTAAATAAATAATATTAAAAGCAACATCTGTATTGAAACTGGTCACTTCACAAGAGAAAGATACCGCAAGAAAATTAAAAAACAACAACACTTCAATTGAAGATACAGTTCAAATTATACTGATGTGATCCAATGTCACTACAATAGATCAGCTGAAGGTCTTTAAACTCAGTCTCCCAAAATATCATTCATAGTTTTTAAGAGGTATTCAGTTTCGAATACTGAAGGCTTTTGGTTTCTTGATGCTTAACAGCATTGGCGGTTTTATCTTTGGTTTTTCTGCAAAAAGCTGAGCTTCACTCTCTGTTGTGGGAAAACGTCTCAAGTAGATGTCAGGATATTCCTTCTGAAACTGAGAGAAGAACAACAAAATGTTTATTTTGCTTTTTGGCTATCATAAAATTAACATACTATATTTCATTGAAACTTGTAGCCAATCAGCAGTAGGAGGCATATACACCCATGATTGGGGATGCGAGAGAGTGAGCAAGAGGAACATTTGAAGAAAGACTATCAAAAAAAATAAAAAAGGCCAGAGGAATAATCACTGGAAAAAGAAGGGATTGTCATATCTGGTCCATATGAGAGTAACACTGGTTTTGACAGGTTTCACGGAACCCAGATTTACTGTTGTTGTGATGTTAGCTATAGTAACAGGACAGTTTTGAGTGTCATTGGCTACATTCAAAATCCCATACTTCCCTACTGTTTAATAGGCGAAAAACAGTCTGTGACAAATAAAGTATGTCAGAATTCACAGTACTCATAAAAGAGTAGGCAAAAAAAGTACACAGAGATGACTATCTATTGCTGGTCAGATTCTGAAGTGTCATACAAGGGACACTACGATCCCATGAGGCCACTAGAGCAACTGATGCTGGTAGGTCACATGATAACGAAAACATGGTGGATGTAGTACATCCAGATACCACAAACAATCATACTAAATAAAACATTCTGTTAGGGGCAGGGAAGTAATTACTCATTCAAAATAAGCATATACTGTCATGGCAAATTAGACTCCTCATGGTTTCTCAGTTCTGGTCCTAAAGAAAACTCAAAAATAGTTGAAGGTCCAAGTCTCAGAAGGATAAAACTTTATTGCCAATCAATAAAGTGAGATGCCAGCTGTTCATCTAAATTATTGCTTTACAACTTCACTTCTTATACAATTTCCTTATCTTTTTACATCCAATATATGTTTTTCTACCCTATTTTCTTTTAGCTTCACCTCTGGGTTTTACCATCATTAGATATTAATCCTCTGATCTCCTTTTTCTATTGGCAGAAAATCTCTTTCTGTGCTCTTACTTTAACAAAACCTGCTTCAGTTTTCTAGGTACTTTTCATGCTACTGGATCTTCAACCTGTTGTTGTCTCAATGCACCAGTGTTCAGACTACTTCTATTGTTTTTGTGCAATCAATACATTTTCCCAATACTATTCGAGAGAGTATGCGATTTCAGACGCAGACATTGAAGCATTATTTCGTTTTGCTTCTACCATGATAAAGAGACATCCACTCTTCAAATATCAACAGTTTCTCAGAAATCACTTTCTGCACCTTTAACACTTTGATTCCAGTAAAATTATACATGATAAATGATACATTTATCTAGTTTCAATTTGTGTATTAAGAGTTTAAAATTAAGAATAATTTAAGAGTTTTACTCCTTTAGTATCACTTTTGTGGACATACGAGAAGTTCAAAAAAATAAATACCAGTTTTAGCTTCTTTTTCTTCTCTTTTACAGACATGTTCTTGTCCTTTATAAGATTTTCCAGAAGGTCAGCAAGAGCAGCTTGGGATACAGACAGCTTCTGCTCTTCAAACTCCTGAGTGCTGATCTGCCTGCAGAATGAATATGTCGGCATGGCAACAGAGCCTGGACATGTGGTCTGAGAACAGGAATGCATACAAATGAACGTTAACCACAAATTAACAAAAAAATACTGTATGAACGAATAGAGGTATCTCTTACAATTAATATTCTGGTTTGAATACAATTTAACAGTCTGTGTTAAATTTCTCCAATACAATGGCCCTAAAGATATCTATTAGATAAAGAAAAAATATTTGATTTTATAAAGTAAGGGATGAGTTGAACTTATTTTTATGACTATTAACACTGACTATTCCTTAATCCTCAGGTTACAAGACGCTTTAGGCAAAAATGACTTTAAATGTATACTGCTGTTTAAAACTATGGAGTGAAAAAGATTTTTTAATTCATTAAGTATGCATTTGATCAAAGTATTGCAACTTGATCAAATGTGACAGTAAAGACATTGCTACGAAATGTTCTAATAAATACTTTCTATTCATCAAAGAATCCTGAAAAATCCAAATCAACTGTTTTTTACATTGACTACAATAAGAAATGTTACTTGAGCCCCAAATCAGTTTATTAGAATGATTTCTGAAGAATCATGTGACAGTGAAGACTGAAAAAATGGCTGCAACAAATTCAACTTTACCATCACATGAATAAATTCCATTTTATTCATTTTCATTCCGCTTTAGCGAGACTTCTTTCCAAAAAACCTCCAAACATTTGAATGGAAATTTAGTCAAATACAGTTCAATACATTTATAACGTTAAATAACAGCTAATATTATTGTAAATCTAAATAAATATTCTAACAAATAGAAACCGTGAAAGTAATTTCCATGTGGTTGGTCAAGACTTACCAGTGATTTGAGATAGTTGATGTGATCTTCCACAGCATTGCGCAGATACACAGGCACCTGCAGGACCTCCTGATGGTGATCCATGAGAAACGATAACAGCCTTGTAGCCAAAAGCTCGTCCAGGTCATCCACCTCCTCACAACTTAAGACACACCTAGAGAACGTCTGCACTAACTGCACATAAACAAATTCAAATGTACACGTTACGTGTAAACAAATTCAAATATATACGTTATGTGTACAAAATAAAAACGTGTACAAAAGAACAATGTATTTGCTTTAATGCAAGCGAGATCATAAAACGTTTTTTTTGGACTTTTTCTGACCAGAGTCCGTGTTCCAATGATGTCGTGCAGCCGCGGCATGTCCACGTTCTGACTCATACGCGAGATCATTCGCAAGAGTAGCTGTAGTTTGCGGCGACTGGCAGGCGGCAGGAGTAACGTGCAGAGCTGCAGGGCCTCGACGGCCACTCGCTCTAATGAAGACTGTAATAAACCTGGAACATGATGTGACCCACATGTAACGGAAATAAACCACACAACACAGAACCAGATAATAACTACAAACAAATAAACACAGATAAAGATTAAAACATCACGTTCATACACATATAAATTACATTTACTTGGAATATCTAAGGATTTCATTCACCGTGACTAGTGTTGTGTGTGTGAATTCCTTATTTTAATAGTAGTATTAGCAAAAACATCCTTTTGGTTCCATTAAATGGGAATTCAGAATATTTACTTTTTGCTATTTTAAACATTAACATTAAATACAAAAAACAAATTGATTATATTAAATATCCCATTTACAAAGAGGTAGGATCAGTAGAAGATTTTGTTCTGTTTTCTTCTCCCCTTAAAATAACTTTTTTTTTTTAATATAGTCAGCATTGGAACTCATTTTATATATCACTGCAGTGGAAAAAAATACCAAAACATTTTTTTTTTAACATACGTGAGAACCATCCCTCACGTTGTGTGTGGTGAAGATGAAAGGCTGGGCAGCGGCAGTGGGCTTGAGTAAAATAATAATGTGGTTACAAGGTGTGTATATTTAAATAAATTATTAATAAAACCTTATTAAATATCTCCACTAACAGTAGCTGCTTTTCACTTTGCATACTGCTGCTCTCCTACTCTCTTCTGAGAAGTAGAAGTATCTATTATTCTACTATTCTAAGATTTCCACCCCTATTATTTTAAAAGTATATTACAAAATAATATACATCACACCCAAGTATTTTATCCAAAAATTAGCAAAAATATAACTGTATAATTCAACATATGAATTAGTAGCCAAAGTGTGCTGTAGAATTAGTTAGCATTAAAGTGATAGTTCACCCCAAAATGAAAAATAAGGAGATATTTAGCAAACAAAAAAGTAGCTTCACTCTCCTCTTAAGCACCTCCTTTCCCTAAAAAAAGGAAAGCCATACTTGGAGTGACAGTAAATAACAGAATTTACATTTTTAGGTGAACTATCCCTTTAAGAATTATATTTCGTGTTAGTCTGGCAGGCACAACAAACACATGCTCAATCACAAACAGAGAAGCACATCCTCACGGTTGTGGTTCATGAGTGTTTTTCACATGCTCTTACTTTGCTCAGGGTGGTGTTCTAACAGGGCCGAAGGGGGCCGAGCTGGTGCCGGTTTGCTCAGGTCCAGAGAGCTCTGACAGCGTCTGCTAATGCTCGGACCTGCCCTAACATCCATGCAACTTCCATGCAAACTGTGCAAACCAGGACCTCTAAGGCCAATGCTGGATGTGAAATCTGGTCTCATGGTAATTTCAGCCACAGGAGCGTGAATGCTAAAGCTGCTAGCACACATTTCTCTATTCTCCTCTATGTCAAATAAGTTACCGATGCTTCTTGGCCGGGCCCTGGCGGGTCTCTGGTTGATTGGACGAAGATGCGAAGGGAGTTGGGAGCTTGTGTTGTAACCGGACGTTTGAACATGAGTGTTTTTGGACACTGAGGAACCTTGAAGCTCAAATTTGAGGTTTGGGTCTACTGGAGAATCTGTTTTATCGTTGCTGACGGACTGTAAGCTTTCAGATGATCTGAAAAGTCTGTTCTTTGAACATTTATCAATGTTTCCCTCCAGAGAGTAACTTCTCAACCGAAGTCTGTCGGATGGGACTTCAGTTTTTAAAGCCTGAGGATTTTCTTGATAGCTACCGTCCAGCCCGTCTCCATCACTGGCCCGTCTACCCCTAAAAACAGGCTGCTGCGCTCTATGCGTTTCTAACTTAGTCTCTGCTTTTGAACTAAAAACTTCCCACATGGGTGAATCAGCTTCATCGAAGGCCTCCTTTCTTATTAAGCTCAGCAGGAGGCATTCAGTCGATTTGAACGGGTTGAATGCATTCACATGTGCGGTTTTGGCTGGACGTGGGCAGTAGGGTTCCTCCTGGCTTTTGCGCTTTCCACTCTGAGTTTTAGGAGTCGTGATGTAGCCACACATAACTAGCAAAGGACCAGACAACAGAACATAAACAACAAACAGGCAGGCAAAGACTTTTAAGAACGAGGTGAGACATTTAAAACAGAGCAGACAGTGTTAGTTTCGAACATCGTCTGACACCACAAAAGCAGTGCAGTCAGTAGAAATGGCTTTGTGTGACTCCACAATCTGTTCCATCAATATTTTGTAAAATAAGACCCACAGCCAAAAGGTTCAAGTAATCCTTTAGGAGGCATTTCCCAGAAAGGATGAAGTGTGAGTATTTAAACAACACAGGCCTAATTCTCAAATGACACATTAACCCATACTTAAGCAAACTGTAAAATGGATACACTACCGTTCAAAAGTTTAGGATTTGTAAAATATTTTTCATGTTTGAAACCAACCAAGGCTGCATTTATTTGATCAAAAATACAGTTAAAACAGCAATATTGAGAAATAGTATTATAATTTAAAATAACCAATATATTTATTGTCACGGCAAAGCTGAATTTTCAGCTTTATTGCTTCAGTCTTCAGTGTCACATGATCAGAAATCATTTTAATATTCTGATTTGCTGCTCTGTTATAAACAGTTGTGCTACTTAATATTTTTGTGTAAACTGTAGAATTCTTTGAGAACGCAGCCTTTATTTGAAATAGAACTTTTACGCTGTGAATTTTGATCAACTTAACGCATGAATAAAATTTGAAAGGTAGTGTACCTGTAATTTAATGTTCAAAGCAAACATATTTTCAGTTGTAATGAGACAAGGACAGAGAAAACAAATCTAACGTGTGCTTCATACATACCCAGCATGTTGACAAAGAGTTCATAATACTGATAAGTAAGAAGTGGCTGAGAAAGACCATAGAAGTAGTCTGAGACTGTTTTAAACACATCCCGCTCAAAGCCTGGGTAAGATGGCTGGTCTGAGTCATACTTTGGCCCTTGATGGATTGGAAAATAAAGCATTATTATAAAATAATTATATATACACACACACACACATACAGACATCACATTAGTTCTTATAATTGCCATGACAAAAGACAATATGAATGTGATCTAATATTTGTTAAATTCTTATTTCAGTTGTATCATTTCATATGTAACAGAACTTACAGTTTGCAAGACATTTCATGGCAGACAAAACCCAGTGTGGTAAATCTTCTACAGAGGGAGAACAAAATAAGAGAAAATGGCCAGAATGTGAAAATATGATGTTTGCTACCATTTTTTTAGACTGAAATGAGGCATATCAGGCAAACCTGTCTTATCTTCCAATGAAACGACTCCATGCTTATTGACTTTGGTCATATTATACAGAATGAACTGAGGATTGACTTGGGCTGGATCCAAAACATCTTCAAGAGACCCTGATCCCACCAACTTCTGCAAACTGAGCATTCAAAAGATGATCAAATTCATGTAGAGCATCTTATTTATTTCATGTTTTTGTCATACATTCTCAAATAAAACACAACAAATACTGCAAAAAGACAATATAGCTTCAGCCTTCACAATTGTACGATATTTTTAAATATTTTTAATGTATATAAAATCACTTCAACATCAAAAACAAGCTAATGGCGACACTAACAAATAGGTATTGTGTCTGTGGTACTAACATTTTTAATGTTTGAAAGAAGTCTCGTGCTCACCAAGGCTGCTCTTTTTGATAGAAAACAGTAAAAAAACAATAATATTGTGAAATATTATTACAATTTAAAATAACTGTTTTCGGTTTTAATACATTTAAAAATAAAATGTATTCCTGTGACGTCAAAGCTGAATTTGTCACATGATCCTACAGAAATCATTCTAATAAATAAATCAGAATTGCAAAATTACATATATATTGCCTTTCAAAAAATTGGGGTCAGTAGAAGCTTCTTTTTTTAAATAATAAAAAAAAATTACGACTTTTATTCGTGCATTAAATCATGGTAGCTTGATTCTGCCACAGAATTTAAAATAAAATGTAAAAGAATCGCAGCTTTTTATCTTGCAATTCTGATTTATTTTTTGCAATTGTGAGAAAAATAAATAAATGCATGCATGTATGTATATATAAATTGCTAAATAAAAGGTAGCAAATCTCTTTTACATTTTTTTTATCCATGGCAGAAACAAGCTACCACAATTTCATAATAAAAATAAGTGTTATTGTTTTTTTTATTTATTATTACTTTAAAAAGAACTTCTACTGACCCCACATTTTTGAACGAGTGTATATGTAATTTTTAGAAGATGCACCAAAGTATTACTTAAAATGTACCATGTAAATGCCATAGCAATCATTGAACTAAACAATACATTGGAACTATTACCATTAGATAACCTCACTTTGTAAGCGACCGTAAATAGGAAGTACTTCTGGAACAAAGCTGTGCATTTCAACGCATACAAACAACGGTATATGTGGCAGATGGTGTGGGGGGAGGTCAGCTTACTGTGTAAGTGTCACATTCTTCCAGATCACTTGAATGTCCTCCTCTGTGAGCTCCCTGCAACTTTCAGTCTCACCGGAGGATGACTCCACGGGAGATTCTTTAGTTTCTGGATCCACATTTTCCTGTGTGAAATAGAGTGGATATTACACATCTTAAATGAAATTTCACATGAACAACACATTTGGAGCAACAAAACTTACCAATATTTCTTTATCAAACTTCTTAGACACTCTGAATTTAAAAAAACTCTCCCTGTCCATTATAGATATGCTCTTTTTCCTTAAAATAGGGGCACGGTTCGGAATAGGCTTCAGTGGAGATGTAGATGGAAACCTGAAACACATTTTCAAAACATCATGTTTCTCTTTATATTTTTCATCAAAATTCTTTCAGGCCTTTTAAAACATTCACTTTTTCATACCTGTAAAGCTGGCTGTTGTCCTCCAGGTCTTCCATGCCCCATCTACCCTTCACATCCTCAATAACATGGTTCTTCAGAAACTTTTTCAGCAGCTGGACTGTCTGCTGTCGGGTGACCTCAGGTCCAAAATTGCTGTTGCTCTTCAAGAGTTCGTGCAACCAGTCCACACCTGCGGATGCTGTGAAACAGCTCGTGTAAACCCTCAAGTGCTGCCGATGCTTCTTCAAAGGCATCCCTGCCCGGAAAAGCTTGGTCACTTCATTCCACTGGGAAAAAAAAACATAATATCACATGAAAATAAAAGATTACTGATCTTTACCGAAGGAAATTATTCTGTTATTGTTGTTGCATGTAAACTCATTGCCATAATAAGCATTACCAGCTATTACATGGAAGATACAAATGAAACATTTAACAACATAATATCATAAATACAATACAACAAAAAAAAATATTTTATAAAATTGAAATTGATTAAAAAAGTACATGTGAAAAATCTTGTGTAAGTTTAAAATTGCCACTATTTTTGTTAAAAAAGTATAAACAATTAGTATTAAATATACATAGCAAAAATAAATTATGAAGGCATGGTAAATAGATTTAATGTGTTCTTATACCAAAAATAATCTGATAGTTATAATAATCATAATGTAGCTGAAGAAACACCCAGTAATAAGTAATTTAAAGCTACAGAAGACTTTTCATTTACAATTATGCATATGTGGTACACTTTTATCCAAGGCGACTTGCACTGCATTCAAGATTCACATTGACATTCTAATCAGTTCTTGCTTTCCATGGGAATCGAACCCATGACCTTAGCGTTGCAAGCGCCACGCTCTACTGTTTGAGCTACAGGAAAGCTTTTCATATGTACTTAATCCTGTTTTTTTTTTTATAATAGTGCATTATAAAATCGATATGCAGGTTATTGACCTTGTAAACTAACTTTATAACATAACACAATATTTAAGCAAAAAGGGTAGAAGAGACTCACCAGTTTAGTGGCCCTGTACGGCCCTGGGGTGACGATGTGAGAACTCATCGAAAACATGCGACGTGTCCACAACCTATACAGTCGTTTTCATTATTCCTACTTACACGGGTAAGTTTATTTTTGATTCTTTGAATTAAGTTAAATTGTATTTAATAAGACTGCCGATTATATCGCTAGACAAAGTCGCGTATTGACTTGTCGCTGGCTGTGGATAACCAAAGGTTGTTTCGATCCTCACGCTTGTTTGAAATTACGACGCGACCGTCTCGGACGGTTATGATTGGATAGTTTATTTAGTCACATGATTGTTATGGCGACAGTCATTGGTTGTTTCTTAGTGACAGAATTGGCTGTCAAAATATTGGTTTGAATAACGATATTGAAAAAGTTCAATCAAAACACAAAAGGTTTTTTTAAAAAACATTTCTTTCAAGGTGTCTAAAACTGTAACTGTTCAAATGATAAAAACCAACGAAATGAGAAAATGTATTAAAAAACGTGCAAAAGATTAATGAAACAAAATACAACATAAGCGAAGAAAACGTTACAGCTTTACTTATTTATTATTATTATCATATTTATTAATAACATTTCATGCTATATGGGAATATATAAAATACAACATGTATGGAAAACAAATATAAATACAGAGACGTTAACAGTGATAAAAACAGCAATGGTAAATCCTGGTGAAATAAAATGACACTGACCGTTTACAAATTTTTGATAAGATTTAAAAGTTTTATAGTTATTGCTTTTGGGTTCACGTTTCCTTTCAGTGATGGGAAACGACTACAGTTCCCACACTGCACTGTAAACAAAAATTTCCCTTCCGCTTTTACTCCCGTTAGGTGTTTCCGGCGTCCGGCTGTAGCTGCCAACTAATAACTGTTCGGTAAATATACAACGGTGTATCTGGTGGGTGATCGTTTTTGTTAGAAATAATCACATTGTTCAACATGCTCTGAATACTGATATGCATACAAACGTACTGTAGTATGATTTTCATTCATTATTGTTGTTGTTGTGCTGAAGAGGCGCCAGAAAGCTTTGTGCTGCTAGCTTATAGCTGTCAGTGCTGCTTATCAACTTTGTGAGAGAACTGTAACTCTACCTGGTTTAACCATTGCATCAAATAAGCGATAAAACATATCTATTGCACAAGAATGAACAAGCATAGATATTTACTCTTAAAAACTCTTTAATTTGCATGCTAAACTAAATAGATTAGAGTCTATTTAGTCTCATTGTCTCAACTACAATGCAAACTTTTGAATAAGTTTAAAACTGTTTACACGTCTTGCATCTAGTCGTGGGATTTCACAACTCTCTCTCCTCTCATCCCAGGATTTGCTGTTGAAGACAGTCTGAGGACAATGATTGATATCAAAGCATGGGCAGAATATGTGGTGGAGTGGGCAGCCAAAGATCCTTATGGGTTTCTCACAACAGTTATCCTGGCTTTGACCCCACTGTTTATCGCCAGCGCCCTTCTATCATGGAAACTCGCCAAGATGATTGAGGCCAAGGAACGTGAGCAGAAGAAGAAACAAAGACGACAAGAGAACATTGCCAAAGCCAAGAGAGCCAAGAAGGATTGAGCTTGGGACATAGAGGGGTCAATATAATAGTCCAACCGCCGTATATTGCTCTTCTCTTAACCCTGGTCTGATCTTATGGGACCTGGAGCAAGACTGGGCTTGAAGGAGGCCTTAGTAAAAACATAATGGGAGGGTTGATTGATTGATCTCAGTAGCAGGACTGCAGTACTTTTCCAGGATATTATCAATACAGTGGAAAATGCACTGCGTTAATCCATTATCGTGCAGTACTCTGCATTCCATTTTTTACTGGGTTTTTCCAAGTTGAATCCACAAAACATTTAAATAGTTTTTTTTTAAAATAAAAAAAAATTCTTAATTGAAGTTTGACTCAAAACAGTATTCTTGAATCTTATTTTTTTACACCTGTTTCCTATTAACATGCTTTTCATTAATTATCCGTTATAGGTAAATAACAAAACAAATAACAAAGTGCAAAACAAACTGTGTAAAACTATCTTAGCTACAAACCAACTTATGATTATGATAATTTTTTTATCTAAATACAATCATGGTGTAAGGTCCGCTCGATTGGTCCAACGATGGTTTCCGAGGAGTGGGTGAAGGATCACTGTGCGTTCGGTCTTTTAAGTTGTGGCAAATTCTCATTTGTTTCCTATCTGACTCCATATTTAATTATGACCGCGAATTTAGTTTAGAAAGCCAATTGGTTGTCGGTTATTTCTATAATAATTTGGCAAATAGACATTTGATTTTTTCTATCGTTACTCTTATTGCACTCGTTTATTCCCGGATCTCTCTATTGCTCAGAGTCTGACGCTGGCTAGTCCACGTGGATCTCACAGTCACAAATCCGCCAGTCTCGGTCGCTGAACAGAGGTAATCGAATAATACTATTTGGAGGGTTGCGCTTCTGTGCGCGCACGGTCTAAAAGTACTTTATTTAGTCCACATAGATCCGTATACACTTAAATAAAGTAACACTATTTCTAGTCAGAGGTCACGACCAATATAAGCCAACCAATATTACTTTCTCTATAGTAGCTTTGGTTTAGGCATATCGTGGTTTCCCACGTATACTTAACTAGAATTATATTACGATAACCACCCTGTTTAGGCCGGCCGATCAACAATTTGTTCCCCTAAACAGAAATTCCGTTTATTCGCCTTTATAGTCCAAGTACACTTCAAACAGTGCCTAAATGTTAGCCAGATCTCTAAAGCCTTAGTCGGTGGTTTCCTAAATTCCAACTCGAACTCGACTTTAGTCCGTTAACTAACCTGAAGCGCCTTTGCGGTAAAAAGGGATGCAACGCATTCTACTAAAGTGAATCATTTCAGAGTAAGACAGAATAAAATGGGCATTTTAGTTATTGAGAGCAGATGGTAATTAGCATGGAAGAACCTGGGAGGGACAAACCCCTTACAATAAGCCAGACATTTCTAAACCTTTAACACCTTTTGGTTTGCTTCTTATGGGAATAAGACCTTTGAACCAGTCGCACTTAGACGTTTCAAATGATACCAAACATGTATAACATTGTATGATCATTTTTCACAATAAACTATATAGACTGTTGGGTGAGTTTGAGACCATGGGGTGAAGGCAAGGAGTTGTGCATTAAGAGGTGTTCAACGCAGCATGGTGTGTCTCTGGAAGGTCCTCTGATAATTGAATTGTGAGAATGAGGTGTGTCTCGGAAATGGTTGGGTGTGATATGTCTCCTCATCCGCCATACAATGGCCAGAATTATCGGCACTCCTGCTAAATATATGTATATGCTGCATAGACTATTGTCATCTTGGTCAACCAAAGTGATATGCCTGTTATGTTCATACAACAGTGTTTAATACTGTATGACCACACATTCTAATGGAAAGATTGTTTAAGTTGAAGGTTTATAGTTAGATGGGTCGAGTCCTTCTTGACTAATAGATTAGTGTTAAAAACTCTGCTTTGTCTTCCCCCTATCGTTACCAACATGGGACTGACAGGAAGGAACTATCTCCCCAGTTTAATTTACCCATTGCACAAATGAATGTAGTGGTTCCTCACCGGATGTTTTCAGTGTTAAATATGCAAATGACACGGCAGTTATTGGTTTAATCACTGAAGATGAAGTAGTGTTGTAAATGTATGAATGAGTTTGTTGACTAGTGTCAATCCAGTTTCCTTCAGTTAAACACTAGGAAAACAAAATAATCTTTTATTTCAGAACAAGAGATGCAGACAAACAAATAACTGTTGATGTTGAGTGTATTAAAGTAGTAAATGAGTGTGAGTATCTAGGGACAGTCATTTATGTAAAAGTGTAAAAAGCTATGCAATTCTTCAGGATGAAGAATCCTTCACATCCTCTTTATGGTGAATATGACTTCTTACCCTCTGGTCGAAGGTTAGAGGGTACCGTTATTACACACTGTCAGTGCACAAAGATCTTTTATATCCTCCAGTGTAGCTCTGTTAAATCCTTGTGATATCACATTTATAATTTTCCATATAGCGCAGGGATAAGGTACATTAAATTGTTCAGCTATGACAAAGGCCAAATTCCCTTAATCACTGAAAAGTCAAGTCACTTTTATTTATATAGCGCTTTTTACAATGTAGATTGTTTCAAAGCAGCTTTACAGGAAAAACAATATAAACAAAGTTTGTTTGGCTGAACAGAAGCCCCAAAAGAGCAGCTGAATCAATACAATTGATGAATTTTAAGTGTTAAGTTTCCCCAACTGAGCAAGCCATAGGCGACAGCGGCAAGGAACCAAAACTCCGGCAGGTGACGTAACGAATGAAGAATAGAATGGAGAAAAAACCTTGGGAGAAACCAGGCTCAGTTGGGGGACCAGTTCTCCTCTGGCCAACAGCCAAACAGTGCATGATTATTATACAACAATTCAAGTCCAATATGAAGTCCAATTTGGTCCGGTTAGAGATGGGTTCATGATCGAAAAAGTAAGACCATAGAATATAGTTATGATGTGCAGCAAAAGAATGTTAAGCTTCACAAAATAGAAAGTGGCTGTAAGAAAATAGCTAAAGCATTGAAAATTCCCATTTCTACCATCAGGGCAATAATTAAGAAGTTCCAATCGATTTAAAGATGTTACGAATCTGCCTGTTAGAGGATGTGTGTTTATATAACCCTAATGCACAGAGACGAGGATAGTTTGAGTGGCCAAAGACTCTTCAGGATCACAGAACTGCAGAGACTATTTGAATCTTGGCTAAAAAATAAAACAGCCCCATATATCACCACATGTAGTTTGGGAGGGTTTCAAGAAAAATCTTCCTCACTCATCCAAAAATAAAATGAAGCATATTCAATTGTCAGACATGGCTGGAACTTCAAAAGGGACCAGATTCTATGGTCAGATGAAAAAAATAATAAAAAATTACTTTTTGGCATCAAACCCAACAGACGGCTTTGGTGCAAACGGGAACAAAAAGTACACCATGCCCATGGTTGAATATACTGCTGGATCTGTGAAATGTTGGGCCTATTTTCTGCGGGATGTCCTGGACTTTTTGTTCAGATACATGGCAGAATGGATTCTATCAAATTCCAGCAGATAGAAAAAAAAAACCTGACCACCTCTGCTAGAAATCTTATAATTGGCCACGGTTAGAGCTTCCATCAGGACAATAATCCAAAACAAACATCAAAATCAACACAAATATGTGTCACGGAGCACAAAATGAAGCTTCTGCCATGACCATCCCACTCCCCTGACCAGAACAGAACCCTATAGAGAATGAGTGGGTTGAGCTGAAGTGGAGAAGCATCAAGAAGGATCTGGAGGAATGTCTCTGATCTCTTGTCAGGTGTTCTCTGAACTCATCACACATTATAAGAAAAGACACAGAGCTGTTATATTGGCAAAGTAGGTTGTAAAAGTATTTAATAAAATGGTGCCAATAATTATGGCCAATATGTTTTGGAGAAAAACATTTATTTCAAAATGCAATTTACCTCCCACTTTAAATTATTTAATTTTTTTAATGAACGATGAAAAGGATAAACAATTGCAGATTTATTTTTACAGTAATCTCTGATCAGGGATAATTCTAGCCATGACTGTAATTTGATAACAAATATTAGCTTACAACATCAATCAGCACAATAGACTGATTTTTGCACAGCTAAAATAACTGAAAGAAAATCATTACATGCATCATTATGTGTTTCTCAATTGGCTTCAGAAAACCAGTACTGAATATTTGTCAAGAATGAAATCAAGTACTATTACAGGGCTCGACAAATCCACTCGCCCGCTCGCATTTGCGAGTGAAAGCTTGGCTCGGGCGAGTAGAAATTTGATATAACTCGCCCTATCGGGCGAGTTAGATTCTTCAGATTCCGATACAGTTTTTCTAATCATTCAACTGTTACTACATAGAAAAAACTTCAGACCGTATAACACTCGTAAAATTTGCCAAACAAGAGCAGAAAATCGACGACGGGCTAGTAGCGATCAGATACACGATTCAGTTCTAAAGTTTGAACCACGAATCACGAATGTAGTATTTACCTCAGGGGTCTCAAACATGCGGCCCGCGAAACTATATTTTGTGGCCCGCGGGACCATATGAAAGTTTAATGTAAGTGTGGCCCACGAGTTTTTAATGAATAGCGCTTTACCGCATTGTGTGTGTGCGTGTGTGAAAGGTTCCTTTTTCGTGCGAGCTGGAGCTGTACATGCCAACCAATCACAGTGGAGTACAAGACTCCCGGGGGCCAATCATAGTGGAGTAAATGACTCCGGGGGCGGGGCATCAGCCGGGCTTGAGGCAGACAGAGAAACATAGCTGCCCGTGTAACATCACATTTGTCAAAGCCGTCATAGAATTATTACTTCTTATTGTGTTTGAAATTGAGCATGTTTGACTTTGAGCTGGACGAAGTGAATGTTACTGTTATCGGCGTTGGATTTAGCGTCATGTGGATTGTATTTTGTTTTTCCATCATTTGAAATGGGCTGATTTGCGGGACATCGGTGTTATAATATAGAAAATAAAATCCAGTAAATAACGCCGCCGTGGCTGCATCCCATTGTTTGTATATAGTACATTTATTAAATTTATGTCCATAAAAATGATCTTCAGATTCACTATCAGATTAATTATATTGTTTCTGGGTTCTTGTTGCATTCAACCAATAAATATTTGGTTTTGCAGTATATCATGTGTTTTTTACTTTAATAACTATTTTTGTCTGTTAAAATGCAGGGCGAGTGCTTTATGTGAAGGGCGAGTAAGTTTTTAGGGTCACTAGTCCTGCAGGACGAGTGACCCTGGAATAATTCATCGAGGCCTGTATTAATAATTCATTTACAGTGAACATTTATTTGAAGATGAGTTTTTATTTTTTGTTTCCTGGAGGAGTCCAGGACCCTGGCTGAAATGAGCTGGCAGTGCTTACAGGCTCCTCACTGAATTCAGACTTCCCAAACTGTGTGGCAGAAGCATGACCTTTGACCTGAGTCTGAACAGGCTTGGTCACCAGACCTTCCTCATACTCTTTGGCCTGCAGGGCTTTATCCTTCTCCTCTGCCTCTACAGCTTTGATTTTGATCTGCTCCCTGTAACTTTCATTCTTTAGCAACTCCTGTAGAGAGCAACAGACACATGTGTTAACATAACACTTAAAGTGACGGCTTCATTGGGTCATTCTAGGGATAGAAATTGTCTTTTTAAGATAAAATAAATATAAATTGTAAAACATTTCTGCTTTTTATTTTTTATGTATATTCTGTTTAGACATTACATAATTACGCAAACAAAGAGTTCTGAGTGGCTTTCTTGATATAATCAGAAATAATACCTCTATAGTAGGTGGCTGCTTCCGCCTGCCTCTGATCCAAGCTAAAAGAAACAGAAAAGACAAGAAACATTGACATGTTAAATAAAGAACTAAGTTAATAGAACATTTGATTCTAATAAGATATAAACCATATAGATCTTGAAGTGCAAAATAACAAGACATCTAGAGGCCAGTGAAAAATATCTTAATTGCTGTTGTCAATATACAGTTATTAATTTTAATTTAGACCGTTAATATAGAATAGAATAAACATATGAAAATTGAAATGTTCGGTTTACATTATCATAAATATATAATATTTGTTTTGTTTAATGAATGTTTTGTGTGCGGGTTTGTCAATTTCATGAATGACTCTTTATTACCATCCCATTCAGAAGGAATGTTTCCTTCCATGTACTCAAACTCTTTTGGATTTGCTGCTTCTACTAAGCGCCTTGGCCGAATGACCCGTCCTGAACAAGACAGAGAAAGAATTGGGATGTGTTAGATTGATTCAAACCACCAAATTAAACAACAACAAAACAGAGAAGTTATCTACAACCAATGGCCAAGAAAATAAGTTGATTGGGTTTTGTTGCATAGAATGGTTACAGTTTATTTGACATTTATTTAAAGCTGTTTATTTTAAACATTTAGATAACACATTTATGACTCTCAATAATTATAACTTATAAACATTACTATCATTATTATACTATCATCTCCCCATTTAATAAAAACAACGACTTAGATTTAAAAACAGGTTAAGATTACACGTCTTTGCATGACCTACCCGTCCATGACTTCTGCTCGGGTATGTTGTAATATTTATTTCCTAAATGATCTGTGCCGATATGCTCTTTTACCATTCCAAATGTTCTTCGCAACAGAGAGGTAATACGGCTCATCACAATAAATTAAATGCGAAATACCAATCTATTCTCTCCTACTGCACAATCGCAGTCACTGAGTCTTAGGGTTACAACTACGCAGCATTAATGCTGTCATGTGATTGGTCCTTCCGCCCGCTCTGGCCAATCAGAGTATGCGTTGTATGAACGTCACAACATGGCGGCCTCCTGTCCAACAAAATGCACAACAATCATATCCAAAACCTGAAATAGACCATATCTGTTTAGTATGTTGTACAGAATGAATTTGTTCAGTTTTAAAACGCGGTTCTGCAGGTTAAATAATCGCCACACAAAAGCTAAGGTTAAAGACTCTAAACAGGCATCTGATATGGATAATTTACTCTGACAACATACTGTACCCATAAGATCGGTTACAGTACCGTAAAAACTTAAATAAACAAAATCTTCAATGTCTCGGCAACGATGTTGAGTTTTCTTTATGCCAGGCAGTCGGGGCTTGACGACCCAGTTCGTCTGAGACGTGCAGAGTCCATGCGAAGGTATGTTATAAAATAAATTTTTATTTGTTTTATTATTATTTTAACAAATATTTATTTTAATGTATTTTTTTTTATTGGTTTTAAATATTTATTAATATAGCCAGGGGGTACATTTGAATAAACAAAACAAACACTCAATGGATACATAAAATCAATTTGTGATGCAACCTTAATCATAATCACACCATATTAATTCTTTGGCCAGAGCAGAGAAGAACTGAGCCTGGTTTCTCCCAAGGTTTTTCCCCCCTCCACAGTCTCCTGATGGAGTTTTGCTTATTTGGAGATACTTAATATTCAACAGTATTATTAATCTGACTGTACTGACCCTGTTGTTTGAGAACTGAATGATATTATTTTTTTGCAGAATTGCCTTTAATAATTGATTAAATTGATTGTCTTTGCAATTGAACCGGATCAACACTGAACTGACTTCAGCTGAGTAACAGCCGAAGAGCATCATTTTCCTGTTATCACTGTAAAGCTACTTTGAAGCAATCTGTATTGTATAAAGCTTCATATAAATGAAGGTGATTTGACTTAAAAAATAAAAAACAATAAATAAAAACAATACAATTTTATAACGTTCAAATATTGTTTTTACGTATTGTGTAATGCTATAATTATTAAACATATTTTGTTCTTCTGTCACAATCGGTAGCATGATTAATTTACAGGGGAGAATGTTGATTCTGATGAATGTTGATACTTGTTTTTATTTTTTATTCATACCATAAATGTTATGTCAAATCAAATCTACAATCTAAAAGTAAAATCTACAAGTCTACAATCTAAAAATCTAATCTAATCTAAAAGTGACTGAAAAAGTGGCACAACTTACCTCACTCTTCCTTACTGTGCTTTTAGGGTGCTTAGTCTGGAGTTGAACCACAACAGAGATGTGGATCGTATCCATGGTAATGGAATTAACACCCTGGACATTGAGGTTATTGATGGAAGATAGTAAGTGTACTCTTCACTCAATAATACTAAAATACTGCAATCGTTGAATTCACAATAATATTCAATTTTCTTATAATAAATACTGTAAATCCCCTGCCTATTTTGCATTCCAGTATGTTATCGGGTGGATCTGATGGTGTAATAGTTATCTATGACTTGGAAAACAACAGCAAGAAGCTTCAATACTCTTGCAAAGCAATCTGCACAATAGGCAGGTCAGTGTGGCGCCCTTCTCCTTCACAGTGACCACCAGATGGCAGTATGATATTTTCTGATTTTAATATGTTGTCAGGTTATGTGTGACTGTCACTGTTTTTTCTGAAGGTCCAGTCGGCATGCCCATAAATTCAGTGTTGAAACGGTGCAGTGGTACCCGCATGACACCGGTATGTTTGTGTCCAGCTCATTTGACAAAACCATGAAAGTTTGGGATACAGAAAGTCTGAAGGTGCGTGTACGTCCTCCTACCAAAATTACATGACCAATTTGAATGCTCATTTACTTTTTTTTCTTCATTTTTGGGTTATTTATAATAGTTATAAATATAAAAATTACACTTCTAGTCTGCGTTTCATTGGCTCTGTACACCAAACAATGACAATAAAGTTGAATCTAATCTAAAGTACACATGACCACCTGCTTGAACCCAGTCCACAAACAAAGTTCCCATAGTTTTTTCACAAACGTAAAGCCGTAAGCCATTGTGGAACTGCCAGTCTACTCAAATACAGGCTTTTCTGTGGTGTCAAATATCCCTTATCTATTGGCCCTGCAGATGATATGTTCATAGAATAGTTCCCAAGCAACAATTCAGTGCTTTCCGAGTCCTTAAAGGCACAGTATGTAAGTCTTGCTGCCAGAGGTTGCTTATATTCAAAACAATACCAAAGGCGTAGCTTGATGACGCTGTGAATGAGCATGAAGCAATGGGATTTGTTTTCTTCACCTCCACAGCCAGTGGAAAGCAATCCGACAGGACGTTATTTTATTTTATTATTTTATTGTTAATGTATATTTTTGCATTAAAGTCAATTTAATGTTCACCTTCTTTCCCTAACTTGAACTGTGTTACAGTTACGTTTGTTCACTTAAATCACTTTATTTAATTTAATGAAAGTTAATGTTACTCTGTGCTTTAACTCAGTGGCTGCTATAAGCAAGATCGATATTAGAATATCATATTAATAAAAGCTGGATGACTTGTGTTGCTATACGGCATGCTAATCATATTAAAACACTGTATGCCGGAGAAAATCTTGTATCCTGCTACAGCAAATAAAGCTCTTTATGACTATGTTATTTTTTGCATTTGTAAGTAGTGTTGTCTCATTTACTTTTTGGGTGCAAACATGTTTCTCATGGTAAATCAAGAAAACAAGATTCAAACATTGGTCAAGAACAACCATGTTGATTTATAAAACACTGATTAGTTTTTTTGTCTATAAAGGTATCCAAGCAGTTCCATCTAATGAAACAATGTATTAAAGCAATGCCACAGGACGTTTTACTAGTTAAAATAGCTGATTTCTCTGGATTTAAACGTCGTTGGAAACATTTGTGTTAATTCAAGTACACAAGTCAACAAAATACACTTCTCAAAAAATGAAGGGAACACTTATATTACACATTGGATCTCAATATTCAGTTTGAAAAGATTAATTTAAATACATTCTATGATTTGTTAAGAATAAAATGATGTGAAAACAGTCAATGGAAACCAAAATCATCAACAGACTGAGGGCTGTATTCAAAATTATCAATGTAAAAACACTGAAGTTAACAGGCTGATCCAACTTACATGAAGTTCATCACAGCAAGTAGTGTGTACGTACACCCCACGTGCCTGTATGCACTCATGACAACATCTGGGCATGCGCCTGGTGAGATAGCGGATGGTATCCTATTTATTGGTTGATTGTTGATTGCTTGATTGTGTTTTGTTCAGCCAGCTGAGGAGTTCCAGTTCGATGGTAATGTCTACTGTCATCATATGTCTCCTGTTGCCAGGAAGCACGGTCTTGTAGCAGGTGTGTTCTCTGACCAAATCGAACCTTCTGCATGTGGCTGTTCTTTTACACTCTGAGCACTCATTACTCTTTGATGTTATTCTTTTGTGACTTTATTTTAATCAGCAATTATTAAATCTACAGTTCCTAGAGCTGTAGAGTAATTCATTCAAAGCTTGTACATCTTTAGATGGATGCTAGAATATATGTTTAGTTAAAGTGGAAGAAGTGAATCATCATTGCTCAATGGGTAGATGACAAAACATTTCCTTCTTTAGATATGTGAAGTGAGGAATCTAGGCACTTATCGCCTAATCAGGACCGACTGGTTATGAACACCTCTATGTCCCTTTGTCATGGTTTCTTCTTTCTTTCACACATTCTTTTTCCTTTTCAATGAATTCGATTCATTTTTTCTCACCTCATTCTTTTCAGAAAAAACATGCTGATTTTAGGGAATCTTTTTCGTATTAATCTTTCATAGTAGGGTAAACGGTGAAATGCTGAGTTTAAATATCCAGCTAACCAAATAAAATATTTTCAGTATTTTAATCTCATATTATTTAGGATCTACCCTCATGCATACTTTTATATCACACATGATCAGTTTTTTTGTCTTCACTGAATTATCATTAAAGGGTAAATAGTTGCAAGATAAATTACATCAAGTGTGACAGAATTTTACAGAATTGTGCAACCGTGTCAAACAAGTCAACATTTATTTATCTTGGGTGTTCTGAGATCTCAGCTATTTGATGGATGATTCACATCAGCCAATTTTTCTAAGGCCTGGCATTTCTGACTAACACTTATATTTCATTATGCTCGTTATGTTAGTAGACTGTATTTGTCTGTTTATTCTCTTCACATACGTTTGCAGTATTTTAAAGATTAAATTTCCTATATTTTCTAAAGCTTATTCTAGTTCATAAATCCACAAAATATTGAGCCGTTATTTATCAGGAACACATATTGGTATTTAATGTGTTTTGCCCTTAACGCACGGCCTCTAAACTCCTACAACAACAGTGTTTCTGAGCTGTTTTGTTATTCATCTCACTCAGCTCTATTGTACTCTGTGTTGGCAGTTGGTACCAAAGACCCTAAAGTGCAGCTTTGTGATCTGAAGTCTGGGTCGCGCATCCACATCCTACAGGGTGAGTAATGCCTGTTGTTTCTGAATGGAGACAGCCCTGGTAGAGGGATATTAAACTCTGTAGTTCCTCCTTTATGGCTCTCATGTCAAGTTCTTTTGACTGTTAAACATATTCTGTTGGACTGTAATTTTTATGATACTGCTTGAAAACCCTTTTATTCAGAACATGTTTACATGGAATATTTCAGAATGTATCAACCGAATGTATTCTTATGTCTTATGACAAGATGAAATGTTTTACATAATAATTTACATTTTATGGACAGTGGTATTGATCTTGTGTTTGCCTTTTAAAGAGTCCCGATATTAACATGGCGTTAAAAATGTAATAAACAAACAAAAGCCAAAGACTTGAATCCTGACCAGTTACAGATATATTAAGTTATATTGCATAGAATTTTCTCATGACATGCTGATTTGATTCTCGCAAAATATTCTTATTATTAATATTGAACATAGTTAATTGCTTCATATTTTTGAGAAACCATGAATTTTACAATTTTTTTTATTCTTAAATGAATTGAAAATTCTAAAGAACCGCATTTTGTAACATTATAAATGTCTTTACCATTGCTTTTGATTAATTTAATCCATTGTAGCTGAATAAAAGTATTAAAAAATATTACTGAACCCAACTTTTGAACAGTAGTGCGTAATGACTTTCTGATTTAGTTAAAGTGACAGTTAGCATGAAGCAAGTTTTCCCTGGCAGGTCACAGGGGCGAGATCCTTTCAGTGAGATGGTCTCCACGATATGAGCATATCCTGGCCACCGCCAGGTAAGCACTTCCACACTTGGCAATGTCTCACTTTTTTTTTTTTGCTGAGGAGTACCATACCAAGAAACAGACATATTCTGAGTTATTTGATGTTGTTTTATATTCGTTGTGGATTTTAGTTGTTCTATATTCAACTTAAATTAAAGTCTTAAATTCATAATTGTTATTAGTGAATGAGAGTGCGATAATTAGCCAATGTGGACTTTTCAAACTGTCCTTCCTGCCTGGAAAACAATTAAGGATATAGAGTGAAGAGTTATTCATTTTATTTATTTTACTAGTAAACTGTGGAAAACTAGATAAAAATCTGATCCAAGAATTTCTAGCACAATGTTCCATGAGAAAAAAAAAATTGGAAGAAATCTATTTTGTTTTTCTTAACATATCCTATTTCCCAAATGGAAATTGGATATTTAATAAGGGCATAGGAATAATATATAATATATGCATTATCTGAACAGAGGAAATTGACCTTCTGATTTGACCAACTATAAGATATTTGTTCTTGTTCATCTTATTGCTAGTAACTCTTTTGCAATGCATTTCTTTTTCAGCACTGACAGTAGGGTTCATGTCTGGGATGTGAGAAGAGCCTCAGGGAGTCTTTTTACTTTGGACCAGCACAATGGGGACAAGTCCAAGGCCTCATCTGAAGCAGGTGATAAAATACTTGGCATGTTTTAAGCCTCATGATGAGGATAATTGTGATTTAATCTTTACACTATACTCTTTATAAAATTAAGTGTAATCTGCTATAATCAGTTACATTTGAACTCAAAAACAATTGAGAGGTAGTTTACTGAAAATATTTAGTTTGTCGTGCATTTATGAGTGACAGAATATTGCTATTAAAGAGTGTTTAAAAAGTGATGTGACATTTTATAGTGAGTTCAGATGATAAGGTCTTCAGAGATACCAGACACTTGCCATAGTGCTGGGTGCAGCAAACAGAAATGAATGTGAGCAATAATCTCTGAGTGTAAAAGATGCTGTCAGCTCATATTGCTGCATCAGACAAGAGCTGTTTATGTACTTTATGTACTTAAACTCGTCTGTAATCAAAAATCTTACATTTTGTATCTTCTGTTACAAATAAAAGGAACATATATACTGCATAAATAAATAATACACAATTTCTATCTATTTATCTATCTATCTATCTATCTATCTATCTATCTATCTATCTATCTATCTATCTATCTATCTATCTATCTATCTATCTATATATATATATATATATATATATATATATATATATATATATATATAAATAATGTGGTGACCAGGGCGGGGCCGAGGGCCATGAGAATGACATAAGGGCAGTGGCGTGATTGATAATGACCATAACCTGCGCGCTGCACCCGGCTCGTATCCCAATACTTTTATTTGTATATTTACGACTCGTGGTACCTTCACAGAGAGGCAAAAAATCTCTCTCAAGAACATTTTCGTTCACCGTTCCTTGCTGTCGCAAGTAGTTGCAGTCGCCATTACTTTTATTTTGTTGTATTTTATTTGTAATTAAAGTGGTTGAACATTCGCCAGTTCTCGCCGCCGCCTTCCCTGAACTTAATTTTGCTTTACAATATGTAAGATACATTACTGTTAATTTAATTTATTGTACTACCATGACCATATAGTACAATTATTATAATATAATAATATATCATTTTTTTGTGAGAGATTTGAATGCACAAGGAGTCCGACAACAGCCGGTATGCTCCACATGGAGATCTAATCTCACCATCATCTGGGATCACTGGGGTCAACCAACCTGCAAAGCTACCTGAAAAACTATGCGATTTATTTATAAAAAAAATGTATAAGCATCCTCACTTTACAAAATTTTTTACATGCCTAAAACTTTTAGCAATACTGTACCTTTGCATGTTGGTTTCGTTGAGTGTCTTGGAGATGTTGCCACAGTTCTTTTTAATCTGTCTTTTTTTATCTATTTCTTTATGTAATCCCAGATGACTCGATGATGGTGAGATCAGATCTCCATGTGGAGCATACCTTGTCAAACTCCTTGTGTGTACAAAAATCTCACAGGAGTCTTACAATTAAAGGCAAAAGTAATGTTTTAAAATGTAAACTGATAATTCCTACTGACACACTACAGCAAAAACAATTTTTTTTGGTTGAAAATACTAACGTGCCTTTTGCTCAGTACTGTATATATGCATTTATTTTGTAAAGTGTTATAAAATACAATTAATGTACTGTAAAATATTGCTATAATCTAATTTTAAAATGTATTTATTATTAATGGTATTGTGTAATATAATGTAATAAAAAATGTAACATTTAATATAAAATCACGCTGTTCTTCCAGTGAACACAGCGCACAATGGGCGAGCAAATGGATTGTGCTTCACAGCTGACGGACTCCACCTCCTCACCACTGGTACAGATGATCGTATGCGCCTGTGGAATAGTGCCACAGGGGAAAACACATTAGTGAGTAGCAGTTAGGGCAGTTTGGAGACTTTACACTTAATACTCATGACTTTAAACTTCATACCTAATACCTGTTTTGTAAAAAATATATTTTGAGACTATGTTCATATAGAAGTAGTAATTGGGGCCATTCGCACATAATGCGTTTTTCATTCCATTGCTCTACTTTTCCATTGTTTTTTTTAATGTAAACACGTTTGACATGTCTTTAACCATTGCGCTCGTGTCTCACGTCTCACACATGACAAAGCATTCAAAAAATGCGGTGCTCAAGTCAGAATAAGTTAAACTCGATCTAGGTCTTGTACTATTTTCTGGTCTACTGACCTTCAACAGCAGAAACGTGTTCTATGTGAACCGGCCCTTTAGTCTTCTATCATGAGTGATATAAGAGTTTGTTATTCCACTTGCACCTGAGATAGAATGCTGTCAGACTTCTTAGCTGAGTATAAGATATGATCATTTGACGTCACTGTTGTTGTTGTTTTTTTTTTGTTAAAACACCTTTGCTAGTTACAATAAATATGTTCTTTAAAAATGGTTGGCGCACATCTGCTAAATGTTATCTGCTAAGTTTTAAATTTTACAGATATGTTTAGATTTTCATTATTTTAGTCTATGGAACTGCTTAGAAATCCTTCATTCTCCTCAACAGGTGAACTATGGGAAAGTCGCGAATGAAAGCCGCAAAGGCCTCAAGTTTACCGTATCGAGGGGCTGCAGTTCGGAGTTTGTGTTTGTGCCGTGTGGCACTTCAGTTGCGGTGTACGGGCTACACTCTGGAGAGCTGATTACTATGTTGAGAGGACATTATAATAATGTAGACTGCTGTGAGTTCCACTCAGATTATCAGGTAATGTTGTTCCTCATTATTTGCTTTGTAATTGAGTCATTACTAATCAGACAACAAATTGAAACTATGCCATGAAGTAAAAACAGTGTTCTCACAATCATTTAATGAGTTTTGTATTGATTCAGACTCATTTGTGCATCATTAGGAGCTGTACAGTGGAGGTAAAGACTGTAACATCCTGGCCTGGGTCCCAGTTCTAAGACAGCCTAACATTGAGGATGAAGAAACCAGCTCCAAACGGGTAAACGTTCGATATATATATTTTATGTATGTATATAATATACACATTTATATTAAATATATATTATATTTTATATATATTTATATATATATATTATATAAATTAATTATATACAGTATAACATATTGCATATTGTCTTTGGCCCTTTTCCTAATTCTAGAAAAAATTGGTTGATTTAATTAATGGTTCATTTTAACAGCTACTACATTGTCTTGTGAATCAGGTGTTTTTATCTTTAAAGGTCTGCAGGTTTGGATTGGGTGTGGCAGAAAGTGAATCTAAATATGTGCTCACATAAACACATATTTCAATCTTTCTTGTGTCCCCCAGCCAATAGATAAGATCAGATATCCTGACAAACACAATGCCCATTATGGCATATATTCAGATACGGCTGCTATCAGTCATGTTCTACGTGAGATGTACATGTTCACTTGAGCTGCGCATCTGGGTGGCTTGTAGTTTATCTGACACTGAGTTTAACATCCTGCTCTACCAGTTTTTCTAGCAAAAACTCTGGCACACATTTAAATAATTGCATTGCGCATCATAGGTACACACTTAGCTCTTAACTATTACATGGCTTAGTGATATATATATATATATATATATATATATATATATATATATATATATATATATATATTTCTTTTTTTAGCACTGTATTTGGAAAATATATTAATTTATTATGAGGGCATGTAAAAAAAAATTGTATGTCCATGGATAAATTATTTATAATAAATTCTGCAATGTTCCATTGAAAAACAATTTAGATCCATTTAGATTTCATGGTGACTTTCATAATGCTGAAATGTTTCCGAATGCTCTGGATGCATATTTTCACAGGGTGGAACACAAGCTGTAGTCAATCCTGCTTTTGAAGACGCCTGGAGCAGCGATGAAGACTGAGAGAACAAGGAACCCAGCAACCTGTTTATTTTCTATCCAAATAAACCACTATATACATTCCTTCAGTGGTCAAAGGGCTCTTATTTTATACAGCTGCGTACTGCTTCAATGGGTGCATATAAGGTCTCTGTACATAAAAAGTTGTTTTTGATAACCTGCTGATTTGTCTGTGGATTTTAAGTTTTATATTGTCTTGTGCCTCACCACTGAATGATTTGCAATTCACCTTGATGTTAATACAAGTTCTCATATCATTAGAAACAATGGTTTAGCATAATACATTATGCTTTGTGATTAAAACATATTATTTTAACTTTTGTGGTTTGATCAATGAACAGTTTATTTTTATGTGTTGTATTGTAGTTCTGCGTCTTTATTAATTAAACAATGAATCTAGTATGATAAAAGATTCATGCTGACTCCATATATTTTTTCACTGTGAAAGAACTCTTGGGACATTTTATAAATCATTGTTGTGGCATCATTAATTGTTACAATTATTTGACGCTACACTTTTGTCCATAAAAATTTCGCAGCCTATAGCGTGGGAGTATTACAAGTCCTGATGCGACATTTGACCAATCAGAGCCTTCAGTCTCTGAATCAGGTGAACGTCTCCGCCCACCGCATTGCAATGAAGACGGAACTCTCGCGTCTTTAAGATTAATTGATGGAGGTCGTGTAGTCAAGGCACTAGAATTGACTATTTTAAACTACTTTACCTGGCCTAGAGGCAGAAGACGGTTGTCCTGGTGAACGCAGAGCGGGAGGACCTTGAGGTGTGCGTGGAAATACATATCTGAACTTTCGTCTGTTTTGTCACGGTAAGACGCGCACCTGCACTTACTTTCCTGTGAAGTGCGTGTATATGTTTCTTGTAATGATGAGAAAATTCAGCTTTCCCTGTTAAAACTTTGGGGTGAGTTACAGTTTTTTCGTAGCTTTTCCTTAGAAACTTAATTAATATGTTGTATTTATTTATTTTGGGGTTGACGTCACCGTTTGGGTGCAATATTATTAGTTTAATGGAGCTCAGGTGTCTCTGAAATACTAATATGTGTGTGCGTTTTTGTGTCTGAAGTGTCATTACATAAACAAAAGTCAGCAGAGCATATCCCACGCTCAAACATAACATGTCAGATGTTATATTAAGTTTTGCTGGAATAGTTTTTTCTCCAGTTGAGCTGTCATGAGCCCAGTTGCTGAAAGCACCTGTGTGGAGGAAAGGTGGTGTCCTCCTCTCACACCTGCACCCATCTGTCTCATGGCAACAGGCGTGTCGAGGCCTGTATTAAAGATGACAGTATCTAGGCGGGCAACTCTCTCCGGATAATTGGACCAGTATACCCTGAAACACATGTTTGATGAGTTTCGCTTCAAACTTTGATGTGTGGGTTGAAGGGAGGAAAAGAATGCTTGGGTTGATGATTCTTCACTAGAGTGATGCCTGAGTTCTTGAGCATCATCTGAGTTCGTCAAATAATTTTAATTTTTTTAAGTCTTTTTTTAGGGGTTATCCTGTGTTGTTGGATTTTTATGTATGCCATCCAGTTAAATGTGGTAATGTGTTCTTTATTTATTGGTTAAAATGCCTACTGATATTCACCCTCACCAACGATGATCCACATTTTAATTTATTTTTTATTACTCGTTGTTACATTACAAAGGTTTTATATGCAGTTGAAAATTATTTTAGTTTTTTCTTTAATCAATTTCTTTATGATTCAGTTTTTATATCAATGTAATCAATATTTTATAAAAAAATAATATAATTCAATTTGTTATAGCTTTGAATTATACCATTAACAATATGGAGCTTCTCACTTTCAATTTTTCTTCGTTTTATTTGTCCTTAAAGGACAAAAAAATAATTCACTCAAAAATGAAATTAATTACTGTCACTTTGTCTTTGCATTGTCTTCTGCTGATCTCACACACAAAAAAAATTATTTTGAAGAATATGGATAAAAAATGTTTCCGAACATTTGTTATCCATATTCTTCAAAAATACTATGGAAGTCAATCTAATGGATACTGACATTCTTCAAAATATTACCTTTTGTGTTCACCAGAAGAAAGATATTCCTACAGGTTTGGAACAACTTTGATTTTCATATTTGGGTGAACTATCCATTTAATGAATGAAATTATTCATCCTTAATACACAGTCACAGATGTGCAAGTTTATCACAGAATAATGACGTTTGAAATGCACTTTTCTGGTAATGGTATCAAGAACAGCTGAGGGACTCCATTGTTTGCATCTCTTGAGTTGAACCGTTATGTGGTATATTACTGTACATTGTTCTCTGGCTCTGCATTTCTTCGTTTATCCACCCCCATGATTTTATGGGCTGCCCTGGCTTCTGTGTCCTTAATGTACACTGACTGCTGACCATTGTGTCCCAACACTCACCCTCTTGTTCAGCTCCGAGTTTGCCTGAGAGGATGGAGGATGGTCCAACTGCTGATTTAAACTTCTTGTGTTTTCTAAGCACAAAACAACTTTTCATCCTGCCAGCATAAATAAGCCATTCTTGCATGATTTTTTTTTTTTCAACATTTAGGTACCACATCATGTCATACTGTCTAGAAAGGAACCGTACTGTGAAGGTTTAATTTAAGGTGGTTCAATTATAACATGTGCCGTTCAAGTTTAATGTTTAAGACTTGTCAAAGTTACGTTTTTGGGATTGGTTTCTATTAAATGGAAAACTAACATTGTCATTTTAAAAACAATTTATGTTTTAACATTAGTGTTCTACCTTAATAAGAAACTTTTAATATCATTTCACAAGACTAAATGATAGTAAATATTTCAGTATTTGTTAAATGAGGGTTCTGCCCCTTTTGCTCTTTGTTTCTGCCCCTTTAGGTTCTGATTATTGGTGAAGATGGCATTCTATGAGTTCACATCCACAGCTGAACACTTGTATGACAAGTGGCTCAAGTTGATCGAAAATGCAGGTAAGATTTCAGACATTAAAAAAAAGAAATACAAGTTTATGACCCGCAACAGTCAGGTTCTGGAATTAAAAATTTATTTTTTCAGTAGGGAATTAACTTTGGATGATAGCTGCTGTACATAAGTCAAGTTCTTGACCTCTGACCTGACATATGAGGGGGAGATGTAAGAGTAGTGCAAGCTTGGATGCCTTTCAGTTTTAACAAATGTGGCTGTGCAACAAACTCAAGCTCCTCTGACATTTAAAAAATGTAAATTCTAAATGAAAAATTCTCGTTTTTGACACTGTGACCATTTTGTTTTTGCACTCCATAATCTGAGCTTCCGCGTTCGTTAATGCATCGGGTCGGAGGTCACTCTTCTGCTGGAACTAGTCTCTTGTATGACATACAGTTGGAATGGATGCTATTTTTACAAAAAATGCTTAGCTTCAGAAGGCCTCTATCACTAGAGTTGTATGGATTACTTTTATGATTGATTTTGCTTTTTGGGGTTTCAAAATCTAAGGTACCATTCACTCCCATTATAAAGCTTGTAAGTTTTTATTTGTTTATATATGACTTTATAAAGTCATATACATCTAGGTTAGCTTGAGGGAGTGTAAAGTATGGCATCAATTGCATTTTGGGGTGAACTAAGACAGACCTGCTGTGATCTTGATAATTGATGGTATTTGCTTTTGTCGAAACCAGCAGCCTGCATTATAGCATCTTTTATTTTTAAAATCTCGTTTAACAGTTGACTCTCTGGTGGAAAAACTACATTACCGATGATTCTGCAAAACAATCTCCACCAATCAGAGTATTATGACATGAAAATCATAGTAAAAGAACTCTTTAGTGCCTACCAACTCCCATGAAGAACCACAAATTGACAGGCTCCCCTTGCTCATAAACTTGCTCTCAGTTCCTCATACATCAGTGTATTTTATATTGATCTCAGAGAATTATGCCACACAACAACAGCAACGTCTGACATGGGTTAATCCATAACCTAATGCAGTTACAATAGAAGTTATTGTGCATGGAGACATTACATGGATTGCAGATATTCTTATTATGTGATTTCAGACCCCAGGACAAAAGACTGGCTGCTCATGCCCTCACCATACCCACAAACGGCTATCATTTTATTTTACATCTTTTTTGTGACGTCACTGGGGCCCAGGATAATGGAGAACAGGAAACCGTTTCATTTGAAGAAGGTCCTCGTCATCTATAATTTCGGCGTTGTGGCTTATTCTCTTTACATGTGTTACGAGGTAAATCCCATTCTGTTTGCTTGTAGGCAAACCTGTTTTTTGAGTTTTGCTTGAGTTGTTTTTTTTTTTGATTAGCATGTTTTGTAAGAGTTCATTTAGATATGCTGTCACTTCATTATTTCAGGCTGGTCACTTATGAAGTATTTTAGTCCTGAGTTGAACAAACTGAAATTTCAGTTTCTTAGCTTTTTTTGACCTTCATAAAAATGGTGGTTTGAATCCATTTAAAAAAACAGCTTAGGCATTCTGCTAAATATGAGCTTTTCTTTCCTTATCAGGTTTTTAGAATAAGACCCCCCCCCCCCCCCAGTTTAGCTTTGTGTGTGTGTATAAATGCAGTCTTTATCTGCATGTAAATGGTATTTCCATAGGTACAATTCTCAATCCATTGGTCTGCTGTTCTTGAATTTCAATGAAGTCTCTTACAGATGTATATATTATTCTTTTGCAGTTTGTGATGTCAGGCTGGGGAACAGGATATTCGTTTGGCTGTGATCTGTTAGACCCCTCTGAATCACCGCAAGCCATGCGGGTGAGAGCAGAAGAAATGTTGCCTTACCTGCTGTGTGAAAAGCTTGATGAACCTTGACTTAAATGTTCCACAGAACTATTCAGTGATGCACTCATTGCTTAGAAGTATCACTGTATCCTTGTGTCTGATTAATTTTTGTATTTAATCGTATGTTGGGCATTTGTGTTTGACCTATATTTCTCTCTCCAGATGGCATGGACTTGCTGGCTCTATTACTTCTCCAAGTTTGTTGAAATGTTGGACACAGTGAGTGATGTTTGCTATTTATTACCTTGATTTCATGACCTCTCTATTGCTAGTGTGAATATAGCCAGAATGCAGTTGTCCGTCATGTTTGCATGTTTTATATAAATATATAGTACATATAAATACCCCATTTATAATTTCACATACACTGAGTCAGCAGTATTAGTAGATGGTAGAATGCAGCAATATTGTGAGTCAGAGACAACTCTTGTTGGATGCTTGCTTTTCTTGAGTCGAAGCAATATAACATAAGCTTTTCTGAAACTAATTTGTCTGTAAGCAAAAGTGCTTTTAATAGAAATGGGGCAGTTGGATTTTCATTGAAACTACAAATGCAAAATGCCTCTGACAACAACCAAATGGTGTTTGAGTGATTTGGATCACAAACGCGTTACACTCCATTTAAACCTGAACAGTGTTTAGCGCTGTCCTTGTATTCAGATGTTAATACCTGGTTTCTGTCTGCCTTTTCTGGACAGATCTTCTTTGTGCTGCGAAAAAAGCAAAATCAGGTGTCCTTCCTGCACGTCTTTCATCATTCCATCATGCCTTTTACTTGGTGGTTTGGAGTCCGGTTTTCTCCAGGTATGTCTATCTTTTCTGTGATTTTTACATATTAAAAGAGAGATTTTCTTTGAACATCTGTTTTGTTTATTGCAGGTGGTTTGGGGACATTTCATGCCCCCCTAAACTGCGTTGTTCATGTCATCATGTATACATACTATGGACTGTCAGCCCTGGGCCCTTCCTTTCATAAATTTTTATGGTGGAAGAAGCACCTGACTTCAATACAGCTAGTATGTATTACAACATTTTTCATTTAAATGTTGGTGTTTGAGTGTGCGTGCCTGTGTTTGCATGTGTGAGGGTGGCTGTAGCAATGACTTTTGAATTTCAAACCACATGCATGTAGATTAGATCTGGATTTAAAAACCTTGTCTTGTTATACTAAGTTTAACTGATTTGAGTTTAGTTTGACATTAATTTGTTTTTTTTCTCCCTTGTACTCTCTCTTCTCAGATCCAGTTTGTCATCGTAACCGTTCATATTAGCCAGTACTACTTCATGAAAGAGTGTCCTTACCCGTACCCTATTTTCATCTACCTCATTACTCTGTATGGTGTCGTCTTCCTCCTCCTCTTCCTCAACTTCTGGTACCATGCATACACAAAAGGCAAAAGGCTTCCTAAAGTCCTGCAAAACACAACCATGCTACAGAACAACAATGACATACACCTGAAGAAAGAATAATTGGTGCAGTGCGACGAACCAATCAGCAGTGACAATCTACCTAAAACTGCCTTTTGGCTACATTTTTATAGGCATATTTATATGTACACCGTAAAGTTTATCTTGATGCCCAAGGAAATGATGTTACTTTAAAGACTGTGTGTTTCAGTCTGGGCTGGATCTTGCCTTATAATATCAACTGGGCGTTTGAGTTGAACTCTGGATCAGTGCCTTAAGGGCTGCTCCTGTTTTTTCTCATTTTCTGCATACTGACATGTTTCCCCCTCCCTGTTTAATGAGATATGAATGAGTCCGAAGCCTCCCAGCTCCTCACTCATGTCAGTCACCTCACTTTTATTGCCACTTTTTTTTATTGCTATATTTAGATATTTATGTTCCTGTTTTGGTTATCATTAAATGAGATGAAGTGTTGGATTTTCTTCACTCCCTTTGTTAAAAAAACAGAACTATGGTGTTATATCCGTAATGCATATTTGTGTGTTTTTCACCCTCTACATGTGACATTGCGTGAATGGTAGCAACTGTCCTTGAAGGAACCGATGCATTGATCTCATCTTGCACTATTGGTGAAGAAGGACCGAATTTGGTTACCTTTCTATTTTATACACTGAATCGTAATGAATGTCTTGGGCTGTTTTGTCCAGGACATGAGCCTGCAAATTTTGTATAAATTTAGAATGTTAATTGACTGTTTTAAATATTTATGAAAAAAATAAATGCTGTATTCACTTATGTTGGTGGTTTTATTTTATTTAACAAATGGACTGGCTGTACTTTGGGAAATGTGTCCCAAGAAGTGAACTAAATCGCTCAATTTTTGAAAAACAAAATTATAGATTAGTTTAATTGGGTAAATATGTTGTCTCCATTTAGGGTTGTGTTGAGTTTAAATGTCCATGCATCCTAATGCTATAAGATTTTGAATACCCACTTGGATCTAGTTTTAGTATCTGTACTCTCTCACCATAAGATCACAGCTCCCCCATGTGGAATAAAATGTAGTAACTATCAAGTGGGTAAAAGGCTCTGGGAATTATTTTGCAGTCTGTGAACATTTGCTTTCAGTACAACACTGTCTACCTGATGCAAATTGGAGACCATGAATTATTTTATTTTTTTTGCCATTGTTTTTATTTGCAGGTAAGACTCATGTCTTATATTTGCATGTATTAAAATTAATGTTATTTGCACCATAAAGCCATATCAAATAGTGTTTCTATTTAAAATTACATGTAAATGCATCTTAATTCTGTCTTGAGATGCTGTGAAATCTAAAATACAATACCTATCCCGAGCTTGTACAGTTTAACTGAAAATTTAAGCATGTTAAATGAGCTTTTTGTTTTGAAGAGGGTTTTGCTGTAGAACAAACACCTATGAGCGGTTTCCTCCTGCTCACATAAACCAGGAAAACAGAATTCTCCTTAAAGCGTTTCTCACTGGTGCTTCATGGGTAATTTCGGTCAAGCAGTGAGAAGTAGGTCACCGTTCTCAGAATGTGTGTGAACTAGCAGGTCAGAATAAATGCGGATTGCTGTGAAGAATGCTCACATTTGTTTGGTTGCCCCCCCCCCCCCCCAACAACACACACACACCTCGTATTTTGTCATTTTGAGGTGGGATCTGCTAATTTGATTAATTTGCAAAGTGAAACCCCTCTCAATGTCACCAAAGAATTCTGAAAAATACTAACAAATGCTTCACAGACAATTTACTGTCCTAATGAACATGTTAAATACCTCACAGCCCCCTTCATCAAAAGGTGTTATTTAGAGAAAACCAATCTGCTACATTTAGGTCTTTTTTTTGTTTATTTTTTTAGTACTGTTATAAACTCTGCTAGACTGCAGTGTTATGGTTTAATTGTTTGGACATCATTGTGTGGAATAAATATGAAAGTGCATTTAGATAGACAAATATAAACCAATTGTTGTTGTTTTTTAGCCGCCAAGAATGTTGTTTATTGAAGGATTATGTCAAACAGATGTGGTAAATTGTTTACTGATGGTGATCCAACACTAGTAAAGGTGATTAATGTTAATGCCACCTAAATCTGTTGCAAACCCTCTATGGTAGGCCAAGGGTTAAGAAGTAGGTGTAATTTTGGAAATTTATTAAAATGTGTAAAAATGAAAGTGCGCTTCCCGCTAGATGATTTTTCATGCCTTCTGAGCTCTGTGGTAGGCTATTTCAATTCAACTTTACAAATTACTCCAAATTACTTGACTGTGCTTAAATGTCCTATTTCTATTTGACTATAGGTGTTTCTCAAGAAAAGTTTTCTTGATTGTCCCCAGAAACTTAGACAAACAAGCTGAGGACATTCATTAAAGAGAGGGGAAGCTGCTTAACAGGTGAGTCTCTTTTTCTTTCTTTGTGTTTTTACTATAAAATTACTTGTTGTTGAGTGTGGATCAATATAATAATTGACACTCAAATAAATTATTTATATTTCATGTCTGTGGTTGACTTAAAGGGGTCTTATTTATGAGGCTGTTGAAGTATACAAGACAAAAGGTTAAAAACACTGATCTGAACCTTAAAGGCTGACTATTGTAAGGATGTTTCTTTCCTTTCCCAACCCCCGCTTTTCCATTCTGAATTCTTGAAGGCAGAGGTGCTGATAGCGGGCCAAGAGTGGTCATCGGAGAATTCCCGGTGGCCCGCTCATAAATTGGTCCGGTAGGGCCGTTTCGACATAATGTCACTTTCACACGGGATGCGGAAAGCGCAGGCCTCTAGTTAATTTTCACTCATACTGAAAGCAGCACATAGAGGCAGTTCTAGTAATAATGATGGTAGGCGACACCTGAAATCCCACTGCGTGTGTGTGCAGACCTTTTCACATCTGCCATAAAGATTAGTAGCATATATAACCGATATGTTGTGCACACAGTAAGGTGAGCCATACCGCTTTCTCTCTATAGATTACTATGGTGTGAGTTGGGACTTATAATGGAAGTAACTAATCAAACATTTACTCTTTACATTGTATTTAAAGCAGCACATCGGTTTACACTATGCATTAAAAAGTATCTTTTCTCATGTCATTTGGCAGAGCGTGCATGTCCTTTCTCTCTAAAACAAGGGCATACCCCGAGAGAAAGGGTGAATTTTTTTTTCCCCCACACACATATGCATATCTACCTGACAGAACAGATTATAGTTGTAAAAAGTACGTTTATATGTTACGTTCTGTCAAGGGAATGGGAAATGTTTTTAGAAATTTCACTCATTTAACCTACGTTTTTGTGAGGCGTCTGCCAAATGCATAAATGTAAGTTAAAAGATAAGGTATCACTGTTTATTGATGATTTAAAGCTTACTGGCTTGTGAAGTGATTTGGATATCTGCAGTTCTACATATACACAACATTGGCTCCTCAGTATTAATTGTGGCCCCCAGTTCAATACAATTCTAGAATCCCCCCCTGCTCCTGTGTGTGCTGTGCTTCGTACATTACATTGCTACACTATTTAACAATGTAACCACACCTTTACTCCGTTGCGACATGAAATGCAATCAATATAAATAAAATATTCACAAAGGACATTTGAGGTAACGTCAAAAGGAGCAGCAGCTCCATTGTCTTCCAGGCTACTTTTTTTCTTTTCTGGTGGATAACTTGATTTTCAGGTCTGAAAGAGGTTTTAATTCCAGTTCAAACTTGTATTTCAACATGCTATGCCAAGATCCCTGTAAAGTACAAAACGTACTGTTAGTAATGCTATTAACATGATGGTTGTGGAAAAAATGTATTTCCTCATCCTTGTGACATTTCATACCTGTTTGACTTTGTCTGTAGAACACTAGAGATATGCGGCGTAATGCAACCCTAGTCACTATTCACTTTAATCGCATGAAACACATTAATGATTCCATTCTTGTGTACACTTGTCTATTATTAAGTGTTCAGTTGAGTTCAAAAATGTCCAAGAAAAGATGATAAAAAAGAGCCAAGAACTGAGTGTAATGAGTTGTCATAAGTCTTCTGAAGCCGAATTGATTTTTTTTTTTGTAATGCGAAAGACTAAATTTAAATTATGTCATTAATAATTTTACCCTTTGAGAGAAATTGGGGGGGATGACTATATATTGCACATTTTAACTGAAATAAATCCAGCCCTTTATTTTTCTTGTTCGAGAAGCTGTTTCTCTCGATATACGTCACAATAGATAAAACACTATTGCAACTTCTGACACGCACACTCTTTGTACCATTCAAATGAAAATCGCAGTTGATTTAAAACTGGTGTTTTTACTTAAACCTCACCATTGATAATTTTCTATTATTTTTCTCTCACTTTCTCTAGTAGATTGTGTATTGATTTTATCTTTAAAAGACAGATAAAAGTGTTGTCAACAATTGAACTGACATACTGTGACATCAGCATCATACATTTGGAGTTGTCTAATCTGTTTGTGTTTGGACTCTTCATGAGCCAAACATTCAAGCAGATGCGAAATCATGGCTTAGTACTTGGTTCACATTATTTATAAATCCAGCTTATGTTTGCTGTGTGCGTAAATGTGATTCCCGATAACTCATCAAATGATGAGTTATCGGGTGACTTTCCCATCAAATGTTTCATAAACAATAACAAACATATCACATATAGGAACTCCAGACAGTGCCTCACAAAAATGTTGGTAATGAGTTTATTTGAAGTGCGCTATATCTAGATATACAAGAGTAATTTATTGCAAAATGTGGTTTGTTTGCTTTCCTTGCCCGCTAGAAGGTGGCTAGACCCTGAGAACATAAACTAATGGGGTGTTCTAACTAGACTATGACGATATAGAGCAGATTAAATCCATATGTGAGACTCTTTGGGTATTATTCCGCTTTGTAGTACTTAGTTCTGACTGGTCGGTCTTGTTATTCAGTCGTCTGATATTTCCACAGTTGCCCATGGCCCTCCCACTTAGTCAATGGCCTTGGTTCCCAAAATATTTTTACAATTGGGATTTTGTTTCAAGTCTTTGGTAAAGAGTTATGAGCCATGATCTAAACCAAATCAACCAGCTATGAGGAGAATCGCAACATTAAATATTTTGATTTGAAGCAAAAATGAATTCGAATGAAAAAGGTATAAGACTGTACTGTTAAGTCAATATGAAATTATTTTGATTGGATTATTACAGTACTTACTGTAAAGGATTTATGCTTCGACAACATTTTTAATGCAGTTTTTCACTGTAACGTGTCTTTAAAAAATCGAAATAATGACATAACTTGAAATGGTTTCAACAAAAACATATATTGTTAATTAAGTTACTGTTAAAAATCACTGTCATTCTGTAATATTGTAGTGTCTTGAAAATTGAGTTGTAAAATATTTTACTGATAAAATGTCCTGTCTACATACTACTTTGAACAAAATATTTTGTCATCCAAAAGTCCAATATCTTATTTTTGCTATAGCTGCTAAATAAGGCAAATGTATTTTTTTTGTGCTTTTTTTTTTTTTTACTTTTCAGGGCATGAATGTCATGACGGAATAACTTGTTGCATGTGTATTTAAATGTTATAAATTCAGTAATATTCAGAAAACAGATTTTTGTTTGTGTGTTACGTTTTTTTATGTTGTTTTATTCATGAATCGTTTCATATTAGCGTCACTGTTAGATTTTTGCCATTGGGGCATGTTGTCACAAAAGATCAGCTTGTGTTCAGTAAACTGTATCTTTTCCCCCTAGGGCAATGATGCTGGAAATGCTCAATAAATAGCTTTTGTTGCTGTGATTTTAAGGTAAATGCTTATATAAAAATTTACTTTTTTCAGAAATATAAAGTGTAACAGCTAACCCCGATCTCCGCTGACAACTAATGAGGCAGGGACCAGTCAGAAAGCATGTGAAAAGATAATTGCAGAGATAAACTTTAGAGTAGCATGTCTGTTGTCCACTTTTGACAATTTATTTCCAAAAGAAAACTCTTAGCTGATTGCAAATTCCCATGGTAGACGTTCACATAAACACTTCTTTTTGAGATGTAAAGTGTCCCGCTGTGATGCTGCAGTGGCCCCTGCTTTTTAAAACATCTCTCCAGTCTATGCTGGCTACTGCTAGCAGAACTTTAGGGAGGGGTGGGGGAGGAGGGGAGGAGAGTAGATCGCTCTGATTGGCTGAGAGGCTGAGAACTCTGATATTCTTCAGTCCTTAAACCGAAGAGCATCACAGCACGAGGCACAGTGTCACAGGAAGCAAAGGGGACTTAGACGTTTCGTTCTGTTTCAGCTGGACTGTATCGCCGTAACCACCAGGATCAGTCTCTGGAGGATTGCATCTGTCATTTCTCTTCCTTTTCTCTTTCTCCAAGGAGAAGAGTAAGTTCCCATTCACACTTTATTCACCCCCTTTTCTTTTCTATGTACCTCCCAAAGGCATTGAAAGATTGTTTCTGTACCCTAAAAACGTGTCTGCTCATGCTTTTCTTGTTGTCACCATCCATCTGGTCTAGCATGTGTCATCTTGAGCTTTAAGGCATGTGGAAAAGGATAGGCTGGTGCAAGGTGACTTTTGGGCACCTGACCCGTTCAGCTAACTCATCGTTGTGCTGCATGCAAAGGTTTCTTTTAGAAGAGACATTTTGGTGGCTTTTGTATCTTTACTCTATAAATAGAGCACTCAAAGCAGCCTGCTCTCACAGTGAACTGGAATGTCTTATTGTATCATAATCATAGCAAATAATGAGACATTATGGTCCACATGTGCATGTTTATTGGGGGTTGTGTCCAATTGCTGATACTGTAGCCATTCTTGTGTTTTACTTCCACATGTCAGTGTTTCCCCTAGTAAATGAAGTCATGTGTAAAATCAAGCCCATGGCTGTGTGGGAGTGATTCGGACTTCATTACATGAAGTGAGGATTTTTGCATATTAAAAACCCACTGTTTGTAAGTAGGTTCAGAGAAATTAAGTTTCATATCAAAATGTTTTTTTTAACCTTTTTTTCTTCTTCTACATTTCACATAATAAACCCTCCTCTAATTAGGGTATATATTAGTGTGTGTGTGTGTGTGTATACAGTAATACCTTGACATACGAGCATAATCTGTTCCAGGACAGAGCTCGTAACTCGAATTGCTCGTAGCTCAAATCATTTCCCCCATAAGAAATAACAGAAAACAAATTAATCCGTGCTGGCCCTCTAAAAAGAAGCCCTTATTAGTGTTAATAACAATGGAAAAAAAACTAGTTTTTAATTGCTATAGAGACATACACAAAAAATATCTGTGATATTTATATCTGATAATCATATCTGTGATATGATGTAGTTTTAATTATGAGTTCTTGCCTTCGAGAAGGACGGCATGTGTGAGAGGGAGGGATAATGTAGTTAATGCAAACACAATACGGAAGTGTAGTGTTTCTTACCGTTTAGTGTATTGGATTGCCTCAGAACCTCATATTTATTATTATTGAACACATAACTCCTGCTGCTTACAGCTTAATACTAGTGAATCACTCGTTGCCCCCGGTAACCACCGCTGTAAAACCAAGGTGGCCCTCTAGTGGATTCCATATGTAATTACCCCAAAATTTAGGCGGCTTGAGCTGCTCTGAGTGTTCGAACACCTAACGTCGGCGTCTGTAAGCCTACTCGTATCTCAAATATTTACTCGTATCTCAAAGCAAAAAATTGCTAGAAGGCTCGCTCGTACCTCGGGATACTCATGTCGGGGCGCTCGTATCTCAAGGTATTAATATATAAATAAATATTTATGACTTCAAGGTATACATGTCAGAAAATAATCACACAGTGTACATTTGAACAAGATGTCAACACTAGAAGTTCATCTTACAATCCAGTATTTTTCCACATGGGAAGTCTAACACTCCATCCTGCACTTTTACGATGTGCAAAAATGCTGAATCTGAAACAAGAAAATGTTCAAAAGGGCGTGCGATGACATATGATGTCAAGGAGGCCAGATGATGATGTCATTGATGACACCACCCTTTCCCCTCTAAAACATCTGTGCTCCTAATTGGTTCCTTGTGACATTTTAAAGCACAATATCACTGCATTTATAGCCATGCTTGGTAATTAATGACCAGCTTTAAAATGTATAAGAGGTACAGAATCCTGCTGTTCTCTAACACGTCTCCCTCACGAACTGTGAACGTAATTTTTCAAAAAAGCTTGTGCGTGCAGAGGGAACTGGAGACTCAAATTAATTGTCCACCTTTTATTAGCCGTCTGATTCCCTTTGTTGCATCTCTCCCCTGCAAATCTTTGTAGTTCTGCTCCTTTTTCCATCAGTTTCCACTGTGCAGACTCTACCCACATTAAGTGCAATTAAGGTAGTATATTTTATTGCTTGTTGTTTCATGCTAAGAAATTAATTGCGTTCATGCTTTAAAGGTCAATCTTAACTCCTGACAGTGTGACTAAGGTAACAGTTTGCCGTTTTGGTGTCCTGTGAATGTTATTTTGCCCACACCAGAATCTACCTGGATAATCCTGATCCGTTAAATCAGCGCGAGGAACATGAGAGAAAACCAGTAAGGGACCCTCAGGCGGTTATACATGAACGAATGAACTATGACAGGCCAGATGATCTCTGAGAGTCTAGGTTTTTCTTTGTTAAAGGTGCACTGAGAATTTTTTTTATGTGGGTTTATGTGAGCTGCATCTAAATGATATGTATGAACCCCTTTGGTTTCCTGTTGCTCAATAGATTTACTATTGTATACAGATATGAAATAACATGGCTTTTGCCTTTGCATTATGCACATTTCTCAAGCCACAAATATAATTTTCCCTTGTGGAGATCACAAGGAAAAATAACTTTTGATTCAAAAACCTGTCATTTACATGAATTTAAAATAGTTGATTTAATACTCTGAAACAATGTGAGTAGGATGTACTCCCCCCCCCCCCCCCCCCCCCCCCCCCTCCCCGTGGCGTAATGTCTAGTACATTTCACAATTAATTACAAAGAAACAGCAAGTGACATATTTAATTAAATGTAGAAGATTACTGGAGTATGAAACTGTTCTGTTTTGTCAATATAGTAGTAATTTTAAAAACTCTTAACTTCTGTACACACACAAAATATGAAGACCCTAGTCATATCAGTGGCTTAATTAATGCTGGTTTATTTTTAACGTACCAGGTCACCTCATGTAGTCTGCCATCTTGCTCATTTGACCAGGTCAAATACTCTTTATCTTTAACCCCCTTTTGTCAGACACTTCCGGTTACAAAATTAATTAATCATGGCTGATTTAATTTTAAAGTTGCATTTAGGTCAGCAAAAACGTTTTTATGCTACAGTATCCAAGCAACTAGGTGTCAGTATAACTCAAGGCAACAATTTTTTGAACATTTATTTTAATTAAAGTTTGTTGACATCATATTAACTGTGGCCTAACATGTTACAAAAAAAAGAATGAAAGAAATGTTGCTTATATCTACTTTTAATCCGTTACCAGACAATCTGTCACAGGCTAATTTTTTTTTTTTGCAGATTGCTATTAGCATTGTATCAAGGCCATTTAGTTCTATTGTGAGCACCCTAACATGACAGCTTCTTGATCTTGCATCTTAAAATAAGTTCCTTCCCAACAGCGTAATATGGAATAAAAAAAAGCCTTTGCTCATTTTCCATTTTAAGATTGTTTTAATATAATTCCTCAAACATCCTGTGCGCAGAGGTTGAAAAGCCTTCAAAAGGAAAACAATACACCCATTTTCCCTAAACTCTCTCATGACATGTTAAGAGTTCAATAACCTTAGCAGAGACGCAGATGGCAAGGTATCATGGGAATAACCGACATTTAAACATACAAAAAATGTAAATATATGACAAAAATGTGGGTCTAAGTGAGCTGTAGCTTGCTAAATGATACACATGAAGCCCTCTGGTTTTCTGCTGATGTCATCTTTACATTTAATAGATTTGCAATTATGTACAGTGGTGTGAAAAAGTGTTTGCCCCCTTCCTGATTTTTTTGTTTTTTTGTTGCATGTTTGTCACACTTCAATGTTTCAGATCATCAAATAAATTTCAATATTATTCGAAGACATTATGTCGAGATACAAATGAAATGGAAAGTAATTGAGATCAATTTGTCTGGAAAAGGTTATAAAGCCATTTCTAAAGCTTTTACCCCAAGAGCACAGCAACCAAGAGGTCACAAAATACCCCACAGCAACATCCAAAGAACTGCAGTCCTCACTTGGTTCAGTTAAGATCAGTGTTCATGACTCCACCATAAGAAAGACACTGGGCAAAAAAGTTCCAAGACGAAAACCACTGCTGAGTAAAAAGAACATTTAAGGCTCGTCTCATTTTTTTATTGGTCCCCAAGTCTTACAAGGACAAAAACACTCTGTGAACTGATGAGACAATTTAACTTTTTTGAAGGTGTGTGAGCCATTACATCTGCCGTAAAAGTAGCACCGCATTTCAGGAAAAGAACATCATTCCAACAGTAAAATATGGTGGTGGTAGTGTGATGGTCTGGGGCTGTTTTGCTGCTTCAGGACCTGGAAGATTCATGTAAAAGACATGTAAAAGACTCCCTGCATGTTATCGCAAACGCTTGATTGCAGATGTTGCTGATAAGGGTGGCCCAAGCAGTTGTTAGGTTTAGGGGGCAAGGACTTTTTCACACAGGGCAATGTAAGTTTGGGTTTTGTTTTTGCTTAATAACAACCTTCATTTTAAAAAACTGCATTTTGTGTTTACTTGTTATCTTTGACTTGTATTTAAACTTGTTTGTTGATCAGAAACATTTAAGTGTGACAAACATGCACAAAAATAAAAAATTCAGGAAGGGGCAAACACTTTTTCACACAACTGTAATGACATGCATATGAAATGACATGACGCAAAGTAAATCTTTCCCCAGCATCCAAATATTGATCTTCCTTGTGGAATCCACAAGGAAAAATAACTTTTGATTAAAAACATCAACACGTCATAAGGATGAATTAAAGATCATTTATTATATAGAGGATGCTGTGAGTTGTAAGTGATCACATCAACTACCATTGCTTAATGTACTTCTTTAACAAACTTTGGCTAAAAAGAATGTGGAAACGGTTATGTTGTGCTTCCCATGGAAAATATCTATAAACAATAATTGACATATGCCTATTTTAGCCTGTGACACTCACAAATATTTGCCTGGGGGAATAATTGTTTGAGAGAGTTTACTTTTTCGGCAGTCACTGAGACATGGGGCCTCTTTCTAAAAACATTGTTTTCCACTGATTGTATGATTAAGGTTTCTAAATCAAAGTCATCAAAATAAACATGTGGCACAAGAATTATGGCTATTATTGTGATTAAAAGCATAGGAATATTATGTAATGAATACATGCTATTTAATACACTTTTTTTCTTTTTATTATAAATCTTTATCTAAAAGTTTTATGACACGTTTTAGCTGCACTTTCAGCATGCCAAACAAATGAGAATGTGAGTTGATTCTGCCACAATATTGCCACAAGATGGTGATAGAGACTTAAGGTTGTAAATACGTACTATTTAGGCAACGTTTCATTCCATGGATGTTATTTCCTTTCTTTAGGGTGTTACCTGAGACAGTTTATGTTGCACAGCTACTTGTAAAACTACGATGGAAATGCTCTTTAATAAAAGATTGTTTTATAGTATTCTCTCACAATTTTGCTTTTGATATGTAGCATTTTTGTTTTTAAATTTAGCTTATCTTATTCTGTATATTTGTGTAGAGTCTGTTGCCTTCAACTTCAGCTTGAACTGAAAACAAATGATCCCCCCCTTCCCCTCCACCCTTCCCCTTGTGTGTTTGGTTTAAAGATTCCCTTGTGTTAAAGAACCTTGTTTTTTTGCCCTTTGCCTGTATACTGTATCACAATAGTCCCTGTTTTTGGGGTAAAATGCCTTCCTAGATGCCTTTTTTATGTTATTTTATTAGTATTATTGTTTTTATTTTATTTTATTTAAAGCATTTATTTTTTGATACAAAAATTTATTCCACAAATTCATTCAGACTTTTTTTGATTGACATATTCGGGACCCTATTTTCCATAAGAGTTTTTCTGTATTTTCAGCACAAAGAGGAAGAATCCAGTGAGAGAAAATGATTTCACTTGTGAATTTTATCCTGACTGATGTCACTATATATTGTAACGAAAGCCTACCAAAATAATAATGCACTGGGATGAATAATCACCCACTCCTATAATGGAAAAAATGTTTTAGGTTCTTGAATACCTCACAGTTAGGAATTTCAATTTAACAAAAAAAGAAGATGGATATACATGATTATATTTAAACTCGGGCATGCCTAGAAGAAAATATTGAAATGCTACCTTGAAGGTTTAGGTTTGAAGCATCTAGCATCTGTCAAAGATTGTGTTTTTTTTGTGTGCCTTATTTGAAAGTGACTTTGTAAAATCAAATGACATTGTAGAACTGGCCAACTTTGAGTTTGTTCTGCCTCATGAATTATTTATGAAGCACTAATTTAATAAGTGTACAGAATTCCAAAGTCATATCATAAGCTATGATTATCATAAACGTAATGAGGTCTGTGACAGCTCAGTGTATATAAGTGTACGTGTGGCATGCTGTAGTCTATGCTTCTGAAAGCAATTATTTCTTTTTTCATGCAAAACTGGCACTTGAACTGTTGGTTGCTAGATTATCAGCTTATCCCCAAGGACCACAAACTCACTGATGAAAAGAATAGCACATTTATTCAGATGCAGTTTCTTATGCCAGAACTGTACAAGATGTTTTTGTATGCTGGCAGTTTCAAAATGTGATTTTGAGGCAAAATGTGGACATTTGGTCTTGTGGTGTGTGTTATCACTTTATTTCAGTATAATATCATGTTTTGAGTTTGATTTGATCAAACACGATCTCATCTATTTTTATTTTACTCTAGGACTTTCTACATCTTGTGGCTGAAACCTCAACTTTTATCTGGGGGGCAAACAATGCAAGAGAATGCCTGCAGCGGAGAAAGTCAATTGGAGATTGTAAGTGCACTGAAATCATTCATGCCATACACGTCAGGACAATTAACCTCCAATATGTGTAACTTTTATCGATTTGTATTGCACATTATGCATGCATTGAGTAATTATTGGAGTCAGTTAAGAGGATTGTTAATCATTATTGGCAACCAATGGACAGAGCGCCACTAAGACGTTCTCACTGTCGTTGTTGCTAACGGGAACAAAGGGAAATCATTGCTGCTTTCACCTGGGATATATTACTAAGTCATCTGAAACCATATTTAATATATACATATATATATATATATATATATATATATATATATATATATATATATATATATATATATATATATATATCCCAGGTGAAAGCAGCAATGATTTCCCTTTGTTCCCGTTAGCAACAACGATTTATAAATATATAAATAAAACAAAACCTGGGTTATTTACCAGTATTTACAAAAAGGTTGGTGGAAGTGATTAATGATCAATAGTCTCTGATTAATGATCAGGGTTAGCTCAAACATGTGTGGCTCTTACAATGCCAAAGGTCATGGGTTCGATTCTCAGGGAAAGCAAGAACTGATTAGAATGTTAATGTGTATCTTGAATCCACATGTAAGTGGATAAAAAACTTTGCCAAATGTAAAATGTAAAAATGTAAGAACAAGTGGCGGTCCAAGAGTGAAACCCCAGAGGCACTGACCCATGAACTGGATGTTTTTTGTTTTGACAGAAATTAATACATTTATTCAGCAGGGATTCATTAAAATGGATCAGAAGTGACTTTTGTAAAGTTACCAAAAATATCCATTTCAAATAAATGTTTTTCTATTCAATAAAGAATCCTGAAAGAAATTGTATTACAGTTTTAGGTATTTTACAGTTTTAGGCTAAAGACTGGAGTAAATATGCCGAAAATTAGCTGTAAAATTACATTTTAAAACTGATTAAAATTTGAATGGTTATTATACTTTTACTTCATACGATTATGATCAAATATCCTTGGTTCACAAAAGAGCATTCATAAAAAAAAGAAGTCTTACCGACCCCAAAATTTATATTTCTAAAATGTATTTAATGTATATATATGTATATGTATATGTATGACCACTTATTTTTTCATTGAATATTGATTGATTTTAATAAAATTTATATAAACGAAAATGTTGAAAGAAGTTCATGCTTTCTCACAATACTGCAGTCATTCTGTCGTTTCCAAATGTTACATTTAAATGACTTAATTGTATGGTTTTATTCTAGTTATTACACTCTCAGTAAAAGAAGATGAAAGGTACATCTTTGTACCTTACTTGCCTCTAAATTATACATATTAGAATCGTTTTGCTTTTGTACCTCTTAGGGTACTGTCCCATTGACAGTGCTGTACCTTTTTCCTGATGGTATATAATCTTGTAGATCAGGATATTTTCACATTGTCATAGTGTGACAAGAATTTATGGTGGCTGCCACTTAGTGGTTCAGGAGAATTTAAAAAATAATTTAAAAAAAATCTATTTTTAAGTGTAATGTTTTAGCCTCATAATGCCTTTTATGTGCACGTTTTAAAAAGTCTTTAATTGCAACTGAAGTATGTCTCTAAATATATGCTTACAGAACTAGTCTCAACTGTGTATGTGACAAATAAAACTCTTGAATCTTGAATCAAGGTGGCAGATGAAGTGTGTCTTTCAATGGAAAGGTTAATGAATTGAGATGATTGACCTGTTGTCTAGGCAAAGCTCCATTGGTATGCCATAAAGAACTTTTTTTTTTTTTGGTGCTTTAGCTCTGTATTTTAGGACTCAATGATGTCTAAAATATTTTAGTTTTAAGGACTTTTTAATGTAATTTAGAATGACATTAGCCATTATGTGTGAGTCACAGCTCATTTAGTCTGTTTTAATTTCCCCTTTTCACAATTAATGTTTTTAATTAATGTGCAATGAATATTTCTTTGAATGACAATTTAAACTGCTTAGGCTATTTACCTTCCCTGAAATCCTCATGAACCCATTCGGATACATGCTGACTGAATCCCTGAGCAAATCTGAATATTTGGATTTCAATTTACAGTAAAAGGGAAAAAAAAGTCGATTGACAAGTTAAATATGATCAAATCTCTCTTGATAAACTACTTCTCTTGTGTGCTGGTCTTTTCCATGTGATAGCTTAATCACTCCACTCTGAAATCACATTTACCAATCTTGCAACGCAGTGGAGCATCACAAAGCATTAGTGATGATGATTAAAATGTTGATATATTCAATGTCTGTGAAAACATTGTTAAATGGATCAAAGGTTTAGCTATATGTGATTATTTATTAATGGATGGCCGATGGTTTGCATATTTCTTTCTTGAATAAGATTGTGGCGTTCCCCAGAAAAGGAGTGTGTTGCCTTGTGGTTGATTTGTTTTTCACGAGATGATGCTACAGCCATTCGAGTAGACAGAGATATTGTTTATTGCTCTCACATTAAGGCAAAATAATTTTTTTTTTAAATATTCTTATTTCACAGCCAAGTAGCGACGATTGCTTTAAATAAATGAGTTTTTTGGTAATATCTGATTTATGATCACAACTAAAATTACTTGTCAAAAATTGATGCAATTTAATCCTTTACCTCCTCCCAAAATGGGGCCACTGCATTTTTTGTATGTATGTGTGTAAATGTATAAGTATGTATATTATATATGTGTGTATAAATGTTTGTATATATATGTATGTGTATATATAGTGTGTGTGTGTATATGTATGTACATGCATACAATGTGTATATAACTCTAACTTGTTTGTTTTGAAGCCATGAAAGAATTGTTCCTGAAGACAAAAACTATTTTAAATGCTTCAGTTCACGTGGAACACCTTGTTTTGACTTTCCATACTATCTAAGTGAGCGTAATTAATAATGTACGAGGTGAATGTAAACCATAGATGTTTGTTTCTTTAGAACAGAACACAAAGGAAAGTGTCAATGTCAGAAAAGAAATAAATACCTTGTAGAGAACAGGTACCCCTTCATTTCCCCTTCAGTCAGAGATCTGTATGGGGTTTTGACTAAGAATTATTAAATAATTTATCTTTCAGGATAATTGAACTTTGTCATTGCATTTTGGGGAGCCAAAATCAGTGCCTGAAGGACAATGAGTGTGAAGCCTCTTTGTGTGAATCAATGGTGATTTGTGTTTTCTGCTTTGTCCTGAGGCTGTTTGGAGAGAGCTGGTCTTTCTGTATCAAATCGATATCGCCTTGTTGTATCCAGAGGGAGAGATTGTTCTCTCATGCGTCTTCAGAGAATATTGTCAAAAGAGGAGTGGACATATGATCACAACAAACAAGAATGATGAATGATGGAAATGCAAAAGAAATCATGTTAATCTGTTGATTTGGTGCTCAAGTAATGTTTCTTATTGTTTCAACATTTTGGAAAAGATTGTGCTGCATAGTATTTTTGTGGTAACTGTGCTACTTTTTCCAGGAATTTTATATATAAAATGTGTGTGTATATATATAATATAATATAATAAAAAAAAAAATATATATATATATATATACACACACACACACACACACACACACACACACACATACATATATATATGTTACGTATATGTGTGTGTATATATATATATATATATATATATATATATATGTATAATTGTTTGTTGTTGTATAAATAGTAAATTAAACATGGTCTCGTGGGTGGATCTACTTTAGATCTACGTTGTTCAAACACATAACTAGGTGTTTGTTCATTGAACACAGGTGACTCATTCATTGAAAAATTAAAAGCTAATGGTCCATTTAAGATTATGTGAATACATTTAACTTAGTTTTAAGTGTAGGATTAGTGCTGGAAAAAAATCATACTTAAACTGAAAAATCTACATTTTTGAATAGAATCTATTCTTGTGTACTTTGTAAATTTGTCTGAGACTTCATCTGAAGACTGGTTCATCCTCACAATTTAACATGTAAATGACTCATGATCATTAACTCTGTGGACTATTTTGAGTCTCATATAACGGTAAGTGCTCTAAAACTGTAATGCATTTGAGAAAAATACTTACTTGAACTCTCACCCTCTCAGGTCTCAGAGTGTTCCCCAGAGTCCCCAGACGCATGCTCGCTGTCCTGCATGGAGCCCTTTGCGGTCCGCAGGCTTTCCTGTCGGACCATCCAACTGCCCCCTTTGGCCTTCAGACAGGCAGAGCAGTACTACTGTGAGAGGAAACCGGAGACCGAGACGTCCCAGCCTCGACCCACCAGCCTTCCCTTGAGAGCACCCCCCCTGATTGCCATCACTTCTGCTGACACAAGCAGGTAATCAGCTGGGATTGTATCATTTTATATATGTAACATATAATATTTAACTATATGTATGTCTGTGTGTGTGTCATTGCTCATCATTTATTTTGTGTTCCATTTTTTAGAAAGAGAAAGACTTTACATTTGTGATTGTGATTTGTCTACCAGTGATGGGGTAATGCATGATTACAGTAACGTGCAGTAGGTTATTAAATTACTTTATGGATGCAACAAGTTTCTTGTTACTTAATAAATGTACACTCATGCATGCGCTGGAAAAACAAAGTAGAAAAATATCAAAACCCATTACTTTCAACTTTTTTTAAGTAATAAAAAAGGGGTGTACAGTAGGTAATATAATCTGTAATGTGAAGATATGGTTTGTGGGTCTGTTTGTGTGGCTATGTTGTAGCTTTTGCATTATACCTGCAAGGCATGGAAGAGAGTGGGTCTCAGTCAGGTGATAAAAAGTAATGCATTACTTTCCATAAAAAGTAACTAAAGGGGGGGGAATGCATTACTTTTAAAAGTATCTTTCCCCAAACTCTGTTTGCTTTAAATGGATTTTTTACATTAGCAGAACTAAAAAGCCATTTTTCTTTTGAGTAAATCACTCAGACTTAAAACTGAAGCTTTTACTTTCAAACATGTAATTATCATGGGTCAAAGAACCTCTTACAGGATCTTCAAATCCGCTTTTGTCTAATCTAGATGTGTTCGAGCTAATTGTGCGTTTGATCTGTTTATTTCTTCTTGCTTTGGAGGATTTGTTATAAGAACATTTGTTTTAGTCAAAGTCAGTGATTGTGATTATGAAACAGTAGCCTTATGTCTTGTTTTATATTGTGCCATAATTTTAGTGCCATACATTTTAATGCTTCCAGGTAACATATAAATATTTCAAATCAGAAGTTCGCCACTGATTTTGCTGGGGTAAAGAAAAAATCATTGGTGGCTCAACACTGAACTGAAGTTGACAACAATTGTCCTTAAAATCATTATCACTAATTGCAGATTCTGTTTGCACAGATTGCAAATTGTATTAGATACTGTCTGCACCAAGTGTAAATATTAATAAACACCATTTTGTTTAAACTAAATGCAAATAGTGATAGCTGCTATTCACACAGGGTAAATAGAAGTGAAATACTGTTTGCACTAAAGGTAAATTCTCTGTGCATTGGCAGGCAAACTTGAAAATAGTCAAATAAAACATAGTTATTTGTTCATAGTGTTAAGACACTGTAAACTTATTGATATGACATAATTTCCATTTAGCTCAAGTTAGACATTTCTAGATTAACAATTCTTTTATTAGGTTTTTGGTTTTTTTATGGCCTTGTGATGTTCGATGAAACAGTTCAGCAGTCCAAAGAAGGAATACAGTCTATCTTAAGACAACTCAATCATAGCTAGCAACTTTCTCATAATTATCATCTAAAGCAAAAGATGATTGACAGTCACGTCAGCTAGAGACGGAGAACCTGTCAATCGAGTGCTTAGTGATACGCAACATCAGCTCCCATCTACGGCACATAGACTTTATAAATGCACACAAGGCTTGTTTTCCCCATCCGATTATGGTAAATCACTTTTCAACACCCCAGGAGGCCTCGGTCTAAAACTGTGAAGACTGCATATATTTTTGAAGACATTCAGACATTTTCAGACATTCTCAAATAAAGATTTTGACTTGTATTGCAGAAACTGTAGCTAATACTTACCAGTATGAACTATTGGCTTAATAGTGTTACACGGGACAGTATTCAATTGCATCATCTTCTCCGAAAAAGCCTTGCATCTTGATTGTGTCTATGCATCATTTCCCTGTTTTATGCCAGGCTGTAATTCACAGGGTCACGCTCTCCTCTTTACAATTCAGTGAATATTCTAATATGGCAACTTCAGTGGATAAATTGTCTCAATTCTTCTTCCTCCCGTTGCCTCTCATGGAAAGCGAGCTTTATCAGACACCTCTCTATTACACACACTTGTCTTTGAATTGCCTTCCTGTCAGCGCTATCTCATATGCAGGACAGTCATTCTAACAAGGCTTTAGTTTTAGTCTCTGATCTAACGGTTGACTCGCATTGTATTTGAGTGAAAAAAAGAGAGAAAGGAGATAAAAAGATTTGCTGTCAAAAGTAATTTCATGCTTGTAACTTCAGGATTCTGTGTGGATGTTTGGTGATTATCGTTTGCTCAGGTTGAATCAACACCTAAAGGCTGCTGTCAGTACTGGTCTGCTCCTGTGAGAGTGTAGGAGACTTGTTTAGATTTATATGTTTTTGAAAAATGCGAAATGTAATAGATTTTTAATATAACTACATATTATATTTATTGAATTTATTGGTCTTGGTTGGTCCTCTGCCATAGACCGGTGTTCTTGACTTTGTCCATCCACCTGATCTTCAGGATGTTGCGGAGGCAGCAGTTGACAAACACTTGGATCTTTCTAGTCAAGGTTGTTGGTGACCCTCCATGTTTCCGAACCATAGAGAAGGACAGATTTGACGTTGCTGTTGAAGATTCGCAGCTTGGTGCGGACAGACAGGGATGTCGATCTCCAGACTGGTTTCAAGGTAACAAAAGCGTACCTTGCCTTGCCTATTCTGGCCTTGATGTCTTCATCGGAACCTCCTGTCGTTGATACAACGCTTCCCAAGTAGGTAAACGATGTTACTTCCTTTAGCTCGCTACCGCCAATGGTAATCGAGCTCTGATGCCTATTGAACAAGGACATCGTCTCGCTCTTGTCTAGGTTGATCTGCAGTCCAGTTTTGGCTGCTTCTCGCGCTTGATTGTTTTCTGCTGCATGTCTGTGCATTTTTGGGACAACAAGCACACATCATCTGCAAAGTCCAAATCCTCGAGGCAGCGAGTCAGGCTCCACTGGTTTCTGGTTTTCCCCAATTTCGTTGCCTCACGCAGCGTCCAGTCAACTACTAGAAGGAATATCATTGGGGAGAGCATGCATCCTTGTCGGACCCCGGTTTTCACCTCAAAGTCCTCTGTCAGTTTGCCATTGTGGATGACTTGACAAGTGGCGTGTTGATACAGTGCTTGGATCAGGGTAATGAAGGGTTCAGGTATTCCATAATGGTGAAGGAGCTGCCAGATGGTTTCCCTGTCCACACTATCGAATGCATGGTGGAAGTCGATGAAGTTGAGGATCAACTCCAGTGATTATTCTATGATGATTTGAAGTGTTGCAATCTGATCAGGACTCTGAACAGGACTTGTCTCTTCTAAAGCCAGCTTGTTCTGGTCTAAGTTTTTCATCCACTGCGTCCTTTAGCCGGTCAAGTATAACGCGGGTCAGAACTTTGCTAGGTACTGATAGGAGCATAATACCGCGCCAGCTCTTCCAGTTCCCCAGGTCTCCTTTCTTAGGGAGCTTTAACAAGTGTCCTTTTTTCCAATCGGTTGGTGCTCGGCCTTCCTTCCAGATCTTATGCAGTAGGGGTAGTAACATGTTAGCTGTGGTTGAAAGATTTGTTTTTGCGGTCTGGGCCGGCTGCTGTTCCATTGTTCAGAGTCTTCAAGGCTTTGAAGACTTCTGCTTTTGATGGCGGGTTGGTGTTGACTTTGAGTGGCGAGTCTGCAGGAGGGATGTCAGGTCTTACTGATGGTGCTGGACGATTTAGGAGTTCTCTAAAATGCTCAGCCCATCGACGTCTCTGATCTTGCTCTTTGCCGATAGTGTTTCCCTCAGTGTCCTTGACTGGTCTATCAGAGTTTGTCTTCTTGGTGGACAGAATCCTAGTGATCTTGTACAGGGAACCGAGGTCCCTCTTTGCTGCTGCCTGCTCCGCCTCTGTTGCTAGTTCATTATAGAAAAGTCTCTTGTCTTTCCTGGCACTTTTCTTTACTTATTCACAAGCTTGTATTCTTCTTGAAGAGTTTTCTTTTCCTCCACATTCTTGCTCATGTTGATGAGCTGCTTGACTGTTTTCCTGTTCTCAATCACTTTCCTTGTCTCCCCAGAGAGCCATTCTTTAGTTGTCCTACCCCTTCTGCCCAGTACTTCGTTGCACGTATCTTTCAGTGCATCTCTTATGGAGTTCCAGTGCTCCTCTAGTGGTGTATCCTCGTTCATTAATTTGAAAGCTTCAAATCTGTTGTACAGACGAATTGAAAAGGTATCCAGGTACTCTTGCTCCCTCAGTCACTGGGTGTTGAATTTGGTCTGCGGGCGATCTGTTGTGTCTCTAAATGCTCGCAGCTTGATTCTAATGGTTCCAATCACCAAATCGGCTCCTCTGTGGGATCTTGAGTCCAGCAGGCTTCTTCTGATTTTCCTACAAATGGTGATGTAGTCTATTTGGTTTTGCCGTCCGGAGAAATCCAGGCTTCTTTATGTATATCCTTGTGCTGGAATATGCTTCCACCGATGACCAAGTCGTTAAAAGCACAAAAGTCTGTGAAAAGCTTGCCGTTCTCGTTCATTTCCCCAAGACCATGTGTTCCCATAACAATCTCTTTTCCTAAGTTGTCTTTCCCTTTCTTGGCGTTCATGTCTCCCATCAGTATTTTGATGTCTCGTTTGGGTAGCTCATCAATCGCTGTCTGAAGAGAATGGTAGAACGTTTCTTTTACCTCTTCGTCAGCGTTGTTGGTGGGTGCGTAGCATTGCATGAATGTTACTTTTTTCCCTTGGAGTGGAATGTTGCAGTCATTATTCTAGCAGAAATCGGCTGCCATTCAACTAGGGCTCTAGCTGCCATAGGGGACATCATGATGACAACTCCCTCTGAGTGGACATGGTCTTCGTCTGTTTGTCCGGAGTAAATGATTTTTACTCAGCTGGTGAGTGTCGTCATTCCTGACCCATTCCATCTGCTTTCGCATATTCCTAGTACTTGGATGTTGTACCGCTCCATCTCGATTGCTACTTGGGCTGCTTTGCTAGTCTCGTACATCGTTCGTACATTCCACGTTTCCGATCTTGGTGATTGCCTTCATCGTCAGAAGATTTATCGGCTGACTGGCTTCCGTGAGGCTTTCACCAACCTGCGTCATGCTTCCTCCTATAGAGGTATCTCCCAGATTCAGGCGTTGGTAGTTTTGTTCTGTTATTTCTGTTTCTGAAGCGTGGTAGGTGTTTTACGGGGTGGGGTTGCTGGCCCCACGCCCAACCCTCCTCCTGTCTCATCCGGGCTTGGGACCGGCGAAGGCAGAGTTAAAAACCACAGGAATAAAAATAAATATATTCAAACAGCAAACAGTTATTTTAATTTGTAATGATATTTTTCCATATGATTGTTTTTACTGCATTTTTGATTAAATAAATGCAGCCTTGGTGAGCATAAAATAATTATTTCTAAAAGAAAAACTTGACCATTTCTTTCTCTGTATGTCTGTCTTTCTTTCTTTCTTTCTTTCTTTCTTTCTTTCTTTCTCACTGTCTTTATCTCTTTCTGTACATCTTTTCTTCCTTCTTTCTGCCTCTCTCTCTGTCTCTGTACATCTTTTTTTCTTTCTCTCTCTCTGTACGTCTTTCCTTTCTCTCTTTCTCTTTGCCTCTCTCTATCTCTCTGTCTCTCTCTGTCTCTGTACTTCTTTCTCTCTCTCTGTCTCTGTCCTTCTTTCTTTCTCTCTCTCTCTCTCTCTCTCTCTCTCTGTCTCTGTCTCTGTACGTCTTTCCTTCTTTCTCTCTCTTTCTCTGTGCCTCTCTCTCTCTGTCTTTGTACTTCTTTCTTTCTTTCTTTCTTTCTTTCTTTCTTTCTTTCTTTCTTTCTTTCTTTCTTTCTTTCTTTCTTTCTTTCTTTCTCTCTCTCTCTCTCTCCCCCTCTCTCTGTACATGTATGGGGCTCAAAATCCACTATTTTATATCGACTGTTTGATTGTATAATACTCCGATAAAAAAAGAAGAAGAGTATTGTACAATCAAACAGTCAATATAAAATGTTACTGGATTTTGAGCTCCACTAGCATGAATAAATAAGGAGTTTTGTCTTTCCAAAGTAGTTTCCCGCATCGTGCTGAGAAGAGGCTCCTCCCCCCGAGCCGTCAGTCAACCTCTGCCGAATAAAAATCGATCTCATCCCAGCATCACTTCTGTGAAGTGGAGATGAGAGCGAGAGCGCTTGGATGCGAGTTGCGACACTGGGATGCTTGTATTGTTGCACGGACCGCAAAGATTCGGACCGTTTTGGGGAAACAATTCAACGGGACGAGCGGAGTTTTGTGTTATGGACTTTTACGATAGAAGCGAGCAGATACGTCTATAGACAATGAGCTATTGTCACTACAATAGCTACAAAATTATTTACTTAAGAAATGACTTTTCTGTTTGTATGCACCAGCAGATTTCTCGTAGAATATTGTTTTTTTGGGGAATTCTTATTGATGTTATTCAAGTTTCAGACATTTCGCAATAATCATCTCATAAGATAGTCTTTGTACGAATTCTCGCGAGTAGCTACAACCGCCAGAATGGACGCGGGAAGCGAAATAGCAACTTTAGTTTCTCCCGGTACCGATAACGCACCGAAACATCTCTGGAGGCAACAGAACCCACTTCCTCTCCAGAACTCTTTCGGCTCGCGCAAGAACTACCGAGTGAGACAGAGAGGCTTTTCCGACACGGAAAAGTACCTGAATCCCAGGACATTGGACCGGACATATGCCGTGGACACCGGTAACCGTCCCGGGTTGAAAAAGTCCAGAATGTCATGGCCATCATCCTTTCAAGGACTTAAACGGTAAACGCATCATTTTGCCATAAAGTCCAAGCAAGCAAATAAATAGCTACCGTATAAACACTTATAAACGGGTTTTTATGTTGTATAAAATAATTTCATTAAACTTAGTTTGCACAGTGCATGTGTTTAGGCATATACTAATTGATACATAAACAGATTATAGACCTACAATATTACAATGCTCAACAGGAAACGTCAACAAAGGGAAAATATATTCTGTTTCATATCGTCTTACAAAAATATTAATATCTCTTAATACATATACAGTACTGTAATTGAGTGAAATAGCCATATACGTACACATAAATACCCATGTATTTTGTTTGCTTCAAAGCTGTGAAACTTGATTTGTTACTTTTACAGTTGGCGTTTTGGGAGAAGGAATCAATATCTGTTCGTTTTTGTAGCAGAGAACAATTGCAAGTTTAAAATGTGTACGCCTATATCTGCTTAATTTTGTTGAATTCAGTTCATTTGATCAGATTTTATGTTTACATGTGCCTCATTTTGGTTCCATTGGGTATTAATGATTAAAAAAAGTATATAAATCTAAATGCTTGAATATAAACATGTTGAACTTTAAAGTATGAGATTATGCAAACTTTAAATAAAATGTAAATAGCATTCCATAGTAAGATTCTCAGAAGTCATGCAAGAACAAGGTATGTGCTTTACACCATGCAGTGCTTTGCGAGTGAATGCATTTCCAGTTGGTTGGCTGTGATTTATTAGAGCGTTTTTGCTTTCGGTCTGGAAAGAAATGAGGCTTGTTGCGGGAATCTTCTTGGTCAGGACACAGTGCTACAGATGGATTGCGGAACGGACTGAGACCGATATGGGTCAGAATGTTATATACATAGATTTAAGTACAAATGACCTGTACAAACAGGTTAGCAAAAAGTCAAATGTTCAAGTAATTATAATCAATATTTCTAATTAGCCCAGAGCATGAGGCATGGCTTCTCCTGATGAGTTCGTGCATAAGTACTTTTCACGTCTATTGCTCTCTGGAGAGCCCTCTGGAGAACCGCTGTCCTTCACGGCTCCTCCTCCATTCACAGAATGAGAAATAAAACTGTTGACACCCGTCACAGACTAATTCATTGCAAGCTGAACACCAGACGTTAACATCCAGTCCCTGTTGGTCTAGTACTTGGCAAGTGGAAACCAACGGTTCAAATGTTCCCTGAAGGAAATCAAGTGTTTATCAGAGAGCCTTAGTTACAGGCAGAAATATGCAGATACCCTTGAATCAAGCTAATAATAGACCATTAGTCTCAGATTTGTATATTCCTTACCTTATATATTTTTGTTTTGTCCTCGCGGTGCCACTTAAACAGTCATAAATGTCATATTATTCACGTTGACAGACATTGTTCACTGTTTTCACCTTTCTTCTGTTCTTTTTTTCATTAGCACAATGTATGCAAATACGAATCAATTTTTTTGTCTTAAACCCAATCGTGCCTGATTTATGACGTCAATGTTCAACATAAACAAATGAAAGAAAAGCAAGTCCTATACTTTCTATCATTAGACAGATAATTGCTTCTATAGTCAATTTAAATCCATTTTCTCATTACCGTACATGGATTTCCTATGATACTTGCGGAGGGGGTGAAATTCAACCCCACACATTTAGACCACAACCAGACAGTATGACTCACTTTTGTGAACGTTATTACAATTTTAATATCCAGGGCCACTTCGCCCCTTCGTTTGAGCTTTCTTTGCTGTGCAAATTGGTCTCAGTGTTTGTGGAATGATATTTAAGGTCACTGGATGAACGGGAGCAGCTTCAAGCAAATATGTTTTCAATGCTTCCAAGAAAAGTTCAGGTTATATACATTTGCAGGTGCATCTAGGGAATAAATCTGTGCCTTCTTGACTAGGATTTTAGACCGGAAACGTTCATCGCATTTACCTTTTAATGTATAGAATGCTTTTTATGACATAATACCGTTGTGCTGCTCAAGAATGATTTTGTTGGATTTAAAGGATGTAAAATGGATTGTAAACTGTGCTTGAAGGATGTGTAAGGTCTTTTTGTGAATTGACTGAACCTTTTTGTTCATTGCCTCCTTTGTGCTTTGTACTGAGGATCTGACTTGAAAGGATCAATACCTGCAAACAGGTATTAATCCCAAGAGCTCTTTGTCGCACTGTTCCCTGGAAACACCTGAGATGTGATTGTGTTTGCTGCACTGTGTGCGAGTGCTGTTACATTAGACCTTTTTGGTCAGCATAGTTCATCCTGATTTATGATGCTATTAACGGAGAGAGCAGGGAATTCAGTAAGCTGTGACACTTAGAGTGTGTTCACACTTGTAGCTCGGTTAGTTTGGTCTGGAGTCCGGACCAAAAAAAACATTGACATTCACATTGGTGTTTTGTTTGAATCTAAAGGCATAGGGATATGTTCACAACCTTATTGTTCGGCTTTTGTTACATATGCTTTAACTGAACTTACCGAACATCTAAAATCAATGCTGTGTGCTTGTCTAAATACTATTCCTATATTTGTATGTGCGTAGCCTACGTATGATGTTATTTTGACCAGCTGAGAACTCATGACCTTAGAAAATGTGTAAAGGAGTCATAAGAGTGGCACAAATCTGTCACATATAAATAAATGAAGAAAAAAACTGTGTGCTTGAGCATTCTGTCCTTTTTAGGGTTGAGTCTTGTGACACCATGTCCCGTTTTTGTTTTGGTTAGATGTTTTTTGTCCGTGTTGCAGTCTTGGTCCTCTTGATCAGCCCCCCCCCCCCCAACTATCTCAGTGACATCTTTATAGTGCAGATATTCTGCCTGTCAGACAGAATGGATTTGGTTTCTAAAGTAGTCTCAGGTGTAGTCTCTGTTTTGTACACAAACACACATACACTAACAGCCAAATCCTTCAGAGACCTGAAATGCACGGTGATGCAGAACTGTCTCTAGATGCAGGCAAAGCTTTCTCTGTGCCCAGTTGCTTTAAACCCAGAGCGCTCCTGGTGCACATGGAGAGGTCCTTGTATACTAGAAACCGAATAGTAAAATCGATACCAGAGCTGGGTATATTGAATACCCTTATAGTGGAACCCCGGTTATGTCGACGGCCTCGGGGGTTGCAAAAAAGCGTTGAGATAACCGAGAATCGAGATAACCAAAAGCCAATATGGCGATTTGTTTGATGAAGCGATCGGCATGCTATAAAAATGTACATACACTGTATATGTTTGCTAACAACAAAATGCATATATGCACCAACTAACAGCAGAGATTGTAATGTCTACTTTGTTAATGTTGGGAATATACCTTTAAGAGGCGTATGTAGTTGTGTGCACGTACAGGGAGGAAATCGTGGAGTCAATGTAATCTGGGAATTCCCGGACAGTGAAGGCGAACTCCTGCGCCTCCTCTTCCAAGATAGCATGTGTAAGGCTTGATTTTTCCACAAGTTCTTCTGAGGCTGCACGGCACTGTGCCGCAAGAGTGATTGAAGCGTTAGTGGAGTGAGCGACTATACGGACTGATGCACGTTCAACGCGAATCAGCACATTCACAGTGAACTCGGTACTATCATTAGTCACAGGGATCGAGATAACTAATGTTAAGTGGCGACTTTGTCTCTCTTTGGTGCTCGAGATATCAGGGTTCGGTGACATAAAAGAATCGACATAACCGATAAGAAACCGCTAAGAAAAATAGGGAGTTTGGCGGTTCCACGTCAAAAACGTCGACATAACAGGGTTGGCGAGAGAACCGAGCTTGAGATAAGTGGGTTCCACTGTATTTAATACTGATGATATATTTATGATGCATCTGCTGGTGATCTGAATCTAAGCAACATTGTGAATATTGTCATTATTTTAATTTGGCTATTTTTTTTATTTGGCTAATAATTGGCCAATATTTTATAATTTTGTGATTTTTATCTTTGTGAATTTTGTTTCCGGGCATGTGGCAGTGTACATCTTTAAATGCAGTGTCTTTCGAATGTGTAAATGTTGTTTTGCAAAGGTTGAGTTTGAGAATGTTAAGACAGATGTTGTGCCTCTTAAATTTAAAGAGTTTTTGTAAGTTTCAGTACTGTTCCAAAGTTTGGGATCAGTAAGGTTTTTTTGTTCTTTAAATGAGTCTCGTTTGTCTGTCCATCCATCTTTTGATTCAGAGATTCTGTACTCTTTTAGAAGAGTACTGCGGGGCAGTTAGTGACAGAGGAAATTCCTATATATTTTATATCCTGTAAAGTCCTACTCCCAGTGTGCTAGCCTACACAAAAAATCTGATACTCAGAATTATTAACATATCTGTTTTCCTTATAAATCAATATTTTTAAACAATTCAAGTTTGAGACACTATGTAAAAATGTGTGAAAAAAATTATTTAATAGGCTACTCAATCAAAAGAAACTACAAGCCAAGTATACTTCGAATACTTAATATTTTGACTGAGAAATGCTTAAAAGTATGAGTATTTGTCACATTTAAATGTTTCAGATCATTAAACAAATGTAAATATTAGTCAAAGGTAACACAAGTAAACACAAAATAAAGTTTTTAAATGAGTTGAGGGAAAACAGGGAAAACAAAATACAAGGGAAAACAAAATCCAAGCCTACATGGCCCTGCCTGTGTGAAAAAGTGCTTGAAAAAAGTGCTATACCTAATAACTAGGGACCAACCAAATTCACGATTTCACGGCCGTGACATTTTCCGTGAAATCTGCCACTTTCCGTGAAAACACCCAACAAGCGTGAAATAGTGAAATTTTTATTGAAGATAAATATTTTTACTGATAAAGAGTATACCAGGAGCAGATGATCGTAGCGTCTTAGCCGAGTTTGCAGCCTACAAAACAGCAGCAAAAGAAGTTCCGCCGGATACGAGTATAACAGCATTCTGGCGTTCGCACAGCAGTCGGTTTCCTCTGCTGAGCCGGCTGCATTACGCTACCTTTCTGTACCAACGAACAGCGTCGACGCGGAGAGAAGCGTCAGCCATTACACAAACGTCAATGCACCGCAGCGACAGAATATGACAGTAACCACGTTGGTCGGCCAAGTTTTGTCCACGAAAAACTGTAAACTATTTAATTAATGTCACGTGGCATTGCGGAGTGTGTGGCTACGTGCGTTGTAGTCGTATTTTGTTTCCTTTTTGTTTTTTAATACAGGTGAACAGTCGAAAAGTGGTATTTTAGAATACAAAACAGCGGGTGTGACAGCAGATGGACTGATTGCAGTGATTGGTGCCTAAAAATTGTACCCGTGAATTTTCCGTGTAATCGAGTGTTTTTTTAAAAACCTTCCGTGAAATTGCGAGTTTTTACCCGTGAATTTGGTTGGTCCCTACTAATAACCGGCTGGGCCACCAATGGCAAACTGCAATCTAGCATTGTGAGTATTTTACAGTGCTGTGGAGGAATTTTGGAATTTCATCTTTGCAGAATTGTTGTAATTCAGCCACATTGGAGGGTTTTCGAGCATGAACTGGGTTTTTAAGGTCATGCCACAGCATCTCAATAGGATTCAGATCAGGACTTTGACTAAGCCACTCCAAAGTCTTCATTATGTTTTTCTTCAGCCATTCAGAGGTGGACTTGCTAGTGTGTTTTGGAACATTGTTCTTCTGCAGAACCCAAGTTCACTTCAGCTTGAGGTCACGAACAGATGACTGGACATTCTTCTTCAGGATTTTTTTGGTACACAGCAGAATTTATGGTTACATTTATCCCATCAAGTCTTCCAGGCCCTGAAGCAGCAAAACAGCCCCAGACCATCACATTACAACCTCCATATTTTACTGTTGGTATGATTTTCTTTTCCTGAAATACGGTGAAACTTTTAGCACAGAGTGTTTTCCCAAAAGTGTTGGGGATCATCAGGAAGCCTTTTTACTCGGCAGTGGTTTTTGTCTTGGAACTCTGCCATGCAGGCCATTTTTGCCCAGTCTCTATCTTATGGTGGAGTCATGAATACTGACCTTAACTGAGGCAAGTGGGGCCTGCAGTTCTTTGGATGTTGTTGTAGGGTCTTTTATGACCTTTTGGATGAGCCGTCACTGTGCTCTTGGGGTAATTTTGGGTGGTCTACTCCTGGGAAGGTTCACCACTGTTCCATCTTTTCGCCATTTGTGGATAATGGCTCTAATGGGGGTGATATGGGCAACATGGGCAATGTAGGTTTGGATTTTGTTTTCCCTTAATCATAACCTTCATTTAAAAACTGCATTTTGTGTTATCTTGGACTTGTATTTAATTTTGTTTGATCTGAAACATTTAAGTGTGACAAACATGCAAAAAAAACAAAATCAATTTTGTTTAAATGAGTTATAATAATAGCACACTTGAATACACTTCTTTTCTTAAAGAAGTCTATCTGTCTGTCTATCTATTTGCCTGTCTGTCAAACACTTCTTATTATTGTCAGTGTAGAACAGGCTGTGTCCTGTAGTTTTGTGAAAATGTTATTACCCACCACCCGCGTTTAATGATGAATAGATAATTCAAGTATTTATTTGAGATAGAAATCTTTGTAACATTTGTATTTAATGTGACTTTTTTTAATCAATTTAATGAATCCTTGCTGAATAAACGTATTAAAATGAAAAATCTGACTAACCCAAACTGAAAGCTTCAATTACTAGTCTTGCGTGATACAGAGCAAATTAAATGGCATAGTCATCCCTTACAATATGTGAGCTGCTATCAATACTGATACAGATCAATCAACAGATCAATACTGTTAGATTTGCATTCTCTGTAAGTCTAAGTTCTGTAATACACTTCAGATTTGATTGCAGCGATAACTGATGCCTGGCCGCCGAGGCTTTCACCCGTGATGAAGAGTGCTGTCACTGGTAGAGCATTCGTTCTTTCTATGAATACTGGGATAGGTTGTCTCCCATGAGTGGTTTGATTTATGTGCAGCAAGAATTGGAGTTCACATTGAATTCTGATGTGGTGATCAAACTGTGGTGCCATATGCTAACGTGAAAAATGTGTAAATGCATGGGTAATAAAGAAGGCAGGTCTAGGCCTAGAGTTTCAGTTATGAGAATATCAAAATTTTTGATGAATCCATCATTTCCATTGGTTTCAATTTACGTTTTCAAAGAGGCTTATCTCAATGCAATCTATATGTTGCCCTTTGCAAATGTAAATTTGACCCTAAATGATTCTGCTCAAGAATAAGTTTTTAATGAATAGGCACTGTTAAAAATAATCTCACCCACTTCTTTTGAAAGGACAAAATTCACTCCCATATTCCGCAGAAACAAACGTGACATCATTAGTTATAGAAAATGGCTTCAGGGGGTCTGTGGCGCTGAAAATAAATTTATGTCACAGAGGTACTCAGGGGAACTAATGTTGCTCTAGTTTTTACTGGTCACCCCCTCTCTCAATTCTGAAACTTTTTTAACTCTTTCTTACACAAATGTTTATTTTGGGTGCAAGTCCACACTGTAATTCTTTTGATTCTCTGAGTAAGGGATAGCATTGGCTAGAAGGTGGAGGTCTTTGTGCGACCCTCCAAGGACATTCCTCTCCAAACCATTACTGATCCACTGCCAAACCGGTCATGCTGGATGATGTTGCACACAGCATAATGTTCCCTACAGCATCTCCAGACTCTTTCACATCTGTCAAATGATCTCAGTGTGAACCTGCTCTCATCCGTAAAGAGAATGGGGCACCAGTGATGGAGATCTGGCAAATGCTGATCGAGCTGCATGGTGCTGAGCTTTGAACACAGGTCTCACTAGAGGATGTCAGGCCCTCATGCCACTCTCATGAAGAAGGACCCTAATAAAACACAAAACTGAACCAAGTCAGTCAGGAAGAATAAGGGAACAATTGTCTATTGCCATTGTCTATTGTCACCAGCTGCAAAATCATTCCTTTTTGGGGGTTGTTTTTCTGTTGCCCCTCCAGTGCACCTGTTTTCACTTTCATTTTTAGCAAAGCAAGGGAAACTACGATTACGATTTAGTTTGAATTCAAATGATGCATGTGTGCTGAGTCTCTCTCTCTCTCTCTATCATTTTTATCATTTCTTTGCTATTGCCGTATCTTACTGATATATAGCAAGGATGCATTACATTGATTGAAAGTTACTAAAATTTTACTAAAATGATATGATATGTTGTTTCAACTTTCAACACTTATAATAGCAAATAATAGCAGTATTAAATATTTTTTGAGCACTAAATCAGGCATTATAGTGATTTAATTATTAGAATGGTTTATGGCTGCTGAAAATTCAGTTTTAACATCAAAGGAATAAATTACATTTTAGAATGGATCAGAATAGAACGTTTATTTTAAATTGTATTAATATTACTGTTATTAATATTATTTAAAAAAAATGTTGTAGATGGTTTTCTGCCTGAATATATTATGCCATTTTATAAACCATATACCACCCTCTCAGGAATAAATGTTTTTATTTTATTTTTAATCATACTGCTGTTTTCAAACCAAATGCATGCAACCATGTCTCTTTCTCTCCAAGGTTTTGAGTTGGTGTTAGACGACACCTCTGGAGGATTATGTCCGTTCTCTTAAGCTCGATGCTCTGATCCCAGGGGTTAGACTACCTGCAGCCCTGTACCTGTGTTTATGACTCACTAGGCTTACTATTCCACTTTCCCTGGCAACAATAGAGAACATACATAATCTTGGCTCAGGACTGGGTGGTGTAGCGACTGAAATGCAATATATTTGAGATTTGTATGCTTATTGTTTGTTTGCGTATTCTTCATGCAATATCAAAAGGAATATGAACTCTCCTGCATTTTCTAAGAAACTCACACCTTAAAGAAGGCTAAAGGTGGGTAAAGATGAAAACATAACGGAGAAAATTAGATCACCAAATCTGGATCGCTTTGCTGAAATTATTTAGCTTTATTTGCAAATTAATATTCATTCTACGGCAAAGCAAAGAAAATAGCTGGAATGTGTAAGAAACCTCGGTGTCAGAACAAACGTCAAACACATACACAGGTATGCACATTTGAGCGTCATAGTGCAACAGAGTGAGATCTTTTGCTCGAGGTAATACTGTACGGGATTACTTGGAGTCTTCTCAAGAGCGGTTGCTTTATGATTGGTCGTCTGGCTGCGCACACCATTTGCCTCAGAGGTCACCTTGGCCTAAAGCATAATGGAATGTCACAGGGAGGTGTGAGGTAGACTATGTGTTTGGCAATTACAATATTGATTGTTTTAGAAAATAGAACTTCTCCCCTAACATGCATATATATATATTCATTATTTATTTTTTCCACTGAGTAATACAGGAGGCAGCAATCCAATCCTTTTTTATTTTTACCTTTTTACTTTTTTATTAAATTCTGTATTTGTGTTATTCATTGTCAGGAGTGAGTTGTTTAATTATTTAAATTTAATTAATTTTTTGTCCTAACTCTATTTAAATATTAACCTCATTTTGTTTCAATATTTGAGCTTTTTCTGTTCTGTTTTTTAAATCTGTTTTCTTGGAAAGAAAGACCTTATTTTTCAACATGATAGTAAGTTATTTTCTGTGCATGTACAAGATTTCCTTTTCATTATCCGCAGCGTAATGTGGCACTTCTCGTCGGATATGTTGTTTAATAAAGTGTATTAAGGACATCAAGGGCTATAATGAAATGTTTATGCACAGGTAAAATAACTGCAAGCAGATGACACCGAAAGCCTTGAATATTCAAAATGTAATATTTCAAGTCTGTTCTTATTTTAAAAACAAAGTGTAAGATGATAAAAATGTAGTAATTTCCGTGGGTCTAGTCTTGGGGTTTAATTCAGGTTCTCTCTGTAGGCTTAGAATTGGCTTGGTATTGCTGTCACAAAAAACTTGGGTCCTTGAACGGCAGGCAACGCTTATTTATATTGCAAAAAATTTAGCATTTGTTACACCTAACAACCTACAGAGATTATATCCTTCTTTCAATACTGTTTTATTGGTAATGGCAATCATTATGTCAGTTAACAATAGTTTTGACAGGAATAGAACCTTGCAAGTTTATTTTAATTATAAATAATAAAAATGAATGTACAAGATGTCTTAAGTGCAGAACATTTGAAAGCTGTCACAGTCATGTCATGATCCTTATGTTTGTCCCTCATGTGTTTCCGTAGATGTCTAGTTAGTTTAATTACCCATTTAGTTCGCCACCTGTTTGTTATTTCCTCGTGTATTTAAACCCCTCATGTGCATCATGTCTTGGTCAGTTGTTAACGTTATCTTTGAGTTGGATGTTCTACGTGTGGATGCTTCCCTGTTTTGCACTCCTACGTGCTGTTTCGTTTCCCTTTTATTATTAAAGTGTTTTGTTTCCTGACTCCGTGCTCCGCGCCTCTCTCTCTCCGCATCGCACGCCAGCGCTTCACAGCTACTCACGTAACAGAACAACTGACCCGGGTTAGTTACCCAAAAACAACTTCCCATGGATTACCACGCTTTATTCATCGCGGTCGCGGAGAGGAACCAGGATTTTTTCCGGTTTGCCCTTGAATTCAGCGTGCTCGCTGCCGTCGCTCCCCTTGACGATGACTCATTGAACTCGCTGTTCTGGATCGGGGCGAACTTTCACCATCCTAGAGCTCTCCCAGACATTGCTGGACTGAGTTGGCGGGAAGCCGTTTCGCGGTGTTTGGAGAGAACGTATCCCCGGTCCAGACAGCCAGCCCAACCAGCCACCACTCCTGCGCCTGAGCCTGCCGCGACAGCCTCGACACTCCCGAGCTTCGCGTCAGCGCCTGTTCCCGCGCCTCGACGCCCATCTGCGCCTGTTCCCGCGCATGAACTGAGTTTTCCCCAAGCGGCTGAGCAGCCGTGGCCCGAACCGTCAGAGCCGGAGCTGCCGTGGCCCGAACCGTCAGAGCCGGAGCTGCCGTGGCCCGAACCGTCAGAGCCGGAGCTGCCGTGGCCCGAACCGTCAGAGCCGGAGCTGCCGTGGCCCGAACCGTCAGAGCCGGAGCTGCCGTGGCCCGAACCGTCAGAGCCGGAGCTGCCGTGGCCCGAACCGTCAGAGCCGGAGCTGCCGTGGCCCGAACCGTCAGAGCCGGAGCTGCCGTGGCCCGAGCCGCCATCAGACCTCCTAGACCTCCCAGACCTCCTAGACCTCCCAGACCTCCTAGACCTCCCAGACCTCCCAGACCTCCCAGACCTCCCAGACCTTCCAGACCTCCCAGACCTCCAAGACCTCCCCGAACCTCCGCCAGCCTTCCAAGACCTCCCCGAACCCGAGCCACCAGAACTCCCACCCAGCCTCCCTCTCCCACCACCTCTACCCAGCCTGCACCCGTCCCCATCTCTGCCTGTGCCCCGCTTCCCCACTCTGGCTCCACCCAACACTGTGGAGCGGTCATGCGTCGGCGGTACACCGGCATCGTGGGGCACTGAGGTTCCACCTCCGACCTCGGTGCCCCTCATTCCACCTCGGCCCGTCGACGCATCGTCAGCGCCTCCACTCCTCACCCCCTCAGCCCCAGCGACGTCCCTCAGCCTCTCCTCTCCTGCGGGCTCCCTCGTCCTACCGGTGTCCCCTTGGTCGGTCGTCGCCTGGCCTCCTCCTGTGGCGTCGGCCGGCTCCTCCCTCCCTTCAGTTCCCCCTACGTCCTCTGTCCCTCCGCCTCCGAGTCAGTCCTCGGGCCTGCCGCTGGTTCTTCGGAGGTTCGTCACTCCAGCCCTTCCTCGGCCTCCGGAGCCAGCGGCGTCACTCAGGGACCTTGGCCCGTCGGCTCCACCATGGACTGACTCGGGTGCCTGGCCCCTGACCCCGCCTGCTCCCCCCTGGACACTTCCCTCAGCCTGGCCCCTGATCCCTCCTGCACCCCCATGGACTTGATTATTTTTTGGACTCTATGTTGTATTGTGTTCAGTCCTCCCCCTGGTCCCCCTCCCTCCCTCCGCTGTAGACCTGTTTAGGCGCGAGGTCGCGCCTTTCGGGAGGGGGAGCTACTGTCACAGTCATGTCATGATCCTTATGTTTGTCCCTCATGTGTTTCCGTAGATGTCTAGTTAGTTTAATTACCCATTTAGTTCGCCACCTGTTTGTTATTTCCTCGTGTATTTAAACCCCTCATGTGCATCATGTCTTGGTCAGTTGTAAACGTTATCCTTATGTTGTGCTACTCTTCGTGTGGATGCCCTCTTGTTTTGCACTCCCATGTGCTGTTTTGTTTTCTGTTTTATAATTAAAGTGTTTATGTTTTGGACTCCGCGTCTCCGCGTCTCTCTCCGCATCGCACGCCAGCTCTACGCACACTTTGTGTAACAAAAGCTTTACAGTCTCTTTAATGCAAATTGCAGTGGAGTCCCATGGTCTGAGAATGCATTGGAAAACAGGATTTAAAATCTAATTTAACCATGGAAATGAATGGAAAGTCTTTGTTTCAAATCTTCTGAAATGCTAAGAAACATTACAATCTGAACAGAAGAAGAAATATTTCTAGCTTACTAATCAAATAATCAAATTTGTGACCATTAAACATGTGAACTATGCGCAAAAGGTCAGATGTTCCTCCATTGAACCACATGTTGCTCTTTTGGATCATTCTCTAATTATCATGGCTAGCGTGATCATCAGGTTACACACACACATTTGGTGTTCATGCTGCTTGAGTTAAAAGGAAAAATTCTGAAATGTACTTACCAACTTTCCATATATATGGAATATATAATATAATTTTTAACTTCAAATGTATTAGAAAAATAAAAGCATACGCATTAAGACATTTTTACCCCATTGTATGTATATTTTGTTTATATTCATACACACAGGTACAGTCTGTCTCCTATTTAAACTATTTAAGGACATGTGTCAGCATCATAACTTTAGGTGAAGGTGTTGCTAGAATATTTGCTGAAGGTTAATAGTTATTTTTGGTGACCACTTGGAAACTGCCTGTCGTTCGCACGCACGCATGCACACATTCTTTCTTTTTCTTTTTTGTTACCTCATAGGGGCACTTACAGCGAATGTAGATTATGCAGATGTGATGCAAAGGCCATCTATATAGCCCAGTGGTTTGATAGAAGGCCTATGAATATTTATGACATGCTAGCTCAGTTGTTGACAGCTCTCTGAGATGGTAGAAAAAAAATTCTTCTGGCCCTACAGTATGTATGTGTATGTGTATATGTGTATGTGTGTGTGCTGATAAAGGTATAAATGACAACAGGCTCTATTTTGGAAACTAAAATTGTGTAGCGGCATGAAATTAAACAGGAGAACATCAGAATTCACTACATTTCACACAGAAAATGTCCGATTTGCAACCTTTTTTTTGTTGTTTTCCCCTCTGCCCTTTCTTACACTATTCTTTTCTCTCCTTCCCTGATGATCAATTAACTTGTCAAGGTGCAACTGAGCTTTCTTTGGAGTGTTGATTTGTTCAGGACTCGTCAAGAGTCTGCAAGAGTATCTAGGGTATCTCACATTTATACGTTGCATAATATATCCTATTAAGATGGCAGGATTTGAAATATAAAGGAATTAAATGTATGTAAATAAATGAAACTGAAGGTCCCCCCTGTGCGATAAATGGGTGTCTGACAGTTCTGGTATGTACTGGATTCCCTACCCTAATGAGATGTCATGGTTTGAACATTCCAGACCGTCCTTTGACAGACACAAATAGAGACTCCTTTGTATTGTTTCCTTGTATGTTGACATCCTAATTTACGTCAGGCGGTGTGGCTCGCAGAATAGATCACTGGGAGAGAGCAATGTTGTGAAATGTCTTTTATTTCAGTTTGTCTTGATTTATTAAAGCACAAATGTCTTTTTTTATCAATTTTGCTTGGCTGCGTAAAAGGACCCTACTGGAGATTCTGGCAGTCCACAGCCTCTGTGTCTCATTGAAACGTGGGTGTATATGAGATTAATTGCTGGACATGAAGTTTAATGTTGCTTCATGCCAGGGAGGGGAGGTAGAAAAAACACGCGTGCCTCAAAATCTCTAAAATATTTAGTTTTTACAATTTGCCCCATATTGATGTCGTAAATCAAGTTGGGAACTAATAGATTGCTTCGTTGTTAGAAGGAAATGAACCCACACAGTGAAGCAAGTTTTGTTGTTGTTGAGTTTGTGTTTATCAGGCTGTTATTGGCTTCTGTGGCTCTTTGTTGTGGTGGCTCCTGAAGGCTTTTGAAGAAATGGCTTCCAGGGAAGTGATAGGCCAACATCACAACTAGCCTCCTTGGTTTTTCCATCTCCTTGAAGTGTCAGATCCCCTGAAGGGGGATTTTTCAGCTCTGTTGCCCTGCAGACACATTTGTGTGTTTGAGAATGGAGGGAATAGATCACAGATAAAAGGACATTTCACACTGTCACATTCAGTTCACCATTTGTGGCAGATACTAATGCTGCTGCTGTTCACCTTTTGTGTTGTTTTGTTTTCATTTTGTCCTACAATGAGTAATACATTAGAATGTTTTTGTTATATTCAAATATACATTTAAAAAAAGATAGATCATTTAAAAATGTATACAAAATATTTTGTATTAAAAAAATGTATGCTATTAAAATAATACAAATATAACGTGTGTGTGTGTGTATGTATGTGTATATATATATATATATATATATATAAAGCCTATTATGGTTTCATATATACAGTGGAGTTGGTTATGTCGACGGCCTCGGGGGTTGCAAAAAAGCGTCGAGATAACCGAGGATTGAGATAACCAATAGTCAATATGGCGATTTATTTGATGAAGCGATCGGCATGCTATAAAAATTTACATGCACTGTATATGTTTGCTAACAACAAAATGCATATATGCACCAACTAACAGCAGAGATTTACCAGAATACAATAAAAAACACCTTCGATTCTCGATACAAACCTTTAATTATATTCTCCAACATTGCAAACACAATTTCGCTCGCAGCGTAAATAGTCATAACATATTCGTGAGGTCATCACGCTGTACCAGATTGCATACTTTTTTGTGTTCTGCCTGTGTAATTTGCTTTCTCAACAAATTCAGCTTCGTCCCGTCTTTTAATAACCTTTCTTCAATAATCCGTTCTTCAATCCGCAGCGGTGCTGAGCAGAGCTCACATCAGAACATAAACAGGGATGTGTTTGTGTGCGTGTGCGTGTGCATGTTGTGTGGCTGTACTAGATTGCATACTTTCTTGGGTTCTGTCTGTCTAACAAGTATGCCCGCGTATTATCACCAATAAACGGCTTTAACCAGCCTTGGAATTCAGGGTTTGATTCCCACTCCTTCCTGTATTTTTGGGTGTACAGTTTTGACTGAGACATGATAAGCAAGCCAGCTAGTTAGCTTTCGTCACAGACAGGCGCACACACACAGTGGACGGGAGAATTTATATTTGTGCAGTGATTTAAGCATTTTTGAGACAAAGAACATTTGATATCCCGTACTGCCATTGCGTAATCAGCCAGTGGCGGCTTGCCGGACATGCGTGATTCATTCGTACGTGGAGGAGCGAACATCTGCTCTGCCTGCATCTGGGCGGATCTGCTGCGGGAGGACCGCGATCCACGTGCAACGCGAACTCAGCGCATGCGCAGTGAACTGTCAGTCACGTGATAACCATGTTAAGTTGCGTATATGTCCCTCATTTTTGCTCGAGATACTAGGATTCGGCAACATAACAGAATCGACATAACCCACAAGAAAATAATAAGACAAAGGGAGTTTGGCGGTTCCACTTCAGAAACGTCGACATAATAGTGTTGGAGAGTTAACCATGACTCGAGATAAGTGAACTCCACTGTGTGCGTGTGTGTATATACATTTATGTGTATGTGTGTGTGTGTGTATATACATTTATATGATATGATTAGTAACCTATTATGGTTTCATTATTTATATATATATATATATATATATATATATATATATATATATATATATATATATATATATATATATATATATATATATATATATATATATATATATATATATATATATATATATATATATATATGTATATATATATATATATATATATATATGTATATGTATATATATGTATATATATATATTTATATGTATATGTATGTGTGTGTGTATGTGTATATATATGTATATATATATGTGTGTGTATATATATATATATCAATAAATAATTAAACCATAATAGGCTACTAATCATATCATATAATCAATTTTTTTATTTGACATTTATTGTTACTACTGTAAATCTATATTAAATTATTATGGGTTCACCTTCAATACTTTTAAGAATATTTACTTTGTATTTTTTTAATATTTTTTAATATTTACATATTTTTAATGACAGTATGTTTATATTTTTGTTAAAACAGGAAATAGTACAAACTTTGCCAAAGTGATTGGTTTAAACAAGTAAATTAAACGTCATTAAAAACATATTATTTTATCCAAAGTATTTTTATCAATACTGTGAGCGTTTTACCATGTGTGTGGGGCAAAGGAAACCCTTCACCACCTCATACATTTGATAAGAATTTTAAACAAAATAAACCACTTTTATGATTTATTTTCACACAAGACCTATTGCTCCATAAATGTTCAATATAGACATGTGTATGCAAAAGCCTAACAATAGAAAATGAAAGATGTAAACCCAAGTTTTACAATCTGTGTTCATGTGTTTTTGGTCGGTGGGTGGGACAGAATGAAGGCCATTGCTGCATGTGTTCTGAATGATGATTATATAGTGGAGGCCATTAGTCTATTTTAGGAGCTCTTGCCCCATGGGTTATACACACCTCCCTGGGTAAAATGTGACCTGTTTCTCTTCTGGTAAGAGCTCTGTCCTTGGCCCCCTCTTCATGCTCCAAACTGACCTTGTGCCAAACCTTGAAATACCAATACATCAATTCATGTTTAAAGAGCAGCAACACAAATATGACAACTTTGTTAATTTTCAATGGATGCCGTTGAATGAGTCCTGGAGAGCCAGTATAGAAACATTGAAAACATGGAGAAAAAAAAGAGCATTGAATATTTTAAAAAAAAATTTTTCAAATAAAGTATTCATTCAATAATACTATCCCTTCTAATTATATCAATCTATCATACTTTCTTTGTTTTACTTGTATTGTATATATAAATGGAACATGGTGTCTAATGAGAAATACCTTTTCATGTTTTGGTGTGTTGAAATTCCTCCTGTGGCTGTCTCGTTCTGATGAGGTCACAAGGTCACAGTGAACCCTGCTGTTTGTCCTGTAGCGTTTAGCTGTTTCTGCAGGTTTTAGGTGTTTTCTTTGTTCCTGTTCTGCTGACATATCTGGGTCATTCCATCAAGGATATTAACTTAATTTTTTGTGAGAATTTTTTTCTAAATGGTTTTCCAAGTGAATGTGATATATTGTATTCCACTCTACATATGTTACCTTCTTGTTTGCTGTAGTGCGGCTTATCTTATTTAGTCAAGTGCACTTTTAAAAAGTCAGTGAGTGTTCGGGTGTCTGGATAGAAAGTAAGTTTGGCAGTGTAAATTAACATAAACACGGGATTGGTCCTGACTGTCTTCTTAATTTTAAGGCTCATATGCTGTGGAAAAAAATGCTCCTGTCTATGAATATTTTGATTTACAAATTCATTTTGTATGGAGATCGACTTTCAAAAGCATGATAATTTTGGTCTAGATGACCCCCAATTAAATGCGTCATGCAGTAAAATCATAAAAAATATCAGATCTATTTGAACTTTTACAGTTCAATGCTTTTATTCCTAAACTATTCACTTAGTGGCTCTAACACTTTTTACCATCACATTAGGAATTATGTTTGACACTAATTCTTTACAGAGCAACAGTTCACCCAAAAATTTAAATATTGACATCTTTTATCAAGTCTGTACTGGATTTTTCCTTGCAACATGATGATTAATGCTTCACAGCTCTGAAATGGACAAAAAAAGCACAATAAAAGTGTTATAAAATGGCCAGTATGACAGAAAAGTATGAAAGAAAAAGCAGGCTGGACATTTTGCCTCAAATCTGTCTTTGTGTAAAATATTTTCAGCCATATTGGCACCATATTTTGTAAATTCGTCCTATTCTAAGACAGCAAATGTTTTTGCAATTACAACTGCATGTCCCTTGGCATGTGTGCCGTTTTGCATTTTTAATGCGTGTGCGCAAGAGCTGTCAATTTCCTCGATTTTTGCATTTACCCTTGGAGCCTGTCGAGAGTGTCTGACAGTGTTGCATGAAATAAAAGTGTGAGCGTGAAGGAGGCTAGACACTGTGAGCCTCAGAAAGTTGAATAACAGAAGCAGATCTGACACGCAGCCAAAATATTAGTCGTGCCAAAGCTGCGAGATGCATCATTAAGGAGACAATAAACCCTGCAGAGGCCAGCGAATGAAAAACAACCTGTATGACCAAGACATCAGCCGTTGGATCCCAAAGGTTACTCTCTAGTGAGGACAAGCTCCCTAAACATTTCCATGGTGACAACAGAAATGAGTCGCATTACTGCATTAAAACATTCTTTAAAGGATGTTTGCTTCGAGGATCTGATATTGACTTTTGAGTTTTTGTGAACCGAGATGATGAACCTGCAGAAAGGTGGAGGGAGAAAAGTAATTGTGCACAGCAAACTCTATTATCTGTGATATACAAGGGACTGCGATGCCCTGTTTTGGTTTTCCACACTTTACACAGGCTAATCAAATGTGTTTGTGATGGTGCTAAGAGATAACAGCAGAAACAGGGTGGATTTTGAGCTGTCTAGAAAAGTCTTATTTTGTGACGCATGCCAAACTTATCTTAGTGATTCATCCTTAAACTTAATAAACTGCTAGTGCAAATCGGCCCTTATTGATGATAATTATGATTTTATACATAAAAATTAGATTGAAGTTTTACCATGCAAACCCCATCAGATATGGTGTAGCTGTAGAGGAATTAGCTTCTTTGAGACTGTTATGCCCTCTTGTGTTCAAAGAGAGCATGAGTAGTACTCTTATCTGAATAATGTACAACATTTTTGTAGGTTTTATCATCCTGCTGTGGATGTTTAACTATGTTAGGGTTCAATTATATTTGAGGAAAAAGTTGAATATTAATATACAATATATAAAGGTAAATTATTATTATTATTATTTTTTTTCAAATTTTACAACCTGTAGTTTCAAAGCAAACTTTGATGATAAAGATAATAATATAGTCCTATCGTAATTTATCAATGTCAAAATGAATATAATAGTATTATAATTAATATTATTATAATATCTAGATTATACTTAATTGAATTTCTTTTAATATATAAAAAAGGCTAAAATCTCTAGAAAGATGTCTCTAAAACCTAATCACTTTTAATTAAGATATTTTAAATGTATAAATATACTCACACATTATTTATATGAATAGATATTGAGAACACAGTTTATTATTTTTATAGGTCTAAATTTGTGTTCTGATCATATGCTCTTACAAAAAAAAGGTTAAGTGGGGTTCTGTATAGAATCCTATGGAATCTTATCTATTTTAACAACCTTTTTTGCCAAAAATGTTTTATGTTAGTAGAAATTTCTTAATATTTGGATAATACTTCGTTTAACAATACTTTGTTTCTATTGCTAGTGTTTATGAGCTCCTTAATTCATAAAATGTAATTACATTTAAAAATGATCAAAATCAAAATTTGTTTGTTTTTACTACAACGTGTGTATTTATGGTTATGTGTACATATGGTATTGTTGCTACCCTAAAGCTAAAATAAAGGACTGAAAACCTCAAGATAAGAAATCATGGTTTGAATCCAGTTATCCAGTAGAGGGAGATGTTTTACTGTAAGTGTTCTGTCCATGTAACTCGAGCTTTTTAATGCTGTTCCATAAGTGTGTGCAGTGTAAACCACTTAGTCGTGCAGTTCAGAGTTTTGTACAGTCTTAAAAGAATAGTTCACCCAAAAATTAAATATGTCATTTATAGACATATCCTGTTAGGGCTATTTTTTTAGCTGTGAGTGATTCAAAAGTGATTAGTTTCACATTTGAGTTTGAATTTACGGAGGAACTGTTCCTTTAAATAGATGTGCAGTTACTTTGTTCTCACTGTTTCTAAAATGAGTGGACAAGCTAGTTAATTTTAGAATGTAAAGTTACTCCATTTATCAATTGAAAAGCTTGCCAACGCACAACAGTGCAATCTAATTTTAGTTAATGTTTTTTATACCTTGATTTTCAAAGTGCTGACAACACAAAGGTATGACAACCTCGCTGCAATAATGATAAAAGAATGTGAAAAGAAATGTCATTTCTTCACATTTGATTGAAAGTGTTTGAGGACATCCTTTATTCCATCGTCCTCTCAGCATGTCAGACTTTAAAAAGGGTCTTTTTATACTGTTTTGTTTGAAGGGTGCCACAGCTATGATTCACACAAAGTGCTCTGGAACGGAGTTCTCCCTTATCAGCTGGAAGGCAGTTAGTCAGTGCGAATGAACTGCTAAATGGCCACAGAGGTCGTGCAGCCTCATCAACTCTTCACACAAAGAGACAGACACTTAGCATTTATGGGTGTTCAGTATATTCTTAACTGTCTGTGAATTTTATGCCAGGAATATATTTCTGAGTATTCAAAAACATGGAATTAGGCACAATTTCCTCCCATATTCTTATTACATAATCATAAGTAATACTTCTGGATGCATTATGTAATTTAGAAATTATTCCCTATAGTGATTTCATTAGATTCAAGCCTGAGAAACAAACAGAGAAAATAGGAACCACTGTAGTTTGAGGATTTTCAGTTTACTTTTGATTCTCCGTTTAATTCTTATTGATGTAATACAGTATTTTTATGTATATATAAAATCGTTTATACAAAATATTAGTGTGCGTGTGTATATATGTATATGTATGTATATATATATATATATATATATACATACATATACATATATACACACGCACACTAATATTTAGTTTGAACTGTTGATAAATAAATAGATTAAACTCTATATATTAATAATAATAATAATTTTAATACTTTTTAGTAATACTAATACAATTATTATTTTTAGTTGTAGTTATACAATATTTTTTTATATATAGGTATTATTCATTTGCTTTGCATCACAGTAATGAAAATAAGAACAAGAATGAATAAGAATTTGATTTAGAAATGATGCTAAATTAACGCAAAAAATGTTTTTGTTATAAATTATATAACGAGTCTTTTTTCCGCCTGTATTTTATTTTATTTTTTCTTCATTTTGATTTTAGGAAAAATATTTAAATATTGAAAATATTTCAAAATTCATGTCTGGTTCTATAAGGTTCACCCAGAGAGTTGGTATGAGGCGTTCATGTATGCATATCACCAGCAATGAGTTTGGAGCTGCATTCTGCGGATTAGTCTTCTTTCATTCCTCCGTTAAATCTTTGAGCTCTGAGTCAATTCTTACCACACACACACTTGTCTCTCTCCATCCATGTTGCCAAGGGTAACAGTGGAGAAACACACAGACGTCATGCAGGGAGAGGTGGGGAGGGGGAAGTGAACACACAATGCAGTGTTCTAACAGTCACTATGACACAACTCAAAGAACATGTACACACTGAGGTGGCCTGATGCCGAATGTGCATACTGACAGTCCGAATAAAACAAAAACAATGTGAGGGTACCAAATCAGTTGTTAAAATCATAAAATATCTATAAGTTATGGGTGTGTAGTGACATTTTTGAACCCAGGAAAAGCAAGCAGAGATCAAATATCTTGCTAGATGGTGTGTTTGATTGTATCTTCTTATGTTTTATGCTCCTTTTCTGTGGACTATATACTAGATGGGAGATTGACAGCCCAGAACCAGAGCTAGTGGTAGTCTACTCTATGTCCTGTGTCCTTGAAGTAATGAGCTGAAATCCAGAGGCAGTTTCCAGATGGGGCACGGTGAGGCCAGGGACCAACACATCAAAAACGTGTAGATAGACAACCAAATACTTTAATAATTCATACTGACATAGATGCTGTTTTATGATATCAAGAGATTTAATTGGAGTGCAACTAATATTGCAAAATCCATTGATCTGAAGTCAGATTAATAGTTCTTAACAAGAAAAAAGAATCAATTAAATGTTAACATTACATCCAATGCGGTATTTCTACAGACAACCACTTAAGGCTTTCACACTATGTTGATGTTTCTTGAGACTTTTGCAGTACAAATTTATATTATACATGTGTGTTTACATGGATTATACTTGGTTTTAGGTGGTCTAGCACCCATCTAGCTACAATAATCTTTGTAACCTGTAAGTTGATAACTTCTAATGACAAATCTTGGGCTTGATTTTGGAAAGATGTTAATATAACACACGCAAGCATCTGATCATACATAAAGCCATAATACTAACTTGACAACAATTGACAACTATTCACATTTTCATGGGCTGTACTATTTGAACTCATGGCTACCATTTACTGGTTAATGACTTTTAATGTGGCAATTTCAAATAAGCTTTTCTTCAGAATGTTTAAACTTGATTTCAATTCAGTGTTTTCTGTTGAAAATATTGTTAGTTTCTGGATTTTGTTGTTCGTTCCTTGTACCGTTCCAAAGCCCTGGTGTGTCATAACCAGAAGGATGAGCGCATCTGATTTGACATCAGGTTTCTTTGGTTCTGTTTACAATGAACTACTCACATTTTGAACCAAATTGCAGGTTTTGTGCAGTCACCAATCATCCTGTACATTTAGCTATTCTTCCTGGGTGTTAATTCTCCTGGATCTTCACATCTTCCAGGTAAGGTGTTCCTCCTGCTGTGCAGACATAGTTAGTCACTCTTAAGGAAGTGAAGTGCAATTTTCAGCCCGCTGGTGTCATGTTCTCATTTCATGAAGGTTTTTCTTAAACGGGACCTATATTCCCCCTTTCACAAGATAATATAAGTCTCTGGTGTCCCCAGAAAGTTTCAGCTTAAAATATCCCACAGATAATTGATTATAACTTGCCAAATGTGTCCCTATGTGGGTGTGAGCAAAAACATGACATTTTTGTCTGTTCCCCTTTAATTGCAAATGAGTTGCTCCTCCCTGCACCTTTTCTAGCTCATGCTTTGGATACTCAACAACAACAATTGGAGAATCTCATGCAACCAGAATATTAGAAATTGTCATTAGTAGTGTTCAGCATTACATTGTTCGAACTGGAGTCGAGATTTAGGAAGAAGTTTTAGAATGCACCAATTTTTCTGAATGTTTAGTGGATGATAATAATAATTCATTACATTTTATATGGCTCCTTTCTTGGCACTCAATGCGCTTTACATGTAAGAGGGAATCTCCTCAACCACCACCAATATGCAACATCCATCTGGATGATGCGACTGCAGCCATATTGCACCAGAACGCCACCACACACTTGCTTAATGGTGGAGAGGAGACTGTGCATTGAAGCCAATCAGTATATGGGATGATTAGGAGGCTGTGATGGACCAAGGCCAGTTGGCAGATTTGGCCAGGATGCCGGGGTTAAACCTCTACTCTTTACGAAGGACATCCTGGGATTTTTAATCACCATAGAGAATCAGGACCTCAGTTTAACGTCTCAGAAGGATGGAATAATGTATGTAGTATGGATAAATGTATGTAGGTGTTGTGCAGTTAAGTTGATTCAAGTCATGGACTTGTATGTACGTCATGTGAGACTATTGTGCAAATCCAGCCTTGAACTTACCCTTGTTTGTGTAGCAGTCTGGGGTAAAATGATTTGCGCAAAAATACACTACTTTATCAACTTTTTTCAGCATACAGTATTACCTCGAGATACGAATGTCCCGACATACAAGTATTTAGAGATACAAGTAAATATTTGATATACGAGCACGCTTACAGATGCCGACACTAGGTTGTTGAGCACTCGGAGCAGCTCAAGCTGCCTCATTTATGGGGTAATTGCATATGATCACCACTAGAGCGTCACCTTGATTTTACAGCGGGAGGTTACCGGGGGTGACGAGTGATTCACAAGTATTAAGCTGGAAGCAGCACCAGTTATGTGTGTTCAATAATAATAAATATGAGGTTCTGAGGTTGTCCAATACACTACACAGGAAGAAACAATACACTTCCGTATTGTGTTTGCATTATCTACATTATCCCTCCCTCCTCCTCATCCTCCTCCGCACATGGTGCTACCGTATCGTCTGTCTCGAAGGTAAAATCTCATAATTAAAACCACATTTTATTTTAAATCACAGGAATCCTTAAATATTATAATTTTTTTGTGTATGTCTCTATAGCAATTAAAAAACGAGGGATAATAAGGGAGTTTTTTAGAGGGCCAGAATGGATTCTTTTTTTTCTTCTGTTATTTATTATGGGAAAAAAATATTTTGAGATTATGCTCGTATCTCAAGGTATTACTGCGCGTGTGTGTACATATTTATGATCTCCTACCACTGCTATGCTGATGATACATGTAAGAGATCTTGGGGTTATATTTGATTTGTCTATACATTTTGAGAAACAAATCTGTACTGTTGTTAAAGGCAGTTTCTTTCATCTGAGATCGAAAGATTTGGAAGCTGTAATCCACACTCTCATAACATCACCCCTGGACTACTGTAATTCCCTGTCCTGTGGCCTGCCTCAAACTGTGATTCCTTGCCTGAAAATTGTTCAATGTGTTGCAGCGAGACTCCTTACTGGCACTAAAGGAGGTATCACATTTCTCCCATTTTAGCAACTTTACATTTGCTTCCTGTAAAGTTTAGAATCGATTTTAAAATTGCTGTTCTTGTGTACAAGGCTTTATCTGGTGTTGCACCAAAATACATTATTGACCTTCTGATTCATTACTCTCCACAAAGAGCATTTAGATCTTGTAATCAGCTTCTCTCAACTGTCCCACGTTGTTACTGTAAATTTAAGTGGGGTCGGGTCTTTCCTACTGCTGCACCTTTGAACTTCGAAACCGTCTGCCCTTAAATGTCAAGTCTGCTCTTACACTAGGCAGTTTTAAATGGTCTCTTATATCGTATATGATATATCAGCTTGGATTAAGATTAGTTTAAAGGTTTGATGTTGAAGTTTTCTGATTTGTATTTTTGTTATGTTTATATTTTGTACGATGCATGTTTTTCTTTAACACTTTTGTTTTTATCTTCAACCTTTTATTCTACAGCACTTTGCTGCAACCATGTTGCTATTAAATGTGCTTTAGAAATACATTTTGACTTGACATTTCCTTCACAAATTCAACCACGGTGTCCTCAGTGGCTCAAGATGCTGATAATCTATGGAGACTGAAGGTACATTGTACATCTCCAGCTGCTACAGCAAGAAAACAGAAATGACGAGCCCATGCGGCTCACTCAGGGCGGTATCCATGCTAAAAGGACAGATACATTTACATTTATTCATTTGGCAGACACTTTTATCCAAAGTGACTTAGATTGTATTCAAGAAACACATTGAATCAGTTCTTGCTTTCCCTGGGGATCGAACCCACAACCTTGGTGTTGCAAGCACTCAACTTCTACTGGTTGAGTTACAGGAAAGCACCAATACAGATAGTCCACAATACAGATAGTCACCAATCATAGGTGAAGCTATTACTTAGATTTAGGAGGAGATATGGATCGGCTCCATTGCAGAGACAATTTATGATTTGTGAGGACTATAAAAAAAGAGAGCAGTGGGGGGATTTGTAGGCTGGTTTACACACAGTAGACACATCTGTGTTCAAACTCCTTGTGAAAGTGAATTTTCTGTAATATGTTGTGCATGCTTACTCACTTTAGACTGTGATTGGCTGTAATGCTTTGAGTGTTTCCTTTTGGCTTTTATAATTCACGTTTTTTTATGTACTGCACAATAAGATCTATGAACATCTTTTTGTCGTTGAGTTAGCTGAACACAGTGATTATGATGTGAAATATAGGCTACAGTATTCAGTATTTGTTTTTTATTGTTAGACTGATTTATTATGTGTTGTGTATTTAATGTATTATTGGTCTAAGATTATTTTTTTGTTGTTGTTATTAGATGGTCTCTTGCTTTTAAACAAGGTTCTTTACACTGAGTAAAGTAAAGGTGAATACATCTTTTGTACAGCTATAACAGCTGGTAAGCAGACATTGTGCACAGACAGACAGATGTGAGCTAATGAAACATTGCCATGCTGAATGCTTCCTTTCTCAAAAAGCCCAAAGGTTATCCTAATGTCCCGCGCAGACTTGTTATCAGTTATTAGTGATGTAGTGCTTGTTTTTTTTTAACAATGACAGTCTGTTGCAGTCAGCAGGGGGTGGTGTGCTGTAGTGATTAAAGGTCTATAGGCTACAATCTGAAAGGCTTTGAATCACCCATTGAATTACCATTGTGCCTTTAAGCAAAACACTTATAGTAACCTCATGTTTCTACAGTGAGGATTCTCTCTGTTAGAAGTGCACTTTAAATTGCTTTGGGTAACAGCATCTGTTAAATAACTAGAGCTCAATAGGGGTTAATGATGGTATCACTGGTTCAGATGACTGAAGGTGAAATGGACAAACAGAGAAGTGCTATTGTCACAAGCAATGTTTCATTTGATGTCTATTTATTATGATGATTAGGCTTAGTATAATTGACAATGAGTTTCTATGTTTGGGAAAAGAAAAATCAAGTATCCAGCAGATGGTAAAGAGACCTTAGATGCTAATACTATTGGAGCTCAGGAGACTTGCAGTTCCCTTTCAAGGGAACTCGCGCTGCGTCGAACGCTTTGGGGAATACTTGGACGCTGTCTCGTGAAGCACAATATGTAAACTTCCGTCGACCGAGTGTGAGTGACGGTCGCAGGTCAGTGACGTCACGAACCAGGTCATAAAGGAGCGCCAGAACCCGGAAGCAGCAGCTTAGGTGTCTTCGCAAGCACCTGTGTGAGAGTATGTTGTGTTGTCACGCTGGTTGTTTGAGTCGACTGATCTATTCCCTAGACTAGTTTAAAAGAAAAGGGCTCTCTCCAATTTTCAAAATGGCGAATAAAACATTTGTGCAGTGCACGCCTCCCTGCCCTCACTACTTTTCGGGTGGGGATGCGCACTCACTATGTGTGTGTGTTGGGAGCAGAGCATGCTCGGACAACACGTGAGCGCGCTCACTGTAATCACTGCAGCCAGCCACCACTGCAGGTGCTCCGCTCCCGCCTGGCGGTCTTTGATACTGAGTCCGCCCAGGCTCGTGCTCCTCACGGCTCAGATCCCGCTGTAGTCGAGGATCTGCGGTGATCTGGGTCCTGGGGTTCGCGAATGGATCAGACGGCGGGTTGTGAGATGAGCGCTGCTTTATCTCAGCCCTTTCCCGGCAGATCCAGTGCCCGTGCATGCACGAGGGCTGTTAAATCTGATCAAACAGAGGGACAGACGCTGCAACGATCTATCTCTGAGGAGTTGGACGTTGTCAGCATGTAATGCTGAGAGAATATTCGCCACTTTTCTCTCCAGCATGAGGAGTTTTTCGAGGAAGTGACTCGCGCGCCATGTTGACTATTTATTGCCGGCAAAGGAGCGTTCGTCCTAAGAAAATAAATAATTAGACGAACACGTCCTGTTAGCGCGAGTCATCCCCCCGTGAAATATATAAAAGGATCAATCCTGAGACTGAGGAGGCGCTTGCGAGCTACCTATCTCAATCAGTATTGATGCACAAAAAAACCCTACACTGCTCTATAAACCCATGAGGATTATTTCCACTCTCGTGGGCAGTCAAGCATATAAGATTCAAGAGTTTTATTTGTCACATACACAGTTATATACATGATATACAGCTGACAGTGAAATGTAAACAGGAAAGCAGGGTTATTGGGGGACCTCGATGAGAGCATAAAATATACATATATTTTAATATTATAAAATTATCTGAGGCAGAGCGTCGCAACCCGCTAACCCCTCCAGAAACCCGGGGGGTCGGCCCGGCACTCCCAGCCTCAACCCTCTGGCAGGAGGACGGATCTGAGGACCGTCATCCTCGCCAAGAAGGCTACATCAAAGAGGTCCTGACGCTAAGGTGCCAGGCCTCACACAGGCGTCCCTCCTCAGCTGCCGCCCGTGAGTCTGGTTGCTCTGAGGAGATCGCCCCCTCCAAGGAGGGTCCTAGAGCATTCACTCCAGGCGTACCCCTGAAAACCGGGCCCTGCCACTCAAGCACCAGAGGCCAGCCTTGAGAGGCTGGTTCCCTCATTTGAATTTCTGGTCGCATCTCATGCCTACCAGAAGTTTAGCAGGGTTCTACCCACCGTGGTGAACTCTGAGCAGGCTCTGGTCACGGAACAGGAAGTAGACACTCTGTTGAGGAAAGTCCCTCTCCCTGTTGAGGAAAGTCCTCTGTTGACACTCTGATGACACTCTGTTGAGGAAAGTCCCACTCCCTCTTGCCTTGAGTTTGCGCCTGGGATGGTGAAAGCCTTCCTCCATCCCAGGCCAGGCTATGTGCCCAAAGTGCCCAATCATGTGGTCAGGTCTATGGTACTGCAGGCCTTCTGCCTTCCCTCCTTCGGTACCAGGACCAGGATTTTAAAAACAAGGTCTGTCCAGTGCGAGCACTGGACACTTACGTCCACAGGTCTGCCCTTGGCGTAAGTCAGACCAGTTGTTTGTTTGCTTTGGGACCCCCAATGAGGCCCCAGCATCCAAACCTACTTTAAGCAGGTGGGTAGTCAAGGCTATCACCCTGGCATACGAGTCGGCCGGATCCCCTTCGCCTCTAAGGGTCCGTGCCCACTCCTCTAGGAGCGAGGCTGCCTCTAAGGCCCTTATATCAGGTGTGTCTTTATCTGATGGTTTTGATGCGGCGGGATGGTCTTCCCCGCATACCTTTCTGAGGTTTTACCAGCTTGACCTCAACTCTGCTCCGGGAAAATGGGTTCTCTCGTAGTGAGCTACGAGACACTCGTTGGCCTTCGTCACTTAGGTGGCGTTGGTATATCGTTCCCCAAAGCGTTCGACGCAGCGCAAGTTCCCTTGAAAGGGAACGGCTCAGGTTACGTATGTAACCATAGTTCCCTGAGAGGGAACGAGACGCTGCGTCTTTGGCTTCAGCTCCTTGCGCCTTCCGGGCTTGCTCAGACACCTCTAAGCTGCTGCTTCCGGGTTCTGGCGCTCCTTTATGACCTGGTTGGTGACTTCACCGACCTGCGACCGTCACTCACACTCGGTCGACGGAAGTTTACATATTGTGCTTCGCGAGACAGCGTCCAAGTATTCCCCAAAGCGTTCGACGCAGCGTCTCGTTCCCTCTCAGGGAACTATGGTTACATGCGTAACCTGAGACGTTCTTAATTATGATTCAATATGATCTTTGTCTCAGATGTTGATCCTAAAATGAGATTTTCATTTAATTTATGCATTTGGAAGATAGTTTTATCTAAAGTGACTTAGGTTACGTTACATTTTATAATTTTATACATTGAAACAACTCATTCTCATCTCGGAGTCTTGGTCAGGACCTCTTGGCATCACTTTTTAAAACACAGGGTAGCCTTTTAGTGTCATTTTTCGAGTTGGTAGAATATGTTGGTTGAACAAATGACCTTAGCATTGCTAGTGCCATGCTCAACAGTTACAGAATTCTTAAAACGGATATAAAACTAGAATTGAATTAAATTTGTTAATAGCATCTTTTGGGATAAAAATTATCTGATTAGAATATCCTCACCCATAGGTCAATCCAAACCTGTATGACTTCTGCATAAAACAAAATGATATTTTAAAAAACATTGGCGCCCTTTGACTTCCATTTCCATTTCTATACCTATTTTTTTAATGTTCCACAGAAGACAAAAAAAGTCATGTGTTTTTGAACAAAATGAAGGCAGAATAAAATGTTTTGGGTTAAATGTCACTTTAAGTAAAAGTCTCAGTTTTCTCTCCATTTCATTGTTTTCTATGATACATGATTTAGATATTAAAGAGACTTTTTTCTTTCCTACAGCTAGGTGTTAAAATAATCGTGTTGTGATGATCATAAGATGTATTTATAGCCGGCTCCTGTCAGGATTCATTAATCTTTGTGTATACTTGCCTCGTGAGGCATTTCTTCTTGTGAAATGTTTGGCAGCCCAAAGTCTACATAATAAAATCATATTTAGAACAGCTGCTCAGTGATCAAAGGATGAGCAAATACACACATGCTATTTTCTTGCTTCACTCACACGCGCTAACACACACATCCTTGTCATAAATTAATGGAATTTACACAGACAAACAACATAGGGAGAGGAAAAAAAATAAAGAGAAAAGTTGCTTCTTGGCAGCAGTGGCTGCTTACTCCATACTCTACACATACACATAATTTGAATGGCTTTTTAGCCAAGTGGTGGCTTGCAGTCAGCAGTTAGTGAAGCGCTGCAGATCGACAGCTCGCTCTGTCTCTCCTCCCTCCCTCCCATCCTCTCCCTCTCTGGCTCCTCTCTCACAAGCACACCATCACAGCTCGGCAGTTGTCCTGACAGGAGCACGCAATCTTCCTCTCTCCTGCTCTTTTGCAGATTAATTCCAGTCACTCGTTTGTACAGCGAGCAGCCCGCGCGGGGTCCGCAGAGACGCCCAGAGTTCGTTCGCTCACCCTTGCTCTCCCCTGCTCTGGGGAGTTTACCGCTGGATTAGTGGACATTTTTTTGTTTTTGCCCCCAGCAGTGGGAGAAGGAAGGGCGAAGCGTGAGGATGGCCCAGCAAGCGGCCGTGGGCCACCAGGACACGCTGGCAGTGCCGCCCATGCCCAAGCACGTCGGGCTGAACGAGGACTTGGTGAAGATCCTGAGGGAGAATCTCCTCCAGCAGGAGCGACCCAGGGGGCACCGCCGCTCGCCCGCCTCCATTTCTCCCCGGCTGTCACCACGGAACTCCCCGCGCCTCCTCCGACGGATGCTTCTCAACAACAACATTCACAAACAGAGGCGGTTCACCGTGGCACACACATGGTAGGACTTTGCCTGCCATCAATGTGGGAATTTTATTTTTTGGGGGAGGGAGGGTTGTCCTCACATATTTTTATTTGTGACTTTGTGAGTTTGCAAAAGGTGTGTTTACACTCATGTTGTATTCTCTTGTCAAGCATTTGAAATGTGTGAGAAGTTTTGTTCTCTTTGTTGTCTTTCGGAATCATTTCCATATGCTACATACCTGTCTTCTCCTGGTTTCTGCGTCATTTTGAGTCCTGACTGCCGTTTTCAGCCCGCTGGCACGTTTCCTGTTGTGCGAACAAACAAATATTAATGTGCATGTTCTCTTTTGATAATACTGGTCTTTCCATAACACCTGGCAGATGCTCTGGGCTACTACTGAATAAATCATACCTGCATAAACGCGCTTTCAAGATACCCCCCCCCCTAAAGGCGAACACTGAGGGAAGGAGAATTACATATTGCACTTCATCCTCCAATATCCTAATCTTCTAATTTCTTGCCTGCAGAAATGGAGCTAATTGTTTTTTTTTTGTTTTTTTTGTTGAATGTGTCAGATTACTCGGCTCCAGGAAGGATTTTTGCATTGCTTTCTACAATCTTAATTTCACACTACCTTTCCTGCTGCCCCCTCGCTTTACGGATTACTGTCACAAGCCACTTTTGAAATGCATTTAACAGAATTTCAGCAGCGTTCTTTACCCTTTTTCCCATTTCCGATTCAACAGCAGAGAGATGTGCCAAGCGGAAACGCTTATCAGTGCCATTTTCAAAGAATGCCATTAAAGTCCTTGTCACAAGTTGTGATGAAACTGAAGTAGTGACAGTTTTTTTTTCTATGTTGTGTAACACAAAAATAAATCAGTTTAATTGTTTTTTGATGTGCGCATTGCACTAATAAAGAGAGGCAGATGAACGTGAGCTTGGGGTTTAAGCGGACTAAATGATTGGAGAAACCAGAGAATTGTGTTGTTTTCACATGAAGATTCAGTTATCATAATTTGATTAAACATTATGACTACAAAGCATTTAAACAAAAAAGGTATGTAAGGATGAAATGTTTACTTTAAGATCTTTAACATGCTTTTATTTTGTGCTGACTTTAAAGTCGGCTTGAAACGGAAGTAGCAATCATCTTTTCTTACCTATTTCGATGTATATCCGAGTGAAACGACTTTTCGAATGAGGAAGAAAAATTTAGTACTTGATTTTGTCCATTGGGAATTGATTGGATAGCTGTGGTCTGCTATTGGCGTGATGTCATATGTGTGTCAGGTTTTCCCGCCTTCGTGCCTGTAAATACGTCATCAGAGAAGAGATGTTGCTGAAAGAGAGACAGTTATTTTGATTAAATATTTCGAGAGCTTATATGCACTGATAAATCATTTATAATAAACACTACAATATTCAAAAAAAGATCTGTCCATTTTGAGTTCAAGGTGACTGTAATGCAAATTAAATGACAAATCCATGCATTCTCAGAAATTTTGCAATCATTTGTATTGATCTGTAACCTCAAAGGAGTTTATTTTCAGAGAAATGCCCTGGCCATTTGAGAGCCACTGAATTGATACGCTCATCCAACGTCTTGTTTGGTTAGAGACGGCTTTCCAGAGAATATCATCATTCAGAACCACAGGGGTGTAATCAAGGTGTCAGCGTCTATGCTCATTAAAGCTGTCTTAAATGTAGTTGGCCCTGTGCATTTGCCCTCATATTTCAAGCATATGTCATTTTTCTGCAGACATAATTTGCCTTGATAACATGCATGCTCAAAATTCCAAGTCAAAGGTACATGGTGTTGTCGATAATGAGAAATATGCCCTTGTCACGTACGATTAGGTATCACTGTTGTACAGAAAATGCCTCTCGTTTGTCAATTGACTAAGACAGCTAGACATTATTGATGTATCTGTATTTTTGCTCTCAAGAGATCCCTTTGTAAACGTTACCCATCTGAAAGAGGAAAAATCCCTGCTGTTTTTCTGATGCGATTAATTGGCCCACATTTGAGAGGTGTGGGAGCTGTTTTGTGTAAATGGCAGAATGCGAGATCACTTTGATCAACAGCTTTTGGATTCAAATGTCTTTTTTAGCACCATTATTTCGCCCCTGCACAGGAAAATGGTTCCATCAATAAAGTGAAATGGAGCCTGAGGTTTTGCCGTTTGGGAGGTGATCTCTAGGATAGCCTCAGATACAAGTCTCTCTGACTTGGGTCATTTCTCTTTTCAAGTACATTTTCACATCCACATTGTCTTAATATATTGGAAATGAAACAGTTTTTAATGATTTAAGTTAGTTTCTTTTATCAGAATATTTCAATTAAGCGGTTATAGGATGAATTTTAAATAATTTTACTTCTATATTTGACGATGTTGTTGGGTGTGAACTGAATTTCTTTAGGAAATATTCCAGGTGTACCTCCCTTCATCCATCCATCCATCCGACCCACCACCCAACCAACATTTAAGGTTGGCCTTGATCAACTTTGCTTTTGCAGCCATATGAGTTTCATTGAATTTCATTTCATTCTACTTCCTTATATTAAAATTCCAATTGTAATTCTGTTTGTGCTTTGATGCCTCACTTGGCACACAACATTCCAGGTCTCCATCAAAATGCCCAATCCTTTAATGATCAATAGCAAACTTAAGCTTTTTATTTCCATTCTATTTCTTTTTTTTGGTAAGTCTGGTATACCCACATGTGTCTCGTTTGCAACTGCAGATGGTCAGGTTATAGAATGATTAGGAAATGCAGGTAATCCTAATAGACTTTTGCTGCAATTCATGTTTCTTATGAATCATGGCGGAGAAGGTAGTGTGCGTTGAATGTTGGTCTTTTTTATATTTTGTTAGGGCAGAAATGGTCAGAGAAATGTAGCTCACAGTGGGCTTTTACATTTTTCATTCAAAGTCATTTGGACTGAAGATGGTTTACATTCTATAAGCCTGGATGCCCACTGTGATTAAAAAAGAAGCCCTTCACGCAGTCATGGTAGGTTTCTGAAAAGATGAGAGGATGCAACACTTACAACAGTCCTCAAATCAAGTTCCCTTGTTATATTTCCTCTTACTAACACTGAAACAAACTAGAGATATTTTTTTACAAATGTACAATACAGATCATCAGCACCACTGCATGCATGCTGTGCACTCGTTTTCTCGCTCTCTCCCTCTCCCCCTCGCACGCCGGCATAGTCATGCTCTCGCTCACACAGGAACACACACAAAACAAACACACAGAAGTACACACAGTCACGATTCCATCACCTCCCTTTCTTTCCTGCTCGCCAGCACCGTGAGTTACCTTAGTAATAAGTTAGAAAAAAGGTTTCAGAGAATTCCAGTGGCCTTGAACTGAAGAATGTGAGGAGTGATGTAACAGGCACTGCAATTTGCACAGATAAGATGGAAAGAGCACATGCAGAACAAGACACATATTAGAAAAACTGCAGAAAAATGAATGAGAGAAATTATAATACTCATTATAGCTTTGTCATTCTGAACTGACATTCAGATCATATTATATTTTATTGTTAGTAACAAATTGACCTGATGGGGGTGATGATGATTATTGTTGTTTATAATCACAGTGATGATATTTTTTTTTGCTATTGTTGTTATTACAGTAATCCCTTGCCACTTCGCGGCAAGTGCATCGTGGATTTTTCTAAAATATTTATCGCAAAATAAAAATTCAAAAATGTCGCCGTATTGCGTAAAGCAGCGTTGTTTTATCGTGATGCGTGAGAGAAACGGTTTCCCAGGATGCCAGGCAAAGAGAGAAACTCCCTAATGAAGCTACACACTCACGGGCACTCAGACAAGGCACGTGATTGGTTCCTGGCGCGAGATCGACAAATGAGAGCACGAGTGGATGTATGATTCTAGGGATTTATGTTATGGGTAGGGTTGGTTTAGGGGTAATAAATAGGGTGTTTTGGACAGGAAAGTTTTTCCTGGATCAACAAAATATTTTGAATCAGGAACACGTCTTTCTTGGCAAATTCACGATGACCGGATCATTATGAAGTCCTGCATTTTAGTTCAGAAAGTCAATCACCTTTATTGGGTTGAATGTACATGCATTTGTTTTTTTTGCACAATAATATTCATTTGAACTAGAGAATGTACAATCCCATTAGTTGAATAATACACTGCTTAGATGAACAGAGCCGAAGGAACTATAGTTGCCTACATAGAAACAGCTGCCCCATGTCATTGTCAAAATGGCCATAGATTCTTGTTTTTAATGTACTTTGAAAGAACCTAAATCATCTTTCCTCCACTCACAGTATGGTGACCTTCTTCCCAGTCCTATAACTCCTAATTTCCCCAGAATCAGCCCTCCAGCTCACCCAGAATACACCCCTCACACACATGCAGATTTTTTCCCTTTCTACCATATGTTCCATTTCTCCTCCTGCATCTCATTTCAGTGGAAGAAGCTTTGCTGAAATCACTGTTTGCTTTCAGAGCAGCTGGGCTGAGAACGTTGATTCCATATGGATGAGGGGTTGAGCGTGCATTGTGCTGGAGGAAAAGTTTGAAAAGTGCTGGAGAGGCAGGAAAAAAGGTGTGGGTGGGAAGAGATGGACTTCATTCGAGGTGCCCGAGTCAACCAGTAGCTAGCAGATAGCAGGCCTACATGCAACACCAAGCTATTACAGAAAAAAAGAGGCAAGCTCGCAGCATTGTTGCAGTGCTCTCTGCCAGCCACCCTGCAGTACAGCGATGCGTGGGAGGCTTGAGCTCTACTCACAGAAGGCAATAACTTGATCAAAGCGTTTGTTTTCTCTGGAGGTGCAACGAGGTGACTACCAGCCAGAGACAACAGAAGGTCATGTTAACGACAAGCCGAAGACTTTTGTACAGAAGAGAGATGGCGTGAACCGATGCAAAGCTACATAAACAGGCACTTCAGATTTGTCCTAGCAGGCTGTTTTATTCAAGTACGAGTCAGTGCACATAGCTGCTTTATTGCTCTGCATGCACACACACACTAATGTACATGTGCATGTTAGCGACGGGTCAGGAAGAAGGTCGAATACACAACTTTAAAGTATTTTTTTCCTAGATAATATTTTACACACACATTCAAGTCTCCTGCCTTACCCTACATAGACTGAGATTTCTCTGGATTCCCTGAATCTTTTCACAATATTATGTATGGTAGTTGGTGAAAGACCCAAATTCTTTGTAGTCTTGTATTGAGGAATGTGATTTTTTTTAATTGTTTAACAGTGATGAGTGACAAAGACTGAGATGATCCTTTTATATCCAAACACAATACTTTCACCTACTACCAGTTCACCCACGGTACTTATTGTGGACTGTGTCAAAACAGTTTATATTAGATATTTTATAGTCTTTTCACTTTTATTCTGCCTCTGTCCCACCGTTTTTGTAGTGTCTTGCAGCCATCAAAATCAAAATGTGGTAATATTTACAAAATAAAATTAATTTGGCCATTGAAAACATTGGAATTTTCTTTTCTTTGTGCTCAATTAAAGATTAAAAAGAACCAACAAATCACAGATTCTTAATTGTATTACTTTTTTACAAAATGTCCCAACTTTTCTGGATTTGGCGTTGTATATGAAAATAATTTTGTGGCATCAAACAGTTGTCTCTAAATTCTTCCTTTTAAAGCACAGCTGCAAAGCCCCAGCTGTGTAACAAATCAACAGACTTCAGCAAAAAAATAAAAAATTCAAAACAATTAGTGACGGATTTCAAACTGCCTTCTGTGAGCGATGTACCTGCTATTATGAATAATCCATAAGTCTTTGTTGTTGATGGTATTGGTTTTGTGAGGAATATGAATATGCACTGCAATAATGGTTTTGTGCAATAAAATACTTTGAGCTTATGATATACATTTTGCTATTTGTTCAATATCCATCATTTGAATACAGTCTGTTTTTTTTTCTGTTTTTCACCAAGACCATTGCATTTTGCCATGTTAAATACACTGTGAATAATGATTTTTCAAAGTTTAAAGAATATTGGAGTATGTTACACAATATACAAAATATATAATGTTACAAAATATACGATTTTAGTTTTTTCCTTCAAAATTCCATGTTTCATTTCAACGTGTTACTTGCCATTCCTTTTGTAATTGTTTGTAAAGTTTTCAGTGTAGTTTTAAATAACCCGTGTAGCCTTTTAAATTTAAATTTCTTTCCTGCAATGTAAATTTGAAAGTAAAAAAGCAGTTTTTGGGAAATGATAGTTTCCAAAGGATGGAAAAAAGGGACTTGTATTGATGAATGTCGCGTTTGGTGGAAATGGGAATTGGCATGTGTTTCTCTGATTTGCAGACGTGATGGCGTGTGCTCATCATTTCACACATCTGCAGTGTGCAACGTGTTTATTAGCAGTAATTATGCTAATTACTTTTCCTTCATTTTCCCTATCTCTTTGCATGTGTAATTTGCCCATTAATGAGCGGCAAGTCAGATTTCAGCAGAGGAAATACTAAATTACATCTCCTATAAATTATCAATCAATTGAATTAACTCACAGACCAATCATTTAATCCCAAATAGAATTAAAGCCCTTCTGAAACAAACAGAGGTAGACGAACTACAATCCGAGAGTGAGACTGTTTCCATGGTCACACCATAACAACGCTTTCGATTTTGTGAGGTCACCATCCACTTCTTTATGCTTTCAGGATCCTTAAACTGTATTTCGATTTTGAGTAGTTATCACAAGCTGAAGGTCTCTCGGAAGGAACTGTGAGGCTTTGTGCGTGAGATGGCTTGGCACAAGATTGGGCTACTGAGATCTGCCTGAAAAGAGAAAATAATGAATCAATGTGAGCAGGAAAAAGGAAGGGCATTTGCAGCCCAGATGCTCCGCTGCGCTTTCAAAGCTTTTTAGAGAACTGATTAAGCCGTGGTCTAATGAGCTGCAGTGTCCCTCCACTGTTTTCGGTCCTTTGTTCTTTTCATTTCAGAAATGAAAAGCAAGGCTTTGATTGAAACCAACCTAACCTTTGTTCCTCACGCTGGTGGAGATTCTCCTTATTTATCCCTGTGCATCAACCGGTGCTGAACAGGGCTGCTGAAATGAAGGAAAAATTTTGTTTGAAATGGAAATGATGCATAAGTGATTCTGGGCTTTCTGGTCGTCATTCCAGAGTCGTATCGTGGTATCCTGCGCCTGGGAGGTGTTGCAGGTTTTGTTAAAGAGCTCTTCAGTCACAATAATGTCTATTTACAGACCAACCCAGAAGGTTAATTCGGCTCAAGAATAGCGGCTTTTGATTTATGAGTAAAGTCTGTGGTTAACATAACTTAGAAACACAAACCTGTACACAGTCATACCTCAAATGGGAATATTTGTAATATTTAATATTGTATATTTTAATATTTAATGCTATATATTAAATTATATTGATAATATAAATATATGCATTTAACATTTTAATAAAATTATTATTTGTCACACTTAAATGTTTCAGACAATGTATCAAACTAATTTAAATATTAGTCAAAGATACCATAAGTAAACACAAAATGCAGTTTTTAAATGAAGGTCGTTATTATTAAGGGAAAACAAAATAATATAAATAATAATATAGTTTTTATTTGAGTGTAAGTATTATCTGAAAATAAACAGTAGTTGAATATAGTAGTTTGGGCAAATTTTAAAGCAATGTACCAAATGAGAGGGTCCCTGATATTGATTTTTGATTTTTGATATTGATTGGTTTCATTAAAACCAAACAATTGGTATCAGCAGATCAGTAATTCTGAATAAACAGAGCAATTCCAGAAATCGGCTATATCAGAATCGGCGTAGAAATTTAGTGTCAATGCATCTCTATTTTATTATACTCAAGATATTCTTCCTTGTTCTGCTCACTGAAAGTGGGCAGTAATGTTGGTACTTTCACGTTAGCCTATGTTTTCAAGATTCTCAAGGAATAAAAAAACAAAAAAACATACTTGCCCACACAGTCCTCCCACATCCAGCTTGAAATCCTAAAAGGTGAGCCTCTGGGAGTCACGGCCGTGTCATTATCTAGTATGACATTTAGTGTCTTCTGTGATGGGTGAAAGCCAGTGTCTTCAAACGAATAACAGAAATTTGCTTTTTAGAAATTTTGGAATTGTTTTCTTTCTTTTAAATGTTACTTTACATATTTTACTCGTACATCTTCTAAAAGCCTTTTACGGAGCCTATGCTTTGAAAATGCCAAGTCTCTTCCAGGTTTTAGTAGCACAAACTGTACAGCTGTAGATATAAACCTAAGCAACAAACATCTACACATCTTTTTTCAACGTAAAAACTAACATCATCAACGTGTGCTTGGTCAGATTCAATATTTAAATGCTTCAGTGCATGTATTTCATGAAACCTGTGAATTCTCTCATGTCAAACCAACAGATTGAGAAGGTTTTCCTTTTCATCCTTTTTCATTTTCTCAGTAGTTCGTTGGTGCGCCATGCTGACATCCCTGCGCATGTGGGATGTCCAATCTCTTAGAAATCCTTTGCCTGCGGTATTGATTAATCTTCCTATCTTCATGTGTCTCACTGCACTTGAAACCTGTTAGTCATCCCTCGCAGAGACATTAAATTTGAGTCTTTCCCTGCACTGTATAAATATACAAATATGCCCTCATCTTTGCTCTCAGTTCACTTTCTACATCTCATTATCGACCACTTTCCACTAATTTCAGCTGTAATACTTAGAAGAACACCTACTCAGCCATATTCTTGAGAGGACTTAAAGTCTTTTGATTGTAGTTATTAATTTCATGACCTTTGAAAGATTATTCCTTTGGACACACATTGAATACACAGATGGCTTCATTTTAGCACAATAATGAATAATATTCAGTTTTTTGCAGCAGCAGATGCAACAAGGGCATTGTTATTTTGGTTCATTATTGTATTACTTTATTACAGTTTTAGTTGTTTTTTTGTCAACGATAATGAAAACATGACAAATTAAATAGTGATGGTAATTTTGCTTTAATGAGCATTACAATTACATTTTAATTAAAACATTGTTGATGAAAATATCATGAGAAAAAAAAGGCAGTATATCAACCATACCATATCAACAAAAACAGTTTTCATGTTATGTTGATTATTCATTTTAATCTTTGATGTTTAAATTAAATGTTTGTTGAAAAATATTTGGTTTTGAAAGTTTCATACTACGCCCACAAATGACATGGACAAAAATATACACTACAATATTTATATACATTCTATAATTTTACATTCTATTAAGTTATGTGACAACAGTCAATGGATTCAAAATTATACCAAAAATCAAAAACTGAAGTTAAAGGCTGATCCAACTTGCAGACCATTACTGACCCACCGCCAAACCGATCATGCTGGATGATGCTGCACGTAGCGTAACGATCCCCACAACATCACCATACTCTTTCATGTGTGAAGAGAACAGGGCGCTAGTGGCAGACTTGCCAATTCTGGTGTTATCTGGCAAATGCCAATACTGAACTGTGAGCACAGGTCCCACTAGAGGACATTGGGCCCTCATGCCACCCTCATGAAGTCAGTTTCTGACAGTTTGGTCAGAAACATGCACACCAGTAGTCTGCTGGAGGTCATTTTGTAGGGCTCCTTTTGTTCCTCCTCACACTAAGGAACAGATACTAGTCCTACTGCTGTGTTGTTGCCCTTTTATGTCCCTTGTGTAACAGCCTGTCTTCCACTATCTCCTCCATGCTCTTGAAACTGTGCTGGGAGATGCACCAAACCTCCTTGTGACAGCATGTATGGATGAATGTACCAACCCGGAGGAGCAGGAGTGACTGTGCAACCTGATTGGATTGCAGGTACTACCATAGTGCTAAAGACAGTAACAAGGACCCCCCCACAAAACAAAAACAAATCAGTCAGGAAGCATAAGGAGAAAACAATTGTCAATGGCCGCCACCAGCAACATCATTCCCTTTTTTAGGGGCTGTAAATGGTGAAATTGATATCCCTGAAATCTTGACTTTGTTGATTAAGTGTTCTCTTCATTATTTTTGAGCAATGTATATTTCATGGCCACAAATCAAGAATTTGTTACCTAATTTTAGGTAAATTATGCCTTAAATTCGAAATATATATTTATAAACACACACGCACACAATCCCATCCCACATGTCATGTGTGGCTCTGTATATATTACTACCCGACATGTTTTTATTATTTTTTCTCAGTATTGTAAATTAAAAAGATATTATTGTTGATTAAACTATGCCATTTCACCCATAGGGAAATGAATGAATGTGGAATGTTTAAATAATGACTACACTTAAAGAACTTTGTATGACACACATGTCTGTGTAAAAATAAAATCAAGCCGCCTCCTTCTTGCTGGCCATAAGAAGAAACAGTGATGGGGGTCAGCTGTGCTTTGAGAATCCCATAAAATTAAAGTCAAGGCTCAATGAAGTTTATTGTGAGGAGCACCAGGTAACGATTGAAGAGGAAAAATCCTCTAGCAGTGCTGCAGATGAGACCTGTGCCCGCCGCCTCAGTACGTGCTGTGTCATATATTAGGTGGCACTCTCTCCGCTGAGTGCTCGCTATGTGGTGGATGACATTTTGAATGCAATATATCTTCCGCTTCAACCATTCGATTTCTTCTGAAAATGCTCAAAGGCTCATTTCTGGAAATGTTTCGAGATTGATCCTTTTTATTTATTCCTTTATTTGCAACCATAGAGAATATACAAAATTATATGAATGATACTTGTCCATTTACCATGTCAGTTGGAGAAACTAACATGGTAACTGAAATCCCTCCCTTCATTGCTCTGCCTCCTACTGCTGATTGGTTACAAGTTTGTTTTGGTGCTCGATTTGATTCACTTTCAATAGCGTTTTAAAAAAACTCACCTTTAAGAGGAAAGACAAGCAGAGGATGCAGCTGGGTTGGCCAAGAACAAGAAAGAGACGCTGATAATTAAGATCGGTTCACCTTTTTCTCAGGGCTTGCTCCTCTTTGACAGCACATGTGGTATGATCCCATTATTTTGACTGTATTGCATAGCCAGATATGTATTTGTGTATTTGCGTTTCTCTGCTTGGGTATCTTTTTGCATATGTAATTGCACAATCTCACAAACTCAGAAATCACTGTTTTAATAAGTCTGACATCAAATCATTGATTGAATGAATTCTCTGCAGTTACGCTACATAGTTTGGGCATATTGTACCTTTGTTTAATGAATATTTTCACTTAGAAGATTCCCTTATTTAATTTACAGAAATAGCTGATAAAAGGATCAGATCAGAATCGCAAATGTGTTTTGTTGTGTATGGGATATCATAATATAGCTATACGAAAACCATTGCTCCTATGAGAGGTCTTCACTAATATAGTTTTGTCATGTAGTAAGTGTGCATGATTGTTTGTGAGTGGAGTGTTTTTCACCATATTGGATAATGAACGGAGAGAAGCACAGATCACTCACAGAGGAAGAATTGATGTGCACCTTCTCAACTGAGAGCATGGTGGAGTTTAGCTGGCTGCCTAATTGCCTGATTAAAATATGAAGGCTGCATGACGCTTACGGAGCTTTCCATACTTGTGGGGATGTTCATTCACAATAATGCATGCAGACATCTACCAGTCCATCATGCCAAGGTACGACACTTTCGTTTTACACGCTTACAGATAAATCCAGGTTGTTAGATGCCACATAATGTCATTTCTTTTCCCACTCATTCTTTTACCCCCCACTCAACCAATAGTTGAAGGCTGAAATCAGCTGAAATGGTCTCTAAAGAGATCATGCCCTCTGCCAACTCAGTCTTTTTCGGTTCTTGTCTCAGAATAGCTGATAAATGTCTGGTGCTGCATTACCTCCTCCTCTGCACATACAGAATTAGCCCCCCGCATTAGTGCTGTGGGTTATTTATTTCTGCTCCTGGTGGACTGACACTCTAATCCAGGGAGAATAGAGACAACATTAACGTCAACCTGTCTGTTCCCTTATGTGTTTTGGGGGGAGGGAGGGGTGGCAGAATAACCTTTACGCTGACAAATCACAGGTTCTTTACGAGTGTCTGCCTGCTTACCACATTAGATTTATGTCAAAACTGAGCAATGGCTCCATTGCCTCAGGTTCATGTGGTCTGAGCTTGTGTTTTCTTATTCAAGTGATTAGTAGGGAAATGGATAAGGATAGATGCTGTATATGGAATCCAGATCACAACTAGATTTGCTGTACTTTAGTTCCAGATGCCATGGCGATTCTTCACCAGGTTCCAAGAGAAAGACTGTATCTTCTAAGAATGTCGGTATCTTGAAAATTGTAGAATGGTAGTATTTAGAAAATGTATTTTTCTTGTAAACATAAAATGTGACGCATTGCAACGACAAACGTCTCAACTGTGGCCATAGTTGAATGTACTGTAGCAAGAACTTTGTCTAGTAAAGGGCCAGTTTTTAAAAGTGTGGTATAGAGAAAATCGTGGTATAGGCGATAATGATAAAGACATAGTTCTAAATAATAGCAGAGTTCACACCACAGTAACAACGATAATGGCACAGAGAAATTATATTTTTGGAAACTATTTTATCCAGCTGATGAATGATAAAAACATTAAAAGCCAATAAGAATTTACCCTGCTGTAACGAGCTTGAACATTTAAAACAAGAGACAAGCACATGCTTAGAATAAACTGGACTTTATTGTCTGCTGGTATGGACGATAATATAGTTATCTTTATAGTTATCGTTATTGGTGTGAATGGGCCTTAAAACTGTAGAATATTAATATAAGAATATTTTCCAGATAATATAATGGTTTAGTACAATGACTAAATACCAATGAATTTGTAAATAACATGCTGTTTTTATAATATAACACTTGTATAAAATGTATACATGCAGTATAAAATGTAAATAAATATCTAAACTAAATAAAAATCTGTCTTTATATTTTGTCCTTGGCACAAAAGTGTGCATGAAACAGAAGTTGTGATCGTTTTTCCTCCCTTTTGTGATGTATATCTGAGTGAAATGGCTTTTTGAACAAGAAATAATAAAAGGCAGGACTTGATTTTGTCCATTGGGAATTGATTGTGACAGGTTGTCCCGCTCTCGTGCCTGTAAACACGTCATCAGAGAAGAGATGAAGCCATTTTGATTAAATATTTTGAGAGCACATGAATAAAACAAAGTTGTGCATGGATAAATAGTTGTATACATTAATATTAATATATATATATATAAAATAAGAACTGTGCAATTTGATTTCTTGGTGACTTTAGTTTAAAACTTTGCAAAACCCTGTTTCACACAGTAGAAGGTCTGGTGCCCCTTGTGACAGTGTTGAGAATTCAGTTTTACTGGTTAGAGTCATTTGCATTCCAGTACATGTATTGAGTGTTATTTTGTTCCAGTTGTTTTGCATTTAAAGAAAAGCTAACTTGAAATATAGACTTAAAAATATATATTATAGTTAATATAGTGTAGTGTATATTAACCATAATTTAATAGTCTATTCCAGGGTTTCTCAACCTTTTGCCTATTGCGACCCACTTTTTTTTGTATGGCAGTCCTACGACCCACTAAGGCTAGAAATAAATAAATAAAAATAGTAAATAATAAGTAATGAAAAATAATGAAATAATTTGTTAGACCTATACTGTGTGTGCTCATAATTAATTTCACAAAACACTTTTTCAAAAATTAGGCAGACTATGAAACGAACTGATTTATTCATTTTCACTCACGTTCACACACGTTAATGTGACATTTGAGACTGCTGCTCTGAAACGATGATATCCAGACGCGGTGGAATTGGGGAAAGGGCCACTCGTAGTGTCGCACTCAAACTAGAAGTTGTCAGTCTATTCCTGCCTTTTGTTTTCGTTGCAGTCACCGTCGAAAATCCCGACTCGCAAAGATAGGTAGTGCTAAATGGCAGAAGAAACTTCGTTGCATGACCTGCGCGTTCGAAGCTGTCGTGAGCGACACAATACTGATTTGCTGTCTTTTAAGTACATCGCGCTTTCGCACAAAGTAATCCACAGGTTTACCGACACATGTTGGATGTTTAGTCTGAAGGTGACGTTCAAGTTTTGATGGCTTCATGGACTCCTTTGCTAAGACCTCACCACACTCAATGCATTGTGGTTTTTCGTCCGACGTAGTAAATCCATATTTAATATACAGTGAGCCCTCGCTACTTCGCGGTTCGACCATCGCGGATTCACGACTTCGCGGACTTTTTTCATTACGTATGTATATATTATGTATATTTATATTATTTAAATTATGTATATTTCCGGAAATTTCGAAAATAGACGCGATATATGAACATTAGAACGGCTTGCCTGGGTGGGCCTGGGCCCCCTCATTTACATGTTCGGCCCCCTCAGATTTTCAATTGTTTAAAATCGCAACTGTGAAAACGAAATTAAAAGCACATATCGCCCGCTGCACAAAACGATCGCAACGCACCCCCAAAGTCAACATTGGCGCGCTGCGCGTTGCATCATAACTAGTTCTGGCAGAGTGGTTAAAGCGCTAGACTGTAAATCCATTGGGGTTTCCCAGCACAGGTTCAAATCCTGCCTACTATGTTATGCTCGCCCACCACCCCTGTCAACAATCGCAAGCAGTTTTGCCCCTCATTTTAAGCTGGGCCCCCTCAAAAAAAAAAAAAATCTGGCTACTCCCCTGGAACACAGTAAAACTCTCGCGACCCCCTCTGGAATGTTACGCGACCCACTAGTGGGTCGCGACCCACCGGTTGAGAAACAGTGGTCTATTCTCATACTGCCTTTTATATTACATTTCAAAAACGCCGGATGTTTGAACAATATAAATATGCACCAGTAAGTGGTATAGAGTCAACATTTACTTAGAAATAATTGTTGCCCCTCTCCTAGCACCAGTTTATCATTATAGGAGAGGTCCGAGACGCCTTTTTTCTCAGGAAGTCTATTTATAAAAATTCATTTAGATCTGTTTGCAGTGGGCCTGCCATCATGGTAGAGAATGGAGATCACCTTGATTCCCCCCCCCCCTCCCTCTGCACAGATTACTGGTTTGTGGTTACAGATAACAGGCCCGCATCACATCAGTCTGGTGTTGCTATGTGCTTTGCAGAAGTGTTGCACTGACTTAAGCAACCTTCACATATTGAATTAACTCTGGTTTCCATGGTGAGCAGCAACAGGCTCATAATCCCAGAGTGGTTGATTTAATTGCAGATCGAATCAAAACAAAGTAATGATGCGCGGAAATAATGGACAAAATGCACCGTCTGGCTATTTTTAGCTGTGATGAAGTACCTTTCGTGGCCACCCGCAGAAACTAAGATTTTATTAAGCATGCTGGATTAGCAGTATTATCTCTTCCTATATGCACTGTGATAGTGTTCAGTAGATTAGTAAAAGTTTGTAGAGGAAAATTAATTTTTGAAAAAGAGAATGCTTGAACAATGAGGAATAGAGAAAAGAAAAAATATTTTCCTGTTTTATTTTACTTTTTTTTGTGTGAGCTAGAGCCTTGTGTTAAAGTTATTCACTTGACATACTTGCCTTTAAATTTAAAATGTTAAAAATGTAACATTTTATTCATAAATAGTATTTATTTTTTAGTTTAATACCATCAGAAATGGATGTAATCCGATATTAGAAGTGCTGTCTTACATATTGCTTAGTAAAATCTTCTATGGAAATGTTTTTAATGTAATAGAATTTTTATTTTTCGCCCTGTATTATGAATTTACTTGGAAGAGTAGTGGTCAATGTGAGTTACTGCATAGTAGTCTACACGTAAGTATTTGCATTTTCTGTCTATGTGAATGGGAATTTGGGTGTTTGTTTGTGTGTTGTTGGTGGCAAACGAGGTTTGGATTCCTGAGATTTGTAATTGGCCCTGGCAGACATTCAGAAGACATTGAATTACTGTGTTTAGTGTAACAGAGGACCAGACTGCAGCCCCAAGAGTGCTGTTAGTGCTCATGGAGGGTATTTATCATTCGTAAGAAGGCCTGTGCAGAGAGGTAGTTAAATTTATTGAGAGAGAAAGACAAAGAGAGGAAAAATTCATTTTTGAATATGGTTGAAAATCAACATTGACCATTCAGTTAGAGTAACACTAATAAAGATTGTTTGTTGTGATGCATAAAATATTGTTGAGGGAAAAAATAACAACTTAAGTCAGCCTGAGCCTACATGTATGATGTTGATGAATGGAATGAAAAGGGATAGTTTATCCAAAAATCAAAATTCTGTCATTATTGACTCACTGTCATGTTGTTTCAAACCCCATTAACTTCCATAGTATGGAAGAAAAAGCACTATTGAAACCATTTGGTTACTGATATTTTTTTTAAATATGTTCTTTTGTGTTCAGTAGAAGAAAGAAATTTGTGCAGGTTTGTAACAACTTGATTTTGAGTAAATGATGACTGAAGTTTCACTTTTGGGTGAACTATCCCTTTAAGTCTCTTAAAAAAAAAAAAATATATATATATATATATATATATATATATACAGTAATACCTCAGTTTACTAGTGACTTAGTATACGAGCAAATCGGTGTACAAGCATGGAAAGTCAAATCAGTGTACGAGCGTTGTATTGGTGTGTGAGAAAAATATTCCCTCGCCCACTCGCATTTTTGTGTGTAAAAGATCTAACGCTCAGCATCATCACACGTATTTTTATGGGACATATCTTAACGACAGCCTCTCACAAAACAGTCACTCGGTTCCAAGCCCTTTATCACCCCTTCACAAAAATGCCATTTTTGGGCCAATTTTCAGTGGCTGAAATTTCAGTGCATCCCTAATTTTTGACAACTATAACTTTTGATCCAATGCATACTTGCTGAATAAAAGTATTTTATTTTTATTTTTTATCTGACTGACTCTAAATTTTTCAATGGTAATGGATCCCTACTGTTTTAAGGTGATTTAGTAACACATCAGTGGTGAAAATTACACATTTAAAAAAAAAAAAATTATAAACCAGTTTTAACCAGTCATATACTCTAGATGCTTTTTATGGTTTTTCTATCACACTAGGAGGGAGGAAATCAAGGTTCTGGGTCTTAAAATCCAAACAGGAAAATGAAAAACTGTAGCTTAGCCAGCAGTCAGGATGAAAGCCACTGAGGAGTAAACAAATTATTGAGCAGTCTTGTGGCATTCTCAGATACCCCATGCCATCTTCACAGCTCGATAGCACAAAGCGGCCCTCACAGCTGTTGCACGAGAAAGTGCCGAAACCACTGTGATGAAAGACGTTTACGAGAAGTGCAAAGAGATCTAACCAGGCCAGGCATAGTGTGTGTGTGTGTGTGTAGATCGAGAAAGAGAGGAAGAATTTGTCCAATTAATAAAAATACCAAAGCTTGACATTTCTTGGTGCATCCAGCATTTGTTTCTTCCTGGAAATGTCACTCATTTGAATAGTTCCCCAACAGTATTGTCCTTTTAAGCCAGAGGCCGTCATTCTGGAAAGGAGCTGTCTGTTAACTTAAAGAGACAGAATCCACAATGAATTATTACTACCAGGAAAGAGCCTTATTTTTAGACCCCACCATAGAGATAAATGTATTATGTATGAATCTTCAGGCCTGTAAGGTTACAATATTTATGACACCATGTGTTACCTTAATTACTTATTACATTGATATCATCCAATGCCTCATATCTGTCAAATATGCTTTTTTGTTTTCTTGATTTAAAGAGCTTATGAGAAACTATTATTATCTGAAAATAAATCTAGACTGAAGGTGTGACATTAAGTGGACCATTTGCGGAGTTTTAGCACCTAATTCACTAAAGGAGTTATGCAGAACCTGCTTAATTTATGAATGCATTTTTCACTGTGCATTTCAGATCTTGCATTACGGTTGTTGTGAAAATGCTAGTAAATGTACACAAACATATAGGGATGCATTGACACTAAAATTATGGAATTTACTTCTTGTGGTTTTTATTAATCTAAAATCAATCGCTTTTTTCAATGTTGTGATGCTTAAATGAATTAAGTATTTACAGTATGAAATTTGGCTAACTATAGATTTTTATAAATAATTGATGAGTTAATTAAACAGTTAAGATAAAGTTCCTATAATAGAGGTGGTAAAGTGCTCTACAATAAATAGTGCTCTTAATGGATTATGTTGCCGTAACCGTGCGTTATTAGCACAATTACATTAGAGTGCGTCAAGTTGAGTCTTTTTAATATTTCTGTTTGCATTGGGTGGTTTTTGCAATTGCAAAAGCAAACATAAATTGGCAGATGCTTCATAGTTGTGGAATACGTTTAGAAAGTTATGCGCAGGCTTTTATGCATGTACATCTTAAATGACATAGTTTGCATTGTGAGGTGTTTAATTGTGTGTAGATTTGCAGTGTTTTAATGTTTAGTTGGAAGATGTCATTCCTTAGTTAATCATGCTGTGGTAAAAATATCCCTGTAAAGGCAGTGATTCAGTGTAGATCTGCATGCAGAGTACTGAGATGCGAGGGTTCAGTGCACGAAAGATCAACAGATCGATAGTCAACAGCCGCTGAATGTTCCCCTTTGAGAACGCTGCCTTCTCAACGAAGAGTGAGTCTCTCATCTGCCTCTTCAGCACTCACTTCTATGCCACGAGTGCACTGTTAGAGCCCAGTTGCATTATTTAATCAGAAGTGTGCTGTTTGTGTGCTGTCGTTAATGCACCTGGTGTCCACTAGTCTGTCATAGCATTGAATGGAGGCTGTTTTAATGGCCTTGCAGCTATATTGGGTATGCGGTGGCCCTTTCCCACCTCCGTTTTCTCCTCACACTCCACTGCATCATTCTGTTTCTTCCTGAACTTTTATTCTACTCTTCTTACAGCTTCCACTGGCTCTCCTCTTACTGTTTGATTTTTGTGAAGGTGATGTGTAATTTACTTGTTTTCTCGATTCATCGATTACAAATCCTCTCAATGTATCAACCTTGAAATATGACATTGTGAATCATGAATTGTTTGTTTCTATCATTAATCAATTTAAAATGCTAAGAATCGACTGATTCGATAGAAATTTAATGCTTTAAAATATATTAACATTCAATTGTTGAATACGCAAAATAACAGACGCGTGCGGCATCGTTCAAAGCTGTCCCTCACTGACACGTGTTCCACTATTTACTGCCTTATACTGGAATTATTTTCTTTTGCTCCAACTCTCCAACTGACCAGGGGTCTCATTTATAAAGTGTGTGTACGCACAAAACGGGGCTGAAAACGTACGTACGCCAGTTTCCACGCAAAGGTTGTGATCAATAAAAACAAACTTGATGGGAGAATGTGCAGACCTTAAAGCAAACTTTGAGCTGTGCTTTCGCACATTCTGGAGACAGAGGGAATTGGCGACACAGATGATTCATTTTAATTTATTTTTTGGTGTATGCCATTTTTTACTTTTTAAGCGTATGTAAACTTTTAGTAGGGATCCTACGCACAGTTTTATAAATGAGACCCCTGGTCTTATTTTGCACCCTGCCTTAGTAGAAGCATTTAAATAACCCTGTGAATGCACTTAAAATTGCGTAATCTAATTATTAATTGAACAGAATAAAATCTCATTGTGAATCTATTTGTTCTAAATCTTGAACGTCATGAATTCCAGGTTAATCAATTAATTCAGTTTCACAATAATCCATGTTCACAAGTTAAGATCTATTGGCCAAAAAAGAAGCAAAAATCACCAAAAACTTACAATGGAAGTATATAAGGCTAATTTTTGAATTAGCAGAAATGCGTTTTTACTTATTGTTTTATTAAAGCACTTACATTATTATTATTTTTTTGTTATACAAGTGATTTTTGTTATGCTAAAATCATAACATCAGCCTAAAATCAGAAACATGCATATTCTTTTAAGTCTTACTTTTAAAACAATGAGTTTTAAAAAAGATGACCCCATTCACGTATTTTAATAAAATAAAAAAAAGGAATAGATGTGAATGTCAAAAATATTTTTAGTTTTAATCATCATTATGCCACAGGTGTTGTTAAATTTAGCTTAAATTGTTCTGAACTTGGAATATCCTAATAAAGTGTAATTGAATCCCCAGCAAGTGTGTTTTCCAGGTGAAAATATTGTGGCACTTTGGGGTTATCAAAATATTTTTGAGCAAGTTGACACAGCAACATTGGCGCAACCAATGGCGTTAGTTTAGGGTGGTATAAAATTGAGGTATAAAAATAATATACCTCAATTATTTATGAGGTGTATTTTTTTTTTATTATTAAAAATAATAACAGTCATTATTTTTACAATTCCATTTGGTGGGACTAGTGGCAGAGAAATTCCACACTTAACCTTTAAATTTGGTTCTTAATCTAATTTTTGAGCAGATGAGAGAATGAGCAGTCATCTGTTGAGTAGTTGGTGAGTCGGGCTCTCTGTCTGATGCTAGTAACTGGGAGAAAGAAAGCCACTTATCACCTTTGCAGCTCATGAGCACTGTGCTAATTGTACCCGTTACGCTGCATAATGTCACTATACACTTGGTGAAATTCCCTGACTGATGCCATTTCCATGGGCCATGTGCACCTTCTTGGTTTAATAGCTGTGCTTAAGAGTGCATTGAATTGCTTACTGCTAAGATTGTTCAGAAGTAAATATTAGCAAATTGCAGTCCAATGTTCAGTATGTAACGATGAACATTTTGAACTGTAGAATACTGCATTATTATCACATGACCATTACAGCATTTAAATGGTAACTCTTTCCCTGCCAGAATCCAAGATCCCTAATGCTGCACAGTCCAATAATGCTGCTTGTCCTGAGTCGACATTTCATTCAGTAAAATTAGGCAGTTTTGATTTATGTGCTGCTTAATGTTAATGATTTTACATATGCACATGATAACGTTTGATATCGCTTGTTTTTGCAGCGTTTTCTTGTGTGTTTTGCTCTGGAGATTCAGTACTCTTTCAGAAGATGTCATTGCGCCCCCTAACGTATAACAGTGAAAACATGGAAAAAGAAAGAAAGAAAGAAAGAAAGAAAGAAAGAAAGAAAGAAAGAAAGAAAGAAAGAAAGAAAAATTATAGTATTATGAATTTATACACAGGACGTTTAAAACATTTTTTTTAAACTCTCAAAAACAGTCTATTTGAATATATTATAAAATGTAATTTATTCCAGTGATGTCAAACCTGAATTTTCAGCATCATTACTCCAGTCTTCAGTGTCACATCGTTCAAAAATCATTCTTAATTGGCTGATTTGTTGCTTTAGAAATATTTAGTTTTATTCATTTCGTGGCAAGTTTCCAGTACAGATTTAGCAAAAAACTTTTTACAATATTTTCTAAATGTCGATAAACATTGTTTATTTTTAAGCCTGGGTGTCACTAGGACCTTTAAAAAATGTGTGATTAACTCCATAATCTGTACAGTAATTTATGATTTGAATTCATTTGAAAAGAGAGGCAGACTTCCACTCTGTCTTGTCTTCTAGTCTGTGTTAATTCAGCGCGTTCTTCAGTCCGCAGCGGGCCAGCGGCGCCCAGCAGAGTGAACGTCAGAAACTGAGGACAAGGTGCATTTATTTATAGATTGTCATGACATCTGCATCTGTGTATTTCTTTGTCATAAATGCAGTTTACATAATGTTGCTGGAACAATATAGGAACGATTCCCATCCACTGTAATAATTTTTCGCTGTGTTTGCACCCATCACAATAGTTTTTTCTTCGAGCAAAAATGGAGCGATTAAAACCCATAGATGCAGAAAATTAGCATGATGATATTTTCATTAGAAAATTACATTTTTAATCTAAAACATATTATTGTGGATTGTGGCATTACATTACCATGCACTCTTGCACAGAAATAATTAAAGACAAATCAGTGTCAGATAGCACTCATTTAAACAGTGGACTCATTTAAACTGCATATCAGAGTGAATGACACAGAGACAGAAAAATAATTTGGAGTTATTTTGTTTTGCATTATTAAATACAGTTTTGAAATTAAATTATGCCCCAGGAGTTGATTGTGACACATTTATTAGCCTTAGAGTAAAGGGATTTGTGATTTTTGATGTAGCTGAATTATACAAGTGGAAAATTGATCAATTGATCAAATTATTTAATTAGAACAGAGGCACAGAGAATCTTCTTACACACAGTTTTCTTTTTCTAAGGTTTGTACTTGGCAATAGAAAAGCCAACAAGTTTGTGTATGTACAGGAAACGTCTGTATGTTTGTACAGGGAAGAATGAATCAGGTAGTCTTGCATTATTAGTACACTTGTTCGATAGAAAGGCTGATAAAGTCGGACTGTATTAGGTGATAGTCAGTATCTAGCGTTCCTCAGTGGAGTGTCGGTCAGAACACTGGATTCAATCAGTTCAAGCAAACAGGGTTTATTAGTTGACACTTCACAACACAGCAATACACTGGCTTTACAGGAGTGCATATGTGGGTGTGTGTGGGTGTGTGGTCTACAAAGAGAAAAGAAGATATACATTAACAAAGATGTCTTGAGTCTTAATACACAATATTATTTCCATAAACAAATACAAATCTCTCAAATAATGACATGCTCAAGTTATAGTTTAGAACGACTGAATGAAAATATTATTCTACTAGCAAATGTGTGCACCACCGCCACCTAGTGGCCAGAAACGGTAAAACATACGAAACCGAAACTACTACTTTAAATAGACTGCACGCAATCAGAAACATCGCACATATCTACATGAAATAACAAGCGTTCATACTGTTAATGTGACGATCAAACATACATACACCCATACTACAATCCCTGAGTATTATACATTATGAATGCAAGTGATAATAACGATGAACATTATCGCCTCATTCACGTGCGATCAACAGCGCGCGCTATAAATAGCTTGCACTAACAATTACTCGTCACTCAATAACAGAATTAACTTAGATAAATGCTGCATAAACTAATCAAACAGTATTCACTATATAATTGGTACACAGTAAACTTACATTTAGTTATTAACGCACACTTTGCACACACTGAACAGTTTTCACCCTCTGATCTCTTGGCTGATGATGAGTGACTGAAAGTTGCGCATGCGCACTGAACCTGGCCTCTCTAACAACACTTGTATATGCAATACAGCGGAATACAATTAAATAGTTGATTGCAATAAGGATTTTCTTTTTCCCTACCCCACCCTAGTAGTCCAATTTGTTTTTAAGTCATACCCTCACTGAGCCCCCCTAAAATGAAAATCTTACAATCGCCCCTGGGTTTAAGTATATCACAGCTACTCCACTCGCCATTATTTTTAATTGAAGTGACATAGGTGTGTTATTCAAGCATTAATGGCAAGGAAAGCACCTTTCTTTCTCCCTCCTATCTGCTTTAAGGTATTTGTGGTAAATTGTGGTATTTCTTTGTTGTTTAGGATCTAGTATTCCTGCAGTTCTTGTTTCTTGCCTTTTATGAGTTTAATAAAAAATATATTCCATCTTCTGCCCAAACTTACCTTTAAATCTTTAAATGATTGACTTTTAGGTACACCAGGTAACCTGTAAATGTGAAACAAAAACTGTTTCCACCTTAGTTTTGCAAAATGTTCCTTTTTCTAATTGGATGAAAAACGTCTCCGGTTACTATCGTAACCTCCGTTCCCTGAGAGAGGCGGGAACGAGACGGTGCATGGAAAAGATGCATTTGGGAACCTCCCCTTCACGTAAATTTCTGAAACCTTATAGGATAACGCCAGTTGACAACTGGCCAATTGTCGCGCGATGCGCTCTGGCTGTCAGACAGTATAAATAGCATAAGCGCGGCACTTGCGTCAGAATCATGACTGAACACGGCACAGCTGGTCAAGCGACGAACACGGCGGACATTGCACCGTCTCGTTCCCGCCTCTCTCAGGGAACGGAGGTTACGATAGTAACCGGAGACGTTCCCTTTCGAGGGCGGGAACGAGACGGTGCATGGAAAAGATGCATTTGGGAACGGTGTTCAATCCCGCCGTGATTGAGACTTAGACCAGTCTGATACAGGGAAACATACACCAAACACAACTCGTCCCATGGCAACGTCGCCACGTGTGCTCACTACTGATAGGTGCAGCTAAGCCAATGAAATCTTAGCTAAAGCTTGTCAAAATTTGCATATCAGCAGCATGAAAAATAGCGGGCTGCGTTATTACAGGGCAGACGTGACTATTCAGAAAGCATTAAAGCACAACTAGTGTGAGCGCATAGCGTCAACGGCAAAGCGGTGACCGTGAGCACATAAGCACAAACTACTGTACAGAAATCCCCAGCGTCAACAGCACAGCGGTAACAACTGTATTTTGAGAAAAGTAGCAATATCCCAGGAATAATTGATTCAATTACTCACCGAAAGCACTTGAGACGCCAAAGATGGAACATCCAGTTTATAAAACCTGGCGAAGGTGTTCTGAGAAGACCAGCCAGCAGCAAAACAGATATCCTGTATTGACGTACCTCTAGACCAGGCCCACGATGAGGCAATAGCTCTCGTCGAGTGAGCTCTGATGTTGAGAGGGCATTCCTGTCCCTGATTCGCATAAGCCAAAGCAATAGCGTCCACTATCCAGTGAGAAAGTCTCTGTTTAGAGACAGCATTTCCTCTAGTAGCGCCACCATAGCACACAAAGAGCTGGTCCGACTGTCGGAATGTGGCGGATCGGTCCAAGTAAATACGCAAAGCCCTGACGGGGCAGATAGCCCTCTGAGCGCCGATGTCCCGTGAGGTTGACGGCTCTGAAGACAAGGCGAGCAGAGAAACTACTTGCGCTTTAAATGGAGTAGAGAGCGATTTTGGCACGAAGCCAGGTCTCGGCCGGAGAGTAACACTGCAGTCTCCGGGCCCGAAACGAATACAATCGTCACTCACTGAGAACGCATGCAAGTCCCCAATGCGCTTAGCCGATGCCAGTGCGAGAAGCAGCGCCGTCTTCTGTGAAAGCTCCTTAATCGCGACCGATTCCAAGGGCTCGAACGGCGGCAGAGAGAGAGCTCTCAGAACCAACGCCAAATCCCACGGCGGAACCGATGGGGGGCGTGGGGGGTGTAATCTCCTCGCACCTCTGAGAAATCTGACCATTAGTGGATGCCTCCCGATCGATTGCCCGTCGTCCGGTGAACGAAACGAGGCGACAGCGGCCACATAGACCTTTAGAGTAGACGGAACACTCCCGTCATCCAGCCGGAGCTGTAAAAACTGTAACACATCTGACACGGGACAGCTCACCGGGTCGATATTGTGCTCGTTGCACCATTTCACGAACACTCCCCATTTCAGGGAATAAAGGCGTCTCGTGGAAGGTGCACGAGACTCCGCGAGAGTCTCCAGCACACTAGAAGGTAGTGCGAGCTCTTCTAAGGCCCCTGAAGCGGCCACGCGTGCAGGCTCCACAGCTCGGGGCTGGGATGCCATACCTCGCCGCTCGCTTGAGACAGTAGATTCTTGCTGACGGGAATCCGCCACGGGGGGGCTGCCAGCAACTCTCGTAGGTCCGGGAACCAAGGCTGATTCGGCCAGTTCGGGGCGACTAGGATCACCGATGCTCTTTCCTCCCTTATTTTGCATAGGACTAAAGGCAGAATTTTTACCGGAGGAAACGCGTACAACCTGGCTCTCGGCCAACGCGATGTCAGAGCGTCCCCCGCTAGAGGGGCGTGCGACAGGGAGAAAAACAGCGGGCAGTGCGCGTTCTCGCTCGTCGCAAACAGATCCACTTCTGCCCTCCAGAAGCGATCCCAGATCATTTGCACCACCTTTCAGTGAAGCCTCCACTCTCCGTGAGGAATCCCGTTCCTCGAAAGCATGTCCGCTCCGCGGTTTAGTACACCCGGGATGTGCGAAGCTCTGATGGAGAGGAGATGTTGATCTGCCCACAGCAGGAGGCTCGTTGCCAGCTCGAACAGGGCCCTGGAGCGCACGCCGCCTTGGCGATTTATGTATGAAACCACGGACATGTTGTCGGTGCGAATCAACACATGCTGCTGTTCTATTTGCGGCAGGAAAGCCCTTAGGGCCAAACATACCGCTTTCAGCTCCAGGCGGTTGATATGCCACTCGCTCTGTGACTCCGACCATAGACCGGAAGTCGGAACGCCCTCGCATGTTGCACCCCAACCTGAGCTCGACGCGTCTGTCGTCACTACGGTGCGTGTCGTCACCAGCCCAAGGGGAACCCCCTGGCTGAACATGTCCTGATTGGACCATGGTTCCAGAGCGCTGATGCAGCTGCGGGAGATCGTGATGCGCATGCGCCCCGCTGTCCACGCTCTCCACGGGTCTTCAGCCACAACTGCAGTGGACGCATTCGCAGCAGACCAAGGTGGCACACTGAAGATGCTGACGCCATAAGACCGAGTAGCCTCTGAAAATCCCTCAGGGGAACAGACCGGTCCTGTCTGAAGCCACGCAGAGCCTAAGAGATGGTCTCTATGCGTTCCGGGGGGAGGCGGGCTCGCATCGCCACTGAGTCGAAGCACACACCTAGATATGTCATATACTGACTCGGGGTGAGCATGCTCTTCTGCATGTTCACTCGCAGGCCCAGTGACTCCAGATGATGAAGCAGCATGTCTGTATGTCTGATTAGCACCTCCCTTGTATGAGCTAGAATCAGCCAATCGTCCAGATAGTTTAGAATGCGCACTCCGCTCGCTCTGAGGGGGGAAAGTGCTGCATCCACACATTTTGAGAACGTGCGCGGTGTTAAAAGTGCAACAGAGTGGGTTTCGAACCCGGGTCTCTCGCGTGAAATGTATACGCAGTGTCCGCTATACCACAGCACACCCATTGCCAGCCCGAACGGGAGCACGGCATACTGGTATGCTGAGCCCTCGAACGCGAATCTCAGGAAACGCCTGTGGCGTGGCGCAATCTGAATATGAAAATACGCATCTTTCAGATCTACGGACGCTAGCCAGTCCCCGGGACATACCTGTGCCTCAGCGTTGCCATCTTGAACGCGCGTTTGTGGAGCGCGCGGTTGATGGGTCTCAGATCCAGAATCGGACGGAGCCCCCCATCTTCCTTGGGCACCACGAAATAGCGGCTGTAGAATCCGCTCTCTAGCTCGCTCGGAGGGACGCGCTCTATCGCTCCTTTCGCGAGCAGACTGTGAACTTCCTGTCTCAGAACAGGTGCGCTTTGAGGGGGCGCCAGAGACGGGACCACACCAGTGAAACGGGGCGGTCTGCGTCTGAACTGAAGAGAATAACCGTGCTGAATTATTCCCAGCAACCAACCTGAGATGCCTGGAATGGCCCTCCAAGCTTCCAGGAAATGATGAAGCGGAGGGTAGGCTGCACGCTGCTCGACGAGTGTCGGGAGCGGCGGGGAAATGTCGGCTACTATTGAGGGAGCAAGTGCATACTGTGGCTCCGCGCCGCTCTGGGGCAGGGCAAGCGACACAACACTGACAGAATGAGGAAGAAACAACTCTTTTTGTGAACAAGCATTTGTTTTTATTATTGCATCCACACAAACCGGGTTTAACACACACACATTGCAATCGTCGCCCATACGAACAGAGGGGACATAACGCACAACATGGTGTTTTGGGGGCGGCCCACCCGCGAGCTCTCTCTTCCCTTTTGACGGGACCGTCAGGAAGATGGCTTGCCTGCGGGAGGCTGTGCGCCGTCATGACGGGGGGCCCCCCTGGGCGCGTGACGCCTCTTCCCGGGTCCCGCCCATTGCTTGCGTCGGACATCCGGTTCCGGGCGAGAAGCCGCCGGAACTGCAGCCGCCGATTGCTGTGTCACCGGTCTGTGGGGGAGGCGCGGCGCCGACGCCGACCGCGCCCTTGAGGGCTGCTGGTACGCGCGCCTCGGCATCACGTGGCTCATCGCTTTCGCGCGCTTTTGCGCCTCGGAAAATTTTTCCATAACCGACTCGACTGCGCCATCAAAAAGGCCGGCGGCTGCAATTGGTGCGTTGAGGAGCATTTTCCGGTCTGAGTCCCTCGGGTCCGCCAGAGTTAGCCACAGGTGCACCACTAAAAAAACCCATAGAGCGGCCGATGGCTTGCGCGGACCGCTTGGTTGCCATGAGAGCGACGTTGTCGCTCTCAGGTCCCTCACATCCTCCGCGTCCATGCTGCCGGCGTCCAGCAATTGCACGGAAAAAAGGGGGGATCCCCTCCTAGCTCCAGCTTGCTGGCGGCTGGACTGGAGGAACCAGGAGTCCAGCTTACTTCTCGCGGGCTCCTGTGGAGCACTCCAGTCCAGGTCCAGCTCTCTAACTGCCCTCTCGAGGACCCTGACTAGCTCCTGCCGGAGGTCTAGAGGGCCCTCTGTGTCGAGGCACTCCGACGCCGCCCAGTCCCTGTCTGATGCAGCGAGGGATACTGAGTTCACGTCTCTGTCATCCTCGACCGGGAGGAAGTCCGCGAAGAGAACTGGTGATTTGGGGGGACGGCAGAGGACGGCATGCTGCGTCGTCACCGTCACCCCGCGAGTGTGTGGGGGGGACCGCCAGCGGCTCGACGGCGGCAGCGGACCCCTTCCCCGCGATACTGCGCGCTATGTCCCTCCTGGATCTCAGCGCGCGCCCCGGCAGATCCCCGCAGGAGGACTCCAGCAGGGCATCCTCGGCGTGGGCCAGACCCAGACAGACGACGCAGCACGCGTGAGTATCCGGCGGGTCAATGGGACCCGCGCAACTTACCTTACATTTAGTTCCTGTTGATTCCATAACTGTTCATAAGTCCGTGTGAAGGAAATAATCTGACGCAAGTGCCGCGCTTATGCTATTTATACTGTCTGACAGCCAGAGCGCATCGCGCGACAATTGGCCAGTTGTCAACTGGCGTTATCCTATAAGGTTTCAGAAATTTACGTGAAGGGGAGGTTCCCAAATGCATCTTTTCCATGCACCGTCTCGTTCCCGCCCTCGAAAGGGAACCACCTCATGCGATATATGAGTGTGACGAAATATATTGTGACATAAGTTTTTTTTTGCTATTTTGCAATTTGCAAATTTTAAAATTTAAATTTCAAGTGTAATGGAAACATAGCAAGTGTAGAAAACAATTGTGCTGCTTTTGTGGAAACACTGTGTTTTTTTGTGATGCAAGATTCTTTGATAAATGTATAAACATAATTATAAAAGTCTTACTGTTACTTTTGATCAATTTATTATTAAGTGTTCATTTCTGTCAAAAAAATCTTAATGACCCTAAACTTTGAAAAATGTGTAAGTCAGGGTTAAATATGTTTTTTCAAATATATTTTACATCAGTTTATATTTGTTTTCATATTAATATTTATTGTGGTTTATACTTAAGTATTAGGGGCATTTTTTTATTAAAGCAGGTATTATGAATGATAAGGTTTTTAAGAGAGAAAGCTTTAAACTTTCCAGCCAATTAAAGCACCTGTGTGCACGGAAGGAATCAGCAATAAATCTCTCTTCGCATCCCACCCAGCCTACAAAACAGCTTATTCACACCGGCCGTGAGGATCTATGTGAGGCAAGCACTGAATTATTCATAGCTCTCCTTGACACACTACAGGGTCTTCCTCACAGCTAATGCTCCAGTATGAGCTAGCATTATATGATATGATTTTCATTTGTCCTATTAATATAGATTTTACATTCGCTGAGCCCTACATCACGACTCAATTCCCCTGTCCCCATGTCCTCTGTTATCACATCACATTTTGGTGAGTAGAAGCAATAGCAATAGTATGATCTTTATTAATGTAAAAGGAAATCAATAATAAAAGGAAAACATAATTAGAATACTAACTTTTCTTCTAACGCAGCTACATTCCTTAAGTTGATGAGGTGACAGCAAGAGCTGCATCAGCACGAATAACAATGAGCTAGTGGGTTTGGACCTCTTCTTTCCTGCTCACACACCCCGTCTCTTTGTCTTCTCTCTTCTATTACATAATTCTGCTCTTTCTGCTATTTATATCACTTCTGTTGTGACTTTCCACAAGATACCCACAATTCTCCCTGTTTTCTGCCGTGGGCGCTGGAGGCGGGAAACTCAATAAAGGATCATTCACTGAGATAATAGCTAATGAATTGAAATAAATGGGACTGATGGACTGAGGTGAGATAAAGTGACAGACTGATGAAAGACTTATTGGTTAATTCTTCATGAAGCACTAGAGGGCTTGTTTCCAGTTTGTTGAGCAGAGAACATGTTGGTTCCACATCTGTTTCCAAACAAAACCATTTATGAGGAGGGAAATACAATGGGCACATCTTGATTTTGCTGAGTTAGATGCGTCCCTGGGTCAACATATTTTGTTGATCATAGAACAACATTCCTTTCTGAAAATGTAATCCTAACCATATCCTCTGAACCCGTTCCTGCCCATAAAATTCCTAAAATCAGAGGGAAGTGATAGGGGATTAACAATGGTATGGAAGCAGCTAACCCTGGTTGTTGGCCTGAACTGTAAACTTGTCCCTCAAATCTGTTTGGTTGATTGGAATGTTGTTCCAAGATCTACAAAGATGTTTATACAGGAACATATTGTACTTGGTGAAATCAGGTTCTGCGATACATTGGTCTCATGGTGTTACAGGTTTGGTTGTTCACATAGGGATGATTTGAAAATGCAAACCAGCGCTGCATGGTGGTAATTGTTAAACTCCTTGTGGGATAAATCTATCATGTCACTGTAGGACAAAAAATAAATAGCAGTCGTGATAAACAGCATAACAAATGGAGTACTGGCTAAACATTTTCTCAGTAAGAGCATTTGAATTATTTGAATTATTCCACCTCCACAGTGCTGAGAACAATCATTTCCTAAAGCCATTGCTGGATATATTTTTCTATTTTTTCATAAAGCAGACAGCTCATGTACCTTCCTTTCACCTTTTAAATGTAAATATTTATTTACATTTTCTAATGTGTCTGTGTGTATATATATATATATATATATATATATATATATATATATACACGTTTTCACTCTTTTGCCTAAGTTCACCCTTAAGTGATGTTTGTCACTTAATGTTTCATATCATCAAATAAATTTAAATATTAGTCAGAGATAATACAAGTAAACACAATATGCAGTTTTTAAATAAAGGTTGGTATTATTAAGGGAAAGCAAAATCAAAACCTACATGGCCCTGTGTGAAAAAGTGTTAAAACATAACTGTGGTTTACACCTGAGTTCAATTTCTCTAGCCCCACCCAGGCTGGATTACTACCTCACCTGTTCTCAATCAAGAAATCACTTAATTAGGACCTGCATGACACATTGAGTTAGACCAAAAGCTAGAAATCATTTATTTTATTTAACCCATATTTTACCAGGAATAATCCCACTGAGATAAAAATCTCTTCTACCAGGGAGTCACAAAAGACCCCACAAAAACATCCAAAGAACTGCAGGCCTCACTTGCCTCAGTTAAGGTCAGTGTTCGTAGAAGTAATATCATGTGACATTCCAGGAAATTCCTTATATGTATTATGGTGTGTGAAAAAAAAATCCTCCTGAGCAAAAAGAACATTAACGCTCATCTCATTGTCTCATTCTCATCAGAAAACACCTTGATGATCCCTAAGACTTGTGGGAAAATACTCTGTGGACTGATGCAACAAAAGTTTAACTTTTTGGAAGGTCCCATTCAATCTGCCGTAAATGTAACCCCGCATTTCAGAAAAAGTACATCATATGATGTACTTTTTCTGAAATGCGGTGTTACATTTATGATGTAAAATGTGATGGTGGTAGTGTGCTGGTCTGGGCTGTTTTGTTTAGGACCTGGATAAATGGAACCATGCATTCTGCAGTCTACCAAAAAATCTTGAAGGAGAATGTGTTATCTTTATAATATTTAAATTAGTTTGATGATCTGAAACATTTAAGTGTGACAAACATGTAAAAACATAAGAAATCAGGAAGGATCTCTTTTTCACACCACACACAAATATATATATATATATATATACATACAGTGGTGTGAAAATTTGTGTATATATATACATACATACTGTATATAGATAGAAATACACGCGCACACACACACACACACATATATATATATATATATATTTTTATTTTTTTTATTTACATATTTGTGTGTGTGTGTGTGTATATATATTCAAAGCGTCTTTATTTTTTGTGTAAACAAAGCTTCTTTTTCTCCTTTGTCTTCTTTGGTTCCAGTTCTTTTCCCTGATATTTAGGATGATGTTTTATTTCTTTACTCATGTAGCATTTTGACCCATGACATTTAAATGCCACCTGTGCTTCACCAAATCATCTCCCAGACCGTTATCGGACATGTCTGTACACTTGCTTGCATTGTCGGCGCCAATATGCTGTAAGCACCAAAGTATCCATCGAGACGAGGTGAAGGTTAATTACATTGTGACAGTAATTACACAGTCCTGAGGACAGATAGCAGCCGGGGCTCGCACGATTTTATCTTCCCTTGCTTTCCACTGGCCTTTTGAATTTATTTCACCATCACCTACCTTCTTTACACAGTGGGGTTTTTGTTTTCACAACAGTAATAGAATTCAGGAATCATAAAAAGCCAGCATAATGCCTTTGGGTGAGAATTCGAATTATGCAAATTAGTCTCTGGACGTGAGTAATTCATTAGCGCTTGCAATATAACAAAGATATTTGGCTGCTGCCTCTTTCATGCAAATAAATTGGGTTATAACTTTTGAAGACAGGTTATGTTTCATGTGATTTACTCAATAGCTAATTTACATGAATTATACCTTACAGTTCATACCTGTCATTGCAGGTTAAAATATGCCTGGGTATTCTATGCATATGTAAAGGTGGTTATTTTTTGTAAATAAAGTTAAATAAAGAGTCACGTTGAAAACCTGTAATCAAATATGTAACAATTTCAAAATCTTCAGAAATGAAAGACATATATAATTGTCATCACTATTTCAGTGAAGGGATTATCATTCTGTTCAAGTACACCTTTGTAATGTAAATTAGACTCATTTAGAGATGGAAATCATGAAGAATTTAATTGTTCTGGTTCCAGTTCCCCACGATTCCTGTTCCTTTATGGATTAATTAATGACTCTTTTAGTGCTTTTAAGGAATAAATATTTGGAAAAAAATAAATACAATTCCATTGCCAGATATTGAGATCATTTTAGTATTTAAATCAATTTAAAACAAATATTTTGTTTACAGATCTGTTTAATAGCAGTCTTTTTAATAACAAATGTTATTATTTATTACATTTAGTTATTACATTTATTTAATAATAAATGTAACCCAATAATTGGCCTTAGCTATATATTATACAACAATACTAAACAAGACTGACAGTTATTTTCATAAAGTAATAAGTCTCTGCATGCATTCTGGCTGTAGGTATTTTGGACCATTATATCTTGCAAAATATCTCTTGACTGATTCTTGAACATTGCATTTAATAATCTGCTGACACTGGGTGAGTAACTGCTGACTACTCAACCTAAATTTTACAGTAGAGAACAGTTGAGCCTTTGCATACCTCCTACATTAGAAAATGTTTTACTGTATCACCCTTCCATTGAGCTGGAAAGTGCTCTGGACTGAAGAATAATGTACAATAACACTATCAGCAGCAAGATGTTCTTGGATGTGGTCTGTGACCATTCTAACCATTCTTTGGCTTTGCCTTTCAGATATTTTTATTGGTTTATCACGTTTTTCCTTCACAAGGACTGTTTCTGTGGCCATCTCTTTTTTCTAATTATATTTCTGACTTAGACCTTAAACCTTTGTGATAACTTTTTCTTTCCTATTGACAAATTATCCTAGTTTTTAGGTCATTAGGGAATGCGTTTGAGGTTTCCATGTTGCTTTGAAGAGCACTCTGAAGGAAGGATGCGATCTCATGCTTTCAAAGCTAGCTTGCTGTTGTTAGCCTCTCTGAAATTGCTTACCCTTTCTTTAAGTGTAAGCTGTTTGATTCACTTAAAAGAACCAACTCATTAAAGTCATACATTTGACAATTGGACTACATTGTTTGTGATTCACTAAAAAGAACCAGTTCACAAGAGTCATTTACTCAATCATTAGACCGCATTGTTTGCACTGTACGTTGTTAGATTAACTTAAAGGATCAGGTTCATATGACTAATCTGTTTTATAATCAAACTACATTGCTCACGCTGTTTATTTTGCACTGTAGATTCAGTAGCTGTGTTTCAGCAATGATGAATAAGTCGCTGATGTGGGTGATTTTTAGACAAGGAGATGTTGTAAAGCACATGGTTTTCCTGGCATTTGATTTTTTCTTAGGAACTTTACTGAAACATGATGTAGTTTATAGACTCCTTTGAACCTTTGAAACCTGAGCCACTAGTCTAACAGATTGCCCTGCAGTGGTGATGCTTTTAAGGGCCTCTGTACTGCCATGGTTTTGTTTATGAAGTGGTTTTGTTTTAAGACTTCAGGAGCTGCTATGCGACGCTATCCTTGTGGCCCTGTTTGTAAAAATGAAATGTGTAAAGCAGCGTTGAAAGAGGGAGAAAGATCCCCCCGTAGAGAGATAACATAAACACCAGACAGCAAGATAAGGACCGCTGGTGCAATGCAGAAAGTCTATTTTGGGAGCTGGGAGAATGACTAGTGTGAGCAGCCCCCTGTAGGACCCTCATTCAGGAGTCATAAAATATCCCCCTCTCACTCTTCAGTGATCACACCCAATGCAAATACCAGCATGCATTTCATTTAGCTCACACTGTCAGTAAGTGCGTTGAATTAACAAGTGAATGAAGTGGAAATGGTGGAGATTGATAATGGTCACAGGTAATTTGTAAAAAAAGGAAGGAAGCTATTGCATAATGCACTATAACCAGGTTGCAGTTCAGTGGTGCATCTATAAATTTATGCTCTGTGGATTTTTAACACTAAAAGCTTTTATCCTAACGGATGTTATGCAATGAAGAGTATAAAATGTCACTGCTGGTGTACCTGCTGTAAATGCATTTGAAGGGAAGAACAGTGAGATGATTTTGAGCAGTTTTATAAATCAGCACTTGACAGATGTATTTATGGCATTGAGCGCTGAACTAAAGCAGTGGTGGGTCATGACTCGATAATGGGTGTAGGCCTATTATGATAGGGTTGTGGACAGGAGGGGGCATATTATCATGCATAAGTAGATAAAACAATAAATAAGCTTATAAAGATGTAAAATATTGTTTGTCCTGACCTAATTTTGAGGTGAATTATTCAGAGAGCATAAAACCAACAATAAACACATCATTTATATATATATTATGTATTATGCTGTGGAATTTGTATGTTTGTTCTGAGTGTTTGTTTCATATGCTAGGCTTTTAATTCACACTTTGGCTGTTGTTTTTGTAAAACTGTCAGATTTCCAATTAAGAATGCAAAATTCATTTCATTGTTGCTGTTCAGAAGATGCTTACTGTGGCTCTGTGCAGTTTGTGATAATAATAATCCTTTTTTTAAGCACTTTTTTTTATTGCTTTTGTACATTAAACAATAGTTGTCCACTTGGTGTTATGGTTCAATGTTAAATCAGTTGAGAACCATTGTGTTAAAACAAGTGTGCCGTTTTGGCAGTTGACTTTATTGTCTCAATTGTGCTATTTTGTGAATTAACAAAAACTCATACAGTTACAACTGCCAAAGATAATTGAAACTTTTTCACAAAGAAAGAAGCTATTCCTGTATGTGATTTTTTTGCTAATATTCCCTCAGGAGACTTTTTACAACTATGCTTGTCTGTTTTTGCTGAGCTTTTTTGTGTTTTTAAAGTGTGTGCATGAACCAGTGAATTCTCACTTATTTATAATAGCTCATCTGGCTTTATAGTGTCCTCTAAAAAGTATTGAGACTCTTCAAAATGTATGAATGTCGTTGGACTTGATAATTAAATATTAAGCCATGTGGCATGCAAAACAGGTTGTAAATACATAATAAATATGCAAAATTTAAAGAAATTGTACTTTTGTTCAGCAAAGGCGCATTAAAAATAAAAAAATTAAAAGGTGCATCAAAAATCAGTAAAGACTGCTACATTGTTACAAATCTATTTTATTTCAAGTAAATGCTATTCTCGAACTTTCTATTCATCAAAGAATTCTGCAAAAGTTTCCACAAGAAAATAAGCAGCTGTTGCAAAAATGGAAAGTTAGTTAGTTAGTTGTGAGAAAATGTCTAGCATAATTTGTTTGCAGATGTCACTTGATGTGATATAGTTTTCCATTTAACATTTTAGAAAATCTTTTCTTTTTTATTCAGCTACCGCAATAGCTTAATAGTTACGTGTCTATTGAGCTTTCCTGTAGCTCAATCAGTAGAGCATTGGTGTTTACAACGCCAAGGTTAAGGGTTCGATCTCAGGGAAAGCAACAACTGATTCATTGTGTTCCTTGAATGCAATGTAAGTCGCTTTGGATAAAAGCGTCTGCCAAATGCATAACTGTAAAATGTAAAATGTTTACTTCCTGGTTCCCCATGTGCTCTCCCATTGTCATTCCAGTCAACTGTATTGTAATTAATCACCTCAATAGTCTTGTCAGCTTCCACCAACATTGGGAATCTGCCGACCGGAAACCATCCACTGGCTCCACCGGAAACCATCGGCCGTACAGCTACTATACCGTGCTCCCTCATCCTTCTAGCTCTGCCTTGGTCAGTCATCACCCTGCCTGCGCCTTCGGCTCCATCTGGCTCCGTCCTCCCCCCGGCTCCACCTCGGTCTTGGGTGGACACATCAGCTCCACCCGGATCTCCATCCATGATGTCATCGCTGTCAGTAATCTCCAGGGCATCGTCCACTATCCTGCTGTCACCATGGCTCCTCCTGCCATCGAATCACCCTGGCTGGTCTCTGGACCACCATCTAACTCCCCCTGCTCCTGACTTCCCCCTGACTCCTCCCACCCTCCTCTTACCCATGGACTTTGTGATTCTATCCACACCCTCCTCCAGGGCCTTTACTTACTTTTTTATTAGAAGTGCGGGTGCATATTCTATGCCCATGTGTGTCTGTGAGGGTATACGACAAAGAGTAATCGAATTGCAAATCAGCTCATGAGGGTTTTCTTGTCACTGTGGCCTTGTTATCTTTCCCGTTCAGTTTGAGGCGTCATTTGTTGTGCTAAAAAGCTAAAGAGTACAGCTTGCACTGACAGAATCGATGCGCTTTAGCTGCTGGAATGAAGAGGTCAGCAGGGGCTCTCGTTATGGGGTCGAAGAGGATGACCACATGCCGACAGGGAAAGAGATTTACGCAAGAACAGTAGTCTCACTCAGTCCTGCAATGTGCTTTCCTCCCACACAAACACATACGTGCTCATACACCAAGGATGTTTTGTCCAAGAGAGACGTTGCCTATGCAATAAAAATCAGATAAGAGAATGATTTATGGTGCAGTAATAAAACACAATATTACGAAATGCAACAAAAAATATTGCAAAATATAGTATATGATCAGATAGTGTGAAAGTGAGGGGTGATACATTTTTTTTCCTGTTGACTACACTGATGTCACATTTTTATTTAAGAGAGATATATTCTCTGATATTGATATAATGATATTTTGAGTTCACCCAAAAATCAGTTACTCACCCATGACTTTTTTCTGTGGAACATAAAAGAAAATATTTTCAATGTCAGTGGCATCTTGGTTTTTGGCTGTACTGATCAGTTACTTGCAAAATAAGTCTTGAAAGCTGACATAAAAAAAAGAATAATAAGATTGCAGATCATGATCCTGCAAACCCTCTGATTTTTTTTTTTTTATTTTTTGCCGGATTGCCCACTTCTACCCTGTGGAACGTGAATCTCTGACGTAAAATTCTGAGCCCAAGAAAACAAACAATGGATTTCAACAACTTCAATGTTCAGGAAAAAGGTGGACAAAGCGGAATTTATTGAAACACTGAAGGATTTAGGGCAGTGTATACTTGCTGAACTCTGCTGCCCTGCCCTCTGTGAAGTGAGAGGAAATATATCACTGGCAACAGGAAAAAACAAAGACTTGATATCGTCATTTGGATAGGAAGGAGGAATGTGGCCAAGCGTTTTCCAGATAAACACAGTGAACGTCAGACAGCACAGGAACAGATCGGCACTCTCCGTCAGAGGCTGTTGTATTTGGATGTTATGGAAGCCACTGTTCATTTCAGGGTGATTTCATTTGTCTTCCATTAAACGCTTAATATACTAGACTTTCTTTTTAACTTGATAAGTGTTGTGTATATTTTTTTATAAGCATTAAAGTGTGGCCATGTAGTAGAGGGAAGTAGCCAAAACAAATCATGGCATCTTGGAAGTAAGGAGGCAATATGGACACAGTTGTCAGTCGTTTCTCTCAATGAGAAGGATTTGTAGAGTGCTTGTTGAGAAACTCTTGAAAGTCTGTCATTCAATGAAGTCCGGCCGCAATCACAGGCTTCGAGAGGAGAGAATGATACGCTTGAGCAGCCTTCCTCTCCGGAGGCACTCTTGGATATGGTGAGAGATTCCTTCAGCATGTAACGTTTGTATTTGTGAGTTTGTGTTTCTGGTGAAGCTGATTGACTGTTGGGGAATTGGTGTCCAAAACACAACATTGTGTCAAGGAACATCCAGAGCTTTTCACGTGGTAATTGTTTCAATTGTGTCATATGCAATTGAGAGCACATGTCAGTTTGTTTGTTTGCGTGCCTGTTATTTGAACTGATGCTTTGTCGCAGGTTGCCGGTCTCTCATCCATCAGCATGCCATTCAGGGTAAATTTACTGTTTAATGGAGGACTCATTTCCTGCAGCTTCATCCAGCATTAAACGCTTGAGCAGGTTCACAGATGAGGTTGTACATTAAAAGCAGATTAGCAGGGGAGGTGGTTATAATTTCATCAGAATGGTGATTGTTTGTGAGCCTATCAGAGCAGAACCTCTCTAGCAGCCAAATATGATTATAGTAATAGTTAATTGTAGTTCATAGTCTATTATATATGAAAACGGTGTATATGTATGTATACAGTACACTTTTGTGAATACATATACACTGTTTTCATATATAAAATAAAAGACTACATATATATAAAAATACAAAATTTGCTCCATTATCATTATTATTTTGTCAAAAGTAGGTTTGGGGTCAGTAAGATTTCTTCTATTATGCTCACCCAGGCTGCATTTATTTGAGTGAAATTATATATTGTGAAACAATATTACAGTTTAAAATAATGTTATTTTTATTTGAATATATTTAAAAATAAAATGTATTCCTGTGATGGTGAAGCATTAACTTCTTTTATAATAATCTAAAAGTATTAATTTTTTTGTTTGAATGAAAGTAAAATAAATATAAAACAAATGTTTTATAATATTTTGTGTAATATTTAACTGATATTTGCACTAATCAACATAGATTTCTGTCAAAATGTTAACAGATTTTAGACACAAAAATGCAGAAATTTAACTTTAAGAAATGTAAGAATTTAAGTTTGACTTCTTTTGTCCTATTTATTCACTATTTATACACTCATATATATATATATATATATATATATATATATATATATATATAGTTTTGTTTTATTACAAAAAAGTATTTAAAATAGGCCGCACTAGGCTATTTTTTGTGGGCTGAATGAAATAGATTTAATGTTTTTGATTTCTTGTGCCAAAAATCAATAACAAAAATAAACATTTAGAAAATTGCATTCTTTCCTTTTTCTCATAACAGATATGATGGCTTTACAGTAACCCTCTCATCTTTCAAATATAGGGACAATTTTTTCTTAAATCACTGTAGGCCCATCATGTAATCCCTGACTGTGGACTTGCCAAGGCACTGATTTTCTCTAGAAATACAGGCGCTTGTGTAGCACTTCTCATCCCTTTAGCTCTGCGGAGAGGCTTGGTGGATAGATGCTTTATTGAATCTGCCGCTGGGCTCCTTGACAACAGTGAGGAACGAGTGGGTGTCTTGCTATTAGTTCACAATAAGAACATAGTGTCAGCACAGTCAGCAGGCGGCAATCAGCTCCATCCGTATTTCCAGCCCTGTTGATGCTAGAAGAATAGCGCCTGAAGCGACTAGCATCGTTAGCGGCCCACCAATGCTAACCCGATTCATTGCTGCCGTCATATTTCCTGTACGTTTCAAAACATCTCTCATGTCAATGTGTGGGCTGCCGTATTTCATACATGGATAGTCAGGCTTACACAATCTGTTTGTGCGGTTGACAATAGCTTAACTGACTCGACGGGAACTTCAGATGTGCTAAGGATGTGCACTGTATATTCTTTTAAGTACAAGGGTTTTCGTGACTAACCCAAAGTTACACCCAACTTTCACCCCTAACCCTTTTCAGTCTCATTTGTTTACCTGGAACGACTGCAGTCGCTATGCTAATTTTAAGTTTGTGCGATAGTTGATTAAGTTGTCAAGAAACAGCATCATTGCAGGACAATTGTAATAATACTTCTGAGTTGCTGGCTTAATGGTATATTGTGAGCATGTCACATAGCAATAGAGGTAATCAAGAGAACAGCTTGCTAAGCTAAGCTAAAAGAAAGACTAAGCGACTGAAAGACTTCTCAGACAGTGAGGTGTCAAAAATGGACTTGAAATAATGAATGGGAACACTTCCAGTATTTTCTTAGTTTTATGAGGAATAGAGATCACTCAGAACCCCAATCCACTCCTCAGCAAATATTGTTGCTGATCCAAGATTCCATCCGTCCTTGACTGTGTGACGCACATTAGTTCTCTGCTGTAAGAGCCAAGTCTGTCGTCTTACAACTGCAGGGGTGGGACTCATGGCTCACAGGTGTGAATCCCATTGCAAGAGCCTTTGTGTTGTATTTTGACACCTAGATGGTTATAAATATTAGGGGTGGGCAATATGACCAAAATCTTGTATCACAATATGAGTTATATCATTGTTATTTTGTGATATATATATATATATATATATATATATATATATATATATATATATATATATATATATATATATATATATATCACAATATACCGGTAGTTACTTTTTTGGCATATAAGTATGTGTATTTGACCGTTCAAGTCCAATTAAGGCACCAAAAAGAACTCATTATTTCATTACTTGCACGCCGTATGAGTAATAATTTTCGTCATTCAGAAACCATCTCGCACGCACATACCGAATTGAGTCCTTTTGCGTTTTAAAATCACTTGATTTGAAATCACAAGGCTTAAAAATGCATTAATGAAAAGGGTTTGAGATGTGCTGAAGATAGAGACGGTAGAGACGGTGGTCCAAAATGGACCACAATTCTACCGGTTTATTGTGTCACCCACCTCTAAGAAATTTGAATATGCTTTATTTGTGCTTGCAGGTTTGCTTGCTGTGTGAATAATTATATCTTATATGTAGTATAATAAATATGAAATGTCATTACAAACAAATGTAATATAATATACAAACACACAGTTATCAGTCAAGTGCTTACAGCAAATCTTTTTGAAAATATTTCAAAAGTCTGTATTGATCAGTCACTTCTCTCTTATATAGTGAGTATGCCTCACTAAACGGCACAAAACACAGGAAATCTTGCATTCTTATGAAATTTCCTGCCTAAAGTGATATGCTGTATATCATTCCAAATCACAGGACCAGCTGTACACTTTTGATATATATTGTTGTGATATATACTTAATTTGTCATTAGACTAATTTTGGGTTGTGAAGAATTATACATGTGTAGATTTATTTAGATGAATGGGAATTCTTGATATATACGGTAGATATATTTTTAAAATTATGTTCTTTTCACAGTACATACTAATAAACAAATACATATAAATTTAAACTCATTTATAGAAATTAATAAATTTGATCAACTCTAGCGTCATGGATTTATCCTGGAGGAACATGTACAGTATGTGTGTGTGTATATTTATGTTCTGTAAATATCAGCCAGCTTTCAAATCTCATGTATGTCTAAGCCCAGTAGAATACTCATGTAACTTTTATTCAGTAGCTTTGAACAGGAAATATCACTTTGCCCTTCACCTGTTCAACTTGCATTGTGTTCAGTTTTCCCCACAACATTCTCCCTCAGACCATTTCATCTGCGAGAGAGAAAGGTCGGTACTGCAGTGTGATTATTATGGAAACGCTTATGGCATAACAACTTATAAAAAGCTTTAGTGTGGCGTGCACAAAAAGAATTTCTGTGAAGCATTTCACCAGAGAGGAAGGCGCAGTTGTAAGCCTTTGTTTAGAGATTTACATTCAACGACATGCTTCTGTGGATGTTTCTTATTATCTTCTCTGGTCCTTCCTCACTGATGCTGCCTTTTAGCCTCCAGGTCCACACAACTCACGCAATGTCATTTCATCAGAATCACAAGCCTGTGAGATTTACAACACACAGAGAGGTTAAGAGACAATGTTGTCTGTATATTCTTTTGTTTCAGCTTTATCTTAGGGCGAGTTTACCGCACACAGATTACAAGCAGCAACAAATTACAAGGGATTTTCAATGAAATATGACAGGTTGCAAATTAATCCAGTTTTCTGGATCCTACAGTCAGAACATTTGGCATCACCAGTTCAAATAAAACATTCAGTATTTTCATTATATAAAAAAAATCAGATTTGGCAAAAGACTTTATAGGGAAATAGATGTGCAATGCTCACACATTTATATATTTATGATTTAGTACAATCCACACTACATATTTCATTCTCACCTAGTGTTGCCAAACCTTCTGTTACGCGCTGCTTTGAGACAGATATAGCATGTCTAATGACTTGTTTGTGCTTTTACATACTAAAACCATAACACCCAATAATCAGAGTTTAATTTAGCTGAGCAAAAAACTAACAAAAGATTATATTATATTTACAGTTTCTTAAACAAAACATTTTGGAAGTTTATCCTTGCTGTAGACGCATTATGCCATTGTTAACTTTTCAATCAACTCTTTTTCATGTTTTGCGTCATTCTTGCTTCAAAACAAACTCATGCTGTATCAAATTACACCATGTCTTTCCTGTTTAAAAAAAACATGCTGCTCTGGAGAACACACGGAGTTGCTGAGAGGATGACAGATAAAATATTGGATCTGTATCTGTTATACTGTATATAATAAGTGATAACAAGGGATGTCACAACAAATTCTGGAAACTAATGGGTTTATGACGTCCAAAACAATATTTATCAGTCAAATCAATCTGTATTTGCATACTCAGTTTAACTCTTTGTAATCAGTGATTTTACTTGTAGCTGGTGGTGTGAAGGGGAGGGACGTTCTAGAGTATTTTATTGGAGGGAAATTCGTGTAATGCAGGATGAGTCATCAGTATTTCTGTTTTGATTAACTATAACTGCTAAAACTGATTTATTTTTAACATTCAGGCATACGCTGAGCTATGTGTGTTAGTCCAAAGCTAACACACATGGACTACAAGTCACAAAATGACATTTTGATATTGAATGTGCAATTGCAGGCTCAGAATTTAGTTAAAATTAATAAATAAGACAGGCTGCACATCAGTTTACTCTTTTAAAAGAAAAACTGAATGCACAATGACATCAATAATATTTTATAGTAAATTATTATTATTATATGGATCCACAAGCCTCTACTAAATGTCTTTCAGCTGCAGAGTCTTGCTTTAGAGCATGTGCTGATGACGTCGTAATGCTCTCGTACTATCACTGATGTGACATCATTCAGCTGTGTGTCAGTCTAATCTAATCCTATTACCACAGCCACATGCTGCTAGTATTTTCACATGAAAACACAAGACAAACTGTCTATATGCTTTAGTTTTGAATCGCTATTATGCTTATTTGAGGCTGTTTGATTTCATGCTTTGTGACTATAGTCTGCTGTTGTGCTGTCACTATTTAAGTGTTCTGTTTTCTGCGCTAGCTTCAAGTCAAATAGATACAGAATTGTGGACTATGTTTGTCTGCGCTGGTTGAATATGTGCACCTATGAACCTATGTGCAACATACCTTAAGTCTTATAGCACAATATGAGTAATTGTATTTCACGATGACGATATATGTCATGATATAGTTATTTTTGATGATATCAGAATTATTTGATTAATAATATCACATTTTTAATATCACAAAAGACTAATACTAGCCTAATGCCTGCTACAGATTGTGCGACGCTATAAGATCATACTAGGGCACTAATAAGTTTTAATCGAATGATTTGCATGACGTTTTAATTAATCTATTTGATCACAAATTAATCACACATCAAATTAGTCTGAGAAATGACCCCCCAAAGGTCAGGTGCGAGCGAAATGGATGATGGGTGGGTGATGATGATGGGTGAGAGCGCAAGCGAGACTGTTCAAACGCCTCCATAGGCACAGCGCCACAGCCGTTTGCAGCAGCTCACGGACCGGTCCATTACCATTTCATCTATGGACCGGTACGCGAAATCGCTCCGCGGCCCGGTGCCACTTAGTCCGCGGAACGGTACCGGGCCGCGGACCGGGGGTTGGGGACCACTGCTCTAGAAGATGTCATAGTGCCCCCTACCATATAACAGAGAAAACACGAAAAGCCAGAAGTTTCCATCAATGGCAGGAAAGACTTCATATGGAAATATTAATATTTTCATGAAATGATACTCCAAATAAGAAAACAAAACTGCCAGTAGGTGGTGGTAAATGTTTAAATGATTAAGTCATTGAGTCATTCATTCAGTTCATTCAAACAGCTGATTCATTCAGGAATTAAGTACATGGTTCTCTTTATGAATGGGTTCACCCAACTGATTAGGAATTTGTTTTGCTCAGAGACACACAACAGTTCTACTCTGGCTTTATAAGTAATGTTTTCATTGGCAAAATTGATTTTCTATCTTCTGTTGTTTGATGAACATTAATGACAGATGGATGCGATTATGATTAGGCTGCCGTCACTTTAAGACCAAATGCACAGATCCAATATACTGATACACATGTTTTCTTTCACAAATGTTTATGTTGACATAAACAACAAGGATAGGCATTTTGTCACACAAGAATGTATATTTAACCGGTCAAACCTAATCAGGCAGCAAACACAAGTCAGTTCAGTACTCATGCATGCTTTTCAGATAGCGCTCGGAAACTTCCTCAGACAGTGCGTGCATATAGCGAAATCACTTGATTTTATCACTTGAAAGTCACTTGATTTTAAACCGCAATTCTTAAAAACGCATGCAAACGATTCGCTTCTGTGATTGCGCAGCATAGCAAAATCACGTGAGATGCTTGTCCAATATCTCTACCGGTTACCAAATTTCTACTAGTTAATCATGTCTAGCACCTAATACCTATAATATTTTGAGTATAAATAATGCTGGCTAATGCTTTCTCATCTCTCTTTATTTGGGTCCCTCTATAAGACTTTGTTTCTGTCCTTTCAGAGGCATAGCATTTGGTCTTTCCTTGTTCTCCAGATGAATGCAACTCCTGTAACCTTGGTAACGTTGAATAGGGTTTGACAAATTTGTTGCTCCCGAGTCTTTAAAAGATTATGAAATAAGCTTGAGTACAAATGTAATAACATTTGCCTCCAGTTTTAATATCCTTTTTTGGTTGCAAAAAATTACATTTTACATGAATATTCAGTGATAAAACAGCTTTTGTACTTTAGGAAATGCTACTTTCTTCATTTTCTTGGCGTATAATCTGATTGAAATATGTTTTTATTGAAATTAGCTTTAATCTTTTGTGCATTTTCTATGATAGTGCTCTGAAGCTCCAGACTCTGCGAGCTGCTCAAGTGTACTGTAAGATTTATCACAGAGTGCTGAGAGCTCTTGACTCCACCCAGTGAGATAACAAGCCTGTAACATTTTCCTGATTATTTAATGTTTAAATGAGTTATATAATTATACATGCAAGGCTATTATACTTTGATCTTCTGAATCACATCTTTTAGGGATCATAATACATCTATAATATATGAAAAATGAAAGAAATTTTACTCAAACCGTATCAGCGTACACAAGTGCTCAAGGTTTTGCTGTGTAGTATGGCTCCATGTAGTTAGAACCACACCATCAGGTTCTAAAAAGCTTCTTCTTCGATAGATATTTTATATATTTGCTTCACGCATCACAGCTCAGGATAGTTGTCTTTGTGCACATTCTTGAGGTTTTTATGATTCCAGAGTGATTTGTTGCATGCTATTTATGGCAGAGGTGATTGGTTCAAAAATGTCTATGGTTGAAACCACCTGCATCAGTTGAGCAACTGCCATTAAGATGAATGGGAATTCTAAATAAATGCTCCAGGTGTTGTCTACATGCTTGGTTATAGTATGTTGTCTTGAAAAGCTCAAACTGATGAGACAAAGCAGATTTTTGTTATCTCACTAAAATTCCCGAGGAGGAATGCTCATCGAATGGTGACAGAAGTCAGTGACTGTTTCATCTGTCTGTTTTGTCATGCACGGTTCAGTTCAACTGTGCCTGCCGTAATTAATTCATCTGTTTGTTGAGTTCATGGTCAGACGCATATGGCGTTCAAGCTGTCTTGTTCGTTTCAACCCACTACAAGAAGTTGTGAAATATGAATCTCTCTGCTGCATTTAATCAAAGTAGAGCAAGCTGAGCTCATTGAACACACAAGGTGAAACCGAGGTATGCTCATTTATGTTTTACAGTACAGTTACTTAAAATTTAAGGAATAATTCATAATTTAGTTACACTCATATTTTTCCAAACCTGTATGGCGTTCTTTTTTCATGGACATTTTAAAAAGAATTTTACTTAAATAAATAACTTAATAAATATATATATATATATATATATATAAATTATTATTATTATTTTTCTTTATAATAATCTATGTAATAATTATTATTTGGGGGGGAATGTATGTGTTTTGTATGTATATATGCATGTAGATATGTTAAAAAGCATTTAGTTATTTATTATTTCAATTGTTATATTCCTTTTTCAAAATTTCTCCTTCGAATTAAAAAAAGAATAATAATGATTTTCTCCCTTTCTCCTTTTGTGTTCCTCAGAAGTAAGAAATTATATAAGGTATTTCAACAATGAATTGTTCGTTTAAATCTTGGTAATAGACATGGCAGTGCTAGTAATTTGTTTATAAGCAGTCTCAAGGAAAATGTGTCTTGCTTATAATGAGCCTGTTGACTAAGATATCTCTTACACATACACACAGCACAAATCACATACCACTACACACAGGTTACAGAGTAAACCGATTCCCACACAGCTTTGGCCAAAGGCCAGCCCTGTGGGGTACGTCATAAGCCAGTCAGGTGTGCGACAATTGGCCACATGCAGACAGGCTAATTAGCCGATCACTCTTCCTCGACAGTCTGGCTGTGTATGTGCATCCTGACCGGCCTGCGCGAGCACCTGGTGACTGAGGAGAAAGCTGTTTAACCCCTCTGCTTCACTCGGGAGGCCATGAAATCCATCATGTTTCAGAGGTATTGCACAGTCTACAAGTCAGGGCATTACTTGCATCCCCAGAGGGCATGAGCAGTTTTTGTTTTTTCTTTAGAGTTGTGTATATCAAGACAAAGCTGATTGAGGCAGTGGAGAAGATGAATTTGATTAAGTTGCACCAGCTGGAAAATTAACTTTAGACATGCACACCTAGTTGTTAGCTGGGCGGTTAAATTAATTCAAGGGATCAGGGCTAGTGCATTTATCATTGCAAACAAAATTAAGACTTGCTATTTGCTAAAAGATTATTGCTTAAAAGTTATTGGATTTTTAATATGTAAAAAAAGGCAATAATAAATACGACATTTGTAGGCTGACGAATGTGTCTAGTGTAAATTGTGGTTCTTTGATGCTTTTGCAACATGCTCTTATTTGTTTTAGAAGTCCAGCATGTATACTTGTAGCAGTTTGGGTGGAGTTACGTTCTACATTTACATACTGAGAAGTGATTGGTGTTTAGAAACATTCATTCAATTTACATTTATGCATTTGGCAAACACTTTTATCCGAAGCGACTTAAATTGCATTCAAGGAACACATTGACATTCTAATCAGTTCTTGGTTTCCATGGGAATCAAATCTTGGCATTGGAAGCACCGCGCTCTACTTTTTGCTTAAACTATATTCTTAGATTAAGTAAATAATGCTGAAAAATAGGCAGTTATTTACCTGATTATTGGCTTACTTGAAATTCAGGAACACGTTTAATGTGCTTCAATGCAGATGTTTTATAATGATAATTTTTAAATCAAATCAACAAGAACAGCAGATGAGTTCTACTGAAATGCATTCATTTTAAATGAATACATATTAATTATAAAATCTTTTTTAAACCGATGCAACTGAATAGAGATGCAGCGATTGCAATTTTCTTTGTCAGATTCTGATTTCAGCTTTTTTTTTCTTTTTTGTGAAAATTGTGATCATCTGATACTGTTTTTGTTTTGCAGATTCCAATTTCCTAAGAACTGTAATTTACAGCGCATACAAACAAGCATTTACTTTTCTTCAACGCAAAGTTTTATTTTTTTAGTAAAATGTGAATAATAAAAAAAGAACAGTATGTTATTATTCAGCTAAGCAAAAATATTGCGGAAATTAAAGTGATCAAATGGAAAGTCTTCATTATAAAAATGAAAGACAGAGTGATTTTCTCTTTCTTTTGTTCGTTGCATTAGATTTATTAGGCTGCTGTCACTTTAAGAGTTTATGCACGGATCCAATATACTGTTACAACACATGTTATCTTTCTCAACAATATAACTATTTGGGCTCTTATAATCTATATGTATATATATATATATATATATATATATATATATATATATATATATATATATATATATATATATATATATATATATATATATATATATATATATATATATATATATATATATATATATATATCTTTATTTACCCTTATTTTGCAAGCAAAATAAGGGTCGGTCCAAACTCTGTGCGGAACTTCATTCACAATGGGAGGAGGTAGGCGGAGTTATGACTTATTACAGGCAGTTGGAGGATCCAACTGAGTTACAAGGTTTGCAAATATATTTGAAAAACCCATGGACAGACTTAAAAAAAGACAAATATATATATATATATATGTATATATATATATATATATATATATATATATATATATATATATATAAAATGAAATATGGAGACACAAGGTTTCTGCCTAAAAGTGAAGATATTTGCAATTTACAAAACCTGTTAAAATTGATTCTTAAGGTACGATATCTGTAATAACTGTAACTGTGAAGTTTTAATATTCAAATTCTGTGAGAACAGGGAAATCCACCACAGTTATGATGACTCAGAGGAACAATATCCTTGGAATGACTTTCATTATAATGTTGAAAGTGATACATTGACAACCAATCAGAATCCACCTGACTTTAAAGAGCTCACGCATTTAAAGTGGCAGACGATGTACTAATATGCACAGAACTAATATTTTGTGCGTTTGTGTGGACTCTAACATAGTTATTATTTATCGTTATTGGTTTGAATAGGCCTTTAAAGTTATTTAATTAAAATACGCAGAGAAATTGTCACAATGATGGCAGATTTTGTCATGGCAACTATTTATTTGAAATAATAGCATTCTAGATAAATGAATTAAACACCAAAAATGCTGTGCAAACTATTGCTTTAATTTTTTTATATACTAAAGATGCTTTATTTTTTGCTTTATTTTTTCTTTAACACAGAAACTGCACACATCACCTTAAAAGCTCTGCTGTGTCAGCTGTAAATGTGTGTGCTTGGCTCCAGTGCCACTAAAAGTGAGAGTTTATCAGCAAGCGATGAGTAAGTGATGTTGCGATGCCGTTGTACAACCTCCATGCCTTTGAATGAGTTATTTAGCTTTAAGATACTCCAGAGGGAGTTTGTGTTCCTGACCATTGCTGAATGATTCATACAGGTACAGGAATCATGACCAGATCTTTGTCATCTCTCGAGAACATGGGTTCAAGATAACGTTCAAAGAGACAGGAGAATAGTGTTGCTGCCAGGTACACAAGACGTCAGTGATGCTCGCTGACAGTGAGAGATGGCGTGGCTTTTTCTCACCTTCTACTGAAGAACAGTGATGGATGATGGGATCTACCTCCCTGCCTGCATAAAAAGCCGTACACTTTGTCTTCAGGAAGGGCAGTTGCAATGGCATTATATAGCAGGTTAGCTGGATAAGCTGAGTTTATTATAGGCTATACTTGGCAGAGCTTATAGGGATATTCATCACCAGCAGCTTTGATTGTCGTTTGATGGTAATGAACGATACAGTAAATGCGTATGTTAATATGGCGCTTACGCTACACTTGGATGCCTGAAGCTCATTCCAGAGCAACTCATTCAATATATGTATATATATTCATGTGCTCCGTGGCAAATTAGATTTTTGCTATGAAACACCATGATTATTACATAAGCGTCATGTGGTAATGGGTTTTTTGGCCTTGGACACATTTTTCCATCGCTGTGACTGCGGTTTTTTTCGACCTCCTGTTGTGAGGAGAGATTCGGAGTGAGAGACCCTTGTAAAAGTATTTGTGGTTAGTGATAGAGTGCTCCCCAGTGGTAACAAAAAGAATTTATATTATATATCTTTATTTCCTAATGAATAAATTGTGTATATATTTACATAGTTGATTACATTCCAGCTCTGCACTACTGTCTTATACAACTAATCCATTAAAAATTTAATTTGTATTTGTCTAATAAACTATTACCAAATATTTAAGAGTAAGCTTTTAGAGGTGTTTTATGATGATTTTAGAGGATATATTGTCGGATATTGTGTTTTTCATGTAGAGCTGGGGAAATCAAATGGGCTTTAGTTATTAGATAATGATTTAATGAGGTTTATAGATCTGTGTTATTTTTGTGTTTTACTGTAAGATCCCCTGTGGTGAAAATCTAGTTTTTAATGTTGTTTTTAATATGCTTTAAGACAAACCATGTGCAAAAATCAGCACCAGTGCTGAGTATTCTCTCCTTAAAAGTCCATTGAACCAAAGACGGTCTCAAAATCGTGGTTTGAAATCTTACGCCACAAACTGTCTTGTTGTAGTGCGTTGACGGGCTTTAGCATATCATTAACTATGACCGCTCTGAAGCAGTGGAGTCCCTAGAGAAGCAAGGTTATCTCTATTATTTTTTCTGTTGATTTGGAAAATTGGGTACATTTAGCAGTATATGTATATTATGATGGACTATATTCCGTTCTCCACTGATGTTCTTTCATTTTTGAAGCATTTCTAAGGACACTGATTGTTAAAAAGCCAGCTTTGCGAATGGGAATGTGGTTTGTGGAAAGCAACCCATTATTAGCTGTTTAATTGCGTAGTCCCAAATTTACTTTTACACATTTGGCAGACGCTTTTGTCCAAAGTGACTTACGTTGCATTCAAGAAACACATTGAATCAGTTCTTGCTTTCCCTGGAGATTGAACCCCTGACCTTGGCGTTATAAGTACCAATGCTCTACTGGTTGAGCCACAGGAACGCTGGGCTTCCTAAATGTCCCAAAATTCACCTATTTTTGAATCTCCATCAATGGAGAAAGATACATGTTCCCCTATAGTGGTGTAGTTGTGGCATCTTCCAACAGTGGCTAACCAGACAAACCTTGTGCACTTGCAAGATGTTATTATCTTTTATTCTTCAGAAATTGTCTGTTAGTTTGCTGCCATCTAGTGAACAAAGTATATATTTTTTGTAACTGAGATTTAAGAGAGGAATACATTCCCCGGTTTCACAGACAAGGCTTAAAACTAGTCCCAGACTAAAATGCATGTTTGAGTTGTTTGAACTAAAACCAGCTTGCACTGGTATATCTTGCGTCACTGGTATATAACATGCGTCAGTGCCGTTGTTTTGTCTCAAGATGCACAACAGTAATGTTTTTTTCTAGGGCACGTTAATAAAAGATACTTAAATATCCTAATTAAACTAGGCCTAATCCTGCCTTAATCTAAGCCCTGTCTGTGCAACCAGCCTGCATGTTCTAAAATTCACTGCTCTGTCATATCCTTTAAGTTCTAATATAGGGCATTATTCAGTGGTCATTTGGGCTGTAACGGTAAATTCGTAAATTTTGCTGCTTGCAAACATTTGCAGCTGTATTCTGAAGAAATTGTCACTAGTGCTTGGTCACAGTGTTAGGGGGTTGATCTTAACAGGGCATTGCTATGCAGTTGCTAAGGTTTACTGAATACATTTTAGTGCATTTCTATTCTTCAATAATTATTTTAATGGCCTTAGGGGGCCACCATGGGGGCCCTGGCCTGAAAAAGGTTCAAGACAACCGGTCTGTGAGATTAGCACCTGTTTTATTATCTACTAAAGGAAATATTATAAGTCTAATTGCTTAGAAAAGTCAGAGTTTACAATAAATTGGAGGAATCATTACGGTGTGGTATCAGCTAAATGTCAAAGATTAATATTTTGGGGTTGCATTAAGGTTTAAAATGAGTGATTACAATAACAATCAGTTTAATGCACAAGCAAACGCTAGACAGGTTTCTGACTACATATTACCCATCTTGTAACATAGAATAAATAAATGAACTAGTACATACAGTGTATAACAAGGCATTAGGTCTAGTACACATGAAAGACTACATTAGTACGCCAAAGCTGTTCCATTGCACCGTAGGTTAAATTGGCTGTAAGTAGAAATATAGTGTCTGTGGCATCTTCTCGTTTGTGAGACTATGTTCTTGATGTGCGTCAGCCCCGTCTGTCTGATTAAGGGCAGAGAGTTGGGGCATAAAAGCTTTTTAGAAATGGCACAGAGTCAATATAAGTATGATTGGAGCAGATCAGGAGAATTCCACGAAAGGTGCGTGTGGGATTTTGCACGCTTAGACACTCGCACGCTGACTCTGGTTGGTCTTCATTAAAGTTTATTAATGCCTGATTGAGCTTACTGATCTCACCAGTGATTTCAGCACCTACCTGCTTCTTGTTCACCCACCTCCTGCTCTCTCTCTCTCTCTTTCACCCTCCTCTTCCCTTCTGGTCCTCACTCAATCTCTCCACTCTCATTTATCCTCACAGTGCTGAAAACTTGGTCAAACTGACCCAGGAAGGCTTGTGCAGCTGTAGTTGGTCTTGTTTAGCTTTGATTGAAAGTCGAGAATGAGTTTGCCAGCAAACTCAGAACTTTGTTCTCTGGAGAGGATTGCCCGTTACCGTAGCGCTTGCATCAATGGCTCGCCGTATGCCATCAACAAACCGATTGACATCAAGCCTAGGAGGAAATGGTAAAGCTGTGTGTGTGTGATGTGTGTCAGAATAGTCGGCGGCTACGTTTTTGAACTTCGATTTAGAACTGGATCATACTTTTGTGATAGATAGAATCTTAGCATTTGCTGTTCTTGTTAAAGGCTTCTCTGGGGAGATATGTGGAAAGAATTATGTGGAAAGATGTTTCGTATTTTATAGTGTTTATCCTTATATCCTATGCTAATTAATTAAAGTTTGTATTTTTTTTAGAAGTGTCTTTCAAAACACTCACAGACACCTTGCAACTTAATAACAGTCATAAAATATAAGACAACAATACAAAGCAACATCTGGTAATCCATGCATTAAAATTAAGCTAATTAAAAACGATGAGTTATAAGACGAGATTTAAAACTAAAAAGTTTGGATCACATATTATGATGATGATTATACTTCTGCTTGTAACTAGAGTTTGAATTTAAAAGAAAATGCATGTAAATATATCAGATGTTTTTTTAAGCCTATGGTTAATAGGATGTGATAACCAGCTGCTTATGAGCCCATTGATTTCCTTAAAGACCCTTTAATGCTTCTCACTACCGATAAATCAATTTTATCTGTAGCGCTGTTAGATAAATGGCAATAAATAGGTTGACTTGAGTTGCAGTCGTGATGTGCTGTGCAAATCTTAGATATTGTGGGAACTTACATAACAAATGTGTAGTCATATATACAAAAGATTAATTTTAGTAGTAGGCTATTATTACTAAATACACTAAAATGTCATTGTTTTGACATCTAACAATGAGGAGGTGTGTGTCAATAACTACAGTACACACTGAGAGAAGTTTGAATGTGTGTGTGTGTGTGTGTGTGTGTGTGTGTGTGTGTGTGTGTGTGTGTGTGAGAGAGAGAGTAGAAGAGAGTGGGTCAGTGTGTATTTGGCCTAAGACAAATGCTCGGCAACAGAGAATCGCTATCAGATATGTGCCTTATGCTAATGCCAATAAAGCACACACACACACCCTCTCAAACACACTTTAACACACACACTACCATTAAATCACAGACTTAGAATGGACAGGTAAAGGACACATGTCAGATAACGTGAAGTATAAAGGCAAAGTTTGCAGATGAAGAAAGAAAATCAAGTTATTTTTTATCTAACAGTATTTCTCCCAGAATAGTGGCACAGACCCATTCAGATTGTCTGCGTTGTGTTCTTTATTCTTCCGGCATCAGCCCACTAATGTTGCGACTGTCTGTGCATGATTTTATTTCATCCAAGTAATTATGAGTCGGTGGTTTAACACATTTATCATAATTAGAACATTTAACACATTTAAAATAGATTTGTTTTTCTTAGATCAACTCCTGATGAATTATTTTCATCAATAATTTGTTGTAGGCGAGCGAGAGTGTGATATGGAGATGAATTCATGTGGAGATGCAGCACGTGGAGCACAATGATTGAAATATTCAATTTGAAGATCTTTATATGCATTCTATAGTTTAAGAAAAAAATTATGTGACAACAGTCAGTGGAAATCAAAATCATCAACACACTTAGGTCTGGATTCAAAATCATACCAAAAACCTGTGTAAAACAGGCCGATCCAACTTGCATGAAGCTTTTTAACTTAAGCTTGACTATTGACTATGACTAGAGCTGTAAAGCCAAAGCAGTCTTTGTTGCAAAGCTGTATTATAAAAAGTGCTATATAAATGAAAAGTGACTTGACTGTTGCCTCTCCAGTGCATCTGTTGTCACTTTAATTTGCATCAAAACAGGTGGAACTGATTCACAATCACTTATGCTTCCTAATTGGATAGATTGATGTCCCTGAAGATTAATTGACCTGGTGTTGAGTAATTTTTTAAGCATATATTTATTGAGCATATATATATATATATATATATATATATATATATATATATATATATATATATATATATATATATATATATATATATATATATATATATATATATATATATATATATATATAAAGTAGTACCTCAAGATACGAAAGGCTCTTACGAAAAATCCAAGTTACGAAAGCAAAGACGAAAAATTTTACTGCTCTACATACGAAAAGTTTTCAAGATACGAAAGGTTTCTGAAAGTCCGAGATTCGCCCCATAACAATTTTGAAACTCGCGCCGCACGCCGCCATCTTAGTTATAGTAGACTCGCCACCATCCTCCTGCTCTCCCTTTGGTTCCTGATGCTAGCCAAGCCATGAGATCCTTCTCTCTAATTGGACAGCATTCCTCCCATCATGCATCTTCTATACGTACGTGCTGGCGTGCTTTAGCTCAGCCAATCCGCACCCGAAAATGTAAATTTTTTATGTGTTTTCGTAAAGTTAAGTGTACGTACGTACGTTATCTGCCATTTGTCCTCCTCCTCCTCTGCCGCCACTTTCGGAGATAGCCTCACTCGAAAGGTAAGCTTCGACATTTTACGTTATTTCATTGTTTATAGGTCAATTTAGCTTTATTATGAAATTTAATGGGGTGTTTTTGGAGGGCTTGGAACGGATTAGCCATTTTACATGTAAAATGTGTTCCAAGATACGAAAAACTCATTATACGAAGGCCGCCTTGGAACGGATTAATTTCGTATCTCGAGGTACCACTGTATATATTCATATATAATTCTTAATAGCATAATTAATTCTTCATGGCATAGTTTCAACAAGGTGCTGGAATCAGAGATTTTGGTCCATATTTACATATTTACGCATTGTTGCAGATGCACATCCATGATGCAAATCTCCTGTTGCACCATCACATGCACATGGATGACTGTGTAGACCATTTGAGTTTAGTTGAGTTTATTTGAGCTTTTTTGACATACCACATTATCCTGCTGGTAGAAGATGTGTACACTGTAGTTATAAAGGGATGGACATGGTCAGCAACAAGACTCAAAAATGATGCTCACTTGGTACTAAGGGGCCCAAAGTGTGACACCACCAGCCTGAAACATTGCTTTCATGTTGTTTATAGCAATTTTGGTGAGCCCATTCAAATTGTAGTCAGTGTCCACCCAGTGTGATGTTCTGCTGCTTTAGTCTATCTGCTTCATGGACTGATGTGTTGTGCGTTTAGAGATGCTCTTCTGCCGACCTTGGCTGTAATGAGTGGTTATTTGAATTACTGTTGCCTTTCTATTAATTTGAACCAGTCTGGTCATTCTCCAACTGAACTGGTTACACCATCACACCACAAGGACTTTTAGTTGTTTTTTTTTCATTCAGTCACGTCTCTTTGTCTTAGCTTCCCACCACTCATCAGTCAACATGAACACTGAGCATAGTCACTGTTTGTCATTTCTGTTTATCACCATATGCATTTAAGTTCTCCGTGTTCAGTCTTCAGTTGTTGTTTGTGTTTTAGCTTGTGTTAGAAATGCTGTTACTTTGCATTCATCTTCATGGATTACCTGAGTTTGTTTTCATTAAAACCCTTTCACTGAGTGAAACCTTTTTGAATTCTCCTTCATCGTCTTTATCTTTATCTCGTAACAGATCTCTGGCAAGAGCAAGACATTTTTTGTACACAGAACTGCCGCTCACTGGATGTAATAGTATATATATGAGTGTGTTTGTATAGTTTACTTGCATACAATTTTCTTGTATATTTATATAATGATATTATCGTAACTTACCCATAATCGTTCTTACCCATGTTACCAGGGTGTAACAGACCCTACCTGAGTATATAAAGCTTATTACATGAATGAACTGCATTGCTCACAGGTTTTTTTCCTTTCTTGTTAATGACCCTGTAACTGAATGAGTGAAATTTAATTTAAATGATCTTTTTTGAAGCATTAGTTCTGTTACATTTGAATACTGGGTGGAACAGCAACTTCAGCTTAATGATATAAGGATTAAATATTTGATTTTGTCTTTTTAGACACGTATAGTTGTTTTTCCAATTTACCAAAGTGTAATCTATTTATGACACCCGATAGTCACAAATCCCCCTCCCCCATCACATAAGACAATAAGTAGTAGAAAAAAACACAAGTCTTTATTGAACAGAACCATACAATTATTAAGGACATCAACCCTGAGCCAAGTCAGCTGACAGGGGCAGCATATTTTTCAAAGCTGATTGCTTTCTGGTGACATAGTTTCATGTACAGTTTACCAGCACTGAAGCTTGTGTTTCCGACATGGCAGTTGAATGCGAGAAGGCCAGACAGGTGTTATCGGATTATGGGATGAGGTCAGAGTAGTGACGTGAACATTTTCCTCACACAAAGCTGAAGCTCTTTTATTTGAGGCCAGTCAAGCTGTCAGTTTCATCTGGACACCATGGCTAGTGAATCTCCAGGCGGTTCTCCTCTTTCTTTCTTTCTTAATACTTTTGCTTGGAATGGCCGCCAGCTTGATATAAAATCGCTAAAAGGCAAGAAAAGGAAACGCTGGTTCAAGTCACGCAGGTACATACTGACTTGCATATTAAAGAATAGATGGTTTAAAATGTGCCTTTTCAATCTGTTATGTTCACACTAGTTGCGACTGTAGCAGTAACTGTTTTACTTTATTGCTGTTTCATTTTTTTGCGGTGGTCATCTATTACATCTATATTTTTGTAATAGCTTTTGAGTGAACAAGTGAACTCGATAAAAACACTCTGGAAAACATTATAAGATTAAACCTTGGCTTTATTTTCATAAATGTCAAAATGGTCATGTTGTCACATTTGTTTCATTTGTCATGTTTCATCTCTAATTTTTTAAAAACCAGTCTACTGCAGTTTCTGCTGGCTGAAACATGCATATATATATATTTAAATAAATATAAATTTTTCGGCCAGCAGAAGTGTATGCATGTGTGTGCGTTCTTAAAATAGCCATTGTTGTTAATGTGATAATAATTAATAGATAAATTGTTTGTTTAAAAATTGCTAATTGGACATTAAGTAACTTTAATGTGGAAGACATTCAAAAATGTGTCACTGTAAATATGTATGTACGTATAGAAGAATAATACAAATAAAAAAAGCCTGAGATTCATTGGAGTAAAGAAGAGTGTGAATATAAATATATTTATGGTTGGACAATTTTACAGCATTTAATCCTTAATCCTGACTTTTATTTTTTTCACCGAGTAAATTACATTGTAAGATGTTCTTGATTTGATCCATTACTATCTGCTTTAATCTCCTGTGAACACAGGGGGGCAATGATGCACACAAACAGCTGCTGTTGATATTATGCGATATTATATGTCTATATCCAATGAGATAAACACACACTCACAGTAAAAGTATCTTTTCAAACATCTTTTTCAGTTTGTTGTAATTTAGTACTGACAGCTATCTCTCCCAAACTAATTGCTTCATAATCAGACATCTGTAATCCTTTCACTAAAGATAAAATCAAGCCTTTTGTCTAAATGCTTACTGAAACCATCAAGTGGGCGGAGCTGTAAGTGAAACTCCCTGCTTTGCTGTCATTGGTTGACGCATTGTCATGCGTCACTGATGCACCTCTGAGGGCCCTTGGCATGGGTTAATGTGTGAACCGTTAATCGCAGCGGTAAACAAACCAGTCAAGCACAGCCGTGAGTGTTAGATTTTTCTTTGTTGAAGAGTTCTCTAATTGCATTGACATTCATTACTGTACTAGTCATTTTTTTCGCCATTGCATGTTGGTCATTGCTGTTTGTGAACCCTTACAAAAAAGTTTTTTCAAGTGTGCTATTAGTATACTTGTTTTTATGTACTTAGAATTATATTTGACTATAATAGAAGTATATTTGGCCTATACTTGTACTCAATCTTTTAATTGAGATATACTTAAAAGTATAATTAGGCATTCTAAGAATGCTTGACTTTTAGTTAGGGTTAGTAAGTACCTTTTTCACATAGTTTTTAAATACTTAAATATGTCTTGTAAATAAGTGGATTTCAATTTTCAGGCTACATGGGATATTCAATTTCACACTAAATGCTTTTGACTTTCGTGAATTCATACTGTTGGGCAACTCCTATATAAATCCGTTGGGATCACTTACTTTTTATTTTCCGCCGTCATCTGAAACCTCTCAAGTTGAGGTGTAAGTTTCCTCCTCCATTCATGCGTCTCAAACACGAGGAGCACCCTACCCCCGACTACGTCATTACTACACGAGTCCGAGCAACGAGTCCTCCAGCCAGGAAGGGAGGGAGGGAGGGAGGAAAGCACATAGGGTGGGAGTTTCAGGAGAGAGAGTGAGAGGGGGAGAGACTGATTGTCTTGCATTATAGCAGCCGTTTGCTGAGTGAGACAAACACTGGAACTCCTGTCTGGTCAGATTGAGAGTCTCGTACTACGAGGGGAACAAACAGTCGAGGGGCCGTCTCGACTGAGTTATGTTCACGCTTGGGGACGCACGTGAGGACTGAAAACAAATGCACACTGTTGGGATTAGCTGAAGCCGCTAGCAGAGGGAAATCCACGTCCAGAATGAGCATTATCATGAAGCCCCGGTCTCGCTCCACCAGTTCACTTAAGAACACAGATGGGTAAAGGAGAACTTTTGACTATCTCCTTCTGTCTCCCTTAACTCAGATCCCCATGCTTGCTGTTTCCTTCTCCTATCTTACACCAACCAATATCTCTTTTTTTAACATCTTGTGTAATTCTCTGCTTCCTCTTAAGTGTTAACCCCCATTGTTTTTCACTCACTTTCCATAAACTGAGTTCCACACTTCCTAAAGAATTTCTCTTGAATTTACATTCTCTTCCACCAGTACCTTTTCTCTGGGGTTTTCCTTTACTCTGTCTCTTGCTGACTTGAAGTGTAACTGTGGGAAACAATTTAAATATTTGTTGACGCAATTGTTTCCTGGCAGATATGGAGAGAGAATTTGATTATATTAAATTGTAATATTTTGATCACATTAAAAAAAAATGTATGTAATGTATATTTTTATGTATGGCAACTTTATTTATAATTATTTATTTATTTTATTTAATCACAAGGGCTGTAATTCATTTGGAATCTAATTGCTTTTATACATGTTTCTCCTTTTGTAGATGCAAATAAGTCCATTAAACATGACAAAAAATCTGGTTTGAGATTGAGTTTATGCAAAAATATTAATCTGCAGCCTAATGTATACATTCATATAAGGTTTTATTTGCACATTTTAGTCGTTAAAAAGAAGTATAGTATATTGACCAGTACATATCCAAAAGATTGTGCAATCACCTTAAAAAAATGGTAAAATACCAAAAAAGTGAAACCGATTATTTCCACACAAGGATTATTTCAACACATTTTCAAACAGCGCCTCAAGGCAGCTACCTCACCCTAGTCTCTCTTGCCCCATCTTGTTCTCCGTTTGTAAGTTCTTAATTTAGAAATGGGTGTTGATTGTTTGTAGAGGACTGATTATTTTGGTACAACCATTTTTAGTCGGTCTGAACACTCTGTGCATGTGAAATATAATTTGAACAGTCATCAATCACTGCAAACCGAGAGATATTGCATATTGATGATTCACAGGATTATTTTGGTGTATAATTCTGTGATGTTTTTGTCTGAAAATGTATAAAGTAGGCTAGCAAATAAGAGACAGGCTGTTTGCCCCCCTTTGCTTGTGGAATGCTCCATTTGGTCCCATGAATAATAGTTCTCAGCTAAGCAAACAAGAATATTCAAGTGTTTGTGTGCGTATGAAAGAAGGTTAAGAGGTCAGGACGGAGGAAATCTCCCTGACATCTTAATGATGTCATCAGTGTGAGGACAGTATGCGTGTATCAGTATGTGGTTCCTTCACCTTATATATTGACCCTATTGTCTGCGGTTCCTGTTTGTTTTGCTTTCTTGCAATACATGAAAGTGACTCAGCTCATGTCATACACACCAGTCATTAATTGACAGCTCATATCCTGTCATTCATGCTATTGTCATCTAGGTTACTCCAATAAAATCACGTCGTAATTTGACTTGAACACACACACACACACACACACACAAACAAAAAATGCGTTTAAAGGAATAGTTCTCCGATATGTACTCCTTTCTTTCTTCAGATAAAATAATCAATCTCCGTGGGTCCATTTACTGCAAGCGAATTACTGCCGCTCAGACGACGCTTGGATTTATTTTAATTTTAAATCTTTTTGTGGATGAATCAGAAGCAAAACAAGTGTGTGTAAGAAAAAAACAAAACTTTTTTTTTTAACTGTAAATCATTGCTTTGGTCTACTGTCAGACGAGCGTTCACGTGAGAGAAGTTGTGATTGATTATTTTTTTGATTATAAGGAGGAAAGTTACATACTTTGTGGATGACATGAGGGTAAGTCATGAGAGAATTTGGGTGCACTGTCCCTTTATCTTTCATGGTGTGTGTTTAAATTTATGTGTATTTGTGCTTCAATATAAACGTGAGGGTCGTGCATTTGTTATGCCTTCTATGACACCTAATCTAATGTAATAGACGGACCATTTCCACTCTTGACGATCAAGCGTTGCCACATAAAGCAGTTTTAATTGAGGGCTCTTGATGTGTTTATCTAACAAGTTGATATCAAAGTGCAATATTTGCATTTCATGGAAGTGCATGTTATGGTGGGTGCATGCTTTTTTTATTGTTGGCAGCAGTTGTTAAATATGTCTGCCACTCCTCCTCCGTTAATCTCATTCAGTAAAGATTTTGGTTGTGACAACCGCATTTTACAGCAAAATTAACTAGTGATGGCAGAATTTTCATTGAACAATTGAAAAGCCACTTCCAAAAATGTGCTGCTCTGACTTTCTGATTTACTCTCCCTGATTTTCTTCAGTTAACTCTGAACGTAAACTTTCAGTAAACTCTATTTTAACGACAGTTATTTTTATACTTTTGACAAAGCTTGATTTGATTCATGAATTATTCCTGCATGCTATTTTTATCTGCGCATCTCTTTTATTTTTCTATTTTGAGCTATTCTGTCTCATGACTGACAAGAAAACTGGCAGTGTTTTGGGAACAGCCTCATGTGATCACCAGAGGAAACATGGCGTCTTGTACGTCCTCTTTGCATAGTTTACCTAACCAATCGTGTGCCACTTTCTGAATGAACGACTCCATATTTCCTTTTTTGTTCCTTTCTTATACACTAATGAACCTGAACTGATGCTGTTAAATAGAGGAGCACAGGCAGTCACTATAACTTTAAGAACCAGACTTTTTGTGATTCTGATACTTAACCTGTATTATAATTATCTAAATCCCAGATCTACTTTGAAACCATGGCAAAAGTTGATGTTTTGACATCAGAAAAAAACATTTAAGATTTTTTTTCCAGTTATGTTTATTTTTATTTCAGTTAAACAAAGTGTTTTTTTAATTTAGTTCACCTGGCCTACATTTTTCAAGATATCTGTTAGCAAGAGGTTTCTGTTGTCATTTTTATATTTAGTCTAAACATTAGCATACTAAAAGTATAATTTAAGGTTCTGGGAGAATTCTTTGAACTCTCTGAACCTTGTTAGTGCCAACTGGCATGCTAATTGGAAAGCATTTGTTCAGTACCAAAGATTTTAGGATCCGTCAGTCTCAATTAAAAGGGCTTAAACTACACAATCAAAGAGATTGGGCAGGGTGTCTGTTATCATTCACTGTCATACACAACAATAGAGTGAGCCAGTTGGATATCAGATGCCATAGATAGTGTTGTGGTGATTATTTAATTGTCCCTTTGATTTAAAGGGACTGTCGTTTTGTCAATCTTTTTTGCTAAAGCACTATTGAACTAATGGTTGAGTGCAATTTCTAAACCACAGAAAGCTAATTTTTCCTCCAGCCCCCAGTGGGCAATCTGAATGCAGCGCGTGTAAATCTAGCACCAGAACAGAACAGTGTGTGTTTAACTTTGACATGGAAGAATACACAGAAACAGGGAAGATGAATTCAGGGCAGGATAAGGACTTGACCTAAAAATAAAATCGCCATCTGTAGTTTGAGAATATTTTGGATACAGGAGGGATGAATTGCAGCATACTAACTTTGACAAAAAAATTCTGTGCTATTTTTACTATTTATTTTTAACAGACTGCTCTAATTTTAGTGGATGAAACTCCATTCGCACAGATGAAACAGGGTAACATGGATGTAGTTCTATGGACATGTTTCACTAATATTTGTTTTACAAGTACTTTCTTATTTCTTAATGTTAATTATTTAATTTTGTGTTGACTACTACTTTTTATATTTATCATCATTATAATTTATGTATACATTTTTTATTAATCTATTGTTTTATTAATTAAAATGAATATTTATTTTTGTGAATTATTTTACTATATGTTTTATATACATTCATTTATTTTTTGTGTTTTGAATGTTTATACGATAAAAGTTAAGTCTCCAGAACTCTACAGGAAATTCTCCAAAAGCCCTGACCAGTTTGGAAATAATTTCCAGTTCTCATTTTGATAATATCAGTGCGTCTAGAGATATCCCACCCAGCCCACTTCATAATGATTTAAAATAACTGGAAGTCATTGCGATTGTCTAGAAATGACTGTGTAATGTATAATTTGTGCTGCGTCACACGGTTTCTATCCAGTTCTAGCAACAGCAAAACCTTTATTCAGGAAAATATAATCATTTGGTTTTGATTACACCCCTCACTTAAAATGAACTGCATTACATTAACTTTGTTTTATTTAGACATTTACAGAATGAACGCAACAGAAATACTTCTTGCAATATTAATGGGGGACTTTTTTTGAGAGTTTCTTTGGTGTTCATTGTTCTACTTTTTTGTTGCATCTGTGCCATGTGTGAATTAATTACATAGTGTTCGTATATCTAAAACAAAAACATTTCAAAGTCATTTCCCTCAAAAGTACACAGGTGCTGTGTGTTTGGACCTACTCTAAAATATGTGTTGATGTGTGTGTGTGTTTGTATGTTAAGTGTAGTTTAAGAAGGCAGTGATACTTTTACGTGGACCAGATGGAGAACTTCACATACCGCTTTATTTTATAGAGAAATCAAGACAATGTAATGAGCGCACTAGCAAAGGAGGAAAGAGAGAGGATGGGAGTGGTGTATTTTTCTTTCTGTAACTCAGTGCTTCTCAATTATTTTCTGTCGCGCCCCCCCTAGGAAGAAGTAAACATTTCGCGCGCCCCCCCCCCCCCCCCCCCCCCCCCCCCCTCCCCCTATTTTGGAACTTTCGCTTTATTGTTTCCATGGCAACGCGTCATGCTGGTCACGTGACAGACCGCAGTCACAAAGAGCGCTGTTTGATAGATGTTTCACATTTATTTAGTTTTTTTCTTTTTTATTCAAAATATTCACCAACTTGTTGGCTCTGTTATCAACTACCTGATATTCAGATTCTCAGATATGTGGAATTGAATGTTTGTCGCTTAAAAAAACCTTTATAATGATGAAGTTCTCTGAGCGCGTCTTTTTTGGATCATTGCCAGATAGCGCGTGAAAACACGTGTGAATTTAGCGATTGATCACGTGACACATGAACACCAGTGTGATCGTACACATCAATGGGTGAAGGGTTTGTTATCTGAACTTCATATCTGCTGCTCTTGTTCAGTGCAAGAAAACCTACTCCCTGACAAAAAAAGCATGTTCCCCACGGTCACGCGCGCCCCCCCTGGCATCGCTCCGCGCCCCCCCAGGGGGGCGCGCCCCACTATTTGAGAACCACTGCTGTAACTAAAGACACAGTTAGGCAAAGCAAACTGCTCACAACACTGCTGTTGTTGATGGGCTGGTTGATCCCTTAAGGGGAATTCCCTTGAGAACTATAAAAATATAAAAAGATTTTGATGGCAGAATTTACAAGACAATATTCAAAAAAGAAGATCTCAGATTTGATATGCAAGAATATTGATTAATACATACTCTACCGGTCAAAAGGTTGAGATCAATGAGATTAAGAATCAAGAAATTGATACTTTTATTTATCAATGATGAATTACATTAGTGATAGTACATGTGTGTATGAAGTAAAAAAGTGATAGTAGACAAAGTATCTATGTTTCAGATATATGTGGTGTTAAAAAAACTTATCTTGGTTTCCACACAAATATTAAGCAGTGCTACTTGTTTATTTATAAAAATTATAAAAATAAGAGATTTTTTTAAAAGCAGCATAGAATGATTTCTGAAGGATCATATGACTGAATGCTGGAGTTATGATGCTGAAAATTAAGCCTTGCCTAAATTACATTTTGAAATACATGAAAACAGTTATTTAACTGTTATTTAGTTATTTTATTACTATTTTTTATCAAATAAATGAAGCCTTGGTGAGCATAAAACACCTGTTAGACTTATAGATATAATATAGATAATATTGACTTATAGATATTATAAAAGCCTATATTCCCCTTTGAAGTGTAAGCAGTGCACCTGTGTGGTTTACAGTAAAGGAAGTACTCTCTCATTCATAGTGCATGTCTAGAGTTTGGATTGTGTGAGACGGTAAGCCGGTGCATTCCTGTGATATGACCCAAGAGAGATGAGGGCAGCACATCCGCGGGCGACTCACCGCAAGCTCTAGCTTTAACCGTGCATAAGTCAGTTCTCAATGAAACGCAAAAATACAGTCAAGACGTATTTGGGTTGAAAATGTACAGGATACAAACTCCAAATGTTGTTTTCTGTTTGCACTGCTTTGATTGTACTGAACACAGACAATAGAAAGGTTGTATGCCTGAGTTTCATTCTTGCTGACATATTTGTTCTCAGTCAAAACTCAGTCCCCTGATTTACGTGGGTCATGAATCATTGACACTTTATGGGCGAGACAATACTGTCTGCTGAAGTCACCAAGGTGCAGATTGACCCACTAATACGGATTTATTTATCCGCACCACGTTACTCGACTCAAATGTGAGCCTGCATGGAGGTGATGACGGTGAATAAGACTTACAGCCACGTCACCGTTCAGGAAATTACCCAGGGCAGAGCAATTATATTAATGCTCCCTTGGGATTATGGGTCAGCATGTTTTTGTAAACACAGTTGGAGGATCTAGGGCCTAGGGAGATGAAGGATAAGAAAAGCACACTCGCCGGTCTGGGGAAGCCCTTTAAATTGGGACTTTGCTGGCAGTGTTTTTTATTGTTTATATTTGAGTTTTATTTATATATTTGAATTGATTTGAGTTTTATTATTTTACTGTAGCTGCACTACAAAAACGACATCGACCTAAGTCAATATGTAATGCTTAGTCACATTAGCAAATTTAGCAAATGTAGGCTTTCTTATCATTTATTATCATTATATATATAATATATATAAATATTTTGTTTTTTTGCTTTTTTGTTTAATTTTTCATATTTTATGTTTTTATATATATATATATAAAAAATTAAACAAAAAACAAAATATTTTATAAATACGGTGTATATATATATATATATATATATATATATACAAAAAATAAACAAAAAATAAAATATATTATATATATATATATATATATATATATATATATATATATATAAATATTTTATTTTTTGTTTATTTTTTATATTTTATGTTTATTTGTCATTTTTATCCACCGCATGAATTTTGGCAGATTTATTTAAAGAAAGATTAGAATTGTCTAGTTACCTAGACAAAAGATTGGACAATATTTCTGCATAATTTCCATAGACTTTTATCATGAACTATCCAAACACAGATCATTTATAGACCTAAAAATAGATTTTATAGACTAAAAGATAGATAAAACTATAACAGCAAAAAGAAACGTTGGAATGTTTTTTTTCTTCCTTTTGACATTTACATTTAGATTTATACATTTAGCAGACGCAGACTCACAATTTGAGGAGTACAGAAAGCGATTCGTCCTGAAGATGCAAAAGTACATAAAGAGTGCTTACAATACAAAGTTTCGAACATTACATACACAAGTAGTACAAGCATGGGGAATAGAGGGAGTAAGAGATTTATTTTTATTTTTTGTGTCATGTTAGGTGCTCATGGAAGTAGTCTTTTAAACCTTGACAAGGAATCTGCATTCTGGATGAGGGCAGGGATGAGGGATGTTGATGAACGATTAAACATTGAGAGCCAATCAAAAGAGCTATGAATCCTGCTCTAAAGAGCGTGAGCATTTAAAGCGGCAGGTGACACAATTGCAGTGATATCATTCTCTGGTGTTGCTGCTATTAAAGTTATATTTGTAATTATTGTTCTTGCAACTTGAAAAAAAAAGCTAATTACCAGTTCCTAACGCAAAATTGCTCCGCAGCATGCCCACATTGCCAGAACTGGGCAACTCTTATTGAAAATGACTTGAGTAGCATTGTGCTCTGTCGTTCAGTTCTCACATTTGACATCAGTTCTAACTGTCTTGTTGGTTTCTCTCCCCAGCTTTGATGTGGACAATGGCACGTCATCAGGACGTAGTCCGCTGGATCCGATGGCCAGCCCGGGGTCAGGTCTCATCCTCCAGGCCAACTTTGTGCACAGCCAGAGGAGAGAGTCCTTCCTGTACCGCTCTGACAGCGACTATGACCTCTCACCAAAGTCTATGTCTAGAAACTCCTCCATCGCCAGTGACATGTGAGCAAATGTCTTTTAAATGCAGAACCGGTCTAGTGGCATTCGTTTTTGTGTGCTTTTGTGAATGTGCATGTTTTATACTTAAATGGTAAGATAAATGTATAGCCTACAAGTAGATTAAGCTGCAGTTCTATTACATTTCTATGAATTCTACACATCTTATGTGAAAAGCCAATGGTGTTGTAATTAGTATTTTATGCTTTTTTTCTTTTTCTTTTTTTGCAGACACGGGGATGACATGATTGTTACCCCTTTTGCACAGGTATCTTAAAATGAAATATGTCAAGTTTAAAAGGAGATGATTTGACAATATTACAATATTAACCCAATTATATAACACCACTGAACTCATTTTATGTGTCTTTTCTCAGGTTCTGGCGAGTTTAAGGACTGTCCGGAATAATTTTGCTGCTTTAACAAATGTACAACAGGAAAGGGCCAATAACAAGTACGTTGCTTTTAGTATAAAATATTCAGATGCACACATTTTCATCATGGCACTGAGGCTGTGTCCACCAAAGTGTTTTTTTCCAAAGGTCAGCGTATTTTTCCAGTTGTTTTCAATGGTAGTTTTCAAAAACAGCGTTTTTTTAAACGGCAGCCATGTGGCGAGGCACTGAGTGGCTGTTTCAGTCACTTTTTACCCAGCTGTCCAATCACAGTGGAGAAGGGGCGGGACAAATATCACAGCAACCAACCACCGCATTCTTTTGGGACAACGGCAACAAACGACAGCAACAAGCACGACAACAGAACAAAATCACTGAAAACAAGAGCCAGAGAAAATGCTTTACATTATATCAACAGCCAGAAACATTCATAGTGGGAAATCAGATACTAGAAGAACCAATTCCACAGATATTTTGCATATAGAGCACATAAATAGCTAAGAAACAAATGCGTTCTCAAGCACCCATAGCAAGGTGTTTTCAGCTGGCTAAAAATGCTTTGGTGGACACATGGCCTAAATCTTTTTTTCCCAGTTTTGACAGAATTTGTGCATTTTGTAAGTGTGCTAATTGCAGTGAATCTGTTACTTGTATCATCATACACAATGACGCTTTTTTTGTTTCCCTTTCTTTTTCAAAAGGAGATCCCCCATGTGTAACCCGCCTCCCATCACAAAAACCTCCTACACAGGTGTTGTACCTTTTACTTTCTATATTTTGAATATCGCCATGCCAACTTAACAGCAGTGCTATTTCAGTATGATTTATAGATGCCTGTTTGTTAAAAAAAATTGCTTTTATTTTTATATATTCTGTTTTCATTTTAAGTTGTATTATTTTTAATGTGCTATTGTCATTTTAATGTATATTTAAATTTTTTATGTATTTCTCTATAGCTTTAATTTATTATTACTTTAGTTTTAGTACTTTTAGAATATTTATTTCATGCCAACACGGTGTAACAGATGTTTATCATTGAGATCACATTGTATCAGATAGATTTGCTTAGTTTTGTGTTAGGATAAGGCTTGTTTTGTTTTGTGGAGAACACCGTCTGTGGGATGATGTTGTCCTTGTGTGGCACCTTCCGTTTTGTCTATACCAGCAGCCTCCAGACATCACATATCGCATTGTGCATGTCATGTACTCTGAAGCTGATAAGAAAAAATATGCCACAATACCCACTATCCACAAAGTAAGGCTTTAAAGATACTTTTATACTCACTATTAACCATTTATTCATGCATATGTCAGCTTTATAGGACATCCTGGGACGTGACAGTCGCTTTGCCATAATCATGAGGCATTGCTCGTCGTATCGATTAGCAGCTGTTTGCGGTTTATTTATAAGGTTTGCAAAGAAAAGCTTGTTTCGAGATGCAGGTGTTTGACCTAGAACTGTTGTACCGAGTGCTTGCTGGATGTTTAGCATGAGCAGAATGTTCAGCCGCAGAGATAAAACGCACCGGAGTTATAGATTTATAATATTGATTTGTACTAGAGGCAGTGAGCAGATGGAGACATTATACAATTTTACTCCCCATGCTGAGATTAGAAGTTATGTGACCCTGATGGATGTAGGTTGACTGGATGGATGTCCATATACCACAGTGTAGATTAGGATGGAAGCACCAGTGGCTAAAGATATGCCCTGGTCACCACCTCAAGGTTAAGATCCCTGTAAGGGACAATCTCTAAATTAAAACCATTCCGGCCTTGAGCAAAACATGCTGCTCCAGGGAGATTGTCTCTCTAATAAGTGTTACAAGCCGCTGTGGATAAAAGTTTCAACTAAATGACTAATTAGTGGGGCTTGCTATGACATGACTAAAATCATGCAGCTTGTTAAAAACAGGTGTGATCAGACTTATGCAGACAATAAAACAAGTGATTAATAAATAGAGATACACTGAAGCAGAGACCTGAGCCATATTTAGAGACCAGAACAAGGAAGTGGACTTTTTATTTTATTTTAACTTTTTTACTTTTACTTGGGCCAGTTAGCAACCATCTAGCAGCTCCACCATAGAACTTTGTTGGAGGACTGGTTTTCTAAAACATAAAGAGAGCTATATATTTTAAGACTCCTTTATTTTGAGTTTGAAAAATAAAATGTCATTCCAAAAAGATCATGTTTAAAAATGAAGTAATTGTAATTTATGTAGTAAATATGTGATTGAGGTATTATCTGGAAAGCATTATTATTCTAATTAATAATTAATCATTCTAATGTATTTATATAGTGGCTTTAACAATACATATTGGTCCAAACCCCTATTCCCCAGAATTTAGTCCTTTAAATTTCTTACAGACCCTGGCCTTTAAAAAAAAAAAAAACAGTGCCCTAGAAAATGCATATTAACACGCTAAAAAAAACAACCCTAAATCTTCTAGAAACCGCTTAGCAACTTAAGCCACTGCCTTAGAACCCACATAGCAACATGTTAGGAACAATCTAGAAACTGCAGTTTTGCGCTCACAGGTATCATTCACTTATTTCCAGGAGATCTCAGTTTATAATTTTACTTGGATTCAGTTAAATTTTATTTAATGTCCTCTTTGTTGCAATTTACACACATTCTGCTCACAAAGGGAAATAAAGACTTGATTAAACAAGATTAGAAGAGATTTTCATTGCAGATATGTCGTTTCAAGGTCTTTTTTTTGTGGTGGATCCAAATAAATCCTCACGCACAAGCAAATGCTAATGTTTTGGTGAGGAGTTGCTGGCTGACAAGGCAGTGAGAGCCTGTGACCCAGATTGAAGGATTCCAGTCCAGCTTTTCACCAGAGCTCTCCTGTCTATTGAGGCAGTGCCCTCTCATGGGCTGGTGTATGATGTCGCGCTAAGCACGAGAAGAATGTCATTGACGTCAGTGCAGTCTCTTTCAGAGAAAGTGGCACCCTAGCCCTGTGTTCTTCACCACAAAGAGAGAGAGAGAAAGACACAGACAGGCAATGAATAAGATAATGTATGCTTTGTTAAAGCAATGTGTACATGTGACACATGCATTCTGTCTTATTTTGTTTCCATAGTTGTTTCAAGCAAGCAACATGTCTAGCATATCTGCACTGACGTCTGACGTCTGTTAGTCTTTTGTTATTTTGTTTCACTTATTTTTATGCCCTCATATGGTCATTCTAAGTTAACCTTTTTGAAACTCTGTCAACCATAAAAAGCATCTAATAAAGATAGCATCAGTTTAGCGTTAGGATCAGTTAGGATGTGATTTCATATCTTTATAAACATAAATCAGAAAGTATCTGATTAAGAGCAGCCTTTCTCAAAGTGTCAGCTGTGAAGGACTCAAGCTCCTCAGCTCTAAATCCTGTAAAATTCATGCCGGGTTTTCGCTGCAGCCCTCTCTCTTCTGCATGCAGCAGCACTGGCAGGCTTCAGGCTTCTGTTTCAAGAGGAAGCTCGGCTCACGTTCGGCTAGCGACGCTCCACGGCTGCCCCGTGCTCGTGCAGGGCATCCACCGCTCTGAGAAAAGAGAGCAGGCAGATGTGATCACCTTTGTTCTGTTTTGCGGCGGCTCAGCTTGAGGACTGGAGACAGGGACTAGTCACTCATCTGTTGGCGTCAACCCCCTGTATGCTTTGCGTTTGTGCTCATATGCGTGTACGAGCGAGTGTACGTGTGTTATTGTTATGACACTATGCCTGTATGCTTTGTTATGGGCCGGATCACATGCTCCTAAGGGCCACCGCACGGTACTCAGCTTCTTGGATGCAAACCGGCATCTGTCACGCAGAGATAGCCCTGCCCACAGCAATGACATTCTCACTGTCCCGAGATGAGAGCTTTCACTTTGGGCTTCTCGAACATGTAGGACTATAGATTCTGCTGTCGTTTTGTTTGTGAGCAGTGTGAGTGCTGATTTGTGTGGCCCCTTTGTATGTATTCTTAAGGGATCTAGTGTTCCCCGCTTCTCACAAGATCTGACTCCCACTTCTGGTCGTTACGCTGCTTCATTTGGATTACTGTTTTTGGAAACCTTGTTTTTTGGCTCGATTTGGAGCCCATCATTCACTGTGGAGGGCTTCAGCACAGCATGAAGAATCACCCATGCGTTCTGTCGGGATATCCCAACATGGCGGTCTACAGCAGTTTGGGCCCTCTGCTGGGAGCCTCAACTAGACACCTAAAGCATCTGAGATCTGACTCCCTGCCTCCTTCTCTTCCTCCAGAGGAGGCCTACCAGAAGCTGGCCACAGAGACCCTGGAGGAGCTGGACTGGTGCCTCGACCAGCTTGAGACCCTGCAGACCAGGCATTCAGTCAGCGAGATGGCATCCAACAAGGTAAGATTTAGGTGTCTTTCTATTCTTTTGCTGTTTTGGATTTCCAGGTATGGTTCTGGAAGTTGACGAAGGGCAATTATTGATAACCTAGGTTTTCATATTCCACTCACAATCACAACTTGTTTTATTATTATATTTTATTTGTCATTTGTTATTTATTTTAACACCTTCAGAGTCATTTCTGGAGTATTTTGCACTTCTGGACAATATTATAGTGTGTTGTAATGCCTTAAGATCAAATCACTATTTTAAGACTTTTTTTATATGATCACTTTTTTGGGTTATTTTATGTTTGTTGAATTCCAGTAGATCTGATCACCTTTAAATAAATATGCATCACATCAGACTGTGTTTGCGTACTCCATCATACTGTGATCTTAGTCTTAGATGTCAGTGTTGTGCATTGGTTCAAACATGAACAGCAGATGATTCATATTCTAAAATGACAATCAGATCATATAATAAACTAAAGCGTTGCTTTGAAACGAAGTTGATGTATTTTATCCAGTGCACTGTTTGCAATAACGGCAGCAGAATCATTATTCAGGCTGCACTGAGCATGCCCACAGTCTCCAGCAAGGCCCTAGTACACATACAGCATGCTAATCAGGCTGTAGTGTGTATCTCATCCAGTCCACTCGGCCACGGCACCTTAAAATAACAAAACTCGAGATGCTTATAATATTGCCTATGCAACCAGGCAAAAGGTCCAACAAAGGTGACCTGACATAAGTAACAGAGAAGTCAAATACTCATATTTTCATATGTCTCACTTGAACAACCCCCCCCCCCTCCTCAATACCCAGTATCCATGGAAACGCACAAGGCCTATCAGTTTGCTTTTTTGCTTTAGCTCAATAGTGGCGTATCCCGCATAAAACTGCCTCACAGTCACCACGCAAGTGTTATATCCTACCCGACTGATATAAATAACACTGTTTTCATGCTGTTTTAGAACAGAAATAGCTATTGATAATCTGTTGACTGTGTATAGAAGTCCAGATGCCATTGTTTTCATGATAGCAGTCAGAATATGTTGATCCAGGTGCTTGAATACTTCTTCCATTAAATTACAGAAATCAGTAGAATTACAATTACAGCAGAACTACATGGATACACTTTTGTTTCAGTCAAGTAGTGGTCTGGGTTGCAAATTATGCCAGAAACATAATTTATATGGGATATAAACTGAGAGACTCATGCACATGTGACATTACACTGTCAAAAAACAATAATTTTAATACTATACTAAACTATAATTAACACTACTATAATTATAGCAAAATATTATTATTTTATATTGTATTGTTATTTTATATTTTTATATTATATTTGATGTTCTTTAAATATGTATTTTTTTTATTAATAGTATGTTTATATTATCTACACATTGCTACAGCCAAGTCACATCAAAGTCAGTCTAATGCTATATATATGTATTAGTTATATTAGTTAAATATATATTAGTTATATTACAGTATTTACTACAATTATTATTCATTTTATGTTTTATTTATTTTTTATTTAATATTTTTTTAATAGCAACTTTTTTTTGCCAGTTCAGATATTATTATTAATAGTCACTCAAAAAGAACAATTAGTCAATATTTTATGTTTCTAGTCATTTTACAGTTCAATTTGATTAATTTGATCTGTTGATGTGGATGATGGACAGTGTTACTTTAGAAAAATACATACAAGATTAACAATATTGGAAAAAGTCAACAACTTGATACATAGTTGTGAAGTATCAAAGAAATCTTTATAGATTTGTTCAGTTTAGTCTGCTGCAGTAGTATACAGCGTATACAATGTGCAATTCATATTAAAATAAGGATTATGTTATTTGGTCCTATTATATCATAATTTAAAATGTGTCAAAGCCCCGTGAAAGTTCAGAAGAAATAATAAATGAATGTTGCTTTTGATCTACAAGGCATTATTAAGCTAGAGGGACGAATCCAGGAACAAATCATTATTTAGGCCTATCCCAGAAAACACATTTTCAAAAAATCACAGCTACAAATTGTGTGATATCTTCCCATTTTTAGCTCGGAGACGTGTTTTAACACCCTCTAGATGTTCCAACAATAGAAACACAGTCACCTCTGTCCGCACAGACTTGCAACAGCCTATTACCGTTGGCTCATCTGCTCCAGTAAAGCTGCAAATTACTCGGCATCCCACTAGTGGTACACAGGGACCAGAAGTGTGAAATAATCCCTGACCATGTTCTGTCAGCTCCACTGCCTCAGCTCTTTATTTGCTGCTGTGCAGTAGGTACTTCTGCCACCAGCTCTGTCCAGCTCAGATTAAATACCTGACTATGTGATTACGTTCATAGTTGTCATGGAGCTACTACTTTAGCTGTAAAAATCTCATTTATTATTAAAATATGTATTTTTAAATTACGATACACACATGAATGTATATGCACACATTAAAATGTATATGATTTTATATTTAATATACAAGTGTATATTAAATAAAATGAAATCTGTCATTTTTGTGATTGTGGCATAGGGCAGGGCTTGTAAAAATTTGGGCCAGGCTTTTTTTTCTTCCTTTTGAGAGTAAGTCAGTAAGAGAATAAAATGGCACATTTCCCGGCACACTTTTTCCTTTATTCAAGCGCTCATTAACAATTTACCAGGACAAATCTAGAACGGCGTCATCAGTTTGTTTTGTTCTTGTTCATATCACATATGGTCTCCATTGACTCCCCTCTGTGGATTTATGTGAATGAACTTTACTGAATATTTTATGAGTCTGGTTGACACAATGTCCGCTTCCAAACATCACGTCATGTCGTGAAGATTACCTCACCCTTCCACAAATACATGTGCTTCTGTCCGCATACATATGCGCATAGTCGAATATGACGTGAATACGCATTAATACAAACCACACATAATGACTGTGTGCCCTTTTGGGAAGCTATGTGCTGTATTACAGAGCTCTCGTACAAAGAACACATCCTCCAACTAAGCTGTAGACAACTAGAGGGTGAAGTAGGAGGGGTCCTGGGGAGCGAAGCACTCCCAGAGGATTTACATGTAAGCTCAGCTCGGCCAATCAGCTGCAGCGATGAGCTCATTCTAATCCGGAGGAGATGCCTGATTGGCAGGGCTGCATTCAGAGACTCTCACCTGAAGGATTGTGCGAAACGCAGCCTTATTTGGAAGCTGTTAACTGGGCATACTTTCCTTCAGAGGCACAGGCATTTTCAGTCTATTTAGTTTGAAGAGTGCGCAGCGTACTCGGCGAGAGATGATATCAGACAATGCCGTGGCATCTTCACGCCCTCCTCTGTCGTAGATGGAATCTTGCCAGGTTTCTTAACAATGGAGTCAGCCTTCGAGAGGAATGCCCTGGCATTTCTGGACTTTTCGGTTGGGGTTTAGCATAATATCGCAATTTAAGTTCAGGTGGATTAAGAAATAAATGGAGCTTTGAGACCGTCTGCACTGAGCGTTTTGTTTTTGTCTTCCATATTTGCCACTGTTTTATAATCTCATCTGCTATCTGGACTTTATTCATTCAAAATGCCTGAGGCAAATTATTTGCTGTCAGTTTCTTGGGGGTACATAAAGGTGAGTTAATTAATCATGAAATATTGTATTCTTATAATATGGAGTTGGACAGGCTGCTATTGTTTATGATTGGTGTTCAGTATGTGGTTGCACAAAGAAAAAAGGCTGCATAAAGGACATAGATGATGACAGACAGATATTTAAATGAATTGATTTAATTAATTAATGACATTTTTGTGCATATATGTATATATAAATATATATATATATATATATAAACCACAAATGCCTTATATGTGTGTGTGCATTTTTTTGTATGCAGAATGTATCATAATTACAGCACATAAAAGACTGCCTCATCATTAGTTTTTGCATCCTCATTTTCATCTAGGCTGGATCACTATTTAAACCCAAGCTACTATAAAAAGCACTGGCTCAACATTTGCCGTCGCGGAGCCTTTTTAGTTGTTTGTTCGTGTCATCGACTATGCAGCAGTTTCTGTCTCCAGTTTGTTTCTGCAAATCTTGTTAAAAATGTGGCGTCTATCTGGAGTGACCCAGCAGGTCGTTTTGACCTGACATTCTTAACAGTGTGAGAGGATTCATATGTTTTGGGTTGTTTGGAGGACTCAGCCTTGAAATCGTGGCATATCTACTGACTGATAGCAACATAGCTGACAAAGGAAAACCCATTAAATGATCATAAAAAAGAGGTAAAATGGTGTCTTGTTCAGCAATGAATTTCAGAGTGGGTGTTTCAAACAACAGCATGAAAATATTACATAACACCTCCACACAAGACATTGCTAATTTGAATCAAATAAATTTTATTGCATGCAAAATTAATGCATCATTGTTTCTCCCTCAACAGTTCAAGAGGATGTTGAACAGAGAATTGACTCACCTCTCAGAGATGAGCCGATCTGGTAACCAGGTATCTGAGTTCATCTCCAGTACATTCTTAGGTGAGTGTCCACCAAAAAAAAAAAAAAAATACATAATGGTTGTACACTGAATGTATCTAATGTGGGAACATGCATTGCATTTTTAAATGCAAAATGGAGTTAAGAGGAATAGCGTTTTGACTGGAGGAGGGCAACTATGTGAATTTTTGGAGGTAACTCAGAGAACTAGGGCAAATGAAGTGCTGATTATGAGCAAAAAAGCAGGTCAACAGGAGCTCTGTGGCCTGATGGTCGTGTAGCTTTAGAATCACGCCACAAGTAAGACCATCAAATAACTATAGCCCACCATTTATGTACAAAACTACAAATCCGACACATGCTCTGTGCTTTCACCCTCCTTTGCACCTCATGGGTAAAATGATTTCCACCATGATTTCTAGAACCTTCTCTGAGCGCTTTCTGTGTTTCTGTAGACAAGCAACACGAGGTGGAAATGCCATCGCCCCAGTCCCAAAAAGACAAGGAGAAGAAGAAAAGGCCAATGTCCCAGATTAGCGGCGTAAAAAAACTAACGCACAGTTCCAGCCTTACCAACTCTAACATCCCTCGGTTTGGGGTTAAAACTGAAACAGAAGATGAGCTGGCCAAGGTAAGTAAATTTGCATTACATTTCTAATGTTTGGGTTCGGTTATTAAGATGAAAGATTCAAATTTATATTTTTATTCAGCAAGAAAACATTTAATTGATCATAAGTGACAGTAAAGACATTTATAATGTTACCAAAAAAGCTGTTTTTTTGTGTTAATCAAAGAATCCTGAAAAAAATGTCTCATGGTTTACACAAAATTATTAAGCAGCACAACTGTTTTGAACGTTGATGATAATAATAAGAAAATTGTGTTTCTTGAGCAGCAAATCAGCTCATTAGAATGATTTTTGCAGGATCATGTGACACTAAAGACTGGAGTAATGATGCTGAAAATTCTGCTTAACCATCACAGGAATAAATTACTTTCTAAAACACATTAAAATTGAAAACATGTTTTCAAATTTTTATTATATTTTACAATATTGCTGTTTTTATTGTATTTTTGCAGTCTTGGTGAGCATAAGAGACATCTTTAAAAAACATTTAAAAAAATCCTACCGACCCCAAACTTTTGAACAGTAGTGTATATAATTAAAATACTATAATTAAGAGATTTACTGAAAAACGCAATATAGGACATATGTTTCACTTTGTCATTTCAGGAGCTTGAAGATGTAAATAAATGGGGCCTTAATGTCTTCAAAGTGTCTGAATTTTCTGGGAACAGACCTTTAACGGTTATGATGCACTCAATATTCCAGGTATTTTTTTTTTTTTTTTTACAGTATTGTCTCACTCAAGCTCACGTTTTTTCAGTGTCTTTTTATAAGTTGCTCCTGCTAACGAGGACAAATCATGTGGGTTTTCTTTCCACTGTAGGAGAGGGACTTGTTAAAGACATTTAAAATTCCACTCGACACGTTTATCACCTATCTGATGACTTTAGAGGACCATTATCATGCTGACGTTGCCTATCACAACAACATCCACGCTGCTGATGTCACACAGTCCACTCACGTCCTGCTGTCAACCCCTGCCCTTGAGGTACAATACAGCTGTCCCAGTGTGCAGTGCTCCATTTCTTCTATTAAAGAAAGAGGATAGGATTTTTAGATTTTTTGTGAGAGTTTTTAGAAAATGTGTCTTTGTCTGTTATTTTCAGGCTGTTTTTACAGACCTTGAAATTCTCGCTGCCATATTTGCCAGTGCGATACATGATGTTGACCACCCCGGCGTCTCCAACCAGTTCCTCATTAACACTAGTAAGTCTCTTCCTCTCTACCAACATTTATACTTTAAAAATTAAAAGTTGCTATAAAACGTCTAAGTGAACTGGACATTTCTTATGCTCACAGTGATCAAAAGTAAAGACCGTACTGTTGTGAAATATTATTAAAATTCTAATAAAAAATAAAAAACATGTACATTTTAAATATATTTTAAATTTAAATTTACTATTTTAAAACATTATATGTTCAGTGATGGCAACGCTGAATTTTCAACAGCCATTACTTTCAGCTCAGATCCTTTAAATTAATTAAATTAAATCAAAAGTAAAAACGCATATAATGGTACAAATTTCTGATTTTCAAAGAATTCTTAAAAATCAAATTTTCCATAAAAATATTCAGCAGCAAAAAGTTTAATAACAAGAACCTTTATTAATAATTAAGCAACAAAACAGCACATTAGAAATATTTCTCAATGATCAGTGGAGTAATGGCTGCTGAAAATTCTGAAGCTTTACATCACAATTATTATTTATTTTTTTATGTTTCACAATATTGCTAGTTTTCTAATCAGCCTTGATGAGCATAAGAGAAAAAACAAGCAAAACATAATTATTCAAAATGTTGCACCAACAATACACATATCGTCAAAAAAGCCAATCTTGTTCCCAGTTTATCCCTAAAGGAACATCATGCGTATAATTTATGTTTGCGTAATGTTTTTCACAGTTGACAGAACCACTTTTAGCTTAATAAGGTTGTTCAAAGTAGCGGACCCGCTCAAAGACAAATCAATAGGTGTTTAACCAGTTGTCACGTGCGGTCAATGCATGCATGACTATCCATGCGTGAGTTAGGTGGGCTACATGTGTCTGTGATTCACAAAGCTCACGTGTCCCACCCACGCAGCTGGTGAAATCCCCTCAGTGACTAATGGAGGGGCCAGTAGTGCTTGTCACAAGCCCAACAGCAACTTGAACTCAAGAGGAGGTATACAGGTTGTTCCATACATTCATGCTGCGGTTTTATCTGTGGAATAGTAAATGAGCCATTCATGCTGTTCTGAAAGGTCAAGCTCCAAAAAGAGTCCTCAGCAGTCCAATCCTGTACATTTTGCAAACTATCAGTATGTCCCTGATGATGGAGAGAAGTGGCTTCTTTGCTGACCTTCTTAACACCAGGCCATCCTCCAAAAGTCAAAAGGGAAAGCAAGAACTGGTTAGAATGTCTATGTCCACCTTGAATGCCGTGTAAGCTGCTAAATGCTCAGCGTCTGCTAAATGTGCAAATGTAAATGTACTATATGTACGTATATGCAAATTGTGTAATATATGCAATGGAATATGTAATATATGCAAATTTACGTCATAAAAATTGAAGCAGCAGACCTTGTGAAAATGTATATTTGTATCATTCTCAAACCTTTTGTCCATGGCTGTACTATTCATAGACAGACCACAGAAATAGAAATAAAAGAGAAAAAAGTTAGTACAGTATATGATTAATCGTGCTTCCTCTTTTTTTCTCAGACTCTGAGCTGGCCCTCATGTATAATGATTCGTCTGTGTTGGAAAATCATCATCTGGCTGTAGGTTTTAAACTGCTGCAGGAAGAGAACTGTGATATCTTCCAGAACCTGACCAAGAAACAGAGACAATCACTACGCAAGATGGTCATTGACATTGTGAGTCATGATATTTCAATGATGTATCATTGGTATATAAGTTAGTTGTCATTTATCACACTGAACTGTTATTTTGTCATTTTGCGGATACTTAAACCTTTCATTTTACAGATGTGAAAATAGGTGTAAATGAATTTAAGGGCCAATAAATGACCCTTTTTCTTTATAGCCGAAATTGATGACCATCCATCTTTTTTGCAGGTTCTGGCCACAGACATGTCTAAGCACATGAATTTGTTGGCGGATCTGAAAACCATGGTTGAGACCAAAAAGGTGACCAGTTCAGGGGTATTACTGCTGGACAACTATTCTGACAGGATACAGGTACGTCCTTAATGCTCATATTGCGTTGTAGATATTGCAATAAAGGTTATGATTTGAAATTGTGTGTATAATGCTATACTTTTTATAATGTATCATGGGCCACTTTATTAGGTACACCTTGCTAGTACCAGTTTGAACCCCCTTTTTACCTTCTTAAGTGCCTTAATTCTTTGTGGCAAAGATTCAACAAGGAGCTGGAAACATTCCTCATAGATTCTGACATATTGACATGATTGCACCACTCATGCGTGATGTGAATCTCCCGTTCCACCACATCTCAAAGGTGCTCTATTGGATCGAGATCTGGTGACAGTGGAGGCCATTTGAGTTTAGTGAACTTATTGTCATGTTTGAGATGTTTTGAGCTTTGTGACATGGTGCATGATCCTGCTGGTAGAAGCCATCAGAATATGTGTACACTGTGGTCATAAAGGGATGGACATGGTGCTTGAGCAGGCGGTGACGTTTAAACAGTGCTCAAATTGGTACAGGGGCCCAAAGTGTTTCAAGAACATATCTCTCAGATCCTTACACCACCAGCCTAAACTGTTGATACACGGCAGAATCGATCCATGCTTTCATGTTAGTCATGCCAAATTTTTCCCCTACCATCTGAATCTCATGGGTGAAATTGAGACTTATAGGACCAAGGAACGTTTTTCAAATCATCTATTTTTCAATTTTGGTGAGCCTCAGTGTAATTGCCTCAGTGTCCTGTTCTTAGCACACAGTGTGGTCTTTGCTGCTTTAGTCTATCTGCTTCATGGTTTGATGTGTTGTGTGTTCAGAGATGCTCTTCTGCCGACCTTAGTTGTCATGAGTGGTTATTTGAGTTACTGTTGCCTTTCTATCAGCTTGAACCAGTCTGGCTGTTCTTCTCTGATCTCTGGCTTCAACAAGGCATTTTTGCCCACAGAACTGCCACTCTCAGGATATTTTCCCTTTTTCACACCAGTCTCTGCAAATTCTTGAGATACTGTGAGGGAAAATCCCAATAGCTCAACAGTCCATCTGGCACGTTCTGGCACCAATTCAAAATCACTTAAAACACCTTCTCCATTCTGATGATCATTTTGAACTTTAGGAGATCATCTTAACCATGTCTACATGCCTAAATGCATTGAGTTGCAGTCATGTGATTGGCTGATGAGATATCTGCGTTAACACACAGTTGAACAGGTGTACCAATGAGTGAGTGTGTATAGTAATAGTAAAATATAGTATGGGTTAGTTTGGCTCCATGGGTTAGTTGAGATTTTGGGTCTGAAGTAACCCTGCTCTGAAGTATTCAACATCTAAATTTGAATATGATAATATATGTATGAATGTGCATATGAAATATAAATATGCACACGTAACTGACTGTTTTTGTCTTTGTCTCAGGTCTTGCAGAACATGGTGCACTGTGCAGACCTCAGTAACCCCACCAAGCCACTGCAGTTGTACAGGCAGTGGACGGACCGCATCATGGAAGAGTTCTTCAGCCAGGGGGACAGAGAGCGGGAGCGCGGCATGGAGATCAGCCCCATGTGCGACAAGCACAACGCTTCAGTTGAGAAGTCACAGGTAAGACAGTGTGTGTGTGTGTGTATATATAGGGTCTTTGATCATTACCCATCATTTGATATAGCTGTCCTCTATATACGTCCTTTTTTTAATCATTTATTTTTTATTAATATCATTTATGTCATAAATTCCACATGGTTGACAATATATCAATAAGTGCTCTCATGCTCATTTGTTTATCAAAAATACAGTAAAACATAAAACTGTGAAATATTACTACAATTCAAAATAACCATTTTCTATTTTAATGTATTTTAAAATGTATTTTATTCCTGTGATTTAAAAAAGAAGCTTAACTTTCAGCATCATTACTCCAGTCTTCAGTGCCACATGATCCTTCAGAAATCATTATAATGTGCTGATTCGGTTATCAATGTTGAAATTTTGTGGAAACTGAAACTTTTTTTTTTTTTTAGGATTCTTTATTGATTAATACAAAGTACAAAAGAACAGGATTTATTTGAAATAGAAATATTTTTTTTACTTTATAATGTCTTTTTCAAAATTCAATATGTCCATGCTGAAAAAAAAGTTTTAATATCTTACTGACCCCAAACGTTTGACTGGTATTTGATGTTTGTCAAATACCACAATAGATATCAAATATATTGTGTATTCTGATAAATATGCCTCTTTCAAAAACATTTAGGATTTTTTTTTCTTTGTTTGTAGGTGGGCTTCATCGATTACATCGTGCACCCACTGTGGGAGACGTGGGCCGACCTCGTGCACCCAGATGCCCAGGACATCCTGGACACACTGGAGGACAACAGGGAGTGGTACCAGAGCACCATCCCCCAGAGCCCCTCTCCAGCACTGGACACCAGCAGCGAGGGCAGACGTGCTGCCGGCCAGGAGAAGTTCCAGTTTGAACTGACTCTGGAGGAGGACGGAGAATCCGACACAGAGAAGGACAGCGGCAGCCCTCCTGATGAAGAGGAGGAGGAGGAGGAGGAGGAAGAAGAAGAGGAAAACAGCTGCAGCGACTCTAAAACCCTTTGCACACAGGACTCTGAATGTACAGAGATCCCCCTGGACGAGCAGGTGGGGGACGGACAGGAGGACGAGGACGACGAACACGAGGAGGAACGGGAATTATCAGAACCCTGTGTTTTAGAGGAGGAGGAGGAGGAGGAAGAGGAGGACACTGCCAACACATAACACCGTATGAAACGGCACCTGAACATTTTTATATTAGAGATGAGAAACACTTATTTATGGTTAAGATATTCGTTTTTTTCATTGTCTATTTTGCATACGTCATTCAGAAGTGCTTTTTAATGTCGCCTTTAACGTGTTTTTCTTTTTCATACCTCACTCTTTTTTTGAGTTTCAACCATTTTTACACTCAGGAATATCTTTTCCACTCCCGCCTGTCTTTCATACAAAGAATTGAAAGGTTAAAAAGCTTGTCTTTTATTTCCGGTTTCAAGGTACTTTCTTTCTTTTTTGTCAAGCAGTATTTTAGAAATGTCTAACTTTTTTCCAATTCGAAGCATTTTAGCAGACAAACCCTTCATGCTTTGAACTTCACGTCTTCCTGATGCCTTGAATGTGTTATTAATCTGGATTTAGTTGTCTGTTGTGTTTGTGTATCAAGCATTCTTTGAAGTGAAAGGACATGGTACCAAAGTGAAAAAAAAAGCAAATTTTCATTTAAATGGTCATATTTTGGGTAAATATGCAAATGTGGTAAAAATTCCCCCCAAGAACAAAATCAAAATCAACAAAATGTTTTTGGTACCTGCCAAAATGTTTGAAAACACGCTAGTAAAGGAGTAAAATTAATCCTGGGTGTCACTTCATTAACAGTAATATTTTGTATTGTAATTAATAATAACAATAATAATAATCATTATTATTGTTGTTGCTTATTATTAGTAATAATTTATTGTTATGTTTAAACTGATGACTAGGATTATTATTATTATGATTATTGGCTGGGTCAAAAATATTTCACAGCTGTTTGGTGCCATTCGCCTTTGTCCAATTAAACAGAAAACAACTAACGCTAATTACGAAGCTCAATTGACTGGTTTCTGTTGTCACATGATCACGGGACAATCAGATTCAGTGCAAAGCCTCATCGTGAGTGTGAATCTAGTTGCACTGTACTTTTTTATGTCGTTTTGTTTATTGTTTGTATTTATGTTGGTCATTTTTGACATTGCCAAACATTTCCGGTGGTAACTGCTGCTTTACTCATCTCTGTCAAGTTTCCTACTGTACAAACATCCTCTTCTTTTTATGTTATGTTCATGCTAGTATTATTTATTAATGCTCTTTGATGTGCTTGTAGCATATTAAAGCATTTTAATCAAACGGTAGCAACAGCAAGGCAGGCTTATTGGTCAGTTTTCCTAATTATATCGTTTTAATTATACATATGCAGTGAATATACCTAATCAAATGTGCTATGTATGATATTGAAGCCTTTTGAAATGAATCTTTTTTTTCATTGCTTTATTTAAAACTCATTCTGTTGCCCTTTTTTAAAAGAAGAGTTAATTTTTTATTGTCTCTATTCACTTCATTTCTGTTTACATACATGTATTTATTGTGCTGTACAGTACATATTGTTGCTCTTATTATGTTGTTGTAAATGATTATATCATCCCTTTTGGTGATGGTGTTGTATTATGGAACTCTTACTGAGAGAATGTTTGTTATTCTTAGTATGTAATGATCCCATTGATATGTGTCTCTAGAGAGATTGCGTAGAGAAAAGGGGAACGCCAAATTATAGTCGTTACTGTGTTTATTTTCCATTCTTTCTTTTTAAAAGAAAGTGGTTCTGTGGCCTGAGGGTTGTGCCTTACAGATAGCTCTTTAGTTTTTATCCTCTTGCTGCACTAAAGAAACTACTGGCTGGAAATTGACCTAGATGTGTTTGTTGTGTTCCTCTTGTTTATGTGGCATAGATGCCTAAAGGAAAGAAAGAAAATAGTCAAATGTTGTCAGACTTCATTGGACAGGGTAAAAGCAGGCCAGTGTGGTGGGTTTGGGTTTGCGACCAAATGTAAGTCCGTCATATTTCCGTCTATGTCGTGTTCATCTGACTGAAACATTGAAAAACATTTGCGTTTCATGCAATATGAGAGAGATGGTCTTTCTGTTGGGGGACAACAGGGCATTTTGATTTCCAGATCCAGAGAGGGGTTAGAGCATCCTTCACAGAAAACCCAAAAGCTCAATATGGGACTCATTTTGACACATATACTGTAGATTCTTAATGAACCTAAATGGATGAAATCAGTGTGTCCATCTCGTCTCTTTTTAAATCATGAGAGAAATACACAAACAGAATTTGACAAATGATATTTAGGGATAACGGTTTTGTTTTTTTAGTTATGTGAATTGAATGAGAACATTGGAGGTTTCACAAGACTGTGTAGTTGTTTATTGGACTCCTTGTTTATTGCAGTCTATTGGATAGAACTGTAGAAATCAAATTTACGTACGAAAACTGGTAAAATCCAATAAAAATGTTTTTTATATGCACCAAAATAAAAGCATGGGTTGACTCTATGATGATGAATCTTGTTTATCTATTGATTTTGAAGTTATATTTGGCCTGATCTGATGGTTTTTTTTGACCAGTATTATTTTAGTATACTATTTTAGTTTTAATTATATATTTTTTTATATAAATGTCATTTATCACTGAAACTATATAGTTTTTTTATCATTCATATATATATATATATATATGTATATATGTATAGTTTTAATTTTTATTTTAGTTAAAAAATTTTGTCATTTTGAGTGTTTTTTTTAGATTTTTTTTATATGTCAATATAGTTTTTATTCATTTTTTTTTTCAGTTTTAGTTGTAGTTATTTTAGCACATCAAGTTAAGTTAAATGAAGGTAAATGTTTTCTTGGCAACTAGTTGAAGTCAAATAAATGTAAGTATTTTTTTGTTATTTTACTTTGAACGATAAAAACCCTAGTTCAGACTGAACGGTTTTGTTTTGTTTTATTTTATTGTGGAAAAAAACAGCAACTACCGATTCAACAGCGGCTGTCTGGACGGGACCATGTGAAAGACTGGATCTAGACATCACAATCATTTGAAGGCCACATTTATTTATCTTTCTCATTCTTTTCAGCTTTCTCGATCAATTTCCGTACACACAGTTGCACACAAACATATCATCAGCAACCAACTCATCAGCAAAATGTGAGTACAACATCCTCTCAAGTTACACATACGTTAGACAAGTATATAGAATTTATAAATTTGCAGAAGTTTATAATTCCCCTGAGAGTCATGGGAATGATGTGGAGCTAAATTTTTCTTATTAACGCGTATTACAATACAAGATATATTGCGGTATAGAGGATACAGGTACATTAACGGTAGCACTTTATTTTACAGTCCTGTTCCCTGTTTCCTGTTCACACTATGCACTTATCATAGCAATTACACTGACTGGGTAATAACTAGTTAGTAACCCTGAACCTATTCCTTCACCTAACCTTAACCCATATAGTTACCGTATATTACCCAGTACTTTCTTAGGTAAGTACACATAACATTGTGTACTGTAAAATAAAGTACAACCTGTGAAATAAGACCTAGCACAATGGCATAAAGGAAGGAATAGGTTTGACACTTGTGTTTGGCACAATCTTGCTAGTTTGCTATGTCATTAACACCAAAAAAACTAGGAGTTGAAGCCAGGTCAAAGAATTGGGGTTCTCAGTCTCAGAATACAGAAGCTTGGCAACAGCGCTCGAGCCACAAAAGTGAAGGGCCTTGACGGAGAACACTAGCAGCTACAGTCAGATTGTTGCGGGGGCATCGTGTTGTCGGTCAGTCTGGCGGTGGGCGTTCCCGTGGTAACGGCAGGGTCGCCCTCGAGTGTGTCTGACATCTTGTCGCAAATGATGTCGACCAAACGCTCAAATGTCTGCTTGACGTTGACGTTGTCCTTTGCGCTCGTCTCAAAAAACTCAAATCCTTTTGGGGAAGAGAGATTTACGGTAAACAAATGAAATATACCAGTTTAAAAAGTTTGGGGTTGACAAAATTTTAGAAATAGAACTCTCGTCATATTAATTTGATCAAACATAAAGTAAAATGATAATATTATGAGTTATTGTTACAAATTAAATAACTGTTTTCTACTTGAATATATTTTTAATATAATTAATCCTGTGATGTTACAGCTGATCTCCAGTCTTCAAAGTCACATGACCCTTCATTTTATTCTGATTTGCTGTTCAAGAAACGTATTATTATTATTATCAATGTTGAAAACAATGTAATATTAGTTTTTCCAGGATTCTCCGATGAATATACATTACTCACCCAGCTGTTCCGCTAGCAGTCTCCCGCTGTCCACATTCACTATCCTCTCCTCATCCATATCGCATTTGTTTCCTGCGAGGATCACCTGGGCATTGTCCCAAGAGTATGTCTTTATCTGGGTCGCCCTGACACGAGACGACACAAAAGCGAGCAGACGTGCTTGTCGTCATTACAAATGCCACAGGAACATCCTCTAGGACAAGATGTGCTAGACTCATTTTAAAACTTTGTCAGTTTAATTGTATGAGAAAGTCATCATGCCATAGAGAATCAATGGGGAATTCATGTCGAACACACTTGTTTAGATTCTGTCCGGTTTCTCATCTCTTTAGCAGCATGTTCTTTGTGTTTTCTAATTCAGAGATGTAATGGCACTTCATTAACACTACGAAATCACTTAAAAAAGGGTTGTTATTTCACATCTTCTTCTTTTTTTATTTGACTAATCTAACAGGATAAATCAATCTCCAGTGTAATTGAAATGAACAGTAAAATGTTTGTCTTACTACAGAGACATGATGGTGGGAGAAAAAATGCCCCCCCAGACCAGAGCCAATTAATGACTGCCTTGTGCTTTGAATTTTTTTTTTATTACAGAATTCATATTTTCTCGTTTTATTTGTCTTATCTTATTAGTTCTGTGTATAGAATGAGTAAGATATGGCTATAAAAAAAAGATCTGAGCTCGTGGTCTGCTGGCCTGGTAGGTCCCCCCCCCCCCCCAAGCACAAAAGTGAAACTCCGCCTATGTTGTATTCCCAGAGAAACTTTGCGCTCACTCGCAAACCTTTTGAGTTCTTTAATAGCGAGAATTTCTTGGGGGAATGCCTTTGTTTTCTTCGAGGAAACGCAAAGCTTATCTGAGAGAAAGCAGAAGCAACTCTCTCATATTTTTTATGGCTTCAGAAGACTTGACGGTAACACTTTACAACAAGGTTTCATTTGTTAGTTCATATGAACTAATGTAGTTGACATTTACATACACTTTTAAGATCAAAAGTCTGTTAACTTTATCAAAAACATCTATAAATGTTCATTAATGCACTAAATTATAAACTAACATTAACAAAGGTTAATACATCCTTTAAAATATTAATATTTATTGCTTGTTCTCATAGCTAATATTACAAATGAGATCTTAAAATACGGTAAACAATTTATTTTTTATTTTATTTTTTCCTTTTTTTGGAAAATACATCTTTTGTGTCCCAAAGAAGAAAGAGAGACTGGAATGACATGAAGGTGAGTAAATGATGAGAAAATGTGCAGTTAATTTGTTAAAAATATTTTCAAATATATAATTTGAAACAGTAAAATAATGGGTTTCCTAATATCTGTCTATAATAGTCTGTATCTGCTGGGATAAGAAAAAAATGGCTTCTTTGTAAAACTTAAGTAAAGATTTAGATACGACTTGAAAAAAATCATATAAAAGTTGAACACAAGCCCTTGCTTAAGTATAAATAAATATCATGCTTAAGTAATATTTTGTGTATACAGCATTGGAAAATAAGAAGAGATCTGTTTAAATTCATTCAATTTTACTGATATGATTCATGATTTTTATTTATAGATTTTGAGTCCAGGATCAACAGACATGAACCCATACAGAAGTGTCCTGAAAGCTCATGAATACTCCCGTTGAAAATGGGAGCTCTTCACACAAACTTACCAGTCCTGTACAGCAGCAAAAGACTCCTCATTAGTGATGTCATACATTAGGATGAAGCCCATGGCCCCTCTGTAATAGGCGGTGGTGATAGTCCTGTATCTTTCCTGGCCGGCTGTGTCCTATAAAAATAACAAGACCAGAGTTATTAGTCTAAAAAGAGATGCATCTCTACATGCATTTTGACTGAGATTCAGAACTGCTCGAGCCTGGGACAGACAAGTGGAGTCAAGACAGCAAACGTGTGAATGAATGAGCACTCGACTCTGAGATGGTGCTTTGTCACCTCTAAAAGTAGCAGCGCTTTCACTTCAAGACTAAAATAGAAAAGCGTGCCACAATCTGATGAACAGAACAGTTCTGCTGATGCTGACTTAAAGGCCTAGATAAGGTGACAATGGCTTATGTTCTCTTTCCATAAGCCAATGTTAATCATCACCCCCATGTGATGTTTACATTGCTCCTAGTGTGATTATCCAGCCCTTCAGTGCTTTACCAACCATGAAACATTGATGGCGAGTTAAAAAAAGAATTATAGTCCATGCATGTTATTTTTTTAATCATGGCTATTACGAAGTGAATGAGGCAGAAATTACCCAGATCTGAAGCTTGATCCTTTTGTCATTCTTATACACAGTTTTGACCTTAAAGTCGATGCCCACTGTACTGACAAAGGCAGATGTGAAAGTGTCATCCGCGTAGCGGAAGAGGAAGGAGGTTTTTCCAACACTGCTGTTCCCGATGATCAACAGCTTGAACATGTAATCAAAGTTTTGATCAGAGTTCTCCTTTTGTTTGCTGTCTTGTGTAGCAGCCATCTGTGAGAACACAAAGCCACGGTGTGATTAACAGATCAAAGGTTTACAGCCTCAACAATATCATGTGAACTCTTACAATAGTCAAGTCTAAAAATAGAAATATATTAATAAATTATAGATGAGTGTTTAATTAAAGACTCAGTCCTCTCTGTGTATTTTAAGTGTGGTTCTGTGAGTTTCAGCACTAGGAGCTGTCCATGGCTGCAGCATTTTTGAATTGAACCCATTTAATCCCACCAAACTGTATTTTAGTTGAAACGTTAATACATTTTGCACGAGAGTTGTCCACACTTTTTATATGTTTGCATGGCTGGTGCAAACAGAGACACGGCCAGATGTGATGACGATCAAAGACGATGTCTGTTTTTAATTAAAAACTGATTTTGAAGTACTATAATATTAAAGAAATGAACTCAAAATTAGGAAAAAATATACATTCTTATTGTTTACAACTTTCTATTTGGTCCTTATTGAGCAAATAAACAACTTTTGACACAATTGTGACCAAGATTAAAAAACATAACTTTAGAAACACTATGTGCTCTCTTACAGTAACTGGGAAACAAATGGGATTAAATGGTTTAATATGCACGCTATGATTCCCCACAGTGTTATCTAGGTAGGCAGCTCACTTGGTTTTGAGACACGGCCCACAGTGTGTCTCATTCCAGTCTGAGCTTTTTCAAAGGGGTCTGTCTCTTCAGCCAAGCCCTGGATATTAAAACCTCATAATAATACCCATAATGATGACTATACTTGATGTGAACCATAGAGAAAGAGTATCTGGAGCTGAATATAGAGCAAACCCGTATTAAAACAATATTATTTTATATTAACAACCAAGAATGTTTGAATGAGCAGCTCCTGTGAAGAAATGAGCTTTTACGGCTGAATGCTTTTCTCTTTCTCTGATGTTGCGTTTTATGAATTTAATTACCTAAAAACCTTTCACGACCGGTTAGTATTACGCTCGCTGTTAAAAGGCAAATCTGTTTTCTTTCCCTTTTTTTACAGTATGAATAAATTAGCCATTTAATTCTCTTTTTGCGTGGCTCTCCATTACGACCAAAGTGGCCACCAAACATTATATATTATGCGTTTCACACTTACCTTCCCGTACAACTCCATTGTTTCACACAGTAAAACCAATACAATAAACCGAGCTTGATTCTGATTTAGTCCTAATAAATTATAGTTTTTTTCCGTTTTGGAGAGGTGGAGTCGGCTGTTGGGATAAATATTGGACGCAGTGATGCTCGCAAAGGACGTCAGCAGCCTTTCTCCACCCATCCATTCTTCGTGTGAGTGCGGTCAGCCGACAGCAGGGGGCGCCGCTCTCTCTCTCTCTCTCTCTCTCTCTCAATCAGAGCAAAAACAGATTCATTCTTTCCCCGAAAGCGTTTATTTTTTTATCATTGATCAAGTTTCACGGTCCTCAGAATATTTTATTAGACGGATGTCTGAACATGCAGTACGTCAAAAGAAAGAACAGACACTTTGCTTTCTTCTTCTTCTTTAAAGTTTTATTCTAACTTTATGTATTCCTTTTTATAAACAGTTGAATATGGGTGTTTCATAAAAGATTAACATTTTGAGGATCATTCAGATGACATCCCTCAGAACCATGATTAAAACAGAAGGAGTAGATCGAGTCCATCAACACCCCTGATGCTTCACAGTCCTACAGCCCAACATCTTACATTCATGCATTTCTCAGACACTTTTATTGTATTCAAGAAACACATTGACATTTTAATCAGTTCTTGCTTTCCCTGTGAATCGAACCCAGGACCTTGACATTGCAAGCATCACACTCTTCTGTTTGAGCTACAGGAAAGCTTTAGGTTCTGAAAAAGTTTTATTCCATAACATTAGACAGTTTTGATCTAAATGCTGTTTACTGTTAGTGATCGCACATATGGATCTGCTTATATATGATATCGTTTGTTTTCGCTTCTTTCCCCTTCTGTTTTAATCAGGAGACTCCGTACTTTATCAGAAGATGCATACAGCGCCCCCTACCGTATAACAGGGAAAACACGTAAAAACACGGAATTTGTTTTCTCTGAAATGACAGGAATTACGGCACCGAAAGAGTTAAGTGACATACGAATCATAAACAAGTATAAACAATAGTACAAGTCAGTAAACACAGAACGTTCCCCTAACGTTCCCATATGTTTCCCGTTTGGTTATTTTTTGGGGGAACCAAAAAAGAACGTTCTGGATACATTTTTGTAACTTAAAGTGAACGTTCTGGGAACCATATATTGTTAACTGGGAATACAATAAATAATCTAAAAATAACACTCAAGAATGAACAAACAGGTAAAAGGTAAACAAAATACATTACTGATAGGTAACTTTTGAAGAATATGTTGTGAATTTCAAAAGCATGCGTTTTCCTTTTAATACTATTTCCCTTATTGTACTTGCATTTAATGTTGCTTTATCTAACTAATGTTAAAAATGTCCACTCGATTCAACATGGAAGTTTGTAAGTAACTAATATACACAAATAAGCCCTTACCAAAGGAGGGCAGCATGATATCATTAATATGAACGAGCTTGGCCTTCTCCATAGTAGAAACAGTGCCCGTCCCATTCTGGCACGCGCCTGTGTTGTTTACACCAATGTCACGAACTCCTCGAACTGAAACACGCAACATATACCTTGACATGTAAAAGGTAAACCGGCTATTAATTGTCGTTAGTTTGTGCAGGTGTTGGTTGTTTGTCTAAGAAAGTTGAAGTAAATGCATTCGTGCTTTTGTGAACCAAGCTTTTAGAGTAACTGAAAATAAGTTGTTTGCTGTGTACTAATTACTTGTCTTAAACTGTTTAGACGTTGTTTCTATTGAAACAATGGATTTGTAATGTTCTGGAGTAGTTGAAGAACTCCACCAGTACCTCACTTTTGACTGTATATTTATTGAACAACGACATAACATAACATAAGATTTTGTTTCGGTCGTCACAGATAATCACTCATAATCACTCAAAAATTTAAACTATTCCTAATAACCAAAAAAGGTGTAGGTTGAAGCCACTGCTTATTAACCCTCCCCCTTTGTACATAATTTTCAATCAAAAGAGCGTCACTTTTTCACAGATATAAATTAATATAAGACAAGAGAAAAGAAAGAAAAGAGAAAAAAACTAAACAAAACAACAAGGTACACATTTCAGATTCTATTATAATACAAATAAAAAAATTATACACATTGAATTAAATAATTATTTACTACATTGTTTTTAAACATTTTCTTGAATTCACAAAGTGAACTACGCAATTTTAAATCCTCCTCGACCTACATGCATGTGGATAAGAGGAAAAACAATCAAATAAAATGTGGCTTTCGACATGCAGGCCACATTTTTTTTAATATTGAGTCATGCATATTCTATCTATTTGCTTTTTCCACTAGTGGTCTCTCATGGAGGATTCAGTAGAGGTCATCCTTCTGCATAAAAGTTGCAAGCTCTCCCAACATACTCAGGAAAAGTCCCTTTTCACAGCAGCATCTGGAGCTTTGCTCGTGGGGGTTTATGGGCTCTGGACATTATTTGCACTTCCTGGCTTTCGGAAAGTGCCTACATGTCTCAAGGTAATATACCATATATTTTTCAGTTTGCTTTGTTAACCTATACATAGTAAAGAGCTGTCAGTAGCACTGTATTCGTTCTATACCCTGGGTGATATATTTTTAGATGGCAACAATCTGCACCTGGAAACAGTGGCTGTTTAGAGAAGAGAGTGAAAGTCAATCAATCAATTAATCACTGATATAAGTGAAATGAATATTGTCCAGGTGCCTTATTTGCCCTCCAGCAGAACACAGACCCAGAATGTAATGAAACTCCTGCATGGGAGAGCTGGGTGTCTGGCAGATCTGGGCTCAGGTGATGGACGACTGGTGAGTCTTTAACAATGAACTGAAAATCTTCCATATATGTTTATATATTGTACTTAACGGCAATAATTTTACATAATAACAAAAATTCCATAGCTTGGACATCTAAATCCTAATAATGTATTAAGCATTTAACATGTAAATCTCCAAGTGCTAAATGAGATTTACAGATGTTTTTTGCTTCTATTGTAAGCACTTTCGGTTTCAGACACCTCTGATGGCTTTCTGCAGATGACTACTTTCTCACCACAATGCATGGTGAGATGCTTAGCAACTGGGTGGGAGAGAAAATATGGAAAATATTCTAAAATATTTGGAAAATATACAGCTATTGATTATGTTGCATGACTTTGCTGGTAGGGGCTCTAGGGGCTTGGCTTTCTGAACTGAAACAACTTATCTGCGCCCTATTTTTACAGTGATCTCACGCCATGATAATGGCCAATGAGCTTCCTTTTTTGTGTTCCAAGTTAGATCCCATTAAAACTCTATTAGGCTCAGATTTGGAAGGAAAAATATTTTTCGCCTGTTATGAATTATAGCAAGAATAATTGGTCTTGCATTTGACGGTATTCCTTGGGGTTTCTGTTATATACCAGACTTTATGTCCGAGTCTAGCTGACATAAATATCTCAGAACCTGGTTCTGGTCTGGCCTGGATGTGTTTTGTAGGTATTTGCTGCCACTGTAGAGGGTTTCCAGTGCACTGGCTTTGAAATCAATTATATCCTGACTGGATATGCCAGAGTCAAAGCAAAGTGGAAGGGAATACCATCCAGCACTGCCAGTTTTGTAAACCAGGACTTTTGGAAGGTAAGGTATTGTTAAAAGTGAAGTGTTATTGACTATATAGCTGATTTTCAACTGTCTTCCGTTGTTCAGTCAAACAATTAATCCACCCTTTTTAGTTAATGTTGCTGTTTCACAAACACAGTGAAAGCAGTGTTGAAGAAGTTATTACATTTTTCATAATAATCTAAAGGGGGAAAACTACTTCAGAATTGTACTGGAAAGTGTGGATCCACAATGAACAGTGATTGGTGCATAAACTGCTCAGACTAGTCTTACAAGTTAGTCATCTATTTTCTTTCTTCAACACTGAGCCTAACTATTTAAAGTCAGTTAAATAAAAAGGTAAATCTGAAGCGGAAAAGTGAGATTACTTATTGTCTAACTGCTAGCTGCTCAAACTTAATTATTAAGACGGTCCTAACAGGCTGAGTTTATGCAACTGGACCCAGTTGTGTGCCAAAATTACTGATTTTGAGAAATCTGTTACTAGAAGTTGCTTTTTATTGAATGTTCGTGCAAAAATGCACCTGGTGCTTGTAAGTATGCATATAATATTAATTTTATAGCGGGTTGTTTGAGTCATTAAGGATCAAGAACTACTGATCTAATTCCACATTGTGTTGAAAACGTCTATTGAGACGTGTATTTCATTTCTAATTTGGTTTCACATGTCCAAGTGTTGATGATTCAATTTTACCATTTCCTTTCACAGACCAATTTATCCAAATATAACAATGTGACTGTTTTCTTGGCACCCGGAGTGGTATGTACGCGCAGATGTCCTTGCTCCATTTATACTGAGCTGATAAAAAGACAATTTGAGGGCCGTTTTTCAAATAGAAAAGATAGTACAGTAGAGTTACAGTTTGAAACATTTTAAGAGATTTTTGTCTGTTTGCCAGTACAATGTGCTTTGTGCTCTACAGATGGAGGTGTTGGGAAGGAAACTGGAGAAGGAGTTACCAGATGAGGCTCGTGTGATTGCCTGTCGCTTCCCATTTCCTGACTGGACTCCTACAGCCACTGAGGGTGAAGAACTAGATCAGGCCTGGGCATATGACATGAATGTCATACGGAAGCTTTCAACAAACACTAACATGGGATGAGGAGAAAAACACCTTTCCTTGTGTCAGAATACTTTTGTTTTTTAGCACCACCTGAAAGGTACCTGTTACTTTTAAAAGACATGCAAAAATGTTTATAAGTAAATGCAAAGTATAAAGTTTATTATTACAGTGATCCCCCGTTTATCGCGGTTAATGTGGACCGGAACCCCCCGCGATAGGTGAAAATCCACGAGGTAGGACCAGCCAATCAGCTCACGGGATACATCCACTCGTGCTCTCATTCGTCGATCTTGCGCCGGGAACCAATCACGTGTCTTGTCTGAGTGCCGTGGGTGTGTACAAAGCCTCTGAGAGTTTCACTCTTTGTCTGGCATCCTGGGAAACAATTTCTCTTGCGCATCACGATGAAACAACGCTGCTTTCCGCGATATGGCGGTATTTTAGAATTTTTATTTTTCAATGAATATTTTTGAAAAATTTACGATGCACTGAGGCCGCGAAACTTGAACTGCGAAGTGGCGAGGGATTACTGTACTTGTTTTTATATTCAACACATTTTTTCATACTGTTCTGCTACCACAGAGAGGTTTGACGACAAATGGCTGGTGTGTGTGTTGTAAAATTCTAAACTATACTGTTAAATAAAGAGCCAACATGACCTTACTGCTAATAAACTGCTCGTATGATTTGATTTTTCTTTTAAAATTTCCTAGAATAGAGAATGGATAAAAACATGTGTTTCTACTTACATTATATTTCCCATAAATTAAGAAAATTACTTGTTTTTTTATTTGTTTCATTATTCTTTTTTTTTCTTTAATTGCTTGGGTTGAATAATTGAGTGCAGTCAACATTACTTAAAAAATAATAATAGAAATGAGGGAAATTAGAATTTTTCTTGCTTCCCTTTCATGCTGTAGAAAGGTTGGAAAAATGATATTTTTAAAGGTTGTGACACTTTTTTTAATGAAGAAAACACAGTAAAAAATGATTCGATAATTCAAATAAAAAATGTAATAGAATTTTAAATCTTTGATCTTAATGTAAAAAAAATTATATTACAATGTTCGTGCGTGATTTTAATGATTAAAACCAGTCAAGATGATCAAGACCTCTGATGTTAGACGTTCCAAAATACTGATGTTTCAGGTATTTAAAATAATGCAACAAAAATGTTATTCTAATATATATTATATTTATTATATATTATATTTGCAAATACATAATGTTTTTTACTGTAACATGCCAGATGTTGTAAGTCTCTGACCACATGGTGGTGCTCTGACACTCCTCTATGAATCAGACGAATTCTTACATAAGTAAGAACGTACAAATGACTTTACGATGGTTTATTTATTGAATATCAATATTTTGTCAATATGCCAGTGCTTATTCGGTTTGCATATATGGCATACAATGACGCCAATTTACCACTGTCTGTAAGAGATTGAAGTGTGCCTACATGAACCATTGCATTTATACGTTTGGCAGACGACTTTATCCAAAGCGACTTACATTGCATTCAAGAAACACAATGATATTATAATCATTCTTGCTTTCCCTGGGAATCGAACCCATGACCATGGTCTTGCTTGCGCCATGCTCTACTGTTTGAGCTACAGGAACGCTAGTGCACAGACAGACGTGATTTGTCTGCTATAATCTGTCTAGTTGGTGTCTAGGGTGTTTAATAATGGATACAGTGAGGTAGTTCGCGGATGACTATACGCCAGACATCACGCGCCATATAGGGTCTTCCCCTGTCGTGACGTAGTTCGTGTAGAGGCGCGCGCGCGGGCGCTGAGGTATAAAAGCAGGAGACGAGCCGCTACAGCAGCACTGTGAAAGCACAGTTACTGAGTTATGGAGACACTAAGGAATACCTCTTACCCAACTATAACAGCACAAAACGAAAACATGTGTGAGCTCAATAAGATAAGTGAGCAAGGATGGAAAAATCCAGAGGATAACAGTCGGACGGGCACAGAGTATTCCAGAATCATTACAGACCCCAATACTGGGAAATGTTACTGCCGGGGAAAAGTTCTGGGAAAGGTAATGGACTCATAAATAATCCTTATATTATTTAAAATAAAATATTTATGATGCATTGAAAAGTTATGTGGAAAAACAATCATTGTATTTGTGCATGACTGCATTTCTTTTGATTAAATTCTTATATTCTATCTATCTATCTATCTATCTATCTATCTTTTAGTCTGTCTCTCAGTCTGACTATATTTTTCTCTCATTTGTCTGTCTGTCTATGCTCTGGTTATACCTGCATTGCTTCTTGAAAATCTCTTTATGTTGTTTAAGTGTATACTTATGTTTCTGTATACCACAGGGAGGCTTTGCAAAGTGCTATGAAATGACCGACCTGTCTTCAAGTAAAGTCTATGCAGCCAAAATCATCCCGCATACCCGTGTGTCCAAACCGCACCAGAGAGAGAAGGTAGGACAGGCACATGGTATATGTAAATAAGATTGCTTGAGTGATTGAACGAGACCCCTCACTGACGTTTTGTATTCTGTCGTTCCAGATCAACCGAGAGATTGATCTGCACAGAGCTCTCAGCCACAAACACATAGTGCATTTCTACCACCACTTTGAAGACAAAGACAACATATATATTCTATTGGAGTACTGCAGTAGAAGAGTAAGTATCTTTTTTTTTTTATGTTTTAAAGTGAGGAATTCTACCATAATATATATAATGCAAATGACTGTGTGCTAACTGACTCCTGGTAATATTTTTTAGTCACTGGCCCATATACTGAAGGCACGTAAAGTCCTAACAGAACCTGAAGTGAGGTATTACCTAAAACAGACCGTGTCTGCTTTAAAATACCTTCACGATTTAGAGATCCTGCATCGTGACCTGAAACTAGGTATGCATGCATTCACACACTTGCATGATGTCTATTAACATTCTGTCAGTTCATAATTAGTTACATTTTTCATGTTTTATCACCCTAGGCAACCTGTTTGTGAGTGACTCAATGGAACTGAAAGTGGGAGATTTTGGGCTGGCTGCCAAACTGGAGCCAGTCAGCAACAGACGTAAAACGATCTGCGGTACACCCAACTACCTGTCCCCGGAAGTGCTGAACAAACAGGGCCACGGCTGGGAGTCTGATGTGTGGGCTCTGGGCTGCGTCATGTAAGTTTGTCACCATCAGATCCGAGGGCTTCCTCTATACACTATATTTGTAAACTGCACAGTATGAATAGGCAATGATTTCAAGATTCAGACTCGCTCTCTATGAATAATTGCTGCTTGAATTTCATGATAGCAGCACATGTAGCATAATTTAGTCAAACTTATGAACACAAAATAGTTTCTGAAGAATGTGCTGCTCTTGTAAAAATAATAAATGGTCTCGCCCAGTGTATAAAGTCTTTTAAAGATATTGAAATTTATATTGTTACTTACTGTTAAATAAGTGAATAACAGCTTCTGTCTGACAGACTAGCTATCATATGACTACTTTATGGTGCTTATGCATTGTTTTTGAAGCTTGACAGCCACTGTCCTCATTCAGTTAATTTTATTAAAAAAGAACAACCCTAATATTATCAAAAAACAGTTCAAAAACCATTTATATAATGACGTTGAGTAACTTTTGACTGAACTATTATTTTAAATCCTCATTAATCTTACATTCATCTTCTTTTTCAGGTACACCATGCTCCTGGGAAAACCTCCATTCGAGACCACTAACCTGAAGGAGACATACCGCTGTATTCGAGAGGCCCGTTACACCCTCCCGGCCTCCCTCTCTCTCCCTGCCAAGCAACTTATTTCCGGCATGCTCGCACAGAACCCTGTGGACCGCCCACACCTGGACGGCATCATTCAGCATGAATTTTTCACCCAGGTAAGTTTATTTGCAGTACAAGTTTCAGTATAGCCAAGCAGTTGGAGTTTTTGGTCAACGTTTTTGTCGTGATTTGCCACAGGGCTTCATGCCGGAAACTCTACCTGTCAGCTGCTGCCATTCTGCCCCAGACTTCCACATTTCCAGTCCAGCCAAGAGCTTCTTCAAAAAGGCAGCTGCGGCTCTTTTCGGCGGCAAGAAGGACAAAGCCAAGTACTATGAAAATATAAGTAAGTGCTCTTTTTATTTAACTATAGCAACAATCATTTCAGATGAATCCATGAATAACTGTTTATCTCCCAACAGATCGGCTAGCCAAAGAAGAGGAAGACATATTCAAGCTCCGTCAAGACTTCAGAAAGACTGCCATCAGTCATCAAATTACTACACACTTATCCGAGGTGAGCATTGTTCTCTTTATAGCAGACTATAAAAAGGAATTCATCACCAGCTCTGAGATATTAATGAAGGTTAAGTGTTTGGTCATTCATGACACGCATATGCTGCAATTTCTCCTCTTTAGGAAGGAGGAAATCCGTCAGCACCTACAAGAAAACCTGTTACCCAGGCAACTGCCGGAAGGCCGCAGACAAGAGATACCATTCACTTGATTGTTAGAGGCAGCCTGGGCAACTGCAGCAGCAGTAGTGAATGTAAGTGTGTGTTTGTGTGTGTTTCACATGTTCGGTCTGACTCCAGCTCATTAGTATCGCAAGCTGATGCAATGTATCCTGCTGTCTCTCTGCAGGTCTTGAAGACACCACCACTGGCACTGTGGCAGAGGCGGTTATTAGTGTTCTGAGAGGCTGTCTTGAACACATGCCTAAAGGTGAATAAGACACATTACACTCCACACTCAGGATTCTCTATGCCAGATCCATTCTGTAGAGTAAAGAAAATGTGCATCTTTGCATCTAAAAGTACTTATTCGTTTCCCACAGCGGACAGCCTTCCCAGAGGAAATGGTTGTAATAGTTTGAAGTGGGTGACTAAGTGGGTTGACTACTCCAACAAATATGGCTTTGGCTATCAGTTGTCTGACAACACAGTAGGCGTCCTGTTCAACAACGGAATGCACATGAGTCTCCTCTCTGACAAGAAGTAGGTGCTTCAAGTTGACTGTTTGCTAACTCACTTCCGCTCAATAAAAAAAAAAAAAAATCAACTCCAAACAAGTGTTCATGTGTAATGCCAATCTGATTCATTTCTGAAGTAGCCAAACGTTATGCAATACGCATTCACGAAGCAGGGGCTTACCAATATGCATAAACTAGGGATGCACCAATATTCAAATTCAGCCTATGTATGTTTTTAAATTATATACTATATTTTATCAAATGAATATTGAAAAGTAAATGTAATAATATTTAACAATATAATTGTTTTAGTTTGTTTTTAATCAAATAAATGCAACCTTGGTAAGGATGAGAAATATCTTTAGGAAACAACCAAAAAATCTTACTGGCCTGACTTTTGAATGGTAGTGCATATTCAATATGCCCAATATTATTCCCTATGATATCCATCTGTAGTCCTCGGCATAGTTTCTAGGTGATCTTCCGAAGGGAAGGAAAATTGCATTTCCTGGAAATGTCAGTTGAATGACGAATGGCATTATACATCAAGAGCAGCATTATTCATAGACCTCATATATACAGTGAGCATTGTGTTGCATTGGTAAATCTGTTATTATTGTTTTTTAGGACTGTTCATCAGTATGCTGCGCTTGGCCAGAAGTCTGTTTTCTCTGTTATTGAGGCTCCCGAGTGTGCAGTGGCCCAGGTCACCATCCTCAAGTACTTTGCCCACTACATGGAGGAGAATTTGATGGATGTGAGTGCTCTCTTATTTTAATCCCTTCTCTTTGTATTCAGCTTTGATTGTGTTACAGGTCTAAAAGTCATAGACTTGACACTCTAGTCTAGACGTCAGGCTGTACAAGATGCTGATGTGTTAATGTTGTTTATCCTTATTTTTCATCCAGGGAGGGGATGTGATGACTGAACCAGATACCCAGAAGAACAGAATATATCTTCTGCAGTGGTTGAAATCAGACAGAGCTTTATTGATGCTTTTCAATGATGGCACATTTCAGGTAATATTATGGTCATCTTTATTTTCTGAAATTCCTTTCATCATTCTGTCAACTTACTTTGTTCAAGATAGTAAATGTGAATTGTAACAAAGGGGAGAAAGCATTTTGGAGCATGTGGTCTCCATTCACATTCATTGTATAGAAAAGATAAGGATGAACATCGTGTCTAACATAAAAAAATAATGACATGAGGGTAAAGGATGACAGAATTGTCCTTCTGGCTGAACTATTCCTTTAATGCAGCAGTAGATAACACATAATTTTCAAATGTTAGCAGAACTTTATTCCCCATGTAAAAAGCTACTTTCTAGTGCTCTCTGCGCCCATCACAAGCTCTGGGTAGTTATCAGTCATGTCTGTCTGTTCAGATAAAAAGCTGTGTACACTATAGCACTGTGGGAAGAAGAAGGTCACAAACCCTGCTGTAATAACATCCTGCATCCTGTTAGGGCGTTTCAAGAATAACAAAGCCTTTTTTCTCCATCTTCCAACAGGTGAACTTCTACCACGACCACACCAAGCTCATCCTGTGCACACAGCAGGACGAATACCTGCTGACGTACATCAACGAGGAGCGAACCTCCACCACCTTCCAACTGAGCACGTTGCTCGGCACGGGCTGCACCGCGGATCTGCGGAGTCGTCTGGAGTATGCCCTGAACATGCTGTTGCAGCGATGCAACTGAGGCCGACAGATGAGAAGAACAGTTGGCCACTGACTCAGCAAGAACTGATGATTTCAATGCAAGGGCATAAAGGAGGAGTTGTTGAAATGAATGTCAACTGGATGGAGCGAGCTATGGAAAGGTCTTCATTAACTAAGACAGACTTTTTCAGATTTTAGTGAAAAGGAATGATTTGATGAAAAGATTATTGAGAGGAAAGAAAATCTGGGCTGGGACCAGGGATCCCTTGACGAGAAACCGACTACTTGTGTGTGCATGTAATAATCTGCCAAAATGATTGCCAAATCATATTTATTGTGTACATAATTTCTTATTTATTTATTTAATTAATAAAATCCAAAAATTCTAAAATTGTGATTTATTTTATTTTAGGCTGTAAATATACTGTATATACTGCAAAACATACATACACGCACACACACACATATATATGAGGAGACAAAACATCATATATGGTGCATGTATGACGTCAGAACACTTAGACTAATTCACCACTGGTTTTGTTGAGATTTTCCTATGGGGTTTTATAATGCCGTTTTTCTATTTATGTATAAAATAAAGCCTGTGATAAACATTACTTGACTATACTTTGACGTATACTTTCAGAATGTATTATAAATTACACAATACATAGACCCAAAAGCAAACATTTGAAGCAGTTATATTCATTTTTGTAATCGTAAATTACATTAAGTTACAAATTACTAATTTTTATAATCGTAAATTACATTAAAATTAAGTAACTAGATTAGACGTTGTGGCGTGACTGTATGAAAACTCAGAACAAAATATCATCAAGTTGTTTAACTTTATTTTACTCATAAACTGAGAAACCCCATTATAAAACTGCGTCATGATCATGTTGAGTGGCGGATGTCCACAATCCAAACCTTGAACAAGTACACTCTCTGCACTATGCCACTTCAGTAGTAGAATCAGCATCATATTTGCTTGGTCAGAAAAGCAAGCCTGTGTTCTCAGACTGTAGGGACATTTGAGGTAATTTAGTTTTCTATAGAAAATAACATGAAAAGGACAAAGAACTCATGAATAACCATGTCAACATACACGCTTGTGCAACCCTCAAGGTCTACAAAGCAAAACCAGGAATGTATTTAGCTATAACGTCGATACTAATATTGTAAACAATCTTTAGTAGTGAATACTGACTCAAAAGATATGGCATAGACAATGCTGAAATTAAAAGAAATTGTATTCTATTCCGAATTCAGTTTGACTGATGAACCCATGTTATGGTTTGGTTTAATGGGCTCCTAGATAGTGTTGGATGATTATGTTTGTTCGGAGCATTTTGTTTTGTAAACGTGGCACAGTGTAATGGAGAGTTTGCATAGAAATGTGTTGAAAAATGAAGCAGCCAACTTTATTGGTTCTGAAGGCCACCTGCATTATAAACCGTAAGTAAACTATTTTATAATGCTTTGTCTGTAAATTACGGTTTCATAAGGTAAATGTTTTCAAAATACTTTCTTGCAATAGTAGTGCAGTAACAGTAGGCTTTCACACTGTTTCCTATGCAATGACTTTAGCCAATCATAATTGTGCCTTTTTACTGACAAGACTTAAAAGTGAAAGTTTATCCCTTAAAAGCGGATCATTTGAATGAATATAAAAGCGGGGCAGAATGAATATTAGAAATATATATAATTTTTCAAATAGATTTAAATATTGTGGAAAATCTTTATTAATGTTATAAGTAACCCTCAGGGAATAATTTTCAAATAATAATAAAAAGATCCATGCCATGACCCATTTAAACGATGCCCAATTGGCACTAACGGGTCTAAAGTGTGCCAAGAAAACATCCCCACACCATTACACCATCACCACCAGCCTTTACAGTGGTAACAAAACATGATGGATCCATGTTCTCATTCTGTTTACGCCAAATTCTGACTCTACCATCTGAATGTGTCAACAGAAATCGAGACTCATCAGACAAGGCAACATTTTTCCAGTCTTCAACTGTCTAATTTTGGTGAGCTTGTGCAAATTGTAGCCTCTTTTTCCTATTTGTAGTGGAGATGAGTGATACCCGGTGGGGTCTTCTGCTGTTGTAGCTCATCCGCCTCAAAGTTGTGTGTGTTGTGGCTTCACAAACACTTTGCTGCATACCTCGGTTGTAACGAGTGGTTATTTCAGTCAAAGTTGCTCTTCTATCAGCTTGAATCAGTCTGCCCATTTTCCTCTCACCTCTAGTATCAATAAGGGATTTTCGCCCACAGGTCTGCCGCATACTGGATGTTTTTCCCTTTTCACACCATTTTTTGTAAACCCTAGAAATGGTTGTGTGTGAAAATCCCAGTAACTGAGCAGATTGTGAAATACTCAAATACCCATCTGGCACAAACAACCATGCCACGCTCAAAATGGCTTAAATCATTAAACATTCAGTTTGGAGTTCAGGAGATTGTCTTGACCAGGACCAACCCCTAAATGCATTGAAGCAACTGCCATGTGATTGGTTGATTAGATAATTGCATTAATGAGAAATTGAACAGGTGTTCCTAATAATCCTTTAGGTAGTGATGGCCAAATGAGGCTTCCTGAACCACTGAGGCTTTCCAGCCCATTGGTTCACCAAAAGGTTCATTTACCCGAAGCCTCATGAAACAGTGTGCTCCCTAGTGTCACCTTCTGTGCAAAGCAATGTATCGTACACAAATCCATTCATCCTGAGCAACCAAATTATCATAGTGTGGGCACACCCTTTTTCTATTGCCTGTGTATTAAATAAAGTATTTTACTCTGCTTGTATTAACCTATGCACACACAACTCACACAAACACACAGCTTTGTGTTAAACTATTCAGTAGTTCTTTGGGTTAGTGATAACAGTGAATGCCCCAAATGATTGTAAAGAAATTATTGTGAGTGCACAATAATATTACATATATTATTATATACATTACAATAATATTATAAATATTGCAGTGCTGATTGGGAGTACAATATTGCAGTGCTTATGGGACTGGAATTGTGGAACAGCAAACTGCAAGGGTTGACACCCAAACACCCTTTCACAGGGCACCGATGATGCTGGACAATATAAGAACGTTTGCACTAGACCAACTTTCTAAGCGTTCCCTAATACAGTCTAGTCTTATAATTATAATAATAATAATAATAATAATAATAATAATAATAATAATAATAATAATAATAATAATAATAATAATAATAATAATAATAATAATAATAATAATAATAGTAATAATAACAATAATAGCAATGTTATATATAATAATAACACTGCTACTAATATAGGCTATAAATATATATAGGACAGGAGAGAACCTTATTGGCTAAATGAACCATAATTAAAATGTCAACATTACATGTTATACTTTATTGTAACGTTCGCTTTAATGTAAAAAATAATGAAATAACATTTCTAGTCAAAAAATAAAAACCCGCCAGTTGCATCAAAAACCATCCCAAATTTTTAACAACCAGCGGAATGCATTTCCCCCGGTCGGACGTGACCAAAAGGAGCCCGATTGGGCGTGAACCCGCTCAATCTGGCAACACTGCACAAGAGGCGCGAGGTTTTGAACCACCTTTATGCGGAAGCGACACTCAGAATGAAGCAATGACGTAATCAACAGAAACCGAGGCCTCGTTTGTCATCGTCACGTGATTTTCGCGGAAACGATACACGCTTCGAATCGGGGCTATCACTACCTTTAGGTGAGTGTATTTTAAAGAATGTCAGTAACTAGACAGTTACTTATTGATTTCATTGACTAGTGTTTTTTTTTCCTACTATGGAAATTAATGGGTGCCATCACCTCAAACCCAAAAAATGTTTGGAACAACTTGAGGGTGAGTAAATGATGACAAAATGTTTGTTTTTTGGGTGAACTATCCCTTTAAGTAACACCATTAAACAGTTTACATAATGACAAAGAGGGCAAGGCCCATCGTTAAACAGCTTCCGTGTAGTTACTTAAACACATGGTAAACAACCATGATGTCAACTTTCTAGATGGAACATTGCACTATTATTTTGAAACAAGTCGAATGAATGACACACGACTTTGCACAACAAACAAACTATACTTCCATCTTACAATTAAAGAAAGCTTTTGAGGCAAACTCCCAGGATGAGTAAGGATATTACCCAGCCACACCTCAAATGGACAATTACAAATATTACTGGAATATCTTATATCAATGGAGTATATTTAGCCACTTTTATCTTAGGAACCAAAACTCCACAATCAGGCAGTTGTCTGAATGACAACCCAAAAGTTCACTGTTTTGATGTCATTGTTAATGTGAAATTTGTTTCTCAGCCCACTTGACAGGTTATCTTGAATGGAAATGAATTAGCTATTAAAGAAACATCTAAAACCGTAAAATTACACTAATGAAACTACCGGTAATAGGTTTGTGTTTGTCCTCGACATACTCCCAGCAGACATTTGTACCGAATTAAATACAGTACAAGAATACTGGAATTTCTTGCTCACTATATTTTTCAATATTAGCACATTGACATCATCCGTATTTCTAAAAACCTTGTCAATTTCAAGCATCAGTGCTTCTATAAATTCCTACAGGAAATAATCTTTTGCTTCTTTACCATGCATACTACTCTTACAGGACTAGATTATGTTTCTCCCTGACCTATGCAAAAAATAAATCTTAACAACCCAAATCTTCTGCAAGGATGACTCACATACTTTTTAAAAATTCTCTGCCAATTCCACTGGTAAGCAAGCGTCTCCATTGATGTGTATGCTGTGTTTGCATGCGTACTGATGGTGTGTGTGGGTGGGTGTGTGTATGCATATGAACACCAGCGTTTGTTCTGGCGTGCGTTTATGCATATGTCCGTGTGCGACGAATCTTCTGAAGTCATGACACACAGTTTACGCACGTGTTTCACTGATGTGTGGGCTTCACAGATTCATTGCAGGCTTGAGAATCTGAAATATTGTTTGGTTCAAGCTCTCTATCATTTCCCAAATTGATCCATCCCTCATATTTCACATTTGACATTGTAAGGGTGGAATACATCTTGAAAGGAAAGTTGAAGGGGAAATAAATCAATAATCATGACTATTCAGGCACTTGAACTTCAGCTGAAAAATTTCACAAGCCCACTCTCCACCACACTGTGAGATTGCTTAGGGAGAAATGTAATGGGATTAGAAGGTAAAGAAAGAGTTAAAAGTGCATGGAGGATACATTGGAGCGATCTGATGTAGGAAGATGAAACATTTTCAAATTGAATTCGGATAAGGCATTGCAATCACTCGAGTAATCAACTCCAACAACATACTTGACATTTTGATCAAAGGAAAATGCTCTCAGATACCAGGAAAGGAGTTTTATAACAATAGTGCTGTATAACTCAAAAAGGGATATTTCACGTTGGTTCCTTGCCTTCAGTCTTGGGGGAAGAATTCCTTTGGGCCCAAAATCACATGTATTCCATGTGGAACCAACCCAATTGGCAACATTGTCTTACTATGAATAACTTTCCTGTTTCTGAAAATGCCAAAGCTGCCCACATTCGCACACACACACACTGGCTTCACATTTGCCTTACAAGCCCAATCTAGTTGATGACGTCTGAAATCATATCTTGAAAGAACTAAGTATCTTATTTATAAAACAGATACATTATTTTAGACATCATTTCTTTTCAAAGGATTGACAGGGATGTTCAACCTAAGGCATGTCTGAACAGTTTTTGCAATTGCAAACCCTTTAGAAAAATAAGTTTATTCAAATGTCCTATTAGAATACTATAAGTACAATGTTTCCATACCCACTGTACATGCATAAAGTTGAACATTAGTATACTTAATGAAATTAACGAGAAGTATGTTTCCTTTTCATAAGGCAATAATGATGCAATGTCTTACTTTAACTTAATAAACTGATGAATATGGTCTCATTGTTAAAAGAGAGCTGCAAAAGAGAGCCTTGCAAAGACGTTCTGTGGTGCTATTTTGGTACAGTGATGGAATCAGATGGTGATACACCATGTTACGGAGTGATTCGCATATTTATTTACCATGGTAGCCAACTGCTCATTAAAGAATACTATGATACTACATATATGGACAACTATAGGCTAAAAATTTGGGTTTGGTGGGTTGTTTTAACCCAAATTTGGGTCGAATATAGACAAACCCAACCAAATGTGACCCAAAGCTTTTAGAGTGTTTTATTTGGAAATACACTAAAATATTACCAATAAATTAGCTGTTTTTTTTAGTTATATATATATATATAGTAATGATGCTCAACTGTTTTACCCGCACATGAATAATTTACAGTAAAAAAATGTATTTATTTTTTTACTGTAAATTATTCATGTGCGGGTAAAACAGTTTTGAGCATCATTACTCCACTCAACAGTGTCACATGATCCTTCAAAAATCATTTTAATACAGTTAATCTGTAATATCTATCCGTAATATCTTTTGTGTAAGCTGTGATACATTATTCAGGATTATTTGAATAATATAAAAAGAATAAAAAGGAATAAAAAGCAATAAAAATCAATTTGAAATCATTCTTTTGTAACAGTGTATTTACATACCTTTACATTTTGATCAGTTTAATCCATGCTTTCTGAATAAAATTATTAACTGCCATTAAAATATCTTACTGTCCTCTAACATGTGAACAGCAGTACATGTACAAATATTATATGGTATTGCCAATGTATAATGTCCAAAACACATGGTATACTGATGGTAATACCATGGTACAGATGGTAATACCAAGTGATTACTATATCAACTGGTAAAAAGGTACTGTGCTACATGTGGAACCAGCACCAAACAAATGTACTAAAACTATTCTTTTTCTTCTATTCTAGTTTTCTCAGCCTTAAAAAGACCTGAAATTTCCAAATCCCAGAGGCATGTTGACTGCCTGAACCATTTGAGGTCAGAGAAATAACATTTCAAATGTTATCAGTGAAATCTGTATTTGTCAGAGCTTTTGGAGTATAGCGATTTCCCCCTTAGGCCACCAGTGGTCTGAACACATCTCAGAGGATTGCCATTTAATTACCAGAAAAGGTTCAGCGGTTGCTCACAGGAGAAAAGCTGTCTAAAATAACTAAAATAGTACGGAATCATGCAGCATATGGGAATCTCTGCTGATAGCAGCACCAAATTAATGTTTAATCTGAAATTGTTTTAAGAGCAAGGAATGGTTACACCGGATTGATCTTAGTTCTGAGATGTAAATTTACTCTTGTTGTCAAACTGTGTTAGCTTACAGAAGAAAGTTCCCAACAACACATGCCAGCTTAGATAAAACTCCCAGTGAAATACTGGAGAACATGCTTAACGTAAAGAATTTGTGCGCAGCAGCTCACTTCTTAGCTTTGGATACACCCAAGACAAACACGCAAGTTGGAAAGTTTCTGTCAACAGTGGCACAACTAACAACATTGGTGTGTATTTAGTCTGTGAAATCCTGGACATGCATCCTAGTGGATATCCCTTGTTGTCATTCGGAGGGACGAACAGTACTGTGGGTGTGTGTGTGTGTGTGTGTGTGTTTGGCATTCAGCTGGCACATTTTGTATTGCATGCATTTTTTTTTATCACCGTGCATGAATCGTTCATGTAATCAGATCTTCCAATTTTACTGATCTTTTGCTATTGTTTCCCATTAGGTTTCACGTTTTGTCCTGTGGGGAAGTTTCTTATTACTGAAAGGTAGTTTGAGGGCACATTGATAGCTCAAATTTTAGGAAAAGATCTCCTACTGGCGATCTGCAGGGCTGATGCTCTATAATTGAGCACAGATGATGCTCAGCCCACTCACTGATTTGTGGTCCACACCGTGCCCCTGGCAGGTTTGTGAAGTTTTTGAACATGTGACCTTTTGTTGCCCGTGGACGACCCCAAATCTAGCCAGTATCAATAGAAAACTGGACTTAAACTGGTAAAATAAATGCTTATTATGCATTATTGCTTGTAGCACATCGCTCTTACCTTGACGCAAGGGGATGGGTGGGTGTGCGTGTGTGATTCATACAGAGCTCGCTGTCTGTGGGCAGAAATTGATCATGTCTGCTTGAGCTTTTAACGGAGGCAGACAGAATCCTAGATCTTCCTCATTAAGGTCTGGGAAGGATGTGTCAGGAACAGACATGTTGAAGCCCCCCTCAAATGACACACAACCCAAACAGCAGCTGAAACACTGCAAAAGCACCGGGAGCCGTTGTGCCATGTCAGTATGTCACATCTGGTTTGTGAGCTCAGATGCTGTGGCCAGAGGCTTTATCTTTCAATAAACTGATGTTCTCATAATCGTGCTCATGAAATACTCTACGGCTGACACTCTGGTGTGCCTGTCCAGGTGCTTGGAAACTGTAAAAAACAAAGTATTCAGCACCGGGAGTGGGTTCAGAAACTTTATGTAGTTCATAAACCTTATGTAAATAATGAGACGCTTTGTGTAAGCACGTTTATGAAACATTCATCTTCCCTGCGCTTGGAGGGCTCAGGCAACTCTTAGCATATATGGTTCGGTTTGGCTTGGCCGACAATAAAACAAAGACAATTCTAGTTCAGGAAGCCAAGGGATGTTAACTCTTTACAATGAAGAACTGCAACTCCTTTCACAAAATGGCATTCAGAGCAACTTAACCCTTCAATTGTGTTTGTGTATGAGAATGCCTTAACCTTAGTTTTCACCAAAATAACGTTACTGATAATGTAACATTACTTACACTGTAAAACAGTGGTAACTGCTTGTGTTTTTCAATTCACGTGGCTTGTTGTGGAGCGGTGTATTTAGAGCCCCTTAGCAACGGCCTAGCAACAATGTTAAAAAAAGCACTCCAAAAACTTTTGCCATCGCATTGCGATGCCTTAGCAACAACATAGCAATAACAAATACTCTGTTACGAGTATTCTTCACAACTTAACAGCATGCTAAGAAAACCTTTCCAACTGCATAGCAACACCTTAGCAACATTAAAAATTGTTGCAACTACAAAGCAATGTGCTAACAACCACATAGAAATGCACTAAAAACCATCCTGAACTGGACTGCAACGTATCTGCATAGCAACAACATGGCAACGTGCTAAGAACCACTCGCATTTTATTTTGTTCATTGTTCATTTCCATTGTTCATTTTTGTAATGGTATAAGCAGTGTTTTTGTAATGAAATGACGTCCAAATGAAATAAACAAACCAATAAATGAGCACATCGATGGCACATTGCTACACTGGCAGTCATGTGTGAGAAATAGTGGCTGCCAGCAATAATCCTCTCAGGAACCCATTTCCTTTTATGCCTGATTCTAATTAAGCCGTGATTGACTATGTAAATGTCTCCATAATCACACCTCATGTTTTTTTTATTTACAACGTTTTTTTGCTGCATTTCCGTGAGCTCAGAAACATAAAAAATGTACTGCAGAAACTGTGTCTCCCACGGCAGACCGTGAGTCAGTGAGTCCCAGCGTGAAGCACAGCAGTGTAGAGCAGCAGGATCTCTGAGTGCTGGAGATCTGTGTGGATTGTTATGGTTTGCAGTGGGTGGATAAGGGTCATACAGAAGTGTGGCAGGGGCAGGAAACAGGTGTCAGAAATGACGCAGAGAGAAAGGGTGTGAGTGAGAGTACTTCAGACGAGCACATGTTCGCTCACACACACAAACAGCAATCAACGTCTTAAAGCTGTCTAGTATTTTCAATACTGTCTAGTATCCCCAGTGAACATTCCAATCTGATTTGAGGGACAAGTTTACAGTTTATGTCAAGTTTAGGCTTAAGGTGCTTTAACATCACTGTTACTCACCTATCACTTCCCTATGATTTTTTAGGATATGTAGGGGTAGCGATACAAACAAGGATCAACAAAATATGTATTACCGGTGGTCTATTTAGTGATTGCTAAGGAGAGCATCACTATTGCTCATTTGCAGGGTTAGCGATTTGAACCAAGCTCTAAACCTAAGAATCAAAGTTAGAAACTTAATACCGTTTGTACGGCAGCCATGAATGATGCCTCAAATCATACTACTTTTCTAATCAGATTTATGAATTTTGAATGATAAAATATGGTGCGGAAATCCCATAGCCTTACATTGAAGGAGACGAGTCTTGTGTAGATAAGATAATATTATAGAGATTTGAGAATGGAATCAACCACATAGCAACAACCAAAAACAACCTTAGCACTGACCCAGAAGTCCCTATAGCAACTGTATAACAATGTTCTTAAATAGCACAGAATAATTAGCAACCAGTAAGCAACATTGTGACTATGATTATGACATTGGACATGCACTCACATTTTCAATCAAGTTAATGTAAAAATCTAGTTAACATATCAGTCATTTTGTTAGCCAAATGGGTTATTTGTTATTATTTCCTTCAGGAATTTCAAATGCAGTATGTACAGCATGTGTTGAATTTATAAAATGCAATCTGGGGTTATTTACATATGGTCATTAAATGTAGACTATATTTTAGACTTGTTTTTTGTTGTTTGTTTGTTGCTGATAATCACCCTTTTTAAAACTCTCAGTATTTTTTAATAAAGGAACTCAGAAATGCTATTCACTATAAAACAGTCTAATTCTCACAGCTATAACGATTAAGACACAGAGGAACAATATCGTTGGAATCACTTTCAATGCGTTTTTTTTCCAGCTGATGAGACGTTGACGAGCGTTAAAAGAGACAGCGTTAAAAGAGACAGAAGACAAGTAAAGGAAAATCCATGGCTAGCCGTAAATTAAATTATTTTTAGGTTGCCTCCATGGAGTGCATTCAAATCGTTTAATGCACAGCTAACTATTTTTGTCAGTTATGGCTCATTAGAACTTGCATCCCACCCACTTTCAATCAGACACAGAGCTAAAGTAGTGTGTCAGATTACATGTATATGAATTAATGAATTATAGCATTTATTTGAATTCATTATTGAGAGAGCGAGATGAGAGATATGTGTTTAAGTTACCTGCGTCTATTTATCATACCTCTGTTAACATTGAAACTGTGAGTTTACTTACTTCAAAACCAGCGATGTTATCCCCTTGTTTTAAAAATAATATAAAATGTGGCAAATGTCAGTTTAGTGGATGGTACTCACAGGCAGAGATTCAATAGCGTGTCTTTAAAAAGAATGGCTGTACAGGCGGATAGTCAGAACAGGCAGAGAGCATACATAAACGATTTTCCAGGCAAATGTCAAAAAGGCAGGCAGACAGAATCAGAGTCGTTGTTCAGGTGGGGAAGTCAGGGCAGGCGGAGATCATGAGCGAAATACCGGGCAGAGATCAGGACATGCAGAACGAATTAAACACAGAAAAACAACAGGGTCAATTTCAGGAGATCAGACACGGGTATGAACGCTCAGTAAAGTTCACTAACAGCAAAACAAGACTTCACACTAACAGGGCATTTGACAGAGTCTTTTATAGTTTGTGTGATGGTTCGCAGCTAGTGCAATAATTAGTCCAATGAACGGCATCATGGGAAATGTAGTGTGTGCGTGTCAATATCCATGTGACTCCGGTGGCCAGGGGGGGAAGCGCGGAGCTCGAGATCAAAACCGTCACAATCATGTCTAGTCTCTGGACTTTAGTCATTTTTGGCACAAGAAGTGCACTTTTGTTTCTTATTTAAAGTGTTTTTGAGTTTGATGAACAAAGTGAAGTCACAGATATTCCTGTTCTCCTCCTCTTCTTCATCCTCCCACACCTCATGCCTGACAGCAGAATGCACTGCATAGGGCAGCGTTGATTGCAAGTTTCTGTGCTCCTGAATGTTTCTGTGTATGCGTATAACGTATGCGTGCTTCAATGAAAACAGTGTGAGTGACGGATGCATGAATGCTTCAATGAAAGTAGCACATTAATGTAGAAAGATTTTTGAACTGACTATCGAGCATTCAGACAGACCATGCCATAACTGCTTATTATAAACAGAACATTATCATCTGTTGGGGTTTTTGGCCTTAATTCTTTTTGTGTCACTTTATTTTTCTTGCTGTTCTAGCTTGCAACTTTATATTGACAACTGTCGCTGTGACTTCTTCTTTTTTCTATTCTGAGGTAGAAATTGGCATCCATAGTCATCATTAATTAAGGACATTTCGGGGTTATTCTGTGTCATTGAATACATGCGATGCTCACAGCAGCAAGCGATTCAATTAAGCAGAAGAATATTCTAGCAGCAATTTGTGGATAAAAGGTGTTTTCTTGTTATTGTCTGTTGATCCAGGTATAAAAGCTGCCGCACTCAGGCTGCTATTATCAATCGACTTCCGATTTTCCTGTTTGTGTGGGATGGCCAGGATATTTTCCCTCTGTGCGTCTAACAGGAAGAGAGTCGACTGGGGGTGGTGCTTTCTCGCTCGCTCTCTTTTCGTGACTCATCAGAACAAGCAGCATCCACTCAAAAGCACACTGTGCTGTTCAGCTTTCCTGGGCTACAATAGGACTCACGATCGCTCTCTCTATCGCTCTGGCCTTTTATCCCTCCCTGTGTCTTTCACAAAGACGTACGCACTTTCTAACCATTCTTTTTATGAGACAGATGTGTGAAAACCAGCTCCTCATGCCAAAACATAATTCTTGTTCAGATTATTCCACATACTATGCAAAGCAGTGACGCTTTTGAAGTTAACAGCATGACGCAACCCCTTTGAGTTCGTGGGTTTTTTAAAGATAAAATGTTGCAGTTCATCTTAGGCTTCTGCAGAGACGGATTGGTGTGTTACTAAGAAGAGCATGGGGAGTATGTGTTTGTGCGTACTTGTTCAACAAGAATAAACATGTTCAATTGATCGCTCTGCCACTGTGCGTCTGTACAGTGTCAGAACTAGAAGTTCTTCTGCACTTGGTATTGTTTGGACTAGGTCTCAGGTAGAGCTGCTGGCCCAGTTGCCATACAAAAGCATAGAAACAATTTTATAATAATGAAGCCTGTTTCTTGATTCGTGTCTCACTCAAAATCCCAGAGAGCCTTTTAATTATTCAGACATGAATAAAACCTCCTAGCACAAACGTTATGGAGCTAGACTGTAATAAAGAGATTGGGATTTTAAAAACGGGTTGCGACATTTGTCATTTTAACTCTATATATTGTTTCTAGTTTTGTACATTTGAATGTTAGATTTCACCAGATCATATTTATATAATTATTTTTGTATTTTAAAATAGCCTGTGTGATATATTGTTTGTGTGTATGTATGTATTTATGTGTGTGTATATATATATATATATATATATATACCGTATATATATATATATATATATATATATATATATATATATATACCGTATATATAGATACACACACATAGATAATATATTTACAAAATGTTATGTTAGATACAATTAATAGATTTGACAGCAGTAATAATATAATATATTTACAACTAATTTCACCTCTAAAAAATTCAAAACAAAAAACATAAGCTAATTAAAAATACAAAAATAAATACAATTTTGTGAAATCTAAAAGCACGTGTGTTTACAAGTTCATATTATATTGTGGGGACCAAATCTCAAAATGAAAATGCAGTTTTATGCCGATTTAGAGTCCCCACAAATATAGCAAAACCGGATGTGTGTGTGTGTGTGTGTGTAATATACAAATATTATAGCAAAACAGCTTTAAGTATTCTAAATTATTTTAGCTTCATCGGTCCAAACAGAAAAGCGAGATGAGGAGGAGGAATAAGAGAAGAGAGGATTTACGCATGGTCTCAGGATCAGACGGTGAATGGATGAGCAGAATACTAATGTGATCGCGTGAGGACACCAGATCTCTCTGAGCATTTTTTTACACAGCTGTGAATTTTTTTTGTTTTGTTAGTTAGTCATCCTCACTAACACTGATTCACTGCTCTTTTCCTGCAGTCATCCACCACATCACAATGACGGCAGGCTCCACGGCAACCAGCAATTTTAAGCGAATGAGAAAGTCACAGAGAGAACATAGAGACATAATTAAATACATTTTCAGACACTTCTGTCTTCATTTAGAGTCAGAAAATAGCTTGTATTGATGTAACACTTGCAGGTTCTATGACAATAGAATTTTCACTCTAAACAAGACATGAAAGGAAGTAAACTGTCACACAGGAAGTTGAGAGAATGAGGACTGGACCGTTTGTCCTTCGAGACTGTTACTGAAATCTAACCGCTCCATTTATTGGTCTGCCACACTCACTGCTTAGAAATGAGGGAAGGCTTAAGTTTATTAGAATTTCCTGAAGGAAAAGAATAGCATTGAAGTTTAATAAAAGTCTAGGTTTTAGGCTGATTCTACATAAAGAATTTAGCATCAGAGCAGTGTTACTCATGCAGTGTAAAGACAGCTATAAATAGTTGAATATATGCAAGATGAAACCAATCGCAGCTCAGAATCAGAATCAGAAAGAGCTTTATTGCCAAGTGCTTGCACACACAAGGAAATCGTCTTAGTGCTCAAGCTTCCAGTGCACATTTACACAACAACATGAACGAACAAACAAAAACAAAAACAATCACTGAAGAGCTCAACACCGAGGCAGCCATTTGCGGCACCAACTTATCTCCAGAAATGAGTGCAGTTTAGCAAGCATACATAGCAGACGCAACAAAAACAAAAACGTCACATTGTACATCACACATTGCAGTTTAACATACACAGCACACAGAAACGTGTTGGGATTTTTTTCAGTGGAGTTTGGGGGGGGAGATAGATAAGGCCAAATAAGGACAGGACAGGCAGACGGATGTTGAGAGAGAATATAGCCAAAACATGAAGATGAGCTCAGTATGCAAATTGATGTAAATTATAATGCTTTCACATTTACCCCAGTCCGTTTGTCATCAGAGTTCAGGTTTGGTTGGTTTTACGCATCACACCATGGCCTGGTCTGTAAGCCACAGTTTGAAAGCAATCTGCAAATGATCTGTCATTTTCCAATAACACTCCGTTGTTGTAAAATGCACTTCTCGTTGCTGCTTGTCATTTAAAATTGCAAAAACAAAGATAACATGGCACATTCAATACATTAAAACACATTTATTTCACTAGGCCACAGACAAGCTTAGAATATCGTACATCATTGGGAGACAAACAAAAGTGACAAAATCATAACTAAAACAGTCTGGAGTCCTCTCGTCCTGAGATTGTTACCAAGTGAAAGTGGTAAACATCTGCCACTAGTGTTAGTGATTTAGTTCTAACCCAAAAGTATACAGTGTGAAAAGCTGAACAGGGGCTGGGGAGGATGGAGAAATGTTTGCAATGTCACCTACCAGTATATTATTTTGTATGTAATTTACAACTTTTGTGGAACAAGGTGAAAAAATGCGTTGTTCATGTCAAAAAAGTAATTTTTTCATTGGCAATCATGTGACCCAGAGTCTTCACAATGTATTTTATAGCATTTAAGATTGGAACTCCTCTTCATTTTATTTAGATTCATATTCCATTTCTATCATCAACTTTCATAGATTGTGTCCAATTCAACTGCAATGGAACTGGAAAGTGAACCTTTTTCAAAATATTTATTTTATGTTCCAGGTAAGACAAGAAATAGCCTTGGCACAACATGAGAGTAAGCAAATGATTGTTCCTTTTTTGAGTAAACTGTTCTAATCATAGTAACATATCAATTTAGGTTCAAATCAGTTTTGTTTGTCAAAATAAGAACCAAATGTACTTTCATGAAGAACAAGATTACTACTAATTATACTTTAGACACAGATGTGCACTAAAAAAAGTGTTTCACAAGTGTTTCAAATTGAATACATTTTTCCTGCACACGTACCAATTATGTTCTTTGTCTTAGTTCTCATTAAATTAATAGTCAATGTTGAAAGGAAAGGGTGAAGGGCAGATCTGTGCAGTCCTTTCCAATCGTCTCTCCCTTCCTTCCACCCTTACATAAGAACATAATGTCTGTAACCTGCAGTCCATTATATAAGAGACAGGAAGAATCCCATTAAACATCAAGAGCTTTGTTTGTGCGTCTGTCAGTTTGCGATGAAGAAGACATTAGAGGCCTGCTCTTCAACTTCTTGAATTATGTTCCATATTAATGAATCCTTTGAACAGCACATAGTCCCAGGCTTTAATTACTCCTATGTCATCCATTATGTGGATTATCAGTAAAGGTATTGGGAAATATTTACATATCGAGGACCAAGTGCGGAAAGTTGGGATTTGAGAAGTGTTTATCTTGGACTAATGTAATACAACATAGGAAATATTTTAAAATACTTGACCTAGCTGGTAAAATATGTGTCTTGTTATCTGATTTTTTTTAATGCTCATGCACAAAATTATTATTTTGATACTTCATAGTTAAATTAATAATTGCGAGGAGTTTCTATACCACTTCATATATTATATTTCACAGAAATATGTAAGATAATATGTAAAATATGTTAGACAATACCACTACAACCACAACTTTATTTCTATAATATCTATTATTTTCAATAAAAAAAACACATGTAGAGGATTTTATCCTTCATTATTACAACAGTATTGTGTAGGTTTTTAATACATGATATAATATATATTTTACAATTTTGTTGTTTTTAATATCTCAATCATTTCTAACTTTTATTGCTTGCAGTCTGGAGTGGTAACAAGTCTCTCCATTACAATTTGCAAGTCTGTGTATTTGTAGATGAACATGTGGAACTTGTAAAGCGTTCTAGATGTGAAAATATTATATTAAGTAATATTGGGCATTCCATTTCATGAAATTTTACATATACTGTGATTGCAAATTAAGTTCAACTATCTTAACCATTTTAAGAAACATCTTTTGCACATAAATAGAATGAGCAATCAACACTGGAATACTTGTTTGACTTAAAAGTATGGAAATCTATTTCCATAAAATGTAAAATGATAGTCACATTGTGAAAAAGTCACAATTACGAAGAAGTCGCAAGTGAGAAATAAACAGTTGCATTAAAGATATAAAGGTATATTGTGAGATAAACACACACACATGCATATATGTATTATGCATTATGTATTTGCGCTACATTTCTTCTTGGATAACAACCTTACCTGATTTGACCCACTTGAACTCTCTGCTTCTTTAATTATAAGATATGAGATTGGACCATTCAAACAGATCCATTATTCACTGGCCTGCAACGAAACTGACTCCCTTATGTAATGCTCTTCTAAAGAATGCTTTACTTGAATACAGATGTGCTGTTTTCACAAGTAGGAGAAAAACCTGAGCCCAGAGATACAAGAGAGTGACTGTCCACATAACGTTCTTAAGAACCAACCAGCCACTGAGTTTCAAGTCCTGATACCATTAATGAGTCCAGGGAACAAAATGTTCTGAGGTTAGTAGTCAGTGTTCAAGCAGCATAGTGTATCAGTTTCTGGATAACATTATCATGTTGGTAGGCCATGATGGCATGCTTTGTTTTTTTTAAATGGCCATGCATTTTTCAGAGAGTGTGAGGACAACTGATGCAGATCAGCTTATGCTGGTGATTTGTTCCAGGTTTGTTGGTAATTACTTCATAGATACAACCTTGTACAACAAAGCCTTGCTGAAATCTTACATAAGAAGAGTCTTATGTTTCTTTGTGCCTTGTTGACAGATGACGGACAGATTTTTTCAACAAATACATTGTTTTTCTCCCTTCTGCATTACTGCAGCTGGTTCCTGTTTTGCCCTACTGCTATATAAACAGCTTAATGTTCAAGTTCACATTCATTTTATTGTTATTCATTGCTTATTTGTGTACCAGAGAGAATCAAAAAATCATAAAATATAGTAAAATATAGTATTTATACACGCTATATATATTTGCAATGTAATGCAATTTCTGTTTGCCAACTAAATTCCAAAAACAAATTTTTACTTTTTCGGCATGCTATTTTGAACCACCATGATATATTTCCAATGTAACATGAGTATTGCGAGTAAATTCAGGTATTCGAATGCAGTGATCATGCTTACATGTTACAGTAATCATGAATACAGCTTCATGGTATATATCAAAGTACCATGGTAATTTCCTCTGATAGCCTCATTGTACCAAAGTACCACAACAGAACGTCTTTGTGATATTAATTTTAAGTATGATTTGCTTGGTGTTGTTCACCATACCAGACAGAGGAAGAAAAAGTTTAGCTCAGTGCCACTGAGTCAGAGCTGAATTGCACATAGCAATTGTGTGTGAGAGAAATGCCAGTGTGAGAAGGAGGTGCCAATGTGGAACATGTGTGAACTACGCATCGTCATGCATCATTCAGAACTCGAACTTGATGGAGTGGAAACAAGCAAGTTTTATTGTTTTCATCTCTAGAAAACTGAAATTAAGATTGATAATTTTGTTGTTTGAAATACTGTAGTATGTATATATAATAAATTATTTCACATCATAATGCACATCATCATTACTATTATTATTATTTATTGTTTGCTGGCACAAGGGCGGGACAACTTGTCAATCACATGAGATCACAGTTGTAGCAACTCACAACTATCCAACGATCCAATTAATTCCCAATGGACAAAATCAAGTTAATCAATCAAATCATCCTACATTTTTTCTTGTTCAAGAAGCTGTTTACTCGGGACATAATAGAGAAGAAAAGGCTAATTTAAATTAACATTCTAAACAAGGGGCAGGTATAAGTAATCAATTAACAAATGAGTAACCATAGTTGCAAATATAAAAGTAAGAGGGGATGTGGAGTCTCTTGTAAATAGGTCCAACATATTACAGTTATTTAAAAAATGCTTACACATTAAGGGTATGTTTGGATGACGATGTACTAAAAACAGACAACAATGTTCTCAAAACGATGTCCATTCACAAGGATCTGCAAAATTTTTTTCAAAAATAGCTAAACATTAGACATATAATTCAAAACAACCAGCATTTGTGTTTCATTTAGTAAGCACTGGCATTTAAATGCCACAATCAGTTCCCAATTACCTGCACCCAACATTCATGTGTGAAAAACTGATCTCTTAGAAAACAAAACTGAAAGTAAGAAATAATTTTTATCCTCTTGCATTTATTTATAGTATAAATATATAGTGGAAATGCATACAATTCAAGTCACCTTTATTTCTGTAGCGTTTGACCAAATACAGACTGTTTCGAAGCAGCTTCACAATCGTAACAAATTCAAATTTTGCTCTAAAGCAGCTCATTTCAATAACTGTAAAGTTTCTCAGTTGTATATGCATACTTTATTTACAGAATATTTGTGTCCATACACATACATATGAGAGCAATGACAAACTCCTGTGCACTCCAAAGTAAAAGACACAAGACATTGGTGTTTGACATTTTTCGCATCTGTGTTTGGAGTGTACAGTAGTGTGAAAATTGTTTTTGAAGTTTTTCAAATCTATTGCATTATTGTCTCTGTGCAAACTACAAAAATATGTGAAAACAGTATTGGCTTGGGCGTAGGAGCGTAGTTTATTTACAAAGTGACCTCACCAAATACTAGCCTGGTGTTTATAATTGGCTTTATGATGAATGTCACATAAAAAAACGGGGGAAAAAAAGTTTAATCGCATCTGCTGTTGTTGGCATTTTAATCTACGGTATTTAAATATCTAGATTTAGCAAACTTTTCACTGGATCTGGATCTGGTAGCTCTTTTGAAGCCATCTTCAGTAAAACAGTTATACATTTAACAAAGCACACACAAAAGACCTGAACCAGAAGTGCCTGTTTTACAGATACTGAAGTTTGTTTTGCATATCCTCCATACAATGTTTTTAGTTGTTTTCACAGGTCCATGTGAATGAGGATCATTTTGACAACATTGTCTTCTGTATGTGAAAAATGTTTCAGTTCTTAGTACAATGCTCTCATGTAAACATCTTAAGTGCAAACCGTGGGCAGTTTCACTGCTCAGGACAAACAAGGGTAACAACATAAAGTTATTATTTTGTCTTGTGGACTAACTGTAAACAACTATTATCTAAATATGTGAATTCTATATATTTTTTTTAAATCTTACATATTACAAATACTGTGTATATCTTTGTGTGTGTGTGTGTATGTATGTGTATATGTGTGTGGATGTGTATTTATATGTATATGTGAGAGCGTGTTTTGTCAAATTTGTAAACAAGACATACATTACAAAAAGAGATTCTGTGTGTATTGTGCTGGGATAGACCTGTGATAAACACTAACTATGACCTGTTGTGATCTGGTGTCATTGTTTTTTCCCACCAAAGGCCTCCAACCCAGATAACCGTGTTGTAATTGCAGGCAAAGGGAGTTCCCAAATTCTGGATCCTGTTTTCCCTTTTCCCATTTCACATCATTGTTTGCTGAAGCAGCCGGTCATGAGGTCTCACCACGGCCTGCCTTCTTTTCCCAGCACAGTCAGAACATTGGCTTGAAGGAATGACCTCACCTATTGTTCGACCTCCCATTGAAATGCATTAAATGCTGAGACAAGCTGAATTTATATAAATATATAAGGGAACACTTAAGTCACACATTGGATCTCTTTATTTATTTACATTCTGTTCTTTGTTAAGAACAAGATTGTGACAGTCACTGGAAACCAAAATCGTATTGGTATGTGAGGGGAAAAACCAATGGCATCAATGCATTTGAAAATCATTTAAAAACTATCTACACACTCTAGCCACATGAGGCTGGACATTGTCAGGAACCAGGAGGAACCTGATAAGTCAGAATAAAGTCTGACAATGGCTCTGAGGATTTCCTCTAACAGCAGTAAGGTAACCAATGGCTAGCACGTGGAGGTCTGTGGTTTATATACATTGGAGTTCACTTATCTCGACTCACGGTTAACTCGCCAATCCTATTTTCACGAGTTCACACTTACAAATGATTCAGGAGCAATAAATGGTAAGCGTATTTGGCGTGCTGTCCGAGGAGAGGGCTCCGAGCTCGGTATTTAGCCCGAACCTGCAGCACTCTCCCCGTATCCTGACTTTGATAGGAACAATTAAGTGTGAGGAGTTGGGGTGGTGGAGGGATGTCGAAAAATGTCAAAGAGCTGTAGGTGAGTCCAACATGTCTATATATACATGCTTCCTCTCCTGCTGATAGGATGAGGTGTAATTGCTGATGACGTGTTGATTGCGTTAATCCTTTGAACGTGCTCCTCCCGAACTTTGTTAATAAAACATCATATGTCGTCGTTTTTGAAGTGGAACCACCAAACTCCCTATCTGTCTTAGCATTTTCTTTTCGGTAATGTTGATTCTTTAATGTCGCCGAGCACAAATATCTCATATCTAGGCTCATATTGTTCTTACGCACTGAGTAGAGCGTGCGTCAGAACAAAAGCAGGTGTGTGTGTGTTTATCTAACCCTCATACTTTGTTCTGATGCGCGCTCTGTTCAGCGCCGCTGCGGATTGAAGAAGCCGGTTGTTAAAAGACGGGACGAAGCCGAATTTGTTGAGAAAGCACATTAGACAGGCAGAACACAAGAAAGTATGCAATCTAGTACAGCGTGATGACCTCACGAATATGTTATGATTGTTTATGCTGTGAGCGAAATTGTATTTGCAATGTTGGAGAATATAATTAAAGGTTTGTATCGAGAATCGAAGGTGTTTTTATTGTATTCTGGTAAATCTCTGCTGTTAGTTGGTGCACATATGCCTTTTGTTGTTAGCAAACATATACAGTGTATGTACATTTTTATAGCATGCTGATTGCTTCATCCAATAAATCACCATATTGGGTGTTGGTTCTATTGATAATCAGTTATCTCAATGCTTTTTTTGCAACCCCAGAGGCCATCGACAACCGTATTCCACTGTGTGTGTGTGTGTGTGTGTGTGTATATATATATATATATATATATATATATGTGTATGTATGTATATATATGTATATGTATATATACACACTAATAGGATTTAACAGCATCTACATTTCTGCCGTACATGTCAAACTTACATGCATTTTTTTTGTATTTCGGCTAAAACAGAAACAGACAGAGCTGAAAGAGTTTACCGGATGCCTCTGTCAAATAGAAAATGAATGGAATCACAATTATCTGAACAATGAAAAACACTCATGCTAGTTTCTGTCCACATAGTAGGTACTTATAAAATAGCACTGCATTGTTTAAGGTTACCGTAAACTCACCTGATAGGTTGCAAACTGTTCTTAGTTAAGTTACATTCCGTTAGTACTGGGCTGTCAGAACAATCATTCACATCTTTGCTTGTGAGAACATACCTGTGATGCCATAGATTGTGGCATGATTGCAACAGTCATTTTTCATTTCCCATTTTGGGTATGTGCTGAATTTCAGAGCTTCTGATCAAAGAGTAGAGCAACTGCTCTTTGCTATGATCTTCAGTCGATTAATTAAAAAACTTCAGTGGTTATTAAACATTCATCAGAAACGTCTTCGCTAGACGCGTTTTCTTCTCTTTTTAACATGAATAAATATATGCACAACAACAAGCTTGCATGAAAAGATGACATCAGAGCATTAATGGCTTCCCCATTTGCACTCGGAAAGTGATGATGACTCACCGCTGTGCGCACAGTTTCATGCAAGTCACACGTTCCTCCATGGTGCTTTCTCAGGACATTCCCACATATGTGAGGTCATACCAGGAACACAGATGGCTGATCTTTTAGAAATGTTTTGAACTTCATCAGCAAGTTCATTCTTCTTTTTAACTCGTATCTCAAAAAGGGTAGTCCTTCCAAACTACCTATTTCTTACAGTACTATGTATGTAAACAGACAGACAAGCATTTTTGTTGTATATTTGTGTACTTGCAATGTAAATTTAATGTATTTAAAAACTTACAAAACAACATTGGACTCCACTGTTGTTTCAATTATGGACAAACTCAATTTAAACACTCTTCAAAATACAGTAAATACAGGTTTGGAGTGAACAATTCCTTTAAACAGGCATTAACCTTGCCTAAATTGAGACATCTGGGGACACATTTCCAACTCAGGCAGCATTAAAATGATTTAAACTGGCACAACATGTACTAATAGACATTCCTACACCTACACTGGTCACATACATAGTCTCACAGTTCAGCAAGATATGAATTTCCCTGCTATAGCCTGCAGTGGTGTGATTCATAAAGGACTGGCTGAGAGTAGCAGCACGGACACTGGAGACTGCAGGCCAAATTTGTAAACTTCTGCTTTATCAGGGATCTGATCTCTATGGATACAACAGGGAGATTCACCAGCCCACATTCTCTCTGATGTTCCAGTAAAACAGATGAGAAACCCGGTAACCTGGTAAAACAGTATTTCACTCTTTCTCAACTTCCTTATGAAGTTTCAACTATTCTAGCTGCATCACAGCTGTCGATACTATTCACAGGATCTGGGACAACCATATATCCAAAGCAGTTTACTTACTGTACAAACACTTCAAAAGTTTGGGGTCAGTAAGATTTTTTTTAGAAAGAAATTTTGTAAACAACAGTATTAATAAAATACAATACATTTATGAAGGATCATGTAACACTGAAGAATAAGTCAATAAACAATGTTATATTGTAAACATATTTTACAATATTTCCATATTTTACTGTAAATAAATGCAGCCTTCGTGAGCATAATTCAAAAACATAAAAAATAAATTCAACTGAGGAATTATTGAAGAGGATAATTCTCTGTATGTTGTATTAACCTCAGACCTAATTTACTTTGTTGTTCTGAAAACCTATTAGAAATTCTGGGGAAGCCGGTGAATTACCCGTGGGCTACAAACTGACATCACGAGTAGCTCTACATAATTTGATTACATGGATTAATACAGGCCTATTATAAAGAACACACAGGTATGGAAATTGCATGAGGCCGCTTTTGTGTTGTGGACATTGTTTATGCATTGATGACAGGAGAGGAAGTCGGAGTTTCTTTTTTTCTGTAATTGCTAATCTCACACACACGGACACACACACATATTCGATTTTGCTATTTTGTGGGGACTTTACATACACATACCTTTTTATACTGTACAAACTATATATTCAATCCCCATACCTTTAAACCTGTTTGTCACAGAAAACTTTAAAAAAAATATATGTATATTTGAGTATGTTTATTAATCAATTTCCGTCGTTGGGAATGCTGTCAGGAAGAATTCAATGTAGGTTATCTCAGGTGATCCTTATGGGGACATTTCATCCCCAAAATGTAATATAAACCTGTACACACACACAAAATCTCAGCTGGGCTGAGAGTAAAGGGAGTAAAGGAAGCTGGAAGCATCTGCAGAGGAAATGTGTGGCATCCTTCCTCAGTTGTCTGGGAAACAGACGAACGGAAACCTAAAGGAAGTTCCCCCCATGATGAGGAGAGGACGTCAATTGCAAACAGCAAAACAGACATGAAGAAAATCTAATCAGTGTAAAAAATATTTTGTTAATAAAACAGATCACTGGAGTATATATATTTTTATCTATCTATCTATCTATCCATCCATCCATCCATCCATCTATCTTTGTGTCCAAGCATGTATTTTTCATTTTGTTATTGAGATATTTTTGGACTTGAGACTTCTGTTATTTATAAGCATTACAGGGGCAAAATGGTCACACAAAAGATCTGGGCCACAGTCACATTTATCAACACAATGAATATAGACAGTTTTGGGAAGATAAGGGGTAGGAACTGTCAAACAGGAAGCAAGTGACAATCTGTTGATGTTTTCTCGCTGTGAGGCAGACCCTATTTTAAGCTCAGGCCGCTGAGTGTAAAGACTGCAAATCATAATTGCGTCATCTTGTCACTAGAAAGTGCAGTAAAATTGTACCTCACTTCCTTTCATCTGCTGCTAAGCTGATATGCTGCTGTTAAACCACAGGACATACTTTACTAAAAACCAAAGTATATTATTACCGTCAGTGTTATGTTTGGTTTTGTCTTTGTGATTTCGAATTTTTCTCGTCTGTGTTAGTTTTCCTTTGACCCAATTTTCTCTGAGTTTCATTTATTTACCTCATTCACCTGTGCATTGTTAATCACCTTGTTAATGATCTAATTTGCTCTTTTGTTTGCATGTGTGTATGAGCCCTCAGTTTCAGTCTAGCCTTTATCTTGTGTAGATTTGTGACTGGTATCCTCTGATAATTGTTTGAAGTTCTACAGCCACCAACCATGACAGAAAGACCAAAACAAGAAAAGCGATGGATCTATATAGGGCAAGAAAGCAGCCAGAAAATAATCTCATACTCACGCTCTACCAACATGGTTGGCATTTTGAATAGTATGTAATTTCTACATTACCAACTGGTGAGCTGGAGCAGACATGCGCTCAAGGCCTGTTTTCGGGAGGGAAACTGAAAAGAAAATTCATCTGGGTGATAAATTATTATAATGCACTTACCAGGAGAAAGGACATGTATCCTTAGTTGACCATATCAACTATATTCAACTATATCTTCTGGTTAAATGGTTCTGATTTCATTGTTTATGCAGTGAATGAGGACTTCTACCAGGATCACTCAGTCCCATCCTGAAAACATTTGGGCACTCCAGAAAATCTCAAAGCTGTTCTGGTAAGAGAAGCTCTGGAGTCCAGCTCCTGAGAATGCAGCGCTGATCCTCCTCTTGTACATGCACTGCCCTGGAGGCTTCCTAACCTGTCAGCACCACCATGACCTCAAAGAAAGGAGCATGAAACACAAATTGATTTTACACTAAAAAGCAATGCATAGTTTATAATAGTTTTTCTATTATCATGAAACACACATGGGGTGGTGTAATCTTACCGGAGAGCCTGACAGAACAAGATGTGACACTTTGACAAGTGTGATGATGGCTTCTGCTGAGGTGGGGGTCTTCCTACACTTCCCTGCTCCTGGGGGTCCTCAAAAGCAGGGCGAGGTGTCCTGAGAGTGCAAGCTCAGGTCAGTGTGATGCATTGCAGCAAGACTTCCTAGCTTCTGCAGGAAACGGCACAATAGTGTGAAATGTAACCAACACCTAGTTGTGCTTTGATGCATTCACAAGCCATGAGTGAGCCAAGCTGTTAAAACCTTTTCAAGTGATTAAAGTGCATTTCATTGATCAAAAGTGACCGTAAAGCCCTTCATTTGGTTTCAAATAACTGCTGTTATTTGCTGTTATAAGTATCACGTTTCTACAAACTTATTAAGCTACACAACTGTTATCAACATTGATGATGATAAATGTTTCTTGAGCACCACATTAGCATATTAAAATGATTTCTGAAGGATCATGTGATATTGAAGAAGTGGCTGCTAAACATTCAGCTTTGTCATCTAAGGAATGTTGCATTTTAAAATAAAAACACATTATTTCATAATATTACTTTTTTACTACATTTTCGATGAGATATTGGAATCTTGCTGAGCATAACAGACTTTTAACTCTAATACCATGTAGTGTTTGGGATGCTGATGCAGAAACCTTCACCAGGCTTTTTAAGATTAATCAGCAATACTTCCAACCAAACCGGTTGACCAGAGGAAGACAGCTTGGCTGTGTTGGTCAACCAGCTAAACCAACACCAAAACAGCGCTAACCAGCATAAAGTAGCCTTGACTGACATGAAAATTGATGCTAGTCTTTTCAACACAGTAGTTCTTTTATATTTTCTGCTTAAAATTACAGTGGTGCTAATATAAATAAATACTGAGAGAGGAAACGTGCACAAAAAGTAGCAATTAGTGTCTAAGACCGGTGAGAGGAACGTGTTGCTAAAATAAAGACCTCCTGTTTCTCATGGATGAGGGAGGGCATGGGCTATATTTAGCGTGCATGTATGAACCAAAATCAGATATGCAGATTCCCTGCAAGGGGCCTGATTGTCTTTTTTTTCTGTCCTTGTCAATTATTTTATGCAGATATACAGGTCACCTTTCTGGCATCATAGCATTGATCCAGATGATTTGATCATTTTCAGTTCCATAAGTAGAATTGATCCAGTGTATGTTACGACAAAAGTATTCAGAAATATTTTGTTTAATTGGAAATTAAAAATGTGATTGTTCCTTGCATTTCAGAATGAATGAATGAAATGATAATCAATCTTATTTGTGTTGAAATACAAATCTGTCAAGGTAAAAGAACTGACCAGGATTTTGTTCATTATAGAGCAGAAACAGTCTCTATGATGCACACTTCTGTGTCTAACTACTGTACAAGTAATAATACTTTCATTCATGCTGTTATAGGAATGTGATTTCAGCATGCCATGCTCAACTGAACAATTAATCTGCATTAGGATGTATGACCTTGTACTACTACAATCTGGGACTGACGTCATTGCAGAACAAGATAACATATTGAGTCCGTTCCTGTGAACTTGGGGTCAGAGTAATCACAGACAATAGTCCAGGCAGAGATTAATTATAGTGCAATGATTTTAAAACGGAGCAACAATGTTAAAAATCAGAAGAGACCAAAGCTGTGCTCTTTCTCAACTAGAACTGATTTTACTCATCAATAATGAGTAACAAGGTGGAAGTAGAAACTGGTAAAGAGCAACGGTCACACAAATAAAAGCATTAAGTGTTTAAGTGTTAAGTATAAGTGTTCTAGAGATATGAATTAAGTGTTCTTGAAATATGAAATGAAAACATGAAGTAACTACCTTTATGATTGATTGTTTGCTACTACTGCCACCCCTTGGAATAATTCTGCTGTGACGCTGATATGAATTACACAATCATATAGATCCTACCATTGTAAAGCAGTATAATTTTGGTATAAATTGAGTTACTATTATACTTTTTAATATGATATTTTGAATAAATCTTTATTTCTATATTTTCCATTTAAATCTTTATTTTGGCGACATTTTTATTAATTTTGTTGTAGTTTTGTCTTTTTGTCTTTTTATATTATTTATACTATGCCCATACATTTTGTATTACTTTTAATTTTGTGTTTTAGTTAAGTAAATAAAACAATAAAAAACTAACTAAAATAATAAAAATAAGTTAACGTTTTAAAACATTTATTTTAGTTCAGTTGACATTTATTTTACTTCAAGTAATGCCATTTTTTTATGTCAAAGATTTTAGTTAACTATATTAACCGTGTTGTAAAGTAAACTCTACAAAAAGATTCCTTAAGGCAAACTTTCAAAATTGGCTTGGCAATGCCTTGTCTGGAAGATGAAAACCGTTTTAAGGTAAGGAATGTAGGCATTGATAGAATACAGTACTGTGGAATGGCCATTCTTGTGATGGATGTCATCAGAGATCTATCACCGATATTATTAATCAGTAGCATATGTACAAATAATAAACATATGTCTGTGCTATCATTGCGTACATACTATTGCATTATATACCGTAATTATTTTTGTATGGCATAGTGTATATTTGCTTAGTTTGTATTATAACTTGTATTCTGACTGTATTAGGTTGGTTTTATTTTTCTGAATTATGGTAAAGCTTATTTTTCTTTAGATCTAATTTTAATCTACTTTTTATTTTGCATGGATGAGTCTGGGGGCTTGCAGAAAACACATTTCACTATTGTAAGAATGTGTAAGTGACATCATGTGTAAATGTCCATGTTAAATATGTTAGTTTCTTTTTTTCTTTTTTCTTTTTTTTTGCAATCGCTAGGACACATTCAATACTTTGGTCATTTTTTCAAACCTCTTCACACAGTTCACCTGATCAACTTTCATCTTGGCACAACAGTTCAATTCACATTAAAAACGCACTAAAACCTACCAAAACATTTCATTCATGCGTCAAATTAACTCGTTTCATAACACTGGCAAAGATTTTCAACCTACAAACACACTTTGTCAAATATAAAACACAGACCTAAAAACAGGTTGCATTCTACAATGATTTATTTTGTAAAATTTCTTTACAAATCAAGAATGACACTCCTCTACAGCTTATAATTCACTGGTTTATGTTTAAGTTGTAACAAAAACTATTCCTACGCTTTGTTTTTAGATTTATAATACAGCAAATTTCTGTCTTATTCATTTTTGTGTTGTGTTAGGTTTTGATCTTAAGTTTAACATTTTGTAAAGAGAATACATATACAAACATGTGCAAACTGGCTTGTATAGTACATAATGTTTTGGTGCTGTTTGTTTCTGAGAAAGACATCATTTTGTAACAAAGCAATGATAAACAATCCACAGTTTAGCTCACATAGACTGATGCTGTGATCACTGTGTGAAGAGTTTTAAAAAATAGACTAGCATTTTCAAATGTGTCCTTGCTATTGTGAAAAAACAATAACTGTGGGTTATAAACCATACTGTGAGGTCCATGAACAGCACAAATCTACAACCCTGTTTATGGTAAATCTGGTTTGAAAACTTTGCCAAAAGTTGTGCGTGCATCATTGGCTCCCTGTGAACATCCGGGCACTGCAGCACCAGCACAGCCAACCTATGAGGCCAAAGACACCAATATGGCGGAGGTAAGCTGGATAGCTGGAAAAAGTATTCGCTTTTAAATCCATTTCTTTAACGATTTATTGCGATAGCTATGGCTTTCGTTGATATATATGAGTAAATTAGAGCCTGGTATGCACACAGCGGGGGTTTTAGTCATATTTGTGTAAAACTGACGATGATAAGCCGGTTTAAGTGAAGAGTGATCTATCAGAATCGCAGAGGCCTCTGAATTTCATCCCCGTTAGCTTTCAGAAAAAACAAACAAACACACAAAAAGATAATCGAATGTAATTGATACATTACTCGATATAAACGTGATTTTTTGCGATTGTTTTTTATGCTTCGTCGTGTTTCAATATATTCTGGGCATGCATATAGGCTGTTAACGTGCAGAAAAGGTTTGTTTCTGCTGTGAGAAAAATGTAATTTTATGGTGTTTGGGGATTATGACAGCATCTGTATATAGATGATGACTTTTTGTGTTCTGTCAGTAATTATTTTGCATTAATACATATATAAACGTTATGATGTTTTATTAGAGGGGACGCGTGTTGTATTTGCATTGATGTACATTGGCTGACATGGGCTATAATGTTCAATTTTAGCATGCATGAATTGGATATTCATTCAGTTTCATACGTTTGTGCTTGTCATGGTACTATAATGTATTTTGCGTTGTAATAATCCATTATTTTGTCTGCTTTATTTTTCTTTACTGTACAGGCTTCCTTTGGGAGTTCGAGCCCTGGTAGGTTTATTTAGTGTATTTATTATTGTTATTTAGTTAGTAAAAAGAACTAATAAGAATAATAGTTGACCAATATGGGGTTTTCAGTAGCCAATATCCAAAGGGCAGAACAGTTCATATAATGATGTAAATATTTAGATATAAATATAGAAGTTAATTAAACATTTAGGAAATATTTGCATGCTATTAGCTCAGAAATGTACAGACAATCAAACACATGCATCATTTTCACCAAAATCAGTAACTGTGTTTAATTTCTTTTCCCAGTTGGCTCTTTGTCCTCAGAGGATCATGATTTTGATCCAACAGCTGAGATGTTAATTCATGAGTATGATGATGAGAGAACTTTAGAGGAGGAAGAGCTTTTGGATGGAGAGAAGAATTTCAGAGCAGAATTGTCAGATTTGGAGAGGGTAACATGCATTCATAACAATCCTTTTTTTTTTTTTTCCCCCAAAATTGAAAATTTCTGCTGTGACACATTTATTTTCTAACATGAACAGGAGGGGAACATGCCGATCGAGGAGTTGTTGGCTATGTATCGTTATGAGGCGTCGGTCAGTACAGGGGCGGGATCTAGCATGGACAGTTCTTCTGTTGAACTAGCTGATGATCTGCCTGACATGACTCTGGATAAGGTAACTGACATGACTTTATTTCAGTGGTAGCCAGGGGAAATTATCAACAAGATGAAACTAATGATCTTTTGCTGCAGGAGGAGATAGCAAAAGATCTCTTGTCAGGAGATTATGAGGAGGAGACCCAGTCCTCTGCTGATGATCTGACCCCTTCTGTTACCTCCCATGATGCTACTGACTTCTTCCCTAGAACACTCAGATGTGAGAACAGTCAAGACTATCTTCTATTAGTACAGTTTGTTTTTACATGATACTTAACTTTTTGCTTTATTTTTTCTTCTTCCTGAATGCTGTAGATGTTTCATAGTTTAATCATATTTTTTTTTATGACTCAAAGTGGTAAGGGCTCATAATAATTAAATATTTGTTGCTACAAGAACTTAAACTTTCATAGAATACAGGGAAAATGTCATCATTTAAAACTTAATATGACCCCTTCAAGCTAATTTCTTTTTAAAGGAATATGCAATTATTTAATGTACTAAATTTGTGTTTTTTTGTTGTTGTTTTTTTCAGCCAGCGCAACATATGATGGTGATAAAGAATCTGAGGGAGAGGAGGATGGTGTGAGCAGTGAAGATTCTAGAAAGGTTAGTCTCTCATTATTCATATGTTGCACACATTCTCTTAATGTATATCAATCCTTAAATATAAATTATTATTTTAATATTCAAATTTTCAAGCATTTTAAGATTGCAAGAGCATCAAATTTAAAATACAACATAGTAACAATCCCCACACCCACCTATTATGATGTTAAAGGTGCATTTTGGTTTTTCGTTGTTCAGAATTAACAAAACTTAACTAGTCAGTACATCATCAATCTTACTTTCAAAATGTGATTCATTATAGTAAGTATATTATAAGTGTTTATATTTTAGACCGGCCAGGATAGTCTTAATGGGAAATTGTGTACATGCGTCATTTGCTCATGCGTGTCTCTCGTTGTATCTGTAAATAGTTGCTCCAGCTACTTGGATGCATGTAATGTATGATGTAGAGTGGTATAACTTAGTTGTCATAATGTGTGAGAAAGGTTGACACGGAGCACGCTAAATCTTGAACATCCAGGGAATCACCCATTGTTTTAAAAACAGAACAGAGCAGAGTCTACTGGTAAAAAGAGAATGTAACAGCTCATAAAATAAAATGAGTATCAACATTGGCTTGGCTTTTCGGAGATGGCGAGAACAGAGGGATTTGAAATATAAAAGGGATGCGGAGTTGGCGCTTTTATTGCTCAACAGGTGAGTAAGGTATTTTATTGAACAGATAAATTGCAATATGTTGCTCTCTAACATAGTTCTTTGTATAACATTATTTATTTTGATAAGTCATTTCAGTCTGGTTGTTGTAGTGCAGTGCTTGAATTTATCTTCAAGGAAGTACTGTGTATATTAATGAGTATAGTTACAGTAACATCTTCAGCTAGTCAGCTTGAGATTGTTTCCATTTAAACAGCTTGTCTAGTAGTGCATTTTACATTTATTCCTTTAGCAGATGCTTTTATTCAAATCAACTTACAAATGAGCAATAGAAGCAATCAAACCAACAGGACAAAAATAGGAAAGTGCTATGCCTAGTTCCATTTAGCCTAGCACAGTACACAGATTCCCCCCCTCTAAATAGATATATAGAATAGTAAGTGTTAGTATTAATGGATCAAAATGATGGAACAAATTGGGTCTTCAGCCATTTCTTCTGCTCGGGTTGAGTTAGGCAGGTTGTTCCACCAGCTTGGAGCAATCAAAGCAAAGGTCCTAGAAAGTGATGTACATCTTTAGGATGCAAAATGCAAGCTTCAAGAGGGCAAGTGGTTGTTCTGCTGGCAAACATCAGTACCTTGAATTTGATGCGAGCAGCAATTTGCAACCAGGGAAACTTTGAGGAGAAGTGACTTGTGCTCTCTTCGGCTCATTACAGACCACTCTTGCTGCAACATTCTGGATCAGTTGCAGAGGTTTGAAAGTCTGTGCTGAAAGGCCTGCCTAGAGGTCATTACAATATTCCGGTCTGGATGGAACAAGAGCTTGGGCAAGGAGTTGTGTAGCATGCTTCATTAGGAACAGCCTGATCCTCCTAATGTTGTATAAGGCAAATCTGCAGGACTGGGCAGTTCTAGTTTAACTTCATCGATCATAGCTCCAAGATTCCTGGCTGTCCTGGATGGAGTTATGGTTTACGAGCCTAGCTGAATGGAGAAGTTGTGATGAAGTGTTGGATTGGTTGAGACCACAAGCAGTTCTGGCTTCGCAAGGTTGGGTTGAAGGTGGTGGTCCTTCATCCAGCAAGAAATGTCTGTCTGGAAGACCGAGATGAGATCAAAGTTTTGTATTCAGAATAGCAGTGACAGGAAAAAACATGTTTCTAAATTACAGATCCTAGTGAGGACATGTAGATGAAGAGAAGTGGTCTAAGAACTAAGCCCTGAGGCACCCCAGTAACTATTTTTTGCGGCTTTGACACCTCACCCCTCCATGACATCCTGAAGGACCTTCCCGGGAGGTAAGACTTGAACCACTGGAGTGCAGTTCCTGAGATGCCCTTCGTCATGAGGGTTGACAAGAGGATTTGGTGGTTATCTGTGTCAAAAGCAACAAGCAAGATGGGTACTAAGGATTTTGGAGTGAGTGCAGGAAGAATAGCTGAAGTAAGGAGGAGATGTGTTGTGATAAAAATCAAGCAGACAGGTAGGTAGTAGGGTGATTGAAAAGGATAATTAATTTTGGAGATTTCTGCCTCCGAAAACGGCACAGGCTGTGAAACGCTAAAACACATAATATTATATGACATGAGTGAAGCACAAAGCTTTCTTCACAAAATAATAGGTTGGCTATTAAATTTTACATTATGGCCATGGAAACATTAGGATTCATGCAGTATGAGAGATACATGAGCCCATAAATTGAAGCTTAGTGGGCTTTGTATTCTGTTTTGCGATCTGATCACCCGATTATCAGCAAATTTAACAAAATAAATCTCTTCCTGCTTATGTCCCACATCCCTCTTAAAGTGTGGAGCGGTTGGTTATACAATGCGTCTTTGTGAGGAAATATAAAACAAATTATTTTTAAAGCCGCCCCACGGCAACCTTGGCACCACCCACGGTTTTTGGTTTATTACTGCTGCCATCGTCACAGCCCTAGTTGTGGTAATGTAGCAATAGATGCGTTAGCAGAGAAGAGCAATTGGTACAAATTAAGGTCAGTTGGATCTTTCGATTTGCTCCACTTCCACTGTGTAGCCACGAATTAAGCACAATATTAGCGAAGAATATCAGATAGCCGAGGGTCAGAGGGGGAGGCGCAGGTTGGCGTTTCTGGATGAAAGGGTGCAAAAGTTGTCCAAAGATGTTAGAGTGGAGAAAAGCACCAGTAGCACTGTTAGTTTCTAGTGATGTGAGCTGAGGAGGAGGAAGTGTGAATGAAACTAAAGAGGATAGGAGGGAGGGTGAGTGTGAGTGTAGGTTACGCCGAAAGGTGACCTTGTGTAGGAGTGTGTGTTGTCAGGAGTCAGGTTGAGGTTAAAAGTGAGGAGGAAGTGATCTGAGGTGTGCTTGGAGTAAACGGTGTAGTGTGTAAATAAGGTCCAATTGGTTACCTGATTTGTGAGTGGCTAAAGCAGACACTCACTTGAGGTCAAACGAGGCAAGCACAGTGTCGAAGTCAGCAGCCTTAAGTTTTTCTAGGTGGATGTTGAATTCTCAAAGTACTACCAGAGAAGGATGAATCTAACTCCTCCAAGAAGTTACAACAAAAAAATGGATTTTAAGAGGGTTGGTGATAGTAATTGCAGGCGATTCAAAAGAGCTATTATTACACAGAGATGGTAAAGGATTACATTTCTACTCATTGGAGATTAGCAAACGGTACCTTCAACCCTGAGATGTGGCAGTGTCCTCCAGGTCTCAGAATGACTAGTAATAGATGTAATGAAGTCTGTTTGGTTTACAGCAGAAACTATTCCCTAACTATTTAGCAGTCTAGCTATTCCAGAGACCAATAGGAAAAGAAAATAATTTTGCTAGAGGACATTGAGCTGTCTCTAACATGTGACACGAGATTTACGAGTGTTCATAATTGCGTGGATTTGGAAGTGCATAGTAAAGAGAGGTCACAAAAACAAACAGATGAGAACTAGCTGGAAGAAGGAAAAAATGAAAGGCGGAGGAAAGAAAAAAGCAGTAATCAAGTGCCATACAATTTTCATAAAAGCAACATTTTGAGCAAAAAGCTGAGGAAATCATAGTTTTGTCAAAGACTACATCCAGATTGGATTGAGAACATTGATCAAAACACAGATGGAGTAGGTTGAGTCCATCAACACCCCTAACGCTTCACAGTCCTATAGCTTGTCCTGGGTCAACATTTTATTCATAACATTAGGTACTGTATTTTTCGCCGCATAAGACGCATTTTTTCTTCCCCAAAACTGGGGGGGAAAAGTTGGTGCGTCCTATCCGACGAATATAAAGAATCCGCGGAGCGCGGCCACGGCCGTAGCCGTGGTGATGACGAGTGGGGGGCAATGGTGGACTTTACAGTGTTGACTCTAGCGAGGGGGGCGTGGTTCAGCGAGGTCTGCAGCGGGAGAGAGTCGGGAGACGAGCCGTGCGTAAGAGAGAAGTGAAATGAAACCGAGAGAAAGAGGCGTGACTCACAGAGAGTGAAGCGTGAGCGCCGAACGCGTAGGTGTTGCACTTGTGAGCCTCACGTTCTTTGCTTCCGTGGTGACTCGCGTCTCGCCAGGTGTTGTACGAAAATCTGACTCCCCGGACAAATCTCACTCCCCTACGCGCGCGCATTAATACGCGCTGCATCGAGGTGAACGCACTTCCTTGAGCATATTCGCCTACAAACCGACTTGTACTCTTACATAAGCAGAAAATGAAATTATATTAGTTGTAATGAATTATAGTAGGCCTATGGGTTTACCAGGGGGAGTCAGATTTTCACCGCAGAAAAATACTCCTGTGAAAATCTCATTCCCCTCACTAACTCTAGTTTAAAAGCTCACAGACTTACCATGTTTATTTTATTAACTCATTATGGTATGGACATTCTTTGCTCAAAAGCATTTGGTTGTAACAATTATAGTATGGGTTTACCAGGGGGAGTCAGATTTTCACAGCAAAAAAATAACTCACCATATTTATCTTATCGTCTCATCATATGGTGAGTCTGTGAGCTTTTAAACCAGAGTTAGTGAGGGGAGTGAGATTTTCACAGGTGTATTTTTCTGCTGCAGTTTCGGTACAACACCCCACTTCCCGGTTTACACACAAATTATTGGAGTTTGAATAAAAACATTACAGCCTTATTTTTGTTACTTTCACTGTTTACTGACTGTTAATGAGAGTAAAGATAGTTCTTAATGTTACATGGTTGGCATAAAATTGTTTTATGTTTTTTGTGCTGTTAACTTTATACAGTTGATATAAAATATTTTACTACAGTATTTGGTTCAGAATCTTTTTTCCCCTAGATTTTCCTCCTTTAAAATTGGGTGTGTCTTATGTTCCGGAGCGTCTTATATGGCGAAAAATACGGTAGTTTTGAAGAGTCCCCCCCCCCCCCCCCCCACAAATTATGGAAAGTTTAGTCAATGATGAGGAAAGGGTTATTATATTTTGTCAATTTATTCCTGTCATGGCAAAGCTGCATTTTCAGCAGCCAAAAAAAAACAACCTGTCAATTTAATGTGCCCTAGCTGAATAAAAGTATTGTAATTTATGCTGACCCCAACCTTTTGAACCGTAATGTATGTTGTGGTGCACGCAAGTAAAAAGGTTTGACGCTAAATGTTTTTATTTATTTTATTTTTGCTTCAAATTGCAGGAAATAATGGTTGGTTCTCAATATCAAGCAGAGGTTCCCATGGGGCTTAGCCACTATAATGATGATGAAAAAGGTGAGTGTTTAAATTGCAATTGTGTGACTTAAAAAAAAAACTGAAATAAAAATAGTAAACGCTATGAATAACTAGGGCTAGGTTGAAAATATTGATTTCTCGATTTTAATCAATTCTCATATTGATGAACCTGTACTGACTCTTAAATCGCAAGAATCTATGTTGTTTTCAGTTGATGTGTGAACAACACTTCACTAAACATTTGTAGCGCACCTCCCATCTAATAAATTGCAGTAGGTTTTATGGTTATTGCTTTTGATACAATATAAAGTCTTCGCTTTCAGATGGTCATTTTATCAGGAAATTCAAAAAATAAATAGCGTTTTGCGTTATTGTTGGGCCACAGTTCAATAAAAGCACTGTTGAGTGCATGTAAATGGATCATCTCTTCTATTTTACTAATAGTTATAGCACAAAATAAACATGAAGGTATGCTGAAAGACACAGTTCAACTTACCGTCATTAAATCGCTCAGTCAATGTTTTAACCATGGAAAGACGGTCAATAAAAGAACTCGTACACATTGTCACGTAATGTTACACTTACCTCAGAAGAGCCATTCAATGGCCATACACTTTTTAAGTTGGCTACAAAATGATTGAATTGCATAGAAATTGCTGTGATTGAGACCAATTTGAATGTGTATTGTTTAAAGTGTACGAAGAGGATGATCAGCTGCTGTGGTGTCCTGATGTGCTGTCAGAGTATAAAGTGAGAGACTACCTCAGAAAAGCGCTGTCACAGTCTACAGATGACGGCACACAAGATGAACACATACGAGATAACGAACAGGTCTGTGCTCTCTAAAGTCTCAATTAAAATATTTAATACAAAAATCTTCTGCCCATGTGAGAGCTGCTGCTGTGGTTTTAATTGCTTTTTTTTTCTTCCAATGACCTTCTTCCTAGGCCTTGTTTGAGCTTTTAAAATGTAATTACGACACCCGTGAGGCACTGACACGATACTACAGTAATGTGAAGACCTTGAAGGGTAGGCTTGTTCAGTACAGGACCAGCTTAAAATCTATTGGAACTGTAGTGGCATAAATGTTCACTTCTCTTTATGTTGTATTGATAGAAGAATCCCCACCGTGGTCAGAGGATGAATGTAGGAACTTTGAACATGCGCTGCAGATTTATGAGAAAAACTTCCATCTTATTCAGAAACACAAGGCAAGTAATGTATGTTGTTTTTTCCCCTTGGGTTCATCAACTGGTGCACAGTATTTGCCAATGTTTTTCTCTTTCTTTTCTATCTACTCTACTGTTAAAAAGTTTGAGGTTGGTAAATTAAAAAAAAAAAGTCTCTCATGCTTGCCAAGTCAACATTTATTTGATTAAAAAAAAGCAGTAAAACAATAATATTGTGAAGCGTTATAGTTTTCACAAAAAAAATTCTATTAAGCTGTATTTTCAGCATCATTACTCAAGTCTTTAGTGTCACTTGATCAAAGATCATTCTAATATGCTGGATTTGCTGCTCAAGAAAAATGTATTATTTGTGAATAACTTTTGTTCTGCTTTAGTGATGAGCTAAAAACTGTTTAAAACAACATTTACGAAAAAATCCCTCTTCATAATGCGCCTATAGATTGAACAAGTAATACGTATGCGCATGACGTCACGGTTTTCATAAATTTGTGTTTTTGTAGCTTAACCCGTTTTTAAATGTTTGTGTTTTCAGGCCCCAAAATGCTGTCGTTGTGTAAATGAATAGTCAAAGTACATAAGTTTTACGTTTTAATTGATAACTTGTGTAAACGACCCATTAGACTTTACATTTTTGATCATTTATGGAGTTTATATTGTGCACATGCAATAAATATGCATAAATGAATAAGCAGTGATTACCTGCTTTGTTGGTTAGTCATGTATATTTATTTTCTTTTTGTTGTCATTTGCTATATTCCCATAACTTCTTACTTTTCTTCCCCCCCCCCCCAGGTTCAGACAAGGACTGTAGCAGAATGTGTGGCTTTTTATTACATGTGGAAAAAGTCAGAACGTTTTGACTACTTTGCTCAACAAAACCGATTTGGCAAGAAGAAGTACAGTTGTTACCCCGGTGTGACGTAAGTGCTGGGATATGAAATTGGTGCATGTGCTTGTTGAATAATGCGTGTTTCAAGGACAGTATGTGTTGGTTGTGTCCTCAGAGACCTGATGGACAGGTTGGTGGATGAGGCGGAGGGTCTGGCGGTGGACAGCTCGTTATCCGTGTGTTCCGCGGGATCAGGGGGAAAGATGGAGGCGTCAGCGGAGCAACAGCTCGGACTGCTCAACTCCATCACCGCCAGCGACCTCACAGGTCAGCTCAGCTGCCACAGTAATCATGATTCACAAATGATTTATTCTTATGATTGTATTAATCATTTATTTTGCTGCTTTTAGTGAATAACTCAATAAAACTATGAAATGATTGTTGAATTTTAAATCATCAGATGAAACGGAATCACTTACTAAATCATACAACTAATTTACTGACTAGTTGTTCATATAACAAAATAATTTTTTACATTATCTATTTTTTTGTTGGAAACAACACTATTCTGCTTTTATCTACTTTTGTCGTACAGCCCTGTTTTTTCCTGTTTTTATTTTACATAAGTGTATCATGGTACGCTGGCGATCAAAAGTTTTGAATAATTATTTTTTAGTTTTTGGTTCATTACTGCTGCCACTGTCACAGCCCTAGTTGTGGTAATGTATCATTTTAGCAACAGAGATGTTAGAAGAGAAGAGCAATTGGTACAAATTAAGGTCAGTTGGATCTTTCGATTTTGCACCACTTCCACTGTGTAGCCACGAATTAAGCACAATATTAGCGAAGAATATCAGATAGCCGAGGGTCAGAGGGGGAGGCGCAGGTTGGCGTTTCTGGATGAAAGGGTGCAAAAGTTGTCCAAAGATGTTAGAGTGGAGAAAAGCACCAGTAGCACTGTTAGTTTCTAGTGATGTGAGCTGAGGAGGAGGAAGTGTGAATGAAACTAAAGAGGATAGGAGGGAGGGTGAGTGTGAGTGTAGGTTACGCCGAAAGGTGACCTTGTGTAGGAGTGTGTGTTGTCAAGAGTCAGGTTGAGGTTAAAAGTGAGGAGGAAGTGATCTGAGGTGTGCTTGGAGTAAACGGTGTAGTGTGTAAATAAGGTCCAATTGGTTACCTGATTTGTGAGTGGCTAAAGCAGACACTCACTTGAGGTCAAACGAGGCAAGCACAGTGTCGAAGTCTAGTTTATGCATTGAGTATGCGTGACATGCGTCGGCCGTCAGTGCTTATGCGTTGGAACTGGTTCGAAAGCGCGCACGTCCACGTCCTTCCACTGACGCCCCACCTTCATATCACGCATGAACCGCACATGTATCACGTTCATTCCACTGACATCCACTGACAATGTGGATTCTGAAAGTGCTTGTACGTGGAACGTTCGCGAAGCGTGCGTGTTTGGACGCGCTCCATCAGTGATTCATGCGTCGAATGTTCGTGGAATACTTTGGTCAATTTCTCGACGCACAAGCATGCACAAACCCAATCTGTGCGTGATTCGTGCGTTCTTCATGCGTTTTCGGCTGTGTGACTGGGCCTTAAGATATTGCTGTGCAATATGCTTATTCTAAACTTTTGACCGCTAATGTATATTTATAGATTTTTGACAATACAAAATTATAAATGGTATAAAAAAAAAATTTTTTTGTTCTTTTTCTTGCAGCCCTTAGTAACAGCGTAGCGACTGTGTGCAGCGGTCCTGGAGACATGAGCTGTTTAGACTCTCCTTATTTCCCCCCTCTGGAGAGTTTACACAGAGGAGCCATGAGCCACGACGATCAGCTCAGCTACGCCACGAACGGAGACGGCAGCTGTCTCAACATGCTGGATTCTGGCTTCTACCGCTCTGATCTGGGCCAGATCAGCGTGTGCAGCACCAAAGACTGCGAACGGCCTTCCAAGAGGCTCAAGATGGGCCTTTCGGAGTCCTTCATTAATGATGTGTCTGTTACTAACCTGGGCGTGGACTTCGAGAGCAGACGCGCACATCGCATTACAGGCACAACAATGGCGGTGTCGGTTACAGACTTCAGCGGCGAAGCAAACGGTTTCATTGGCTCTCATTCACGACACCACCAACACACTGCACTTCAGTCCGACTGACTCCTTTCTGCCATCCAGACACATTCATCTGCTCACTGACTATTAGTTCTTTTTTAAATTAAGAAAAATATCTATATATGAATATACCTTTTGGTCGTTTTTTTGTTTTTGTAATATGACATCAGTGATGTCTTTATTGTACAGAGCTAAGAAATCTTGATTTCTCAAGAGTTTAAATAGCCATTTATTTTTCTGGTCCTTCAGATATTTAATATCCTTTTTGTCTTTGGTGATATACAGTTCAACCTAAATGCTGGAGCTAAAGTCTCTCACTGTACTCATCCCAACGCCTGCATCTTTCAGTTTATCGTCTTAAAACGATTGCTTCCGCCAAAACTGCTTTTTCCGTTATTGTTGTTTTAAGCTTTTCATGTGTCTGTTTCAAAAATGGGTACTTTTTTCAGAGTTTACACCGCCCGAGATAGACTAAACCTTGGGAAATGTAGCATTTTGTATATCAGGAAATGGCTTTTGTAGTTGAAAATAGTGATTTCCTAGGAGCAGGAGACTTGCATGTTTAAACAAAGAGCACTTTGTATCTCGTTATTGATTGGTGTTCAAGGATTGGTGTTTATAAGCTTTAATAATTCTCAATTTATTGTGGTAATTCAAACATTTAATAACTTGTTTTTTTGGGGTGGGGTGGTATTTTTGCAGAATTCTTCAATTTTGTGTAATTTAGTTGGAAAGTTTTGCTTTATTCTCAAGTTTCTCGATTGACTCGGAAGAATGCAGATTGAATCCGTCACAGCTGCGCACTGTTAGACATGTAGAATTTCCAGTCTCCAAAGTTTCCTCTATAGAATTATTCTTTATTTTTATTTTTTATCCAAGATGTGGCACTAAAGTAATAATATAACCTCCAACCTTGGGCTCTATGAGGCAGTCGCCTGCATTTGACAGTATTAGTATAAAACATGCATAAAAATTAGACTGTGAGAAGTGTACAGGATGTTTATGATTCCTCTTTGAGCATGGAAAGCTTTTTACATGCTAGTCATTACCTTCACAGGTCATTTTTACGTCTGCTGGTGCTCTAAACCGCAGGCGCTTTAGTTCCAATTGAACTAGTGTTATTGTAATTTTTTTTTCTGGCTATGCATTATGTATATTTTGTAGCTGCCAGGGGTACTAAGAACACCTGAATGTTAATTGAGGCAATTGTTAATCACTCTGGACCTCTTTTTATGTTAAGCTCTCTATCTTAAGTTCTTTACCGTTGTTGTATATTGTACGCATGAAGCAGATTGGACTCTTGATAAACCTTTGACATATTTCAAGCTGGTTAATACTAAATGCCAAAAAGCAGTTTGTCGCACTGTATCAAAACCGATACTGCCTCTGAGCTTGAGTCCTTTCTGCCGTTTGCATTATTACACAATTTACCATAGAATTCATTTGTATATTAAAAAACCTGACTTTTATTAGGCTAATGCATAAATACAAAGTAATTTTTTTTGTTCATGGCAATAATATGTAGATATGTATAGATTGTTGTATTTCTATAAGTCTTACAGTATCCATATCTTATTCTTGCCTTTTTCTTCACTGCAGTAAGAGATGCAGTAAAAACATGCATGCTCATGGTGGTCATTTGCAAAAAAAATTGCCATAGCATTTTTTCTTTTATTTTGAAAGAGAGCAGTGTAGAAATGAAATTCTGTGCCACATGCTTGTTGGACACTCCCATTTAAACCAGGTTGTTCATCTCTCTGCTCAGTATATTTAGCTGCTCAGCTGCTAATAGTAATGTGAAGAGTATATTTTCTATTGAATGCACTGCAGTTGCAATTATAAGTTGAGTTGAAAGAGTTTTGTGCATCTACATAGTTAAAACCTCGTTAGTAGCATGTTTGGAGCTGTGATTACAGAAGCTGATTGAAATGGATGCATAGATGCCATTATTCCTTGATGGGATAGAAAGCACTACAAAGAGTTTATCGTCTCTGTCAGTCTTTTTTGTTCAGATTGTTTCCAGTGTCCACATCTAGCAGAGAACTTTTATCATGCACAACAAATGTAGTTCTTGGTGCTTGTATAAAAAGGTTTTTTTATTTTCATACTTAAAGTCTCTGTGCTCCTATTCTGTATTAGTACTTTTTATAAATGAAACTTCAGCTAGATTTGCTGACATACACTGACAGTAATTTTACTCCCAAATATTTTGCATAGTTTCATTTTAAAGACAAATTAAAACACCAGAATGTACAGGTTGTTTCGACCTACAGAAATAAGCGTTTTACATCTTAATATTGAGAAGTTTGGTAAAGTGGATGTGTGTTTTATTACATATTTAAGTTAGAAATTTAAAATAATTATTAAACAGAGGTTTTCACATTCATGGAGGAGAGGACAATGGTGAAACTTGTGAATAAAAATCAAATCCTATAAATGTATATCCATATATACAGACAATCATAACATTTAATTACAGATATCTCTATTGTTTATAAAATATGTACATATGTATTGCTTTTTTTGGTTGGATTTTCATTATTTTGTATTTTTGTTGTACTTTATTACTTGGTGTATAAAGCTCCAGGAATAAAAGCTCTGGAAACAAATGTGGTAATTTGACTGAAAAAAATAAATAAACTTGATTATATGAAGTAAAAACTAAAAAGATGGTTCTGATTAGATAAAAGTAAAAAAAGACAAGGAAACAAACATTCAAAAATTAGTCAATTTTAATTGTTCTGATACGCAATACCTGTAGTGATCCATTTTAAATATGCTGCCACTCAATGCTTTTCTGTGAATCCAGAATATATAATGAAACGGAAGAAATTCTTCAACTGGCCAGAATGGCCAATTCAACAACGATGGACTGAAGAACAGGAAGGCAAAGAGTTCTGCATTAATGTAAATACACAGCACCTGAACAATAAAACAACCAATCGCAGGCTTTACATCTGTCAAGTGATAATCTTTATGTACAATAAATTTAGATTACATATGAACTTATCCAGAGGGAAAAAAAAAACTGATTTCCACAAATAAGGAGTCTGAATAATCTCGACCAGACGAGTCACTCTGGTCCACCTCGCTGCAAGAGAGAAAACAAGCCATGGTCAGTGGTTTTAGTTCTGAACATTAACATTTATAAATGCGTTTACATTTCTCCAAGTAACACAACAGCGCAGACATAGAAGATTGTTAAAAATGGAACGCGTTCTTCATATTCCCTCAAATGTAAATGTACTAATTCTGTTTTCAAAGGGTGATCCATCAAATCAAATGAACACTGACCTGGATGTAGTCCATTTCATCTAACGCAAGGGTTCTTCTGCGGTACCTCTGAGGGAGATCTTTGACTACAGAGGCGCTGTCAGGGGTGCCTGGGAGTCGGCTGACAGGTCCCGGTGGTCTGGGTGGAGGTGATATTGACGTTGGTGGAGGTGGTGCAGATGGGGAGATCTGTGGGAGACTGGCTGCAAGCACCTTCAGTGCCTCTTGTACTAGTAATACAGCGCAACAAAACACTATAGTTAACATTGACGTTTGCAACCAAGATATGAAAACTAAATCAATGCAAGTAGGCCAAAAATCTACCACAATAGAAAAGAGGTTTAAAACAAAAAACTAATGTTTGGTGTATTCAATTTACTACTCCTGTTATGAAGAGTAGTTAGGAGAGCTTTCATTACACATTTCACAGAATAATAGGTGTATTGCATACAAATGGTAAAAATAAAGCAATATAAAGGGCTTATTACTAACCATTTGGCCTAGGGACACCCATTCGATCTGGAAATTTAATTAAAGGTGCATGAGGTCGCACAACCTGCAAAGAAGTCATTGGAAAGAGAAAATTTAAAACAGTTCCGCACAAGTGACTTCTCTACAACCATAGACACTTAATATTTCTGTATTGCATTTGCTGTACGTAATGGTTGAGTACGAGTGGATGAGATGCAATACAGGAGTAAAATAAAACGATAAAAAGAGCGGAAACTGGGTCTGTTCACAAGGGCATCTGTCAAACCAGTGAAATCAACGCGTTTTGGTGAGGTAAAAACACTTATAATGACTGAATACCGTACGGATAAGAAATCATTGTTTTAACAATGAGCGAGATGCTTCAGCCTGTATTACCTATGAATTTGCTGTGACAAGTGTTTTACCTGCACGACCCGACTGGCAGCTGCCATCTTTCCACTCACTTTGCTTCCCATGGCGACATCCGATCACTGCTTCCGGTTCAAATAGAACACCACAAATTGAACACATTAGCAACCTGAAGAGGGCGCTGTTGCATTAGAACTTAACGACAAACGTGTATACAAATAGCGAGTCACTTCCTCGAATCGGTTCTTTTGAACAGTTCGTGTCAAACAATTGGTTCAAACATCACATTAGCCAGTTTTACTACGGGTGACCATTTGACTTTAAAACATGTTTAATAGTAGTATTACTGATGAAGACAACGACAACAATAATAATAAAGACAATTCCGATTCATATATGCGTGTTGATAAAACTGTCGCGGGATAATTATTTAGACCAATTTTGCGAACCGGCTCATATGATTCACTGAAATTCGACCCCAAAAGAAGAGTTTAAATTTGGCAACCAGACGAGGACATTTAAGCACTCTCATAAAAGGCCTTTAATACTGAAGTACCGTATTAATTATCCAGAAGTAACTTGAATCGTTATGTTGGAGTGTGTAGCAGAAAAACGGTCACATTATCTGCATGAGTAAATCATACTGAATGAACTTGAAACAGTCTGTCAGTTCATTCACGTATGCATGTGAATTCATGAGCTTCGATATTACACATCAATAATACATTACTGCAGAAAAACGCGCAATGAATTCACTGCAACCGTACACTATCTCATCCTCCTGACATTCAAGACAAATGGTTCTGCCTCTAAAATAGTGTTACATTACAAATCTGTAGAGCCACGCTTAATAACTGGCCCAATAACCATACATTCTTACCTATCTAGTCGTACAATATAACCTTATGTTTCCATGTTGACCTCAGAAACGCTCTGAACGCCCTGATGACAGTGGCCTGTGACGGCCAATCCTTTATTTCTGCTTATGCTTGGGTTGCTGTAGGTGGGCGGGGTTTCATGAGTCACATGACTTTCACGTGACCTCACAACTTCCTGGCGGGAGTTTCGGCGTTGGGCAAAATAGTCGTTGCGCGACTTGGAAATTTGTAACAAAAAAGTAATATTAGTAAACAAAAACACCAAGAGCAAGAACCGAAAGCGACAGTAAGTAAGATTAGTTGTTTGCATATGCTCACTTTGTGACTGTAAATCCTTCTCCAGTAATTAACGGAGAAGTCTTTGGTTATAAGGGGAGAAAACATCATGCCTAATCAAATTAAATGAAACATCTCTCATTGAAACGTGAGTGAGTGAGTGAGTGAGAGAGAGAGAAAGAGGGCGAGAGATAATGGATTTATGATTAACGTTTCAATGAGAGATCTTTCCATGTAGGCCCAATGTAATATTGCAAATCAGTCTCTATTATGTCATACTATCATTATATATTTGATAATATAAAATCTATTATATGTATGTATGTGTGTGTATGTATATATATATATATATATACACATATACTGTATATATTAATATAAAAACGATTTTACTGTTATCCAATGTAGTATATTTTGTTTCTGTTTGGGGTCAATATGATCTCAGCAAATATAAAATTATATCTCTACAACCTTGAACTGATATCTGAATGGGATTTTTTTATTTTTTTGCTTTTTCTGCTCAGACATCCAAAGATGAGTTCCAGTAGTCTTGATGGCTCGTCTTCAGGGACTGACCCTACTGAGATGAACGGCCTGCCTGATCCGTCATCAACTTCTGATGGAGTGACACCCACACGCTTGCTAAAGTGATTTTCCATTCTGTCATTGTTTAATTTGTATGGTTTATTATTATTATCGTCTTGCACCAATGCGTACAAATTAACAGTACAACTACTGCTATTATGTACGATGCATTATATACATGCAGAATATGATGTTATAATAGATAAGTGAATATATATACTCATTCTGTTTCTTGTATGTCTTGTTTTTTTCAAGAATGAAAGACACAATGGAAAACCAGTGTTTTGAAATGAATGTTAAAGATAGCATTGGTAAGCGTACAAGTATATGTGAATAAACAAAACACTTCTGTAAATATTAACTACTAATTATTAACCTAATGATCATTGTGTTTAATTCTTAGGAAAACACAAAGGGCCATGTGAAGCTGATGCAGATCTGTAAGTGTTTTATGAATCTATGAATACATCTGTATGCATATGTTATAAAATAACCTGGCATTCATCATTTTACTAATGTGTAGATCCAAGTATGAAAGTGCAATAGAGCAGGCAAGACTCTCATACTGCAACAAAACACTGGCATTAAACAGGTAAAGATGCTGTAGTATCAAGCTTCTTTTTGCAATGCAATCTCTGATGGTGTCTGTGTTCAAACGCTTCTTATTTTGTGTGAATTCTAGAATGCAGATTTGGAATGCCATCATTGAAAAGATGATTCAGAAGGATGCAGATGAAGATGCTGAGTGAGTGACTGACTCTTAATTTAAATAAATCTAATCTATGTAGTCTGATATCCAGTTGTCCTAACAATAGTTTGATCTTTTATCACACAGGGCACTAAAGGAACTGATCAATCAGAACACTGAGCTTTGTGAAAATACCCTGGAAATTTTAAAGGTGGGATGTTTCCCGTTCTGCAATGTATATTTATGAATACAGTGGAATACGGTTGTCGACGGCCTCGGGGGTTGCAAAAAAGCATAGAGATAACCGATGATCGAGAGAACCAACAGCCAATATGGCGATTTGTTTGATGAAGTGATCGGCATGCTATAAAAATGTACATACACTGTATGTGTTTGCTAACAACAAAATGCATATGTGCACCAACTAACAGCAGAGATTTACCAGTATACAATAAAAACACCTTCGATTCTCGATACAAACCTTTAATTATATTCTCCAACATTGCAAACACAATTTCGCTCACAGCGTAAACACAGTCACAACACACATGTAAACACATACGCTCAAAACACAGTCATTTCGCTCTGACACAGTTCTGAATAGTATTGCACACGCGGTTATTATGGTTTCTTTACAAAGTTTAAAATGTTTTTTGCCTTTAACGGGCTGCTTGAAAACAAATGCTTCTATCAGTGACGACGTCTGTGTCGATGTCAATGTAATCTGGGAATTCCTGGACAGTGAAGCTAACTCCTGCTCCTCTTCCAAGATAGCATCTGCAAGGCTTGATTTTTCCTTCCAGTGGCAGGAAAAAAAAAACAGGCTGTGCAGCGAATTTGTCCCTCTTTTGTGCTCGAGATATCAGGGTTCAGCGACATAAAATAATCAACATAACCCATAAGAAAATGCTAAGACAAATATGGAGTTTGGCGGTTCCACTTCAAAAGCGGCGACATAATAGGGTTGGCGAGTTAACCGAGGTCAAGATAAGGGGGTTCCACTGTATTTCGATTTATAAACCAGTTTATGGCCACATAAAGTAAATCATAGCTTCATAGCTGATTCTTCCCCCCCCCAGGAAACACGCGAGCTTCAGGACCAGATCACAGATATTCAAAAGGAAAGACTTGGTACTTACTAAGGCCCTGATATAATCATACAGACTTTTCTGTGCATAGTATTTTCTGCTCTGATTTGTCAAATGAAAGTTTTTTTTACGTTTGTTTAATGTTAAAGTTTGACAAGATGTAACATCTGATGCGTCAAATTGTATTTAAAAACAAAAAAGGGGAGCTGTGCTCACATTTTAAATAAGCAGGTTAGTGATTTAAGTACTCATATCTCATTCATGTTTTCCTAGATCTAAAAGGACAAATTAAGAAAAAAATGCTGGAGATAAATGAGTTGAAACGGGGGAAGGAAAATCCAGGAGAGGTTCAGCAGAGAGCCCAGGCAAGAGCTGAAGCAGTCCTGCAGAAATACCAGAAAGTCACCATCATTTTACAAAATGTGCTCCGGGTATGTGGCTTCTCAGTTTTTGCTTGTGTACTTGTCATCATTCTTATTTAATCTGACTTGTTTTGTTAGGATCACTGCATTTTGAACCTCTTTGTTGTAAAAACTTGTTTTCCAGGGAATTATACTGGCCAGTAAAGTCAACTGGAGAGAGGATCCAAAATTAAGAGACATTGCGTTTGGACTAGAAGACATACCCTAACTAAAGAGAACTACTGTTCTCCGTTTAATGTAAATAGTTCACCTGTTGATGGGCTCACTGTTATGTTCAGTGGAACGATTTCTTGTACATTTGTCAACGACTATGGCAAAGATCTTTCACTGAAACATGCACAATTTATATTTAAGTTTTTCATAACAGCTATTCTACAACTTTAACAAAAACATTGCACAAAACAGCCTTTTACAAAGCATTTTATTTTCCAGCCACTTTAAGTGAAAAGATTTAATACAGACATAAAACATACAGACATGATTTAATAAAGTTCAAGCTGTGGAAAAAATACATTGCATCATATTTTGACCACCTGTCCTGCTATACACGGGCTCACTCTCTTCCCATCCACCAGCACAGGGTTTGGATGAACGAGTAACCGTCCGTAAGTCCCACCCACCTGTCCTTTAGTGAGACGGCCAGGATTGACACATACACAGCCAATTACATCCTGCGAAATAAATGGCAAGTTTGTTCCAGTCATTTGTTTGACATGGGATATAAATACGTTTTCTGAAATGTGACTGATTTACCTTGATGAAATACCGAAGTTCAGAAGGAACGATAAGAATATCAGGTGTGAGGTTCATTTGGCTGAACTGTTGAAACTTTTCGTAATCCATGTTAACTTCCTCCGCAGGAGGATAGAGAGGGTAGTAGCTAAAACGACAATTAAACTGAAGATTTACATCTGTATATCACAGGAGCAGCAAAGAAGAGTGCAGACATAAGAACATTTCACTGCTACTCAAGCCTGAGGTCATTTCATTTAAAGATGGGGAATGTTCTGCAAACCTCCTCTGGGTCAACATGTGTTTCATGATCCGCGAGAAACGCTCTGTGCCAGTGCCACTGCAAAAAACGGTAGTGACAAATCAGTGCTTATGCACATTCATTCTTCTAAAGGAGTCTTTATTTTTAAATTCAATCAACATCAATGAAATAATGAATCAGAAAACAGTACCTTTTATACAAAAGTTAATTTTCTCTTGTTCTTACAGTAGACACAGTGTAAATATCAGTTGTAGGTTGTGTCCATGCTATAATTACCAGTAGGTTCAGTGTTATTACCTGCTGATCTCTTCAGCTCCCATATGAAACACGATGTCTGTAGAGGTCATGCCAAAAGTCACATTACCAATGAGAAGTGTGCAGGGGTCACTCGCTAGGGTCACTCTCTAAGGACGGAAAATGAATATTGGACAATAAGAGCAGTGATAAAAACGGTTTAACTAATTCATTTTAAGATAATATAAGAATAACAGAATTATTTTTATTAAAGGGATAGGTCAGGGCAAACACTTTCTTTCACTTTTTTTCTAAAAACCCCCCAATATTTTTCACTTTTTTATAACTATAAATGAATGCTTCCGGTCAACTGTCATACGAGCGTTTACGAGAGGAACTTTGTGATGAGTGACTTAAGTGGATTGTAAAGTTCACGTGAGAAGACTGTGGTCCTCTGTGCTTCCGCATTACTTATTGCACAGATATAGAATATTAGTAAATTTCCCATTGTTCACTTTAAAAGACATCCGGTCTTATGGATTACCATCACAATCGTTGTTTGTGGTTTATCCAAGCATTCACCGAGCAGCAGACATTCACTTGGATTAAATGGACACACAGAAATGGATTATTGTCCTTTGTGTTTATCTAAAGAAATAAAGTTATATACATCGGACATGAAGATGAGTAAACTATCCCTTTGAATTTGTCCTGAATCACACTAATAGATCAAATATTATATCACCAGCACTGAATATTGACCAGAATCAAAAAGGCTGCCAATTACATCCAATTGAACAGATCATCTCACCGCTGTGTCTTCTTTACTGAGGTTGGTCAGGTTGAAGGGTGGCTGAGGATAAATGTAATGATGATGGACATCCCTCTGAGACGGCACAAACACCAACCTGCATCCCGACCTATAGTAAAAGAATACAAGTTATGAAAACACATTGGTGAGCATTTTTCTATAATGGGAAAAATATATTATACACACATACCGGTGTATATATATATATATATATATATATATACACACACACACAGCTCTGGAAAAAATTAAGAGACCACTGCAATGTTTTGTTATTTTTACCAGTTGTGGCTTTCAGCAAATAAATGCTCTTCAATTACAATATTTATTTGGAATTTGGGAAAAATGTTGTCAATAGTTTATAGAATAAAACAAAAATGTAAATTTACCCAAACACATACCTATAAATAGTAAAACAAGAGAAATTGATCATTTTGCAGTGGTCTCTTAATTTTTTCTAGAGCTGTATATATATATATATATAGAGAGAGAGAGAGAGAGAGAGAGACACACACACACCCTTTGGTTCCTTCCACTATGCTGTCCACGCATTTCTTGAAGATGGATTGAAATGTTTCTGTTACTTGGTTTTTCTGTTAAAAAAGGTAGAAAAATAAGTGCTTCAATTTGTGGCCATGAAGAAAAACTCCTAATATATTCAAATACATTCAAACGCATACAAAATCTGGTTTACCTCAATCTGCTCATGTTTGGAATCAACAAACGGCCCAAACTATGAGAGAAATAGACAGTTAATTACTAGCTAAAATTTTGCATATTCAAATAGAGTTGGTTTAAATGCAAGACAAATAGTTTTATCATAACAAGCTGGTCGTTGGACTAAAACGAACCCCAGAAATGGGCGTGAAGCTGTACCCACCAGAATGCATACATCAGGACGATCTTTATTGATGGTAGTAATGAGGTCAATCAGAGGGTCATAGGTCAGACTTTCAGAGGGGGTGTACGGTCCACAAGCCATCATGACCATCACAGGCTCAGACACTGAAAGATTGTGTTAAGAAGGGTTTAATGTGAACCATGATCTTGTCAGGGATGTTCTGGATACGCTTTCACCAATCTTACCATCATCCATTTCCTGTTTCACTTCAGAAGGGCAGTAAAAAGGCAAGGGAATACCCTAGTGGACAAACAAATCACTGAATAAATAACAGTCATAATTCAACAAATTGTAAACTTAACCTAAAGAAGTCTAAAATAAAAGGAGTATTAGTGAGAGATACCTCATATAGATTGGTAGCTACAAACTTCTCCCCAGAGCTGTTTATTCCATCCATGACAACAACCTACAAAAATAAAGAAAATTAATATGTATACCAAACATACTGGATTAGAATAACTAGAGATAGGGAAACATACATTATTTGATACATCTCACCTGTCCAGGGAAGAGTGAGAACTCTTTGAGCTCAGACAGATCCACAGGCACCTGTTTGCCTCCCTGTTCCTGTCCGGCCTCCAGCAGCACAGACTGGGCATTGAGCTTCCCGTTACTGTCACAACACACCTGCCCCAGTACTGTGATGCTATCCTGTAGGAAGGAGAGGGAGATCATGAATACACAGAGAACTCAAATTAACTTTTGCAGACCAGCCATAAATATATAGATTTTATTTTATTTTTATAAATCGCTGCCATTATGATGATATCTGTGCTCATACCTGAACAGGTAATGAAACGGGAGAGAATTCTTCTATGTTGAAATGACTCCGTAATTCCTCTCCGAGCTCTTCAATCTTTTCAGTCAGAACTACAGACCAGACAGAGAACATAAATAAATATATATAAATAAAGAGACTATCTGTATATATATAGTTTGTAAACATATAAATTAATTTAATTTCTTTATTGTCAGTGTATGCGTACAACTGTCATTGCATCTAATGAAATTTCACTTGCAGCTTTCTAACTAGATGTAATAACACGATAAGTAAATGTAATGTTTAAAGATTATACATTTTATAAAATAATTTTAATCTATCCAATGTAAAGAAAATATATAATAACTGTGGTTAACATGCCACCATATACATACACAAAAATTGAAGAATTACAAAACAGTTAAGTTAAAGAAAAAAGTCAAAAAATACTTAATATAAAATGACAATTTGTAGGTCGTGCAACAACAACATCAACAAAAAAAATACAAATTGACTTCCTGCCATGTGCACAGAAGTGTTTCAGCAATTGCCATGTTAAACAATCATATAATCATGACAAGAATCATGCCAAGTTTTGTAAGACTCACCGTCCCGCACGTCTCTCAGTCTCTGGAACATGTATTTGTAGCTGCTGATGAGTGAATTGTCAGTATCTTCCAGCATCTTCACCCTCACACTGGTCTGTCCTTTACCCGTCCAGCGAGGACCCTGCACCGCACCAAACGACAAAACCACCTCTCCACGTCCTCCACGCATGCCATATTTTTGAGAAGGCGTTGCACTACACAAACATATAAAACAACTTTATGTTAGATTAACTTCTAATTTAAATAGTTGTCTTTAGAGTACTTACTGGGAGATCAAACTTATAAAGACCTCATATATTTAAAGCCATCTAGATTGGGGGAATTAGTTACCTTGGAGAGAAGCTGGCGGGGGACAACATTAGACTGGGACTGGCGAGTCGGGTCACACCTCTCTTGGACTGAGGATGTTCTGGGGTGGTCAATGCTCGCTTCTGAGAGCCCTGCGGTAACACACAGATGAAGACAGTAATGCATTTACATTTGTTCTTTCTTAATAACCTAGTTACAAAGAATGTACGGTAATACCTCAGTTTACGACTGACTTTGTATATGAGCAAATCGGTGTACGAGCATTGTATCGGAGTGCGAGAAAAATAATTTAATTGTCAATTATTAATTTGTATTTATATGAGATCTTCATGGTTATAATTTTAACTGTATTTAATAGGGTAAAACCCTTTAAAATGGGCATTTATGGTCGTGTGGAACGAATCGAGTGTTTTTTATTGCATTCTTATGGGGAAAATTGTTTTGGTCTACGAGTATTTTGAGTTACGAGCTCACTCTTGGAACGAATTAAACTCGTAAACCGAGGTATTACTGTATATTGCAAATATATTGCAAATTACTGCAGTTTAAAAAAAAAAAGTGTTGGATTACAATATGAAATTTACTTTCAAAAGCAGAACTGTATAATAATCCCTCATTTGGGATCAATAATGCATTTCTATCTGTGCATCTGCATTTCCAGCAAGTCTCTCCCATTAATCTGTCTCCTAGTTTTCTCACCTTGGCAGGTGTTGAATAGGTATCCAACAGGCTCTCCTCTTCCTCTTCTGCTCGGATTCTGTAAGACTCAGTTAAGTTGACCTCTGTGAACATTTAAGGCCAAAATTAAATGATGTCAAAACAAACCTAGTAACGGTTTGAGATAAAAGGATACAGTTCCTGGATAGAGTTGATATCTCTAGTCTTGTTAAACTGGCTTCCCTTTGAAGAGCCTTTAGACTTTTTCTTCTTGTTAAGTATCTGTAAGGAGTACATAAGCAGTATGCAAATCAAGCAGGGATGCATAAGGTGTCTAATTGATCAAGATATCTTAAGAGATCCCAGAATATCCATGATTGATATGGAGCAGTATGTGTTTATAATGGCCTTGTACTAACTTCATGTTCAAACTGGTCCAGGTTATCAAGAGTGAGCAGCAGATGGTCTTTAGAGGTGCTGAAAGCAATCCACTCGCATACAATGTCCTCCCCCTTCAGCCGGTGACACAAACACTGCTCCAACACTACAAGAGACAATTATTACAGCATATCAACATTGTAAAGTGTGTATATACACACACATGCATGTATATTCATACACATACATACATATATATATATATATATATATATATATATATATATATATATTGTACACACACTAAGGCATATACAGTACTAATCTTTAGAGCATTATGTCATGCTACATAAGTTGTTTACTTTTGTCCACTGTGTCATCGTTGAAGGTAACGCTGAAAGTGTCCAGCTCAGACTTGATATCCTCTGCAGTGACTGATGCCATTGTTGTTGTTTCCGCTGATGATCAAATATAAAAAAATCTGTAAATAACAGAAACGCCATCAATAAGACGCAGACTTTCCGATTCACACATTTATTCAATCGCAACTGTAACAGAGCGACATTTTAGGGTCTGACTCACTATATAAATCAGTGAACCGGCGCTAAACACAATAACTTAACCTATTTGTTTTTTAAATACAGTTTTATTCAGCTGACGATAGAGCTCAGAATAAGAAAGCTATATTCAATATAATATGAAAGCTTACCTTCTATATTAACGTCAAAAATCAGCTGTCATATTCTTCAACAGCCTTTGCCTCACGTTCAGATTGCCGCGAAAAAGTGCTTGCAAAAAACAGCACTGAAAGGTCACTTCCGGTTTCTAGATGCATCCTCCAGGACGCCAGAGGGAGCTCGAGCTGCACAACTGAATGTCCGCCCGATCAGCTGAAAGCAACCAAATGCTACACGTGTTTATGATACTGTGAACTTGTACTCGCGTTTTTACATTAAATTTAACTTTTAGGAATCTCAGCCATTGCTTATTAAAATGCCGAAGGTAAAAGCCGAGAAGAAATCTCGAAAACATCAGGAGGTGAAGAGTCAAGGTAGGTTTCGTTGAGATGTTTTGTACTGCACGCTGTTTACGATTTCATCAAGTTTGTCCTTATAAAGCTTTAGTGAACGTTGAAGCTGAATATCATTTGGATTAAGGGGAGAACCTTAAGAAACCTGTCATCAAAAAGTCCAGCTCACAAAAAAAAAAATGTAATTTTGTTTTTCTAACCAGAATTTTTTTTGTAACATTTTCAATGTTGACAAGTCTTATCACTGTAATATGTTATAAATATATATAGTCCACCATAAATAATGATAATAAAATCTGTTTCTTGAATTTTTTTTTTTCTCCAGGAATTATGTTCAATACTGGTATTGGTCAGCATATTCTGAAAAACCCTTTGGTTGTCAACAGCATCATAGAGAAGGTCAGTAATTCTTTAAAGAAAGTGACAGCTGAATGAGCTTTCTGAATGCATGACCACATTATCATGGGACACTTTAATCATTGTACTGATTAAATACCAAAATATCTCTCCAGGCAGCACTACGACCAACAGATGTGATTTTGGAAGTTGGTCCTGGAACTGGTAACATGACTGTCAAACTTCTGGAGAAAGGCAAGAAGGTAAATAAGTTATTCTGAATGTTTATTGCCAGAGTTTATGTAGCGATACATTTTTTTAAATTATTCATATTTTCCCCCTCTAGCAAAACCTAATTACTTTGTTTACTATAATTCAAAGGTCGTTGCATGTGAGTTGGATACCAGGCTTGTTGCTGAGCTTCAGAAAAGAGTCCAGTGCACGTAAATGTTTTTCATACACATTCAATGATAACATTGTCAAAACCCCAGCAACAACTTCAGCATCTGTTTGATTGAAAAATCTGTTTTCTTGAACAGTCCAATGCAGAACAAGCTTCAGATCCTCATAGGGGACGTCCTAAAGACAGAGCTCCCCTTTTTTGATGTGTGCGTGGCTAACTTGCCATATCAGGTATTGGTTCAGAGATTTTTCTGTTTGGTTGCTGTAGATATGTCTTCTGAGTCTCTGGTAACACTTTACATTAAGATTCCCATTAATTTATGAACTAACAATGAGAAACACATTTGTTCCACTATTTATCAATCTATGGTTGCATTAGTCAATAAAAAATACAGCAGTTCATGTTAGCTCGTTAAATATTATTATCAGATACAATGTTTTATTTTAATAATGTATTTCTAAATGTTGAAGTTAACTGAAAATAATAAGTTTAGAAGTATTTTTCATTTTTTATTTCATATAAATGTAGTTAAATGTACACTAACTTTTGGAGCTCTAGCAGTTTAAAACACTTTTACAATTCAAATCAAATCCCTTGATTCTCCCAATCTTGTAAAAGCCAAGCTTGATTCTGGTTTTATTACGAGCACCATTGCATTCTCTTTTTGCCAGCAGACTCTCCTCTGTTCGCCATGTAAATCTTTCTCACTTGATATAACAAATAACCAACACACTATACATACGTCAAAGTAGCCGAACAACTTTTCTCCATTTACTAATAGGATGAGACACACACAGGCCAATTTACAAAATTCTCCTAAAATATAAATGCTTTTAATAGGCATTTTTAATCATAGTGAATCAGGGTGAGATGAGATGACATGTTTTGGAAGAAGGATTGATTGATTGAAGATGTATTGACTTGTCATTAAATTTTTTGTTTGTTAATTTTGGACAAAAAAGTTACAGTGTAGCGTTAACTAATTGAACCTTATTATAAAAAGTATTCATTTGTTTTTTTCCATAGATATCATCGCCTTTCGTGTTCAAGCTGTTACTTCACAGGCCATTTTTTAGGTAAGAAACTGTTTTTAGTCTGATTCCTTAAATGTGAGTGCAGTATAGAGTAAACAAACAATAGGACTTTAATTCCTACTGCCATCATATTGAGCCTTATGGTTTCGCAATTCACATTTTTGTGCAAGTGGCTTGTCTTCTTCTGCTTGTTCTCTCTCTGAATTTACAGAACCAGTTAAATCCCATTGCATTACTGTGGAACATAATGACAAAATGATCAATGATTATTGCCTTGTCAGTAATAGTGATGGTTTGAGTGTTTTTATCCTGTCTGTAGGTGTGCCGTGCTCATGTTTCAGAGGGAATTTGCCATGCGTTTGGTGGCTAAACCAGGAGACAAGCTATACTGCAGACTGTCCATAAACACACAGCTCCTATCCCGCGTGGACCACCTCATGAAGGTTTGGAGCCTTTTAATTGACTGCTTTTGGTCTCTGTATTGATTTATTTACTGTATTGAGTTCTTATTGTTCATATTAAAATGTGAAAAGGACTACTGCTTGAGAATGGAGAAATCCTCAAGTTTGTGTGGAATTTATAGTTTAATGCTGTCATGTAGAGATACTGAAATGTTATGCTTATGAAGGTGGGGAAGAACAATTTCAGACCACCTCCAAAAGTAGAGTCCAGTGTGGTGAGGATAGAGCCCAAAAATCCTCCGCCGCCTATCAACTTCCAAGTAAGTGTCGTTAATTCAAGTGTATAGTGTCTGCACAGTTATTGGAAATAATATACTTTTCTCTCTCCCCCACATTTAAAGGAATGGGATGGTCTTGTCAGAATTGCATTTGTCCGAAAGAACAAAACGCTCAGTGCTGCCTTCAAGTAAGATGTCACTAAATGTTGTTTTTGTTGAGTGGCCAATCATAATAAATTCAAGAAGCTGACTAGTTGTGATTTGGGATTGATGTTTTTGTTTTTTCACTGCAGGTCTGCTGCGGTTGAGCAGTTACTGGAGAAGAACTACAGAATCCACTGTTCTGTGCACAACATAGTAAGTCTGCTTTACTCACTACATTCACACGTCAATCGCGGTTTAATTTTCCGGAATATCTGCCTTTGTTTTCCGATGGTATTGACGTTGCGTTATTAGGCATATGCCATAAATAACATAGTGGGGCTTTTGAATGTAATGACGTATATATACCGTCAGTCCAAATCTGTTTTTTGCGCATTTCCAATTGGAATGATTAAAAAAAATTAGTAAGTTAACCAGTGAGAGAAACAATTAAATAATCAAATATATATATATATCTAATCTTATCTATATATATATTAGATTATGCTTAAAGGGTTTTGTATATATATATATATTAGATTATTGAATTGTTTCTCTCACTGGTTAACTTACTAATTTTTTTTAATCATTCCAAATGGAAATGCGCAAAAAAACAGATTTGGACTGACGGTCTGAAAAAGGCCTTTGACAGCTTATTTATACTTGACCTTATTCACAATTATATTAAAAAAAAATTCCAAATTGTACTTCAGGAAATACAACAGGATTTCAACATTGCTCAGAAAATTGATAGCATCCTTCAAGAGTCGAAGTTTAGTGAAAAGAGGGCACGTTCCATGGATATAGATGATTTCATGGTGTAAGTATGACATGCAATGAAAAATTATTTTGAATGTTTATGTTTTTAGCTGGGTTTTTCATAAGTATCTTTTCTGCATCCATATTTTATGGTAGGCTTCTTCATGCCTTCAACTCTGCCGGGATACACTTCTCCTAAGACTTGAGGAGCAGAGAACAGCTACTAGGTTTACAGGAAGTGATATCAGTATTCTGGTTAAAGCTTTCATCCATGTGAAGAAATGAATGGTAGTTCAATGGACATGCTATGGGACAGTTAATCTCTCAGGCTGGGAATGTTTTGTACCTTTGCTGATTGATGAAATATTTACGGACTTCTATCTGAGGTAAAACTTTAGTTGTGTACCTGATGACTGTTAAGAGGCTTTGAAAAGGACATAAAATGGCCTCTTACTACTTTTATCTAGATGTACTCTGCAGTTGTGGGTACAACAGTTTACTTTTCATTTAACTGATGTTGTTGTAAAGAGTATTAGCCTTCATCCCGATTAATTTCAGCAGTATATTGTACCTTCAAAATGCTATCCTGCCCACTACTACTGCCAAATCGAGAAATAAACTAAATAAATTTAAATTTAGAACTAATAATCAACTAATAATTAGCAATATTTTTTTTATCTAGGTTTATTAATTTATAAATATACCAATTCAAGTTTGTTTATTATTCAACAATTTATATTAAAAAAATCATTTAATAAATGCTGTAAGGGTATTATTCATTGCTAACTATTTGCATTAATTGTTAACGAGTTGAAACTTATAGTCAAGGCGTTGCTGATCAATCTTTATTAACGTTCTACCTGCAACTGTACTATGTAAACTTTGTGTAAATATAATTGCTAGTTATGTAATAGGTGAATGACCTACTCTCAGATTCCTTAGTTTAAGGCATGTTTCTTTGGAAGGTTTTGCTGCACAAGTAAAATAAAACCATGCATTCAAATTTAAAGAAACTTGTTAAACTGTTTTGCTCACCCTATTATTCTATTATGAATCACATCCAACTTTTCAAAGATGATCTCAATTGCTTTTAATTTTTCTGTCAAGCAGAGTTTTCTTCTGTTTTGGTGCGACAAGAAAGTTAAAGATGGAAATCTGAACTTGGGAAAAGTTGCTTTGATGGAACAGTTATATAGTGGGCTTTTTGTGTGACTGCTCTACACTTGAGTTGATGGTAAAATGTTGAATACTTTACTGATTTTAATTATTTGTTCTCGCAGACAAAATGTTTAAAGCTCTGATTACACTTAGGTAGATTGACCAATACTTTTAAAGTGACATGACTTGTAGGTGTCCCATACTTGGAATTCTTGCTCTGCATTTCACCCATCCAAGTGCACACACACAGCAGTGAGTATTGAACACACACAACCGGAGCAGTGGGCAGCCATTGGGGGTTAGGTGTCTTGCTCAAGGGCACCACTTTTTCCTGCCAGTACTGAGACTCAAATCTGTGAACTCTGAGGCCCTTTTGTACACATCCCCCAGATACCGAGCATACCCTGCTGAAAATCCCTCAGTTTAACCCATACAAATTATATTGGTCTAATTTGATTTCCAAAAGTAAACCAGATTACTACCCTTTGGCTAAAGGCTAGTTGGACTGACTTGTTCTTAATACCAGTCTGAACATAGTGGCTGTGTTTGTCACTGGCTCTGATCTTGGCTTTTCTGTTTGACAATATTAAAAGGATTTTGGGCACATGTTAGCTGTCCTGACTTTTTTCTTTTCTTTCAGCTGAGCGCACTCTAGTCTAGAATTTAATGAAAATGCTAACTAATGGTGGTTATTCACATGACAATATACAGTTAGTGGATTTTGTTGGATTACATCGGAATTATTCTTGTGGCTGTTTCGGACTCTTTTTGACTCTTTCTAGTTGGTTTGTTGTCAATATACAAGCATAGACAAACCAACTGGAAAGAGTCTAATACAGCCACAGGAATAATAATTTAGATTTAAGCCAACCACTAGGTGGCTCTCGAGTACCGTTACAGGTATTTATGTTTAGGATAACGTACATGAAAGCTAATATCATCTTCTTCTTTTTTTAAACGTAAGACAATAAGAAACCGTGAAGTAGATTTATCACAAAACGGTATAATTGGAGGATATTGACTGTTGTTGGTTACTAAAATTAAGTTTTGCATGTTTCCCCTCACAAAAGAAGCTCTTCTACCAACACTAAAATGTTACTGCACGTCTGGCAAAAGTTTTTATATTTTATTTATTTTACTGTAGTAGTATTGACAGATCCAACTCTATTGATTGATGGCTGGCAGGGACTTGTGGGTGAAGTGTCTTGCTCTACGGGGAACGGGAAGAAATTGATTTAAGACTTTGAGCAGCACAGGTGTACATCTTCTCATGAGTGACAATGGCCTCTACTGTCAATTAATGCAAGGCTCTGTGTTCACGCTCAGAGCAGTGAGAATTAGATATAATTGACAGATGGATTGAATTGTACTTTATCAATACATTGCCTTTCAAAAATTCTGGGTTGGTAGGATAAAAAAAAAGCTCGTCCAGGTCAGATTTATTTGATTGAAAAACAGTAATATTGTGTGAAATTACTATAATAACTTTTTTATTTGAAAATATTTAAAAACAAAAAAAAAATTCTGTGATTGATTGCAGAGCTTTTCTCCATTGAAATCATTCTAAAATGCCGATTTGATGCTTACAAATCTTTTATCATCAATGTTTCTTTCTCTTTATTTCCTTAATCTATTTTATTTTATCTATTATTATTTATTTATTTATATATATATATATATATATATATATATATATATATATTTTTTTTTTTTTGGTGTTGTTGATATATATATATATATATATATATATTTTGTTGCTGTTGTTACTGTTAATGTAACCTGGTTGCACCTTGGGTCTGAGAGTTACAGAATTTCAATTCTCTGTATGTATGTGCTGTATATATTGCAGAATTGACAATAAAGCTGACTTTGACTTTTGACTTGACTTAACAGTTCTGCCACTTTCAAAGAACAATAAGTATTTTCAAAAGAACAGCTTATATTTGTATTACAAATGCTTTGTAACATAATAAATGTCCAAAGGTATTTTTCATCTCTTGTTTAACATTTTTGTATCAATGGTGCATAGACCGACCGAGATGCAGATGAATATTCAGTTTTATGAAACTTTAGAATCTTGCCACATTGACTCTCAACACTTTTCACCAAGCAAACACTTTAAAGCAATGCATAAAACATGAAATTATGAAGCACAAACAGTCACGTTTGACATTTCCAGAGATAAATGTCACCTGAACAGGTGTATCTCCTATTGCAGGATGTCCTGCTGTGCAACGTTTTCTGTTGTTGTTTTTTGCATCACACCTGCTCATTTGTACAGATCTCTGTCTAACTGTTTTACAGCGTTACGCTTTCTTGTTTGCAGGTGTGACTGAATTGTCTGAGAATTGGATGTGCCTTACGGCAAAATGCTTTCAGCAGTATTACAAACTTTCTGGCTGAGTCACAACCGCTCCATTATACTAGTGCAGACTCTCCGTTTTCTGCTTGGCTCCTGAAGTCCCGATGAAGATAATTAATTGGGCTTTAGGTGTGAATCCCTCTCATGCTGCCCAGATACTGTCCTAGTTTTCCTGTATACGCAGGTTCTTGCCAGTCGCTGAGCCTTGGGCCTGCTGATAGGATCGAGATTAGAAATTCAAATGTCTTCCTCCTTTGAAGTAAAACGAGAGAGCTTTTGAGTCTGGCACCCGGAGGACACACCAGTCGTATCTACACATTGATCCTGTGAAATGTGTTTGACTTTGAGATTTATTTATTTATCTATCTATCTATCCATCTACTGTATCTGTCTCTTTTATCCTGTTAAATTGTTCACTTGAGGCAGACGGTTCTTGATCATGGTCTCTAAAAGAGAATAAAGCAGAACTCTGAGCGACTGGAGGCCATGGGAAATATCTGACCTGTGGGTCAAGCATCAGTTGTTGAAGGGTTTTGTTTGATGATTCAACTTCACGATTGCTTACTATTGTAGTTGTAGAAGTTTTTCTTGCCTTTGCTGACCTTCATGTTTTGCTGCTCTGATGGAAAGTAATGGCTATTTTTGATTGGCTGGTTGCAACAGACCATGGTGGTGTCCCATAAATATTCACTGTATCATTTAGTGCCTGTCCGGATCAATGGTGCGGCCCCAGACATTGATACCATGATAAGCTTGTCTTAAAGGGGTCTCCATTAAAGGGATCATCTGAGAAGGTCCATCATAGTTTGAATTTGTTTCTTGGCTGACAGTGATGATTTCATTCTATCATATTGTAATCCATTATGGATCTTGCATCTTGCGTGTCATTGTGCTTTTGTAATCGATATCTGATTATCTGTAAAGCTCATTTAGCATGGCAGCATTTCAGGTCACCTTAGTCTGAAAGGACTGCTTGAGAGTGAAATTCTCTTTTTAATATTTGGCCTTTTAATTATTTTTAGGAAATGATGTGGAGAAGAGCATAGAATGATGAGGGCATGCATCAGATTAACTCTTTTTGCTCACATGAAAATAATATTTTTCTCTTTTAAAAATGATAATGATAATGAATCTAAAGAATGTTGGGAGTCAACAAAACATTGAAGCCAGTTGACTTTCATTGAATGGACCCAAAAACAAAACAAAAATTCAAGAAACCTTCCTGATTATTATTTTTTTTGCATGTTTGTCACACTTAAATGTTTCAGATCATCAAACAAATTTAAATATTAGTCAAAGATAACACAAATAAACATAAAATTCAGTTTTTAAATTAAGTTTATTAAGGGAAAAACCAAACTTACTTGGTCCTGTGTGAAAAAGTGTTTGACATAGCTGTAGTTTATCACACCTGAGTTAAATTTCTCTAGCCACACTCAGGCCTGATTACCACCACACTTATTCTCAATCAATATATTGTTTAATCAGGACTTGCCTGATAAAGTGAAGTAGACCACAAGGTCTTCAAAAGCTAGACATCATGCCGAGATCCAAAAAAATTTAGGAACAAATGAGAACGAAAGTAATTGAGGTCTTTCAGTCTGGAAAAGGTTACAAAGCCATTTCTAAAGCTTTGGGACTCCAGCGAACCTCAGTGAAAGCCCTTATCCACAAATTGTGAAAACATGGAACAGTGGTGAACCTTCCCAGGAGTGGCCAGCTGACCAAAATTACCCCAAGAGCACAGCGACAACTCATCCAAGAGATCACAAAAGTCCCCACAACAACATCCAAAGAACACCATACCTCCCTTGCCTCAGTTAAGATTAGCGTTCATGACTCCACCAAAAGAAAGAGGCAAAAAAAACTTAACTTTTTAAAAGGCATTTAATTTTATCCTTTTAAAACTCATCTTTGATCATAAAAAGGTTGCATTTAAATGCTTTTCCCTGTGAAAATAATTTCTTCAGTTCTTAAAATAGCTTGACTGTAACTCTACACCCTTGTTTCATTTAGTATGTGTGGATTCATATGTAAATTAATCCCCGCCTCCACTCAGTCAAACCAGCCTGGACTACCCGATCCACTTGGTCAACTGTAGTAAATGCTAAAAATAGCAAATAGAAATACGTCTTTAATTCAGCTGTATGTGTTTGAACCAGAAACTGATTTAGAAGAAGAAATGAAATTATGACAAATCTATGTATCAGAATGCGTTTTATGTATTGGTCTCTAAGTTGGAGACATAACAGTAATTTATATGATTAGCCTTTGGCTTGATTCTCAAACAGCTAATAAGGTGTTGCTAATGTTACACTTGTTTATTTTTTGCCCTCTCAGAATCAGACAGCTGCCTTCTAACAATCAGTATACCTAGAAACACTTTGATTGTCATAGAAAATCTGACATTGCAATCTTAACTTTGCAATATATTCATCATACACTTACTATATTGTTGTATGTACCTGATTTTTCTTGTACTCATTGTGGAAATGCGCCCCACACATTGAGGGAATTGGTTACTTGTTTGTGACTGTAGGAAACGGCGGTTTTCAAGTGTTTGGTTCACTGTAGTTTTAAGGAGAAAATGCTCTGCAATGTACGATAGTTGACCGAATTTGCACGTTTTTTTTTTTAAAGAATATTAAATAGTTAGTACACTTTTTTTTATTCTTTCATTAATTACTCACCCTCATGTCCTTCCAAACCTATAAGGCTTGCATTCATATTTGGAATGCAAATTAAGATTTTTTTTTTTTTATATTTGTTTTTTTCTGAAATCTGACAATTACCCAACTACCACTTTGGCGATTCAAGAAGAGATTGTAAAACTAATCTATATGAATTGAGCAACGTAATCCACATTTTCTTGATCACTTTGTGATGAACAGATCAAAGTTAGGCTTTTATCATCATCAGTCAAGCTCAAGCATGTTCACTTAATGTGTGAAAACCAATAAGTATGTTTGAGCTTCTGTAAGAACCAATTAGGCTTGTTCTCTCACGTCAATCAGATTCGGCTGAGGTTCTTGTTTATGTTTGCTGATCAATTTTTATATGAATAAAAGCCTAATTAAATCTGTAAAGCAATCAAGCTTCTTCAGAAAATTTGGACTGAACCTCTTACTTCATATAGATTAGTTTTAGAATCTCTTTATGAATTTTTGAAGTGTCAAAGTTGTAGTTGTGTAGCGGTCAATGGAGTAACAGAAACCTCTCAGATTTCGTAAAAAAATTTGTTCATTTGTGTTCTGAAGATGAACAAACGTCTTACGACTTTGGAATGACGTGCAGTTGAGTAATTTATGGCATTGTTTTATTTTTTTGGGTGAAATAGCACTTTAAAAACACCACATAGACATATAAATAACACTAAAGGTACACTGTGACTGTGTTCTAGCACTTAAACTGCATGCGTTTTGCTGAAGAACAGCAAAGTTTCTCTCTGTTTATGAATATGAAGAGTCATGGAGGTACTAGGCTACTCCACGGCTTGGTCTAAAATTGTCAGAATAGAAACATTTATTATAGGTGTTAAATGGTGAAAATTGTTTAACAGGGGGGGTCATTAATATGGTGCTTTTTTTTTTTTTTTTGCTTGTCAGTAAATTTATTTGGTTCTAAATATGATTCTGTATTTTTACTGCAAAAAAAAAAAAACGAATTAAGAAAATAGGCCTATATTCTTCCAGTGTATAACATAAAAGATAAATCATGGTAATCATAAATATTTGTCCAGAAGTAACTTTTTTTTTTCTTCAGAAATTGTCTTTTAAAATGATAAAATGCTGTCTTAATGCATCTTTAAATAAAAATCAGTGAAACCGTCTTACAGTGCAGTAAGACAAAAATAATCCAGTAATAAAGATACTCTTTGAGAACAACATCAGTTTTGCAGTTCATCTTTAGTAATTTATCTTGACTTAAGGCTTTTTACAATTTTTACTCAAGTCACACAAGACTAATTAAAAACTCATCAAGAAGTCTATTTTGCAATGTATTGAACTACTGAGAATTTCCTTTCTTTCTAAATATTTAACTTTTTAATATTAAATGCTGTTGACATTACTCCCTTGTTAATTTAATGTGATCCCACACTAGACCTTTGAATTAATGGCACCCCTGTGACATGTTCATGATGATTAAGCCTGCAACTGTCTGTCTTCTCCTCATATATATTCTCTCCTGCTCTCACGTACGGCGCGGCTGTACATTGAGGTATTCCCTGCGTGTTCAGCGAGATGTGGCCCAGGAGCACGGCTGGGGGCTGACCTGAGACCCCCGTCGGATATTGATGTCTGCAGATGTTCTCGTACAGAAAGGGCAGCCTCATCCTCATCCCCTCCTGCTCCTGATAAATCATATAAGGGAGGGATTCATGCTGCATTATTGATGGTCCGCAGGGAGGGATGAGAGAGGGCTTACTAGAGAAAGAGAGAGAGAGAGAAAAAAAATGCTGTTCAGCCTTTTCAGCTGCCCAAGGTTAGCCAGACACCAGTTAAGAGATCCTGACAGGTGTGTGTGTGTGTGTGATAGTGTGAGTGTGTGTGAGAGCGAGAGAGAAAGATTTTCCCCATGGAAGACGATGATCTGGAGTTTTTGAGAGCCAGCCTTGCTGTGACAGGCCTCTCCACAGCAACCTGTCAGGGCAGCCCCTTTCAAGCAGGTTTGAGGGATGTCATGAGGCTATGGCATGGCGGTCTCTCAGAGGGGGAGGTAGAGAGAGACAGATTGAATGGAGAGCTGTATTTCCTGCGCTCGCCTCACTGACTATGGCAGCCATGGATTTTGTGAGACTGTGAAGCTCAATAGCGCAAACACTCCGTGGAAAGGGGGTTTTGTACTTAACCCTAAAAAATGCTGGGTTGTTTTAACCCAAATTTGGGTTAAAAAATATGGACAAACCCGTTCATTGGGCTAAATTTTAAAATGCATTCTTAGCCCACCAGTTGGGTATGTCCATATTTTATCCAAATTTGGGTTGAAACAACACAGCCTTTTTCAATCTGTATATATTCTGCAACTTTTATTTTCATAATTTAATCATAAGCGCACTTAAGGCACAAGAAAGAACTTGTTCGGAATAGCATACTATCATACTACTACTACTGCAGTGCATAGTATGCATATAGTGCGCTTCCAGAGTGCTCAACTTGACATCGCTTTTCCAGTACCAGAAGTCATTACAACTGCAATCTCTGGATCATATTTGATTGTTCAATCAGACGACCTAAACTTTAGGAAAGTGCCTATTACCAACAGAATTCTGTCTGTCTGTAATGTTATCTGTCTATATCCTGTCTATATACTGTCTAGCTCAAACAGTAGAGTATGGTGCTTGCAATGGCATGGTCACGGGTTCGATTCCCAGTGAAAGCAAGAACTGATTAGAATGTCGTTGTCTACCTCGAATGCAATGTAAGTCGGTTTGGATAAAAGCGTCTGCCAAATGTCTAAGTGTAAAATATCTGTTTGTCTGTCCCTCCCACTTTTGGTAGTTTTACTGAGATTTCTTATCCCTTGTGAATTGGCCATGAATATTACAGATGCCCTGTGAAAAAAATGACTTTACTACCCATGTAAAACTAATAAGTCTGAATAGGGTGTATGGCAACTGAGAATTCTGGAAATGTGAAAAGAACACATCCATTTACAAAAATTCTTAGGAATTTTTTGCGTTTTGTGAAAATATAGTTTCTATCAAAATACCATGAATGCTGCAGTTGCTTCTACAATTAAACTGTGGTAACCTGGTACAAGCTACCACTGTATTAAAAAAAAAAAAAAAAAAAGAAATAAACATTCTCAATGCTTTTTTAGCGGTTTTCATTTTAATTTCATTTTAATGTATTATGACTTTACAGTAGCAGCTAACAGCCTTTCTTCAACATACTACGTTTTTCCTTTAACTCTGCACTCATTTTACTCACACAGTTTCCACTTCCAGTTAATCAGGATTCAGCTTTTAAAAATGCCAATAAAATTGAACCTGCCATGCAAACTGAACTCTCTCTTCTCTTCTCACTGTGGTTCTGAATGAATTAGCTTCCTCTTTGATGGCGAAAAGCTTTGAAAGCTTGTCCTCTAGACACCCAGCTGCCCCCGGCTGTGGTTAATTCCTGGTGCAGTGCAGGCTGCCTCTGAACCTCCAGAGGGGGTGGGACAGGCGTCTGGGGAGCAGGTGAGCAGCCGAGCAGCCCGCGCTCTGCCAGCCAGAACGACCACACTCGGCCCGAAGTTCTAGAAGTCTGTCATCTAGAAGATTCTAGAATGGTGCAGAATGCCACAGGGGATGAATTCGTTTTAGATTTCGATGCATTTCATGGCTGTCTAAGGGGGGTGAACTCTCCTCTGGGACAAAGACAAGATTATTTTATATGCCTATATTAAGATTTTTAAAATGTATGCGCCCAGCTCGACCAAAACTGGGACACATCCTTCACAGTTGGGCTTTGAGAGATCTGAAATTGAGATTTTGGAATATTGAGGAATAATGAGAAAATGAAAACTGTAAACTATCATTAACTCACCCTCGTGTTGAATTTTTTTAAATATACTAAACGTAAAGACAAGAAAATGTTCCTTGCAATCAATGTGAATAGTTTATCTTCTGTAAGACTTGTTCACATAATATTTGATGCTGTAGATTTGTGTGAAGAAAAGGCAATTATTTAATTTATTCGTTGTGAATCTTCTCTTTGACCGTAGCGGAAGTTTTAAGAAGCACAAACATTAAAAAGTAGCCAAGTGCTTTACAAAAGAGAAATACACAGAATAAAAGCATGCATGCTCATATAGAAATAAGATTGTAAAATAACTATAATCACTGAATAAAAATAAGATAATAAATATTTTAGATAAAGAAAGAGATATTGTTGGCCTGTTTGTAGATTTACGTTCTCTGTGTATCAAGCTCTCTCAACATAGTACTTGACTCGTAAAAGATTTATGCTATGTATCCTATTATGATATTAATCTTCGGTCTTGAGGTAAGTGTACTTGAACAAACACTAATGCAGTAATTTATCCTCGTCTATGAGATGCATATCTTCTTGATCATTTAAAATCCAGGTGTGAAGGAATGTCAGCTCTCTTCTTGAATAACATCATTAAATCCACTCCGGGAGAGATGAGTGCCAAGGCCTAGGCTGTTAGATACCAATAATGTCTCCAGGAGAGCAAGTGGAAGGGTATCTCACTCATTTAATTGACTGTCAGGCTGATAGCTGCGTGTGTGCTTACTGTAATAAGACATGTTCTACGTCCAGCAAATCGTGAACAGACTGGTTTGAGGTAATTAACGTTTAGCAGATGTACACTACTGTGCAATAGTTTGGGGTCTGTAATAAAAAATAAAAAAATGCTTTTATATAATTAATCTTTTATATATTTTCTCTAGCCATTGCAGGATTTATTTTACAAATCATTCTAATATGCTGATTTGATACTCAAGAAGCATTTCTTATCATATTTTTTTTTTGATGGACTAGAATGTTCAAAAGGACAACATTTAGAAACATTTTGTACCATTATAAATGTATTTAACTGTCACTTTTGACCGATTTAATATGTCCTTGATCCACAATAAAATAAAATAATTTATTTTTCTTTATTATTATTATTTTTTTAATCTTGCATCTCCCAAACGTTACAGTAGTGTGTGCGTTTCAAAAGTTAATTAATTCTTTACCAGGAAAATGGACCAGAAATATTGATGACATCCGGCATTACACAGATTTTTGTCCAATCAAATACTTTCTGAGAATGTTCGTCCCTCTAGTAAGTAGCAAATCAGTTTATAGATGTCATGTATTACTAATACCAATTAGCCTTAAAATCCATTTGATATATCCTGCCTAAATTTTCTGGGTAACACTTTAAATAACATTTCAATTTGTATAGTATGCCTACATGGCTCCTTTTAAAGTGTGGTTTTCAGCCATATTTTTAATGTAAGGTAAAAAATATGTAAAGTTATTCCAGTTCTACTCCAAGGTGACTCTACTACTCAGGCCCGCTGTGGAGTTCAAAGGTAGGCGTTCATCAAGCAGAGGTGTTTGGTTGCTAAGCCTCGTATCAGAGTCTTTCTCTGGAGGTTCAAAGACTGAAGGTCAAACTCATACTAAGCTGCCTCGTTAACTCTCCGTCACTGCGCATTATTGGTCTGTGAGTGTGTGCACGCGTGGGGAGGATGTTGACCTCAGGCTAATTTCCTCTTGCCTCCACTGACTTTTTTTTTAATGACACAGACAGCTGCCATTTCTGAAGGATGTCTGTCCCACAGGGGTGCTTCATTAAGGCGCGTCTCAACCCACGCTCAAGCTTGCAAGCAAAAACAAAGCATGCCGCCACATGCAGACATCGTTACCGTCTCTGATCACTGTGTTCCGTCAGCAAACTCTGTCAGATGTGATTTCCAGAGCAGCCTTTTCTCTTTCTTACTGTTGGGGAGGAGCTTTCCTTATAAATTCACCATCCTCATAAAAAAACATTGAGGCCTTATATGTGGAATTAGCAGATTGTAGTATCTGTATATATTGTAGATAGATATGTATTGGAAAATCTGTAATATTGTATATAATTCTATCCAAACACACTGATCGTTCATATATTAGAAAACAAAACAAATTTGGGGAATGGTGGATGGCAACAATTATGTAGTTTAAGGTGAGGGCTAGCAAAAATCAGCTACAATAGAGAGACTATTGCTTCATTTCAGTTTTGTAGTTGCAAATATGACATGCATTACATTATGTATTTGACAGATGCTTTTATCCAATGTGGATTTAAGTACATTGCTTTCAAGGTAGGTCTGTACATTTGATCAATTCAAGCGATCCCAGGGTATCAAACCAATGACCTTGGCTTTGTTAGCATCATGCTTTACCGTTAAGCTACAGGAACACTGCGCTCCAAATACATGTTAGCAATTCTTAATGCACAAAATGATTGACAGGCAGAACGTGTATGATTGGCTAGTTTTCTGATAGGCTAACACTCTTTCTTTTGCAGTTTATAGGGCTGTCCTATGAGACTTTGTGTGATTTCACAGATCACCCATTTTAGTGGTAGCGTAGCATTTTGTGTGATATTGATTGTATCGCCTGAAAGTATCTTGAAGGAAAATCAATATCCAGGTTCAGTAACTTTTAATAACCAAAAATATAAAGAGTGGGAATTTTTAGCTACTTTGGAAGATTTATTTAGGATAGGTGTCATTGACTGGCATTTAAACCAGGAATTTACTGTTTCCATTGCGCTTTATATCACATTTAGTAAAATCTATGAAGAAATTCAATTATGTTTTATTGATCATCAAAACTATCTGGAGGCCCCAGTCTTGAATTTATGAGGTGGGTGTGGACAGGATACCCTCTAAGAACATCAAGGTCACACCGTCTCATCTGTTTCTACTCTCATCTTCTCCTTCACCTTTCCCTTTACCTACAGTCAACCTCAAATCCTGGATTTGAAACTGAATGTAAAACACCCTGCTATGATTCTGTAAACATATTTTTGTGGAAACCTTGGTTGTTTTGATGTCAAGATTATTTGTTCTGGGTGTTTTTTGAGTGGATGGAAAGAGGGATAGTTGATTTTGTGTCTCAGACTCAGCACAAACTCATCTGCCTTTGCGTGGCGCTCTGATAAACTGGTGGGGATGGGCAGGCAGGTTGAGACAGATGCTGGACTGTGTGTGAAGTCTAGTTCACAACTTTCCATCCATAATTGGCCGTGTGTTAATAGCATTAAATCTTTAGGGAGAGAGAGGGAGGCAGAAAGTGAAAAAAGAATTAAAGAGAGTGTGTGTTTGAGAAATTAAGACCACACAAAAGTCATCAAGTCTTTTATCGCAAAGGACAAAAGCAGTTCCAGTAAAGCTGGTATGTAAAATGAAAATTAATGGGCCATGTTTTTTCACTCGCCATTTAAGACACTCTGTGCCCATCACACTGACCTGCCCATGCTTGTTCCTTATCGGGCATTGCCTGGATAACTGTAGTCCGTAATCAGGTTTGATTCATCGTTGAAATGCCCTTGTTGTAAATGAGGTGCAACGTGCATCAGCATAACATAAATTCAAAGCTTGTAAAATGTTTAATTCACAGGTTGATAAAACAGGACTGTCAGATGGTTGCGGTCATTGCCCTCGGATTTCTGCTGAGAAATCTATCTGTCCATCCATCTATTTATCTGTCTCTCTGTCTATCTATCGTTCCTTTCCGTCTTTGCCGCCAATGAAGAAAGATTGATAGTGGGTTTAGTGTTTAAATTCCAGTGTTGTGTATTACTGTATTTAATTCAGATTTCAAAAGCATGTTATTTTATTGTGGCTATACTGTGACTGGGTTATCAAAGGTGTATTAAATCAAATTCTTATGTATATTTTGGGCCCTCAGAAATAATTTTTTTTTTTAAATGTAGTTGTGCATATATGTAATTGTTCAGTTTAGTTACTTTGTATTCAAAGCATTTATAAATTGTACTTACAACACTCCCACTATAGTACATTTTTACTGAGACCGCCGGCCTCAGACATGTTATGCACAATTGAGCAGATTTCTTCCATACCAGTGAACTCCAGACACAGCTAAACTTCTCAAATTCAGCCTCTGGTGTGAATTTACCATGGTTCTTGAAAAAGGGACTGATCCAGAGCAAAATATGGTCAAAATATGGTTTATTTATATTTGGCAATGTATAGCTTTCAAATGAGATATGCAGGTGACCACTCAGGACCCTCAGCTCTTGCTCAGCTGCTGTGTTCAAAATGTTCTTTAGTTCTCAAAGTTTTTTTTCCTACTGTCATGAGTGAGATCTCTTCTCACATTTTCCCTTTGTTCCTTACAAAATGTTCACTGACCAAAAGAGAAGACAAATCTTTTTTTGCATATAATCACTGTTCACAAGTATAAAATATCTGCTGTACAATGGGGGGGGGGGGGGGGGGGGGGGGAACGTTTCTGTCTTACTAATTACAAAATCAAATCTCATTACCGTCACAGTCCTTGTGAGTAATAAAAGCCTTTCAGATGTATCTGTACTTTAGTCAATACATGCTAAAAATATTTAATAGTTGTCAAGGCATAAGAATGACTTTTGTTTCTTTTCTCTTTTTTAAATGCCTGGCACCATTGTGTGTGTGTGTGCGGAGAGAGAGAAAGAGAGAAAGCTTTTGCAGTTAATGTCCAGCAGTATTTACCCATCCACTAAGGTGGTGTTCCTAAAAACCACAGAATCCTGGTTAGTCTTAAGATCAGTAATTATTTGGTCATATTTTTCTTATTGACTTTGCTGCTCATGTGGTTGCACAACCTCAAAAGGAATAGAAATGAAAAACACAAAATCTGAGCAAGTACCTGAATGATGAACAATTTAATGTACTTGTTTTTTATTTTCTTTTTGTACAAAATTTGAATCTCCAACGCGTTCAGACAACAATGCCTGCTCTCCCGTCAACACAACATTCATGCATTAATATTTTGTAAGTGAAGTGGTAAATTATTTTTTTTTTTTTCATAAAGTTAAGGGTAAACCACTGGAGATACATGGATTACTTGTATTATGTAGGCGGTCAATGGATGAACAGAAATATCTCAGAATTAATTAAATAGATCTTCATTTGTTCCAAAGATGAATGAAAGACTGAGCGATGAGGTTGAGTAATTAATGACATAATTTTCATTTTTGGGTGAACTAACCCTTTAAAGTGACAGCAGCCTAATGTAAAGCATTAATGTTAATCAAACAACAAATTTATTTTTAACAAATATTAATCTATGTTTAATTTATAAACAGCATGCAGTGTTATTTTAAGTTTAATTACAGTGGAATCCGGTTATGTCGACGGCCTCGGGGGTTGCAAAAAAGATAACCGATGATCGAGAGAACCAACAGCCAATTTTTGCAATTTGTTTGATGATTTTCATGCTATAAAAATGTACATACACTGTATATGTTTGCTAACAACACAAGGCATATGTGCACCAACTAACAGCAGCGATTGTAACGGCTACTTATGTTTATGTCGGGAATATACCTTTAAGACTGTGTATGCAGTTCTGTGCGCGCTGTTCTGGTGTGAGCTTGCACGGGAAGGAGAGTGTTTTTGAGTGAGGAGAGAGATGGCCGCTCTACCGCTGACTGTTATATAGCATAATCTACTGTTTCTATTTTCCTTCTTTTATTTGTGATGTTTGTCAGAGTGTTTTTTTTCCTGGTTTGTACTTGCGCTCTTTACATGTTTGAGAAGAGTGTGAAACCCATCTATAAACCTCATAATCTGGGCAGTCGTCAACCACTCTGACAGTGGTGCAAGATTTAGCAGTATACGATAAAAACCACCTTCGATTCTCGATACAAAGCTTTAATTATATTCTCCAACATTGCAAACACAATTTCGCTCACAGCGTAAACACAGTCACAACACACATAAACACATTTGCTCATAACACAGTCATTTCGCTCGGACACAGTTCTGATAGTATTGCACATGCGGTTGCTATAGTTTCTAAAGTCTAAAATGCTTTGTTGCGTTTTGCCTTTAACAGTCTGCTTGAAAACAAATGCTTCTAAGCTTCTATCAGTAACAACGTCTTTGTTGATATCAATGTAATCTGCGTTGTGTAATTTCGTAATCACTCTTGAACACCAGCATTCGTCCCATCAAAAAAAATAATCAACAAAACATTGTGTATATCACAAAAGTGCTCAAGGTCACAATTATATAACATGAAATCATCAATTACGCAACATACAGCCCTTATGACATGACCACACAAACTAATGCAACCTACCGCTGTACAATCACAATCTGACTGGGCAAATGTAAAGCGGCCGGAAGGACCGGAAAGACCAAAAATGGTCATGGCAGGCATGTGCAACGCGAACTCGACACATGTGCACTGAACTAGGTACTATCTTTAGTCATGGGATCAAGATAACCCATGTGAAGTGGCGAATTTGTCCCTCTTTTGTGCTCGAGATATTAGTTTTTGGCGACATAAAAGAATCGACATAACCGAAAAGAAAATGTTAAGACAAATAAGGAGTTTGGCGGTTCCACTTCAAAAACGTCGACATAATAGGGTTGGCGAGTTAACCGAGCTCGAGATAAGTGAACTCCACTGTATTACATTTCTGAATTTGAATTCTACTGTTAGACCATACTTGAAGTGTTAGAGTTTGAAACGTTGATCTATTGAATTTATCTATGCTTGTAATTTGTGTAGCTACTTGTTAATTTATTGCTGACTCTTCTCAATTGTCTTTAATAACAGTAGTATCAAAGAAGTATTAAGTGTAAACTTTTATCTCAACAAACCCCCTACTGAAAAATGACTCAATCTATTACTCAAAACGTGGTATGATCTAAAGCGTGAATTTTGGGATCTGTTGCACCCCTAATGTTGAGAGAATTTAATAAAAATAAACATTATTATATATGATTAATTATATAATACACTAATTGAGCTTTAACCACACAAATGTTCTAAACACAAACATGTATCAGAAGATTCCACTGTACACTTACAAGCATTTTAATTAAATTCACATTTTAATTACAATTGGAACAGCACATAAATGATCCCTTTGGCTGTACCGCTCCTTTTTCCTTTGTGATTTTCTTTTCTGCTCTTTTCTTTCTTGTATGATCAATTATAACTACTGTGTGATGAAGGCCATATAGAAACACATCCCTGGACTCTTTCTTGTTCTCTCTATTTTGTCCTTGTTTGCATGCAGCTCCACAGAGACCAGTCTAACCAATTATACAGAGGCAGTTCAACCAATACCAGTTCAATCACTCTAATTACAACACAAACTTGCACTCACTTAAGGGTCCAAGGTAGGATGATAAACATTTGATTTTCTAATTAATGCATGAATTAACTGTTTATTCACGTCTTCACTAAATGGACCACTTTAATGATACTTTTATAATGATTTTGCAGATTTTTTGAAATTGCACTACTTTGTGCAATTTGATTGCATCTGTAATAGATCATTGTCTCTGCGTATTTTCCTGTATCTCTGAGTGCCTTGCTTAGGTTTGATGCTCTCTTACCCCCTAATAAGCCACCTGCAATCAAGCTCAATTCAGTCCTTTTCCTAGGTGAAGAAAATGGCAGCTGGGGAGATGTATTTTGCTGCGCTTTTACTCTCATCTCTCTGATAAACACGCTACCGAGTCACCCTGCCCCTGGGTGCCCTTTATGGCTCCTAATAAAGCCTCTGACACAAATGACACCATTATCATCTCCTCCTATCTGCACCCTGAATAATGTGCTAACTAGAGTCAGCACATAGACTAAAAATAACATGCGGGCTTCTAACCATAGCCACCTTTTCTTTAGCAGAGGTAGAAAGATCTGTGTTAACCAAATGCTCATCTTTCCCCATCTATCCCTTTACATAAAAAAATGATATATAATCTAACATAATTGATATTATGTTGTCATAATTGATAAAAGCTACAGGCAGACAACAGAATGCACTAACCTCTGACTTTACTCTTCGGTCATAGTTTTATGAATTTCCTAAGTAACTGCGTGTAAGTTAATTACATAATATATTACAAATAAAAGGAAATATTTTAAGCTATCTGGACTATGTGGCCAAAAATCTTTTATTACGTCCCATACATAAATTGGAAAATATTTAAACTTTTTTTTTTATATTGTTATATGGTTATAAACCATTGTGTATATGGTTTATGTCTTACAGCATTGGTTTTGGCATGTTCTTTTTGCTTTCAGTATAGAGTGCTTTGGCTTATGTTTTTGTTGTTTTGTTTTGTATTTTCTTTATCTTCAACTGTCATTTTCCATAGCAGAGTTGTGTCATGAAACACTTTGGAGTTTCACATCAAAGGATGCTGTTGGAGTGCGTGTCATCCAGACTGGAAGAGCAGTGCATAATTAAGAGTGCTCATGGGAAAAAGAGAGCAAATTAATCACTGAGAGACTTATCAGCCTTAGGGCACACAGAGGCACCGACGTGTTCCTACATCTTCCTTCAACACTCACACAGCATGCTCTGCCAGCTCAGGTTTGAATTGTGTTAACCAAGAACAACTAAACAAGTGTATTCAGCTAAGTAAAGTTATCCTTGTTCATGCAACAGTTCGTTACAGTCCTCAAACTTTACAAGACATTAAAAGAGTGCTGATATTTAGTCCACTAGACGTTTCACTCTTTGTATTATTTGGTGTCTGTGTGTTTGTAGTGTAGAGCAGTACAGTTACGAGGGAAACTGAATGGATAACTGCCTTTGGACTTGAACCTTAAGATGAGGTTGCAAGGAAAATTCTGAGAAACATTTGGTTGCACTTTATTTCAGTGGTCCACTTTAGACATTCTACTAACTATAAGCAACTTTGCAACTTGTCAACTTACTCTCATTAGAACATTATTAGACTATTAGGTTAGGGATTCAGGCTGATAGAATAAGTTGTAAAGTCATTAATAGTCAGTATAGTTCAGCAACATCAAAATAAAATGTTTGCAGATAGTCTACTAATACTATCTAATGACTATTTGTTTACATGTAGTTGCAAAATTACTTCAAAGTTACTAAAGAGAACAATCAAAATTAAGTGTTACCAATAAATACACTAATAGTTTGGGGACAGTAAGATTTTGTGTGTGTGTGTGTGTCAATTTCATTAGTAAATTTTCGTCAGATCTGCTTACTCCCCAGTGATGGGCATGTGTGAGGGTGTACCTTCATACTTTCTTTTTTCTAATAATTGTATGTGTTTTTTGTTTTTTTATTAGGTTGCTTATGCTCACCAAGGTTGCATTTATTGACATTATATACAGTAAAAACAGTAATATTGTGATCCTTTAGAAATGATTATAATATGCTAATTGCTAGGAAAATATTTCATATTAATTAAATAATTATCAATGTTGAAAACAACTTAATAAAGCTTAATTTCTTCAAAAGAACAGCATTTAATTGAAATAAAAATATTTCATGACATTGTTTTTACTGACGCGTCACAATTTAATTGACCGTCATTGAATAAACATATTAATTTTATAAGAATATTCTCAAGAAAAAATTAATGCACTGATTACAAACTTATTGTATAAATAAATACATACATATTTTCCAGATAATATCACTTTTTTGCATATATATGTTGTTGTTTTAATATTATAAATGGGTCTTGATAAAGGCAGCTATTTATTTTCAAGGATATTTTAGGATATTTCCCTCACAAGGTCATCATGATATTTTATTTTCTTTGTCATCAAAACGTTTTAGACCTCTACTTTAAAGAACCCAGAAATTAATATGCTGAGCAAGCCTAAAGAAGAGCTTGTTTTGATCTCAAAGAATTCCACACACAGCCAACTCAAGGTACTCAACGAGTACAGCACAGTGTAAAATATTAGCAAAAAATGTCTAATATGGAGCACTGGAATTCAAAGTAGAATATCAGGTGAAAGTGAAAAGAGAAACAGCCAGAAAATGTCAGACTGTATGCAACAAATAAAATTGTGTCTTCAAATTCATCTTTTCACAAAGTGCAGCTGAACTAAGTCTTTAGGCACCGTCCTGTTCTTGATGAATTCTTCTGGTTGAAAAGAGAATCAGTCCATTGTGTGTGAAAAGCCCTCACATACTGTTACTTTTACAAACCAATATCAGATTGTTTTTAAGAGCTGTAAATCTTACACTCAACACTTGTGTCGGACAGAGTGGAGGGCTCAATACGGACCGCACACAGTCCGCTATGTCCATGCCCCCCATTCTTGTCTGTCCGATTCAAGTGTCAGATTGTGACTGATCCTTGCATAGGCGTCTCCATGCCACTTTTGTCTCTGCTCAATGGAGTGCAAGGCCTACCTCTTAATCATTGATCCAATTAATTTAGGGAACCTCTCCGCTAAACAAAAGGGTCATTGAGAGAAAAGGCTCACACAACTGCGATGACTTCATACTGAGTATGTTCGGTGATTGACGTTTGAGCTAAACGTGCTGTAGCTCTTTTGATGGGTTCGAATTTATGAACTTTAGAGGCTGTGTTCATTAAGATTGGCCGCAGTGGGAGAGCAGAAGTTTAAATACCTCATTAGTGTTGCTTTGCGACCTCGCTACATCCGCCCTGCGAACCTGCTCAATGGCCTTTCAGCGGATGCCCACCTGTGTATGTCTGAGTCTGGAATATTTACTCAGAATTCACTGCTCTTTGGCTGCAACACTGGGGAATTCAACCCAAAAGAGCATTAGCTACCGGAGATCATGCTACGTTAATTGTCAGTGGCAATATGAAATATAATGGATTACGGAAAGCACTCAAGTACTTAATGATTTATAAGGAGACCATAAACAGAAGGCAGCTCAATATGGAACAAATATTGCTAAACATATTTATGTAATGATTTACAGAAAGCAACCCACTAGAGCTCAATCTATACATATGAAATTGCTGAGATAATAAGACAACATTATTGATTGTATTCAGCTTAGTGGTGTGTCTGGTTAGGGAGCTAGTTTCGAGGACCTTTCAATGGGCACTTTGACCACAGGAATAATTTTCTTTTACGCTTTTGTTTTTTTTATTTACTGACTATTAACCATTCTGTTACTACTTCTGAGTTGCATCCAATAGAATTTTTACAGTTGGTCCATAGTTCACTTTATGCACTTTTTTTTGAGTATCTTTTTACAGTGTGCTGCCCTATTGACATGAATGATAACTCAAATTGTGTAGCTTGAATGCAAAGGGAGCTTTTCACTTCTTAAACAAACATAGAAAGATACATCATATTCCAGGATGTCAAGATTGACAAGGTCGGCCATGTTGTGTCTTCCTACATGGTTCCTACAGGCTATATCATGCTAGAAACATAAAAATCACTGCAATAATGGTCCAATCATAAACTCTCAAGCATTTGCCTATTTAAATCCAAAAACAACTTTTTAATCTTTTTTTTTCTTTTGGTTAGCCAGTGTATAGTTGTTTTTCTAAATATGAAATAGAAATAGAAATTAATGCAGGTCTGTCTATCTGGTCTATAAAACTAATCTAAGAGTTGTTGTTTTTTTTTTGTTTGTTTTTTTACTTTTCTCAAGCCATGAAGTTTCTTTCTTAACAAATCTTCCAAAGTAAAAAAAAAAAGTACTTTTACAGTCATATTAATTTATTTGAATTTGATATTTTCTGCTTTTTTGCACAGCCTTGATGAAACTGTATAGTAAGCCATTAGCAACCACCCACATCATCCTAAAAAATGTACAAATTTAGTTTTATATAACAGTTAAAAAAAGAGCAACTTTTTAAAAATCATTTTCTTTGTATAAATACTTTTAAATATCATTCGATATATTTATTGAATTGGACGACACTCTCAAATCATCTTCCCTTTGAATAAGTGTTATTTTTGAACAGATAAGCTCAAGGGATGAACAAAACTAAGCCCAGAAAGCGAATAAATATCTCAGAGCAACATTTAGATCATATGGCAATGACTATGTTTATTTCCAATACAATGATTCACTTTTCCAATTACAATGTTTCTAATGTTCCACAGTGTCAATGACAAGATTTGTAAATATCCAGAACTGCTTCGGGTGGTTTCCACAATGAAAAAGTTCAACAAGTCAGGATTGTATATCCCGTCTGTTGTAACCGTTAAGGCAGCATTAATTACCTTGAAAGGTGCACAATGTTTTCTTGGGATGTAAAATTGTTTCCTTAAGGGGGGAAATATGCATGGTCCTCATTAATAAATCTGTTTTTATGTCGGGCCTTGTTTTTCCTGGCGATGCCCATTTCTGGAATCCATCAGCGAGAACAATATACCCCCCATAAACTAGCTTAATAGGTAAACATTCAATAGCTTCAGTGTAAATCTGGCCCCAAAACCCCCTGCCTCTCGGCGTCTCTGGGGGAGAGCGCTTTCACAATGACACAGGAGAAAAGGCCTCCTTAAAAAGTCTGAAAGGAAAAGCGTTCTCCCATCAAATACGAAGGGAGTATGTGCCCACAGGTGTGCTGGGAAGGAATGACGGAGACCAGGAAGGTGAAAAGGGGAGATATACAGAGTCTCAGCTCACATTTTTCAAATATGAAGTAATGGTTAAAGTACATTCTAAAGTCAAACATTATAACATATGGGATTCTACCAAGGCTTAAGACTTTCCAGAGACACCATGTGCGAGAGCTTGTGTATGTGCGTGCGTATGACATTATGCGAGACAGCTATGAATTCATCTCTAGGGATTCTCTTTACCGCTGACAAGTAGCAAGAACTATGCAATGTGTGGATGGCAGGTGTTGGGCCTGGAGAGCAGTAAAGATGTGTGGAGGAAAAGTTTCTTTCCTCAGTCCATAAACGTGATAAATATCAGATTTCTGCAGAGCTCCTCTGGAGTAGATGACTTTGACAGTGTGACTGATTCTGGGGCATCACATCAGGTGTCATAGACATTCAACTGGGACTGTTCTTACACCCCAGATGAACAGAAGAGCATTTGTCCACTCTCTCACCATACCCAAAGGACAGAAAAAGTCATAAATGAGATCACTTTTGTTTCTGAGATCTCAATCCCATCTCTTAGACAGCAATGCGGTTGGCTTTTACTTAAAGTGATAGTTCACTCAAAAATTCCATGTTGTGCCAAACCTATAAGACTTTCTTTCCTATGTGGAACACTGAATAAGTGGTTTAAAAAAACGTTTCCGTGTTTTTCTATCCATACAATGAGAGTCAAAATATAGATTTTGTGTTCCACAGACGAAAGAAAGTCTCAGTTTTAGATGAAATATCACTTTAAGCATGCTGGTAAGACCCTGGTAAATAAAGTTTGCAATTAACAGTCATGGATTTCAACATTTCTCAGATTCTACCAAGAAAGGAATTCATATGGCTTCGGAACTACATGAGTGAAGGATTTCAGTCTTTGGCTTAAGTATCCTTCTAAGTCTCCTGAACTATAAAAAGCTTGGGTTTTCTCTCCTTGTTTCACTTACATGTAAATCAGACTGATTTAGGTTCATCGTGGAGACCTTACATAACGCGTTACTGCAGCAACCATGTCCAAACCTTTTACCTGCAGTTCAGGCACCCCATGCTATCTGCATGCCTTTGGAGCAATTCACGCTTTCAGCAGCCCTAAAAGGAATCTACATATTCTGTTTACAGTGGGCCTCTCCTTTCTTCAGGCTCTCCAAGCCATTGCCTCCTGTCGTTCTCCCCCTCTAGTCGCTGCCTGTCCTAAGCCTGGAGGAGATGAAGAGAAGAAGAAAAGAGAGGGATAGTCTCCCCTGAGGGGCCCTAGTGAGACAGAGAACCAGACTTTCAGAGCTACCCGTCATATTGTATATGCAGTGAATGGGCCTTCGGTCCAAAGGGGGGGATTTTGTTGTATATTCCTCTTCTTCTTTGTTTGTGTGCATTTTTCCCCATCTCTCCCTCCTGCATTTCTCCTCTTTGCACTCAGAAGTATGAAATATGCTCTCCAGCTGCAGAAGGCGAACACGGAGCGAGCGTTCTGACAGACAGAGGCCACGAACAATACGTCTCCCGGATGGCATTCACAGGAATGAAGCTTGAGTAGCTCTGCAAAATGGTTGTGTTCATTCTGAGAACACAGGTTGGATCCATCAGCCTCCCAGCGTTTCTCTCGCGCTTAAAAGCTTAGAAAAAAAAATCTTAAAAAAAATCTTAAAAAATTCTTAAAAGCCCTTAGCAGCGTCTGTATTTATCCTAGAAAAGACACTCTTGTGCCTTTAGGGATTGGATAGACTCCTGTTTCCCCACGTATTCATGCTAAGATCACGGGCCTGTGGTTTCGCATGCAGATGGGTTTGTGGGCACACCAAGTCTCTGGAGGTATCGTGGGGGAGGAACGAGGCAGTTTTAGCTTAAGAGTTACAGAACCAACAGTGGCGCCAGAGCTTCAAGTCTTTGCAGATGGACCTTTAGCGATGCAATTAAGGAGCTACATGCAATTCCTGATATGAAAGAGCAGTTTTTGGAAGAGCATAAACAAATGTGAATGTTATTCATGATGATTTATGAATGTTTGTGGGTACTTACATTTTTTTTTCCTTAATAAAGTAATCCATCAAAATACTTGGACAAGGAACAAGCTACTCATTATAAAAAAGATTTAAGCTCTATTTAAGATATTACAAAAACATAGACTACAAGCTACTAACAAAAAGTGGCCAACTTAATTGAAGTTATTATAATCTCTTTCTCTCTCCCTCTCCCTTCCTCTCTCCATGATTTAATCAGGAACTATCTAAACAAATTCATTCATTATTGCTGTCAAAAAGGATTTAAAAAAGATTCTCCAATTCGATTCCCTATATATGACATTTTAGTATTTTTAACAGAGTATTTAATGTATCACTGTCTTTAATCAAAGTAAATGAATCAAAATAAGTAAGTTTTGTGTCGACCTTTATTTACATTTTGAAAATAATTAGGGACATTAAGTTTATTATACATTATAAAGAGACATTGGTTGTTTACTTAGCAGCTAGCAGTTAGCATTTTAGGATACTGTTTAGCTAACTACGAAGGCTTTGCTGTAGCTAGCTAAACCGTATCCGAAAACTGTTTTAAATTATGAGCAGCTTTGACAAGCTACGGTTTCAATGTAGCTTCCTCAACACAACTGAAATGTACCTACTTGGAAAAGTAAAACTGCTTCTGCATGCTAAATATTACAATGAGTGAATTGTGCTACTGAATTGTGCTACTGAATGGGACTGTTTTATATGGTCATATTACTCAAAGTATCATAATATCAGCTGTAAATGTGTGAAACTGTCGCACTGATTGTTCTGGGAGGTGCATGTGTGCTGGTTATTTGCTACATCAGGATAACACTATAAAACTAGAGCGTGCAGTAATACTAATGCAATGAAATTACTAGGCTTTCCTTTTTCCTTTATATCTCCATTTACATTACTGTCCCCTGGGGTAGGAAATTCACACTGTGGAACAGACAGGGGCTGGTCTCTAGCTCCTGCTCTTTTTTTTTTTTTTTACCTCCTGAGACTTAGGTTGCAGCAGAAATGTTTTATAATCAAACTCAAACAGTTGCCATGTTTAGATCATTATTAATTGGCCCAGCTCTCCAGTGGGTGTTATTCGCCTTAACGCCTCAGTATTATATATTAAATGCACATGCAATAACACCCAGCAATGAGCTTTGCAAACAACTGGGCTGACTGTTCTCCATGCTGACTATGAGACAGGGAATGTTTCAGACAGTAGTTATATTTTAGTGATCCCATATGATTCTAGCTGAAGTGGCTGAAAAGTGTATTGTACCTGAACAAGTAGTCAGAAGGACTAGCACTGAATTTAGGTCGGTGCTGCATTTGGGTTTATGATGAATGGGTAGTACAGGTCTACTAATCAGCCACAGTCAGGTTTGCTCAAACAGCACTGAGTTGTTAATGCATCCACACCAGTAAGAGCAACATAACGTCTGTGTGAGTTTAACCCTGCAGTTTGACCTGACACATGCTTGAAATTAGAAAATCAGTAATATATCACCTCCGTTGTCTCAAAGCACAGAGAGGACATTATTTAGAACTTGCTGTGGTTAAACATATTAGAGTTTAATATTTTACATGAACTGTGGCAAGATGTCAAGTTTAAAGCGGGCCAAGGGAACAACATTTGTTATATTAATTCAAAAGGACAGAGCGTGGGGTTTTGTTTTCTTAGTCTGACATGGATCTTTCATTAATGTCATTATGTTGGAAATCTGCTGATAATATAACAGGATAAAAACTATATTATAAAGATATAGTTGCTACTCTAAATTCTAATTGGATTAGCCACATTCAAATCAGTTGAATTGGCTACATTGTTTGATAACCGTAACTAGTATTTTGTTGTTTTCAATACTTAAATACCCATGCCTTAAAATGTTCTTCTGTGGGGTTTTTTACACAAAGGTTGGACAAAATTTTTAAAATTGAAAGTGAAAACAGGATTTAAAGAAAATTGCATACTAAACCTATATCATATATATAAATATAAATGTTTGTTTTATATAAATGTTTTACTTTTTACATGTTTTTGAAAGAAGGCTAATGTTGCTGCTTTTAGTTATTTAGTTTATTAATTCTAAACGTACTGCAAGCACGAAGGACAAATGTCTCTTTCTCGAGTCCAGTGTTGCAGCGTGATCAACGGGATTTGACGCATCAAAGATCTCGTTCTGTGTAGACACATTGTAATGATTTTTGTCTATATATTCTCCACTGACAGCCTTTTACAATTAGCTGTGTATAGTCATTGTTTCCGGATGTTTTGCCAATGTCCGTTTTCTTTCACCCTCCATAGGGCTTGACATTGGACATGTTTCCTTGTTGGCTGCTTTTGACATCAAAGGTCAGGATTGTCACTTAGTGAAGTGTGTGCATGTTATTTTTGTTACCATCACCTAATATATTTTGTCTTAATGCAATTTTCCTGTGAATCCGGAATGATTAGTCACATGGCAGCTCAGGTGATTTAAAAAAAAAAAAGTTTTGTAGAAGATTTACAATCACTCTTTCAAAGACAAGCATTTATCTTGTAGGTCTACTGTATTTTACAATTCAAACAAGCAAGGACAAGATATGTGTCAATTTTAATTCAATTTCCTTGGCCTGTATCATCAGTTTCTTTGGAACAATTCCATACCAAGTTCACCCAGGGCTGCCAACTCTCATGCATTTAGCATGAGAGTCACGCAATTGACATTATTCTCGCTCTCTCATGCAGTGAAAGAACGTGTTGTGCTGAAAGACAAGATTGAGCAGATATGAAATGTGCATATGTTCATATGAAACAGTATCGGCTTTCAAATTTAGTTCATTAAATACTGTGTTGGTGCTCTTACTGTGGTCGACATTTTGCGTCAGCACTTCTTCTTTACTATTAGTAGTTACAGTTCAAAATAAGCATAAACAAACCTACTGAAATGTATCATGTCTCAATCGCTCTATCAGTGTTTCAACTGCGGATAAAGCGGCTTATAAACAGTGTGTCAAGTACTTTTACCTCAGAAAAGCCATTCGTTACCCATCAACTGTATAGTTGGCAAGAAAAAGGTGTATTCTAGAGAGGAGCATTTTGCAGAAAAAAGCACTATATTACATATTCATTGTATTTTGACTGTGAGACCATTAAAATGTATATAACATTATTAGGCTATTCTAAAAATGGCTTTATATACAACTGTATTCAAATCAGTTATTAATTAACCATTAATAATGTTCCAGTCGATATGGTTCCCTGAGTAGTTTATGCCATTATAGCCTATTTTTTCCCTGAGAAAAAGTAATGAACTATTTCCAAATGAATAGATACTGAATCTACATCGAACTCAAATCGCAATCTCATGAATTGAAAAGAAATTCTCTCTCCAAGCTGGAATGAAAAATTGGCAGCCCCGCTGTAACTTTATTCCTAGAAGTAACACTTTGCAGGGATAAGCAGCGAGCTTGCCAACATCTCAGAAAGTGATGTTTTGCCTCTCTCTACGTTAACATTACTTCTTTGGAATGTCCACGTAAAGGGAAACTGTTTGCACAATCGCCATGGCAACAGATGATGTGTTAATGTAAAAAGCACACACGTATGCATATTGGACCAGGGAGGTATTACATTTATAAAGTTTAACTGCTAAAATCATTAACCCTCCTATTAGCATAGTGAATACGCTATAATACGAAAGGGAAGTCCTTTGCGGGAATGCGCACCGACCTCAGTCATTATTTACTTCTGTGAAAATACGGCCTTGTTAAAAGGGATGCAGACTATTACCATTAAAATGTAATTAGTGGTATTTTCAATTACTTTTACAGTTGCTCATAGTCAAGTATTTGAACAAACCTCAAAGTATAAAACGTAGGCACATAACCCGCTCCGTTTGTGCAATGGGCAAGAATGATACTTCAAATCATGCAGCTTGTTGAGGAGTGGTTATTATATAGGCTATAAACATTTGGAAATGGGACTCGCATTGAAGAAGGCCGTCGTACCATTTGACTGCAGCAGCTGTGCTTGTGAGAGTGTGTGTGAGACAATGGCGTATTCTCCTGCATGCCTGTGCGCAGCCCAGTGCCTGGGGAGGATTTATCGCTCCAGAGTGTGTGCGGCCCCGAGCAGTGTGGAGCAGGAGATGATGTCATGACTTGGCACAGTTCCAGAACCCAGGCTTGATGGTGCAGGTCTGACACCAGGCCATAGGCCTCACAGTACCACACGCAATCCCATCATTCCCCACACACTGCACCCATTTACGCAACACACAATGGTCTAAAACTCTTATTGCGATCTGCCCATCTCACCGGTCCCTCAAGACCTAATCCATTGAAAATAGCTCTGAAATCCTCTGTCTCTCGGAAATACACCCCCATCCAAAAACCCAAACATAACAACACCTCCAAATACCCCCCACACAGCCTACTTTAGCCAATACAAAAGCACTCACATAGAGCATTCATGAACCCTCAAAATACAACACATAGCCAACTTTTTATTTTTTCTGTGAAACACCAAAGGTTAATTTTCCTGTGGCTGTCAATCACCAAAATGGAACTTTTAATGCAACAGTTTAATTCTTCTGCAAAAGTAGCAATTATCACCATCTACCATATCTTGTGTCTTTTAAAATATTATTGGCGTGAGAGTAAAGGAGCAGAAGCAGGGCCCTTCTGCTACAAGTAAGATGCAAGAGCCAGAGCAATGAACTTTGCAAATATTCATGCATGCCATATGTTCAGATCAGACAAGGAATCATGTCAAAAATGTCCTTTCTAATCAGCTCTGGCCTTTTGGCATTACATTCTGCAAGATAGGCTTAATGTTGTCATTTCAACAGAAAGCGCCAAATAAGCATTTTCATTATGTCTATGCTAATACTCTCTGTACTTTAATTCCAAATAAGACAGGACAGGATACTAGACTTTGTAGATGGAAATAAGAAAGATTAATGTAGGAGATAAAATAGCATGTCTCAACTTTTGGAGAAATGGCAACAAATCTTAGGAATGTACATTTTCAGAGTGGAGGTAAATTAAATGTCTGAATAGAATAGATGAATATGAATATTTGAACTATGAGTATATGACATCAATATATATAATGGATAAAAAGAACATTCATAAATGGATTGGGACAAGAATAATATGCTTGGAAAGATTAATCAGAGTTTTTCTTCTACACCAACCTTAACTGATGCTTATGTACATTTAAGAGACTGATGTGACAGCCTCTTACCTCCATGACCTTTTAATATTGAGGTGTTTTGTTCTATTTTGATTTTAGAAAATATATGTTATTTGCTCTCTTCAAAAATCAACTGTTTCTTATTTTCACTGGCATGTCTCTTAGGTGTTGAGGACTAGTGCATTGTTGAGCCTGAACTCAGTACGAATAAAATAAATTACTGTTTAAAAATAGAGACTCGCTTGGTTTAACATAGAGAGCTTAGATTAAGCCAGGATTAGGCCTAGTTTAATTAGGACATTTACTATGAGTAGCTTTTATGAATTTACCGTAGAAAAAAAAACTTTAATGGTGTGCGTCTTGAGACAACACAGTGACACTGGTATATTTTAAAATGTGTCAAAGCAAGTTGCATTAGTCAAACGTCAACGTCAAACGTTGCCTTTTACAATGACTCTTATTAAAGGAATACTTTGTTGTATTTAAATGCAAAATTAATTGGAAAAAGAAAGACATGTACACACACATACACAAACACACCACCATCACTATGGGTTTAGACTCTACTGTGCTGCCCGGCAACAGACAGCATGACATGGTGAATCACCGTGACGACCATCTGGGCCTCTGCTAGAGTCTTGCCAAAGCAGAGAGAGAGAGAGGGGGGAAGAGAGACACTACATTCCTTCAGTATGAAGTCTTATTCTTGCTTTCACTCTTTCTCTATCAGAGGCTCACTGAAATCAGTGCTTTAGCCAGACTGATGAATACAGTAAAGTTTTTAGTTTTACTTATAGTACAGTAAATGAGAGCTATGACGTTACATTTCAAGTCCTCAGTGCATACCCTTGTTCAGTGGCATTAGGCTGTGAGAGGACCCACTTCCACCCTTTTACATATGCATTTGTTCAAAGTGCAAAGTGCTTTTGTTAACTTTTTATCTTTATTATTTACTTTTATATTTTCTGTTCTTATTTAAATAAAAAATAGATTTCAGAATATTTAACCTTAATTTACTTTACAAGTTTACTGTTTTACAAATTATTCAGAAAGAAAACAAAGGAAACTGCAATATTACTACAATGACAAATATTAATGTTGAAAAGAAAATTGTAAATCTAGATGTGGTATAAACTGTAAATTCGGCACAATAGAGCGACAAAACCAAAGTTACTTACAATTGGATCATTTTTTGAGAGTCAAACCCATAAATTTGGTATTGCTAGTGCCATTCTCTACCAAGTGAGATTTTATGTAATAAGTGTCATTAAATGTATATAAGCTGTGTTTTAAGCCAGCCTTTGAAAGGTGTTGACACTTTTACAATTTTTTTAACTTTTTTTTGGAAAGTTAAAATACTTTTACTAAGTTATACTTTAATTAGGAGAATTAAACGCAAACAAGCATGTAAAATGATGGTTGTGGTATATAGATGAGGTAGCTCTGCCATTATATTGAGATGCTAAGTTAAATATATGGGTGTAGCCTATATATTTGTTTGCATGTGCATAGGTGTCTATACGTTTTCTGGTGTTTGGTCTAAAATCCTTGGGAAGAAGAAAAAGGCTTGGTCCTGTTTATTTGTGTGTGCTCACTGTGCTGGCGGGAATGTTTCAATCTGTCATGGCCGGTGCTTTGCCACTAAAATCAAACTGAAACATTGGCGCTACCCCCTCGGACCCCCACCCAGCCTTGTGTTAATTGAATAGCAGGGGAGACCAGGGGAGACTGTGAATTGTATGCATGGAAAACTGAGGAATTTATCACTTTCATTTGCATAACAGGATTAATAGGCCTTACCTCTGCATTCAAGGGCAGCAAGAGAGATGAAAGAGGGGAAAGTCGGTTTCTCTGTGTGCACACCACAAAGAACACACCTGCTTGGTGCTTATGTGTGGTCTATAAGGAGCAGTATAAATGGACATTCAAGCATACAGAAAGAGAAGCTCTGTATGCGCTGTCATTGTTTGATAAAATTACATTCATTTATTATTGATCATTGCTGTAGCTCTGCAGGGTCAACTGGGTCACATTACCCTATACACCACAGAGGGGTCCAACTCAGAGTTTCAGAGAGAGCCCAGTTACAGACCTTTCTAACATCCTCTTTTTCATCCCTTGTTTTATGTTTCCCTGGGCATCTAATTTAATCTAGCCATCTACTTTTCCTGATTATTCCATATTATACACTCACCTAAAGGATTATTAGGAACACCATACTAATACTGTGTTTGACCCCCTTTCACCTTCAGAACTGCCTTAATTCTACGTGGCATTGATTCAACAAGATGCTGAAAGCATTCTTTACAAATGTTGGCCCATATTGATAGGAGAGCATCTAGCAGTTGATGGAGATTTATGGGATGCACATCCAGGGCACAAAGCTCCCGTTCCACCACATCCCAAAGATGCTCTTGGGTTGAGATCTGGTGACTGTGGGGGCCATTTTAGTGCAGTGAACTCATTGTCATGTTCAAGAAACCAATTTGAAATGATTCTAGCTTTTTTCCATTCCTTAACTGTCCAATTTTGGTGAGCTTGTGCAAATTGTAGCCTCTTTTTCCTATTTGTAGTGGAGATGAGTGGTACCCGGTGGAGTCTTCTGCTGTCGTAGCCCATCCGCCTCAAGGTTGTGCATGCTGTGGCTTCACAAATGCTTTGCTGCATACCTCGGTTGTAGCAAGTGGTTATTTCAGTCAAAGTTGCTCTTCTATCAGCTTGAATCAGTCGGCTCATTCTCCTCTGACTCTAGCATCAACAAGTTATTTTCGCCCACAGGACTGCCGCATACTGGATGTTTTTCCCTTTTTCACACCATTATTTGTAAACCCTAGAAATGGTTGTGCGTGAAAATCCCAGTAACTGAGCAGATTGTTAAATACTCAGACTGGCCCGTCTGGCACCAACAACCATGTCACACTCAAAATAGCTTAAATCACCTTTCTTTCCCATTCGGACATTCAGTTTGGAGTTCAGGAGATTGTCTTGACCAGGACCAACCCCTAAATGCATCGAAGCAACTGCCATTTGATTGGTTGATTAGATAATTGCATTGTTCCTAATGTTCCTAATAATCTTTTAGGTGAGTGTATGGTGTATGTGCATGGGCGTTTGTAACTTGAATTTGCGAGGCTTCCGGTGTCATCTGCTTCCAGTTATTTTTACCAGTACAAAACAGCTCGCTATGCTGCTTGACATTGCAAACTGGTATTTTGTTATATTATTTGAACGTATTACAGATGGAATTATAAACACTGGTTTGTTGCGCAAATAATTTTGTTATTCTTCTAGTTATTTACCTTTAGTGGCTAATGAACTGGAAGTCTCATACATTCACAAAAAGTAGCTTATTATGCTATTCCGATATGGCAGAAATGGTAAGATTAGTGAGCTATTCTGAAATGGTAGAAATAGTATGATTAGTATGCTATTCCAATATTTCAGGAATAGAGTAGCATGCTAGTATGCTATAGGCTATTACAATATGGCACAAATAGAGTAACATGCTCGTATGCTATTCTGATATGGCATAAATAGATGCTAGTATGCTATGCGCTTTTACAATACTGCAGAATTCGAGTAAAATGCTAGTAGGCTATTCTGATATGGCAGAAATAATGAGATTAGTATGCAAGTTTGCTATTCTGAATTTTCCCCATGTCATTCAGAAGTCTTCTTTTCAGTACTTCAAACAAAGTGTGTGTGTGTGTGTGTGTGTTTCCCACTATCCAGTACTGAACGTCTTTTAATGCACAGTGTGGGCAGATCTTAGAGTTCAAAGTGATGAAAGATATGATTTGATGACTAGTAAGTCCCAGATGTGAGGTTGATTATGGGAATCTATCCATGAGAGACAAACAGTCCTCATATACGTGCAGCACTCCACTGCATTGAAATTCAATCACTTTAATTTGGTTTAGGCTGATCAACCCTCCGTGTTCTTGTCATTCACTAGGGTAATTGAGTTCTGACTCTGCTTAAGTGGGCCGAAGTGGACCAGTATGACAGAAGTGATATGCCAATTTGACACAGTTTTCAGAGCTGCAGTGGGAATGTCCTTGTGGAAGGATGTGGTTTTGATATTGTTTTAAAAAGCCTCTCGTTTTATGTGCTGTGTTTGCAAATGTGGTTTTAGCAGAGCCAATAATGACTTTTAAAATAGAGGAAAAATGGGGATTTCTGTGTGTTGACTGAGAAATGTTTATGCTAATTATTTCAGTATTAAAGCTTACCCACAACTGTTCCTCCTTACAGGTGCTTAAATATTTCTGATGTTAATTTTGTTCTCCACCATTTCTCTCTTTCATTAGTTTTCTTTTCCTCGCTCTCTTGTTTCAAGCAAGTTAAAAGTAGGGACACACAAGTCTCTAACCTGCAAATGTTTCACAGTTGAAGAAAGCTTGTTAAAACCTTATTTGCTTATTTACCTCCTAACAGTTCCACTTTTTATCTCCCTCTTCTATCTCATTCCTTCATCTCCAATAAGTTACTTTACTCTCCTTTTTGCTTTGAGCTCTTAAAATATAAACAGACCAAGTTATTTATCAGTCATCTACTCATGCTGATGCCTGAACAGTTTTGGAAGTTAAAGCAAAGGGTTTGATTCCCAGGGAATGCAATATATGCTCAAAATATATGCAAATTGAATGCAATGTAAGTCACTTTGGATAAAAGTACGCCAACTGAATAAATGCAAATATCCCCTTAAAGGTATAGTGTCTCAATGACAACACATTGACATTTTTCAAAATGTTTCTGCATACAGTTTTGAATGCATTTGGTACTTCAATTTTGTGTTAAACTATCTGTTTAAATAAGAACATTTGTGGTCAAATGTGAACTTGTTAATGATTTGTTTCTGTTTCACTTGCCTGTTTGGCAGTTTTCTTAAACTTATGCTGGCACCTTTATGATTTGATGTAAAGCAGAAGGTTTTTAGTTATCGGTACCATGGTAGAAATGTGTTGTTCACAGCCAGCCATGATGAATTTATTCTGCGAGCAGAAGTGTCCAGTAACAGGGTAGTTACCAGAGATAAACTGAGTAAAGTGCCCCCGTGAGGCGATCTGTTCCATGTAAAATAAAACAGTTTTGACTTGAGTCTTCATCTCATGTGAGCAAACATGAGTTTCAACACATTTTTCAAATAGTATTACTGTATTTATTTATTTATATGTAAAACATTTTTAATGATGGAAAAATTACTCTGTGCACCTTTAAAACTTTGGCTCCTTTTTCTGACAGGCAAAATAATTTTAAACGCAGAACATTCATAAACCGGATACAGATCAGATTTAAGCAAGGCATTTAGTGAAGTGAAACTTTAATAAAGTTAAATAAAAATTCTGTTATAATGTTCTCACTCTCATGTTTTACCTGTACTACTTTATTCTCTGTCGATGTTTTGTCTGGTCATGGAAAATCATTAACTTTAATTATATGGCCAAAAAAAATTTAATTTTAATTTCACAGGTTTGGAACGAGATTAGGGTGTGTGAATGATGACAGAAGATTAATTTTTGAGTACATTACTTCTTTAACCCTATGTTGCTGCTCAAAATCTCATATTGTATGTACAATTTAGATAATTTCAGATGAAAGCATTGGCCAAATGACAAAACAATATTTTATTCAAATAAAGAAACCTGCTTTAAACCCGTAGATTCAGGTTTACCCAAATGTTTTGCATGAACTTTCTCAGTTCTGCAGCTATACAGAATTGCTATTGGTGCTGTCTTGGATAAACTCTCAAGGTATTTCCTAATAAGATGGCACTTTTATCTGTAAACAACATGTCTAAGCATGTAACTGTAAATGATGATGTCTTCATAGCCTAGCAAAGAAAACATTTCAGACTTGTTAATAGATTGGTGTGTTGATTGGGCTCTGTAGAGAAACAGAAAATTCTGTTCTTTATTTCCTGTCTTTTCTGTCATATCATGTTTCTTTTCGCTACAGCATCTGGCCAGCATTATTTCATTGTGGCTCTCGGCTCTCTCTCTCTCTCTCTTTTAACAAACACACTTTTTCCCTTAGGTTACATCATAGTTATGACCTCATTGCCTTAGTGTTGTAGTCTAAACACAGTGAAGGTAGTGTTGCCATAACAGCGTCCATGTGTGTGTGCTCACTTCGAACACTTTGTTTAAGGTAATAGAGGCTATTTTCACATAAAGACGTGGTCAGTTCTGCTCAGGAAAAAATTATCTTCTCTGCAGCAAATTGAAGGTAGAAGATGTTTGGAGGAAGAAGTTTGCTTCTCTTGTTTTAATTCCACAATCCCCCACTGTCGGCCAGTGTAAGGACTCTCACGTCACCTGCGTTAAGTGTGCTGCAGTGATGTAAACCATGTGCTGCCACCTGTTGCAGATATATTAAAAGATTGGACTGGTATTTAAGTTTAGTCCTCCATCTGTTGTTCCACTCTACTTTCAAAGCCTCTTGTTCTAGATCTGCCAGACCAGGGCATTATAATACAGTTGGTGAGTTACAAGGAAGTTGTGTTTAGCCGCACAGCCTTGTCATGTCAGTACGATCTGACTGGAGATGACATGAGAGAGTGACATAAACAGGGTCAAATGAGCAGCCATTTATGCTTGCTTGAGGTTTGCGCACAAGTGTGTGTGTGCGCGCGTGCGCGCGTGTATGTGTTTGTGTGTGTCTCTATGTGCCTGTGTATCTGTGTCTGTGTTTTGTAGGAGGTATAATCTTTGCCAACCATAGGCATATGGCAAAATAATATTTCTCTATGTGTATTTTTGTATTTTAATATTTAAATTGTATTTTATTCCTGAGCTGGCAGAGTATAATTTTTGGGCATCATTACTATCATTTTGGACATCATTACATCATTACTACTTGGGCATCATTGTACTGAGAGTGACTAATGATCTGCTAATGGCTGCTGATGGCGGATACTTATCTATTCTTGTTTTGCTTGACTGCAAATGAGTGACTGAGTGCAGCTTTTGACAACATCTCACACAATATTATGTTGAACCGTCTGTCCGCTACTGGTATCACTGGTATTCCTCACACCTGGTTCACTTCATACCTTTCAAACTGTACACCATTTGTACAACTAAAAAATGTTCAATCCCAACCTTCCCCAGTTAGCTGTGGTGTCCCCCAAGGTTCTATCCTAGGTCCCTTATGGTTCCTAATCTACCTTCTCCCACTTGGTAATATTTTCTCCAAATATGTTATTAAATTCCACTGTTACGCTGAAGATACACAGCTTATGTTTCCACAAAGCCTGATTTCACTTTTCCACCTGCCTGTCTTACCAACTGCCTTCACAAATTAAATGTTTGGTTTTCTTGCAGTTTTTCTTTATCCATTGACGGTTCTTCCGTTTTCCCTTCCCGCCTGGTTAGGAACTCGGGTGTCATCTTTGACAGCACCCTTTCTTTTAAAATAAAACCAAGTCTTGTTATTTTCATCTCCGCAATATTGCTCGTCTCCGTCCATTTCTCACTCCAAGCAGTTCTGCTATTCTTGTTCATTTGCTTGTCACCTCTCGCATTGACTACTGTAACTCTATACTGTAACTATAGCTCCAATTGATTCAGAATTCTGCTGCTCGTATCATAACCCGGACTCCATCTATACAACATATTACCCCATCACTCCAACAGCTACATTGGCTTCCTATTAAATTTTGGATCGAATTTAAAATTCTTCTACTCACTTACAAATCTCTTCATAACCTCTCTCCACCTTACCTTTCAGACCTCTTACAGATCTCTGGGTCTCCTCCATACTGCTCTGCTCGTCTAACCACCATGGGCCATAGGTCCTTTAGCCGTGCTTCTCCATGCCTTTGGAATTCTCTCCCAGTCAACATCTGTGATTCAGACTCGTTATCAAAATTTTAAGTTAAACTTAATAATTATTTGTTTAGAATAGTCTATAGTTTAGACTATATAAACTATAGTTTATATAGAATTATCCTTCATGATTATTGTGTTCCCTCAAGTCTAGCACTTTTGTTTTTGTTATGCTTACAGTGGTCATGTTTTGTATTAGCTGTTTTCTGCTTATTTATGGTTTATTGCCATTGTTATTTACTGCTATTTATTGTTTTAATAATACTGATGTACTAATAATACACACACACACACACACACACACACATACGGGTTTTTGTGGTTTACAAGGACACTGAGCCCCAAACCAGTCTGTTGGTGGTTTACGGGGACACCCCTTTCCGCTTGCTCTACAGAGATGAGACAACTATCAAAAATTTTCTTTTGAGCCCCACATCACAGATCTCACTTCAGAATTGCTATACACACAACACAACCTATAATATGACAACCTGACAATTTACCTACTAACGAGGACTCTAATAATTAGACGCACAAGCTCCGCCCATGACACAAAACTATATTATAAGGACTAACTGGAATTATGAGGACAGTTGCTGTACAATACACATAAATGTCACAAACGTGTATTAGAGGGACACAAATGAATTAAGAGGACACGGTACACACATACACAACTGAATACATTGTGTATTATAAGGACACACCTGATTATGAGGACAGTTGCTATACAATACACACAAGTGTCACTAACGTGTATTAGAGGGACACGGTAAACACATACACAACTGAATACATTGTGTATTATAAGGACACACCTGATTATGAGGACAGTTGCTGTACAATACACACAAGTGTCACAAACGTGTATTAGAGGGACACAAATGAATTAAGAGGACACGGTAAACACATACACAACTGAATACATTGTGTGTTATAAGGACACACCTGATTATGAGGACAGTTGCTATACAATACACACAAGTGTCACTAACGTGTATTAGAGGGACACGGTAAACACATACACAACTGAATACATTGTGTATTATAAGGACACACCTGATTTATGAGGACATATGATTAGAGTCACCTGTGGGATCATACTCACACAGACACAACCATTTAAAAAGATGATATTGTTAAAAATTGTGTATGATTATGTAAATATGCAACTGTATTTTATAGGACCTACTATTTGTGTTCTGATATGCACATATGAGCATTTAACAGACATGAGAACATATAACAGAGAACAAAGTGCAAAGTGCAAAGTTTATTAATGTAGTTATTAATATTACAATTACATAAATCAAGTTACACATACATTTTTCTCAAACATTTTAAAAACATTTCATAAACAAATTGTAATAAAAATAGCTGAAAACAAACAAAAGGGATAGTTCACCCAAAAAAAAAAATTGTCAAATTTCCTCACCGTTATGTTGTTCCAAACCTGTTCCAAACCTATGATTCTCTTGCATCTGTTCAACACAAAAGATGATATTCTGAATAATATAAGTATCCAAACATTTGACAGTAGCCATTGACTTACAGTGTGTGTGTGTAATATATATATATATATATATATATATATATATATATATATATATATATATATATATATATATATATATATATGGGTGATTCTCATGAAAACATGGTTTTAAAAATGTCAAACATGAAAATTTAAAAAATGCTTGAATTAACAAAAAATTATTTCAGACATTTGAACCAAAGTCTAAATTATTTGTGCACATTATTTTAAAAACATTCACTTACAGTTTAAGACATTTTTTAACATAATTTCCAAAACAAGTCCTAAAAATTCTCATTACTGCAACAGCCTGAAAACGTCAATGTTGTTAGAAAAGCTAATACATTTTAAATTTTTTTAAATTGGATTATTAAGAATCATGCACAGTAATTTGAAATTCTGAAATGTTTATTTTTAAATTAACAGGATTTTTATTTTGAATGCTTTTTCGCATCACCACAACACCTTCCACAATTTACAACCTATTTTTTTAGAATATTTAAATGAAACCTGACCATTTTTTTAATTATGTGACAAATCTGAAGGAACATAATGTGTAGAGTCTGTACAAGTGTTGAAAAGTAAACTACAATTTTTCTTTTAATTAAATTAACATTTATAGAACTGTTTTGGTAATGATATATAGGTTTTGGAAATGAGGTTGATTATCTTGGTAATGATAATAAGTATCTAAGGTTTTGTTAAAATCATAAAATTTAATGTAGAACATAGCCATGGATTCTAGTTTAAATACGTTTAATTTTGTAGTGCAAAAATACATAAAATATTACATATTTAAACATAAGCAGAAGTAATAAAAACAATAGAATAAAGATAAAATAAATAAAGAGTCCTTAATGTTTTTCAGGTAGATCTAACTGTAGTTTCAGGAAACGTGTTTATCATAGCAGGTTTATGCCAAAAGCAGGAGCAAACTAGACAGAAGATATAATAAACCTAAGGTTGTTTATTGTGATTAAGATGGAGTCATGGGTTGTGTAAGATGTCCTCATAATTACTCCTGGTGTCATATTGTGGGGTGTGGGGGATGGGCAGAAGTTCAGTGTTAATTTTATACAGCAGTCAGATGGAGTCATGGGTTGTGTAAAATGTCCTCATAATTACTCCTGGTGTCATATTGTGGGGGATGGGCAGAAGTTCAGTGTTAATCTAATACAGCAGTCAGATGGAGTCATGGGTTGTGTAAAATGTCCTCATAATTACTCCTGGTGTCATATTGTGGGGGATGGGCAGAAGTTCAGTGTTAATCTTATACAGCAGTCAGATGGAGTCATGGGTTGTGTAAAATGTCCTCATAATTACTCCTGGTGTCATATTGTGGGGGATGGGCAGAAGTTCAGTGATACTTAAATACAATAGTCAACACCCGTTATGCAAAAGTATTTATTTATAATATCTATCCCCTTAAGATTTCAACCAAGACTGGCCCTCAGCTGAGACTTGATGATAATGATCAACAGGTCATTAATTTACCTGTTACGTTTTGTCAAGATGATGCAGAATCTCCATGAGCTGCATATATTGTATTTTACAGAAAAGTAAAATTACTGTTCAATAAGTAAGCTTCTTTCTCTCTCTCTGACACTTTTTGAGAGCATTAAACAGGTCATTTATTTAGCTTTGGAAAAATTTGGCACGAGCGTTTATTTCTAATATGTTCTGTAATGGGCTCTCATGTTTCTCATACAGCAGTACATATGATCTATTGCCGATCTGTGCTATCTACACTGAATTTGCCTATCAATTTCTTTCTCCTTTTTTTCCTTTTATTCTCACATTCTTCTGCACTTTTTATTATTTTTCTTATATCTGTAAAAGATTTCTTAATTCTTTAAATGCTATTAAAGAAAAATCTAGTACTGTATTAGATTAGCACTGAATGTCAGCCACACAACTAAAAGTCTGTAGTATTGTAGTATTTTAAGTCTGATTGGATTTAAAAATTTGTCAATTAAACAACATATTAGAAATAAATGCTCAGGCCTATGCCAAAATTTTCCAAAGGTAAATACATTACCTGTTTAATGCTCTCATGAAGCGTCAACTGTTGATCAGTATTTGAGATCTTGCGGGAGAGAGAAAGGAGTTTACTTATTGAACATTCATTTTTTTAAACATACGCAAAACACAACTTTACATTTCTGTATATACATAAAAAAAGATTCTGCATCATCTTGGAAAAATGTAACGGTAAATAAATGAGCTGTTGAGTATTCTCATCAAGTCTCAGCTGAGGATCTCTTTCTGCACAGCTGACCAAACCATTGCACTGTTTTGTGTCAAATTGGATTCAAAATGAAGTACTTTAATTTCTCCGCAAAGATCACATACTCAACATTAAAATGTGTGATTAGATAAGTACAGTGAGGAAAATAAGTATTTGAACACCCTGATATTTTGCAAGTTCTCCCACAAATCATGAAGGGTTTTGAAATTGTCATTGTAGGTGCATGTCCACTGTGAGAGACATAATCTATAAAAAAATCCATAAAACTCATTAACCCTAAACTGTTAGTTTGCCTTTAAATTGTCCACCTCCACTCCATGTATTATCCTATATTAGATGCACCTGTTTGAGGTCGTTAGCTGCATAAAGACACCTGTCTATCCCATACAATCAGTAAGAATCCAACTACTAACATGGCCAAGACCAAAGAGCTTTCCAAAGACACTTGAGAAAAAATTGTACACCTCCACATGGCTGGAAAGGGCTACGGGGAAATTGCCAAGCAGCTTGGTGAAAAAAGATCCACTGTTGGAGCAATCATTAGAAAATGGAAGAAGCTAAACATGACTGTCAATCACCCTCGAACTGGGGCTCCATGCAAGATTTCACCTCGTGGGGTCTCAATGATCCTAAAAAAGGTGAAAAATCAACCCAGAGGAGCAGGAGCTGGTCAATGACCTGAAAAGAGCTGGGACCACCGTTTCCAAGGTTACTGTTGGTAATGCACCAAGACGTCATGGTTTGAACTCATGCATGGCACGGAAGGTTCCTCTGCTTAAACCAGCACATGTCCAGGCCCGTCTTAAGTTTGCCAATGACCATTTGGATGATCCAGAATAGTCATGGGAGAAAGTCATGTGGTCAGATGAGACCAAAATATAACTTTTTGGTCATAATTCCACTAAACGTGTTTGGAGGAAGAAGAATGATGAGTACCATCCCAAGAACACATCCCTACTGTGAAGCATGGGGGTGGTTGCATCATGCTTTGGGGTGTTTTTCTGCACATGGGACAGGGCGACTGCATTGTATTAAGGAGAGGATGACCATGGCCATGTATTGGGGAACAACCTCCTTCCCTCAGTTAGAGCATTGAAGATGGGTCAAGTCTGAGTCTTCTAACATGACAATGACCCGAAGCACACAGCCAGGATAACCCAGGAGTGGCTCTGTAAGAAGCATATCACGGTTCTGCCGTGGCCTAGCCAGTCTCCAGACCTAAACCCAATAGAGAATCTTTGGATGGAGCTCAAACTCTGTGTTTCTCAGCGACAGGCCAGAAACCTGACTGATCTAGAGAAGATCTGTGTGCAGGAGTGGGCCAAAATCCCTCCTGCAGTGTGTGCAGACCTGGTGAAAAACTACAGGAAACTTTTGACCTCTGTAATTGCAAACAAAGGCTACTGTACCAAATATTAACATAGATTTTCTCAGATTTTCAAATACTTATTTGCAGCTGTATCATACAAGTAAATAGTTTTTAAAAAATAATACATTGTGATTTCTGGATTTTTCTTTTTAGATTATGTCTCACAGTGGACATGCACCTACGATGACAATTTCAGAACCCTTCATGATTTCTAAGAGGGAGAACTTGCAAAATAGCAGGGTGTTCAAATACTTATTTTCCTCACTGTATAAATAGGTTACAGTATACAATGCAATTTATATGAGTTACAATAGGAATTGTCCAACTGTGAACAGATTAGCCAGGGAAAACATTAAAAAAAAATACTTAAACACAGCTGTATGTTACTCACCTTTAAATGAATTTATGTATTTTACTTCAAATCCATCTTCATCTTTTGGATTAGTTGATTAGTTTGGTCCTCTGGGATCTTGTTGCTGTCATCATCCCCTGCAAATCCCAGTGTAGATTAATGTTTTAAATCACTTTTACAGATCACTGGCCTAATCAAATGCTTTACACATTTATTTGTTATAGAGGGTTAAAATATTTGGAACATTACTGATTATTTTAATTTACATGCTAGGAAGTGAAACTGTAAAACAATATAGAGATTTTTTTCTCTCTTTCTCAAGCACACTGTGACTGTTTTATATGGACTTACATACACTTACATCAACATTACCAACTAAAAACAGCATTAAAAGTAATTATCTCAATTAAACAATGACGTAATCAGCCATTACCCAAAATAAGTGCACTACCAGCTATTATCTTTATTTGTATGACTTGTAGTGAGTAGCATCATAGAGATATTACATTATTTACATTATAAATGAACAAATTAATTAATAATAAATTAATTCCTCACGCGTTGTTATGAGGAAATGTAATATACATGTAGTCTAGTGCTATTTAATTTCACAATCGTCAAATTAGCTGTAGAATAATTCGAACTACAAACTATATAAACAGAAAACTTGACTTAATTACACATAAAACGGTTTATTTATCATTATTCTTACCTGATCGCTCTTCATGTCGGTGATTTCTGCGCATGCGCAGTCAGTCTCAGCAACAGAGCACGTGCATCTCAGGTCGGAGGACAGGGTCATCAAAATATGGGTGATATTATCATTATTCCTTTTTGTTTTATTTAATTAAGCCTTTTTAATGTTTTTGTTGTTATTTTGCAAGCAATGTCATTTTTTCCCCTTTACACCGGTTTGACAAAAACCGTAATTATGAGGACATCAGGCGATCAGCCAATCAAAAGCTGCGATTCAGACACATGTGTGCATATGCATGAGACGGTGCATTACCGGGACCCGGCTACAGGGGCACTGTCTCATACACAAATTTTACACAAAATCAGGTTTTTGTGTACTATAAGGACTTGAGCAGAAATTTTGTTTTCCAGCTCTCCCAATGCTCAGAAACACGTTTACATTGTCTGAATTATGAGGACACCGGCCCTGTCCTCATAATTCAAAATGTCCTCATAGTGTTGCGTGTATTCATATGAAATGTCCTTATAAACCACAAAAACCAACACACACACACACACACACACACACACACACACACACACACACACACACACACACACACACACACACACACACACACACACACACACACACACACACACACACACACAGAGTTATTTACAGTAGGAGATGGATTTTGTTCTATCATCTATTATCTTCTATCATTGAGTTTCAATGTTGCTAGTTAGTGTGGATTACCATACAGTATTACCTTGGCTTTAATACCAACAGATTACAACTAGCTTTTCTCACTGACTAGGATTCAAAGAGCTGCTGATACTGGCTGATTGATTGTATTCTACTGATATACTTAGGTGGAATGGATTTGACTGACGCCACTCTGAAAAGTGAACAGACATATGCGCTGAATTAGAGACGTAAGAGTGAGTACGATCAATCATCATTGGTCCCACACAAATATAATGGTTCCGACATCCATGATTATCAATGTTGAATTGCTTAATATTTTTGCTGAAGCCATTTCAAAAGAACAGCATTTATTTGAAATAGAAGTCTTTTGTAACATTAAAAATGTCTGTACTGTCACCTTCAATCGCTTGAATTGGTCCTTGATGAATAAAAGTATTAAGTTCTTTTAAAAAAAAATCCCTTTTGAATGGTTGTGTATTTTATATAATATACATATATACATGCATATCAGTGGCCCTTCAGGTCATGTTAACAAATTGTCAGGCTGCAAGAACGAGGAAAGTCACTTACTGTCACTCACTTGCTCACTGTAGCAACCTGGCTACTATGAAAGATATCCAAGAGTTTTGTTTAAGATACTTGGCACCAGATTGATAACGGAATAAATTTGAGCTGAGCTGTATATTAAACGTTTTTTTCTCAGGGCAATACTATTTTAAAAAGTACCTGTCTCTAAATGCCACATTTTATATGGTTTCCCACTTTGTATATCAGGCAGATAGCCTTTTCCTGTTCTAACACTCTAAGCTGATCTATATAATCACAAGTTTGGCTAACCTATATTTACTTATATGTTCATAGTTTCTGCATCACAGTCTGCTTATAAGTGACAAAGGCCTGTGTGTTTGTGGATATGCATATTGGCAATATTTAGTTTGTCAGCGTGAAGGGAGAGTTTTGATTGGGTTCTGGTTCGTGAAGTGTATGTTTCCTAGATGTAAATATTTTCTTTGTCAGAATAGCACTATAATTACTGGACACAGTCAGCCTGGCATAAAGTGTGTGGGCTCCTGGCAGCTTTGAGGGTGGTTTGTGTGTGTGTGTGTGTGTGTGTGTGTGTGTGTGTGTGTCTGTGTGTATATATATATATATATATATAGTGTGTGTACAAGAGTTTATTTAGCAGAGACGCCATCCGTTAGTAACACACTCAAACTGTATGTCCCATCAGCGTTAGTGCGAGTCAATATCCTGTTTAATCTCACAAAGGCAACATTATGCCGTACACTATGTCTGGCTCTATTACACCTTTGGCCTTCATCTTGACCTTGTTCCCAGCCTCACAGTTCATAATTCAGGCATCGTATCTCATGTATTTTTTTGTGCTTTCCTTTGCCAGAGTGCTGAATCTCAATAAATAGGCACTGATTACATTATCTCAACATCAAAGCATACAAACCAGCCTTTGGTATACAAGTGTCAATAGCGATATGCTAATGCACGCTAACACAAACAGGCGTGTTGACACTGCGAGTGCAGTCTCAGTCGGTCTTAGTCGCGCTCTCAGACTCCGCTGTGATTCTGATTGTTTTTCCGTGTCTTACTTAAACAGACAAGTCTCTGAAGCCACAGGCCACGATTCAGTTCTCGATGGTTCACACAGAATGGGATTAAACCAGTTTCCTGCCTTCTCAGGACCCCAGAGCTGCCTGGGGCAGGACTGTTTCAGAGCTGCTGCTTGTGGGTTCAGGGAGGAAGGCGACCGCAGGACATTAGTTAGCTGTCAAGTTTTCCAGTGCGAAGGCACAGGATGTCGGCCGGATTGGGCTTCCCGTGTGAATGGCTGCACTGATGGGAATCTCAGGGAATATGGGAAAATTGGCTGCGGGATTCAAACCGCTACTCCTGAGACAATCCGTGGTGTTAATCTTCACATCGCTCCTCTCCTACTTCTGGTTCCATCTGCCGTTTTCGTTCACTCCGGCCTTTCGCCCAGCCCATAATTGCTTTTGCTTCTTTTGTTCTCACACAGTGAGAAGTTTGACAGTGTACATAAACAGAATTCCAGAACAGCAGCAGCGTATGGAAAAAGCACATATGGAGGCAGTTTGCCTGGATCTCTGCAAGGAACCAGTGAGGACCATCTATAATAGATCAGTTCTACACTCAAGGTGTAGTCATTACCGAAGCTTAACAGACAGAGAGAAAGAATACGCAAACACTGATTTAAGCAGACGTTCAGGATGTTTTCCTCGAACAATCTCACTTGACAGGGTTTCTCAAGAGGTGAAAATACAATCATGATATGATGTTTATGACCTTGTTGTTTCAATCCAACTACTTTTCTCGAACGTTATGAACAGTTGGGACAGGATATTCTTTCAGGATATACGTTTGGTTGGGCCATGTGTTGAATTATACATAAACAGGTGTTTCTTCAAATATATGCACTTTTATGTCAGTTTATTTTACAATGCCTTCACATTTATTTTTCCTGCTTTCCAAATGCCTTTTATGTATAACATATATTGTTCAACCCTCGTTTCGGAGTCCTTCAGGAAGTCAGTTCTTCATAACATATATACTAAGTTAGGGCTCTGTACGTTTTTATAAAAGATATGCAGTTACACTTTGTTTTGATGGTCTACTTACTACTAACTTTAGACATTCTACTATCTATAACGTTGCAACTACATATGAACTAGCACTCGTTAGAGAATTAATAGACTGTAGTAGGTTTGGAAAGTTTCACATAGCTAGGTTTGGAAAGTTTGGAAAAGGTTTGGAAAGTTTCACATAGCTAGACCTTCAGATTGATAGCAGTAGGTCTTGTCTCCATAGCAGCTAACTAACATGTAAATCAACCAATCACATATAAAAATGTGTGAAAATGTACCATCGAAGGACCTACAATAACGTCTCTGACTTATTTTAAAGAATATATGCCACAAACGTAACATACATTACATACTTAAAAAAATCCAGCATTTAGTTGTACTGTATTTGAGTTGTATCACAGTTGTAAAAACAACGGCGTTCTTCCATAAGGTGGTTCGGCATCTTTGTTCTTATTCCAATCAGTTGACGGCTTGTGGTTATGACGTCTGAAGCTGAGATTGAGGTTTGAGCTAGTAGAATAAGTTGACATGTAGTTGCAAGTTTACTTATAGTAAGTGGAATGTGTGTTGGGGAGCATCAAAATAAAATGTTACCAGATATTGAGCACAGACTCTGCTACTATAATGAGAGTTAGTTGGCATATAGCAGCAAAGTAACTTATAGTTAGTAGAATGTCTAAAGTGGACAATAAAATTTTGCTCATGAAGCCTGCATTTATTTGACCAAAGTACCGTAAAAACAGTAATATTCTGTGACACGTAATTACAGTTTACAGCTCATTCAGAGAAATAAATATAACTAGTGAGTGTGTGAAATCAGCCCCTGAGAGAACTTTAAAACACCCAAATATAGAAATGTATTCATGAGGTCCGTTTTGAATGGGTTTGAATCTACACCTGTGCTTTTCTGGGCTTATACAGGTCGGGGTACTTCCCTCTGAGGAACGTCAGAAGACATAATTTGTGTTGTACGGCTACAACACCCACACAGATTGATGACTTCATTTCTCATAACACACTTTTAAATTACATTTAGAAGCAAATTTATGCTTTTGGTGCACAGATCCAGTATCTGATTACCAATAAGAGCAGGATTAATTTATGGCCATTTGTCGTTGAGTGCACGGGACGTTTCTGCCAAGCGGCGGTTTTATTCTCCTCCATAATGCCGAATTGGATCATTTCCTGACCGTGACCTGGAGCATGGCTGGAAAATGTTTGGCTTTTAGTGTCTTTCTTACAGACTTTGCCTGTATACCTTCAAGAGAACCACCCCATACTGCGATGCAGAGCTTAATGTGAAACACATTGCACTTTTTCTTGCTTTCAATCACACTCATTTTGTCCTACTTATTCACTATCTTTATCTTGTGCTTTTTCATAGTGTTTTAGGAGATGAATGCATATCTTTGCTGGTGTGTGAACGCCAACGCAGGTCAACTTACCGTAGTCAACGTGATTTACAGCATGTGATAGTAAACCTGGAAGTGGGAGTGTCTGTGTGTGTAGGTACAGGCAGAAAAACAACTCTCCATCTGAGTGACAGATGGCGCGCTTTAAACAGACCCCCTTTGGTTTATGTTTCATTTCAGTGTCAGGGTTAATATTGAGAGTAATATAGCTCAAATCAGATCCATGAGTTCCGTGAGGAAAGCTACAGTCCTGCAGGCCTCCTCTGAGAGGGATTTCCCAATACTAACATAAAATAAGTCTAATACAATACAATGTTATATGGAACAGATAAACAAACACAACACTGCATTGTTCAGCAAGCCACATGTTACTAGCTGTATGGTAGCGCTACTCTTCACTGTACCTGATCCAGCTCCAGTGTGTATATGTGTGTGTCTAATCGCACAGATTGGAACGAATGAACCTTGCCTGTGGTCACTGGGTTCAGGTCTTTATTGCTGCTGTGGCCCAGCACATTTCACCATAGTTTCAATCCTCATAACGACCGTTTCACCACAGATGTTTCGACACAGCAGCACAGTTTTTTACTGAGGTCGCTGTATCACCATTCAAACAGACTACAACTTTGCTGTACCCTCCAACACAATTCCTGGTTTATTGATGTTCAAGTGAAGTGTGTAGTATTTTCTATAGTAAAATACCTAAGAAATACACGTCTAATATAAAAATGTGCGATTTCACATACTTGTAAGACCAAATTATATAGACTTTTGATTATGCAAATGAATTGTTAAGGTATTTAAGGAAACAGCTTGCACCAATTGATCACAGGCATACATTTTATAATGTAATAAAATAGAAGACTATTTTTGATCAAATAAATGCAGCTTTGGTAAGTATAAGAAACTTGTGCATCTTAGTACTTAATTGAAACTATACACAATGAACGATGGAAGACAAATTGTTTGAAAAAAATCACTATTGGCAAAAAAATGATACACTTCACCTTTAAAGGATGTAACGTATATGTCTGTTTTTTGTTTTTTTTGTAATGTGAAAGAGTATAGTCTCATAATTGTGTCACCAGCTCTAAAGAAACTTTCTGGGTTTTTTAGCTGTTCTGCAGGGTCTTCTCTGCTGTGATATACTGTTCTAGTTTTAATAAACGGCCTCTCTTTATCTCGCTCTCTGTCTCTCTTTCTTTTGTACACTCCTTCTGGGAGGTGTTCTGTCAGAAATGTGTTTTTAATCAGGGCTGTGTTCTGCTGGGATATGTTAATGTGGAACACTGCTTCCCAAACCCTGTGGGTCCACTGCAGAGCCAGCGCATAGCCAACTTTGGGCCAATGCTGGCGCGCTTACAGGCCGCTGACATCCTCCTGCATTAAGACGCTCCCTCTGTACAACCTTAGGGACGGGGGAGGGGGCTGGGGGGGTTAGGGAAATATTTCCTAGAAAACCCCTGAAAGAAGTTGCCATGCAAAACAAACCCACTACAGTCGAGGAGATGTGGGTTAGAAGTAGATTGCTGTGAACTGCAGAGGACTATGGGCTCTGTTCTCAGAATGAAGATGCTGTTAAAGAGAAGTTACTCTTCAGAAACTTTGCCTCATGTTCTCGCCTGAGGAATACAAACAAAGCTGGAGCACAAATGTGTTGTTTTCCCGAAAGCTGCTAAGAATGGCCAGTGCTCTGGGTGACGCTTTCAGTCAACATTAAATCACAATTGACCCTGTTTGCTTTCTTAACACACGTTCTTGGTCCTAATGTGCATGATTCATCAATGTGTGTTATTCCAAAGTTGCAGTCTTCCATCGAAACAATCCAAGCCGTATAATAACTTTAACAACCAATCAATTTTGCATGGATATAATCAAGCCTTGCCCTTCCTTATAATTTCCTGTTTAACTCTGAAACATGCTATCTGAATTACGCTTATGAATTTAAAATGGATTGGGAATGCCATTTATGTTGTAGATGTTAGTATCTTAGTTTTTGAAAATAAAATATTTATATGATGTTTGTGTGAGCGTTATTGGTGCTAATTTTGAACAGTGAATGAACACCAGGAAACTGAAGAGCTTTGCTAGTGGGTTAATCATGCAAACCTACAGACATGAGATCATTTTACACACACATTTGGCAGACGCTTTAATGCAAAGCAGCTTACGTTGTAAAAAAAACAACAATATTTTTTCAATTCATGCATTCCCTTGGAATCAAACCCATTTGGAATCGAACCCATTTGCTAGTGCTACAACACAATGTATAACTGAAGTATAACCGATTTACAACATCATTGTACAGTTGTAAATCCCATATAATGTTTTCTCAGGTTTTCAAATATTGTTTTGTAGATGCATGTTTGCACTGATTATGTCAAATATTTGGGTTAGGGTTTAATTTAGCATTTTTAATCTTATCAATAAATTGTTATGATCTTCAGCAAAAATTGTACAGCAGTAATTGAATATGATATGAAATATCAACTAACTTGAACTTATATTTTTGTCTAAAGAAACTATGAATGCTTTTTGTCTTCAGCAAAATTGGGCACTGAAAAGAATTTGGTTTTAGTCATAGTTGTATTTATATAGATAATAATTTTGTCAAAAGAATTACTTAGATACTGATTGTACATTTATTGTCCGTGTTTTAGTGCATTGTTATAGAACGAGTGTATTCCCTCTCTCTCTCTCTCTCTCTCTGTTTTGCAGAGTTATTATTATTCCTATACTATTATAGTATTTATTATTATTCTGCTAAATTATCTTTCGTTATGTGCCTTTTCTATTTAGCTTTAATTTATTTATATTATACTTAATTTTTAGTAATTTTAGTACTTCAACTTTTCAGTGTTGGCAGTTTATTTCAGCTCTATTTAAATAACCGAAAACTGTTTTTTTTTTAAATAAAATTAGTTTTAGTTAACAACAACAACACTGGTTTTACATAATGTTTTAGATATTTTCCACAGACATAGCGATCTGTAATGACATTACTGTAATGACTGTAATGGCTTCTGCTCCACTCAGGCTTTTCCATTTTCTGTTCTCCATTCACTTGACACTCTGGTTAGAGAAACCCTGTTCTGAGTAGTCCTGGTATTAAACTGCTGCTCGCTCCTCTTCCACTCCGCACCACAGCTATTAGGTGTTATGGTTATATGGCTACATACATGTATGTATGTGTCTCATAAACCTCTCCACCAGGTGCTGCTATTTGCTGAGCAGATCTGGCCTCCCAACCCAAAAAGAATTAGGTGTGTGTGGCAGAAAAGCAGGAGAGAAGGACAGATAGAAAGAGATTGAGACCGGCTGTTGTGTGTTCTCCTCTCATCTGGATTGAGTTAACATTCCAAACTCACAGACACAGCAACCATATCCCAGTATAGGCGAGCTGTGCTCTTACAACTTACAACAAAGGTGTGTGTTTGCGTGTGCGTGTGTGTGTGTGTGTGTGTGTATTTGCACGCATGTATCAGTGGGCTCTCCCACGACACTCCCTCCTAAACATGCCACATTCCGTCTTTTCATCCATCCTTCTCTGCTTTGCTAATAAAGAAGATAAGTGAAGCATTTATACAAGCATAATTGTAGAGCAGGGCTACCGTTTAGGTCTTGAGTAGTCACGTGAGCCTTGCATCATAGTTTATTTGAATCTTGAGAGCTTGCAACCAAAGGAAAAAGATACTGATATAAATATAGTGATAATGCTTGATTATTGATTTGTTTAGGGTACAGAGGGGCTAAAGGCACACCCTCAGAAAAATAAATATGCTGTCATTAAAATGTTCATTTTAAAAATACAGAAGGAAAGTCATTTTAAAAAGTAAAGTTTGGGATCATTAAGATGGGATCATTTTGTTTATTTATCTTTTTAATCTTTTATTTAGCCATACCAGAATCATGCCATATCAGATTTTTGGATTCCATGACATTTATGCAGAAAAAGAGGGACCAGGCTGGGTCAAAGGTCAACCTGTACAACACTTCCAACTTGTCACCTTAATCCCTTGTGTACGTGTAGGTGTGTGTGTGTGTGTAGGTGTAGGTGTTTGTCATGCATCTTGGCTTGCCTATCTTGGCTAATAGGGTCAGTACTGTGGGCAAATACTCCTGCACCCAAGTCTACCCCCTCTCTCTTCAACAGCTGTGAACTTGAACTTTTATTTACCTATGTGTGTTGAGCCACACACACACACACACACGCTCTCTCACTCTCATTTACAAATGCTCACAGCAGTAAAGATCTAGAGTGTTATAGGCTTTATATAGGTTACTGCATTAAGAAACTTTGAATTATTTTTGTTTATTTTAAGGTTAATGGGCAGCACATTTTTATGTTTTCTGTCATGTTTTACTTAGCTATACTTTGGGGACATATGTGTCTCCTGAAGTTATCTAAATCTCTCTTTACAAGGTTAGAGTTTGAGTGATAAATAACTAATACTTTTACCCCAGACTAAAATGCATGTTTGAGCTGTTTTAACTAAAAGTAACTTGCACTAGCATATCTTAAAATATAACAGTGCCACTGTATTGTCTCAAGATGTACACCAGTAATATTTTCTCTGAAGTCATGTTTCTAAAATATACTTAAATGTCCTAATTGAAGGCCTAATCTTGGCTTAATCTAAACCCTGTCTCTGTTTAGTGTAAAAAATTGTAGGCCATAATTTGTGTATAGTAAGTGTTTGAGTGCACTGTGATGTCCCTTTTGGAACATATTTGACATTGCTCCAAATTATTTTACAGCAAATAGTCTGATGACCTGTGTTCATTTTGGGTAACAGCATTGTAGTTTGGTGGTGTCAGCTTACAGATACAGGTCTGCACACAGCAGGATTCAGCTGTGCTTGGCTCTGATCTGGAATCTCCAGATACTAGAGAGAGAAGAGGATGCAAAAGATGAAGTAAGACAGGAAGAGTAGGGAGGAGAGAGGAAGAACCATCAAGAAAAGACAAGAAGAGAGAGCAGGAGGTCTGGGAGAGGTCAAAGTAACAGAATAAAATGAAGGAGCAAACAATCGTGATAAACAAGGGAGTTCAGGAGAGAGCGCAAGGCGTCTCATCATGGGTAAAGGAGTGAGACAAGAAAGTGAAAGAGAGCTGGGCCGATGGGTGCAGATCAGAGGTGGGTAAGGAAGGGTTAAGCGTTTGACTGGTGCAACACAACAGGAAGGCTGTTCTTGGGCCCGACTCCAAACAGATGTTCAATTGTTTCAGAGCTGTGCTTACACTGTTGGACTGCGTTCTTCCACTCAAGGGAGGAGGAGGGGCCGAAAACTCAGAGAACCCAGCTGCGGCTGAGAGAGAGAGAGAGAGAGAGAGAGAGAGAGGTGGGAGGGTGAAATGCAGTGTTTTTTCTTCAACAAAAAAGGCATGTGTGTGTTCCAAAAAAACATTACTCCCAGGGAAGAGGGTAGGACAGAGAGATTCAAGCGTTTTTTCTGCATAAATAACACTTTGAAGTGGGCGACAGAGGCTTGAGGGCCACTGCATATGCAAACCGATTCAGTGTCAAAGTTGCAGTGCAGCTTTGGGTATATCTCCTGCTCCCCTGAGGCCTAAACTGCATGACTGAAGTCTCACCTCTCTCCTTTTTTACTTTACCATATTTAAATCTTACAAAGAAGTCATATTTCATTTTACTCCAAAATTAAAAGAAACAAATAATACATTATAACTTGCATGAAGAAAATAAAGCCTATTTTATGCATAAAATCATACAGGGATTTATTATTTGTTCGTAACAATTAAGCACATATGTCTACTAAATTTACATTGTTGTAATATTAAACAATCACATTCTCATTACTTTAATAGTAATAGTAATAAAGAGTACTGGTTATCACTCCAGCTTATTAGGCACCATTAGTGTCCCATGACCAGATACAATGGACCAGCTGAAGACTTTAAACACTTGACAAGGAATGGGAGTTTATATCTGCACAATTATACATTTTAATTTTAATTGTTTATAAACCAGTGTGTCACTGCCACACGATAACTAAATAAATAAATTTGGCACAAGATTGATGTGATTATTATAGAATAAGTTACAATTCAGACAAGTTTTGGACAGTGTTGAATTTTCTCCACCTATGAAAATGTCTCAGGTTAACTGTAACCCTGGTTCCCTGAGAAGGGAATGAGGGTCTTAGATTAACACTATGGGGAACTCCATCAGCGTGACCAGGGTCTGAAGCAATGTCAATATTTTTTTTGACAGACATAATGGCCATAGTATAAACTTACTCTATGGATTGCTTATCTGTAGTCTGAGCGCGTCATCCAAAATGACCCATATAGTCTGTATAGTGGTAGCTTCCAACAGTAGGAGAAGATATCCTAATTTCTATTGCCAGGGAAGCCCTGGCCTTTACAACCTTCCTCCCTCTCTTGTCACCAAAATCAGACCTCTAAGGCAAAATGTTTTCTCAGGGAGAAGCTTAAAAAGGAGTATATCAACTACTATCAACCATGGCTCGTGGAGAAAATTTGATTATGACGATAGAGGAAGTCTTCATCAAGTTTGCCTTGAACCACTTCTTGTTTCTGTGGAGCAAGCCATTACTTCCAATAATTCCCTGTATGCGGGGCTGACAGATGGAGAGTGCTCAGTAGTTACACTTTCTTCACCCATTCCAATCCCATCCACCTCCTCAGGGTTGAATGGCGCCAACTAACAACAGCGCCTCCCGATCCAGCATTTAGCTTGATCCAATAACCGAGGAATGAGAAGATCAATTCCTCTCTCAAATTCCTCAGCCAGCACAACCTGTGAGCCCCACGACTTGAATCTCCACTATGCCTCTACAATCAAAAAGATCCGAACCACGAAGCGCATACTCTTGTCCCTTATCCCTTGAGTGTGAATGGAGCTTCCTCAATGATAACCTCTCAAAATGGGTGCATGTAGCACTAATTACTGTAATTATTGTAATGAGAATGACGTTTTTCAGATAACACAAATGAAGGATTTTCAGGTTTTATTTGTTCAAAATATAATTTCTTATATTTGGCCTTGCACCCGATTAATTAATAATTGGCCTTGATAAATAGCATAAACATGAATTACAAAAACATGTAGGCATGTTACTAAATCAAATCAAATCACATGTCATGCAGGGGATAAAAAAACATATATTTGAATAAGACTTTAATGTAATTGTATCTTCTTCAATATTTTATAAATTGTGGCTAAATTATGTGGTAATTCATATTCACAGTGAGTGTACTGTACAGCATGTTTGTCAATGTGTGTATGACATTGCCATAGAGGGTAAAAGGGCATTAAGACAGGGCAGGCAGTATCACCCTGTGGCAATAGAGAGCTAATCTCAGTGTTTATTTACACCTCAGCGTCACACATACACACACCGCAAATGCACACAAGGTTGTATTTCGCAACCACATGAAAAAGAGCCAAGCCGAAACAATGGCTGGCCGGACCGAAGTTAATTACCCACATAAGACCAGCGCTGACCTCACTCAAAAACTGCCTACAGCCAGCATAATGTTAACTCACTCGTACTTACAAAATCCTCACACATATACACTACACAACATTATAGCCTTGCTCTCTTGAACTCAGAGCAGAAAGTGTAGTCTTTCCCATTGACTCCCAGAGTGTAATAAACACATAACCTCACTGCTGCAAACAAACAGATCTGCTCTGTGAGAAACAGAGGTAGGCTATTTAGAGTGCTAAAAACAGGTTTACCTTTTCATGGAAGAGATGCACCGATGTATTGGATTTTTGATCAGTTTAAAACCATCACTATGTCAGCCAATGCAGATGGTTTTGATTAATTGTGTGAAGGAACTTAGTTGTATAATGTGTTGCTTAAGCCAATGAATTTCTCTGGGTAAAATAATTCAAAACTTGCCAAAACAAAGTGAAACCTGTACAAAGTATAGCAAGGCTCAATAATGCAGAATGTCCGGTGCCAGCATGAACAACGATCAGGACAGTTTACGAAACTGTCACTGCTTCAATCGGGCCAGTGCTGCATTGTCACAAAAGTTCATCATTTGCATGTGCCACCACAATTCAAACATTCAAGAGCATGATGCAGCAAAAGAGAACTAAATTTGGTATTTGCTGTGAGAACTTTTGTGTGTACACACACATCACTTCTTCTTGTGCTTGAACCGATTCATTCAAATAAAACACACGTGTGTATCAGTATTTTGGATCTGTGCAGTTCTCAAAGAGACAGCAGCCTAAGATTCCTGCTGTGCACTGTCTATTTTAATGTTAGTCAAACAACAAAAGCAAACATTTTTGTAAAATTGTAAACAATTCTCTATTCTCTTGACTAAATAACTTTTAGTAAAGTTAATTTATACAGCAGTGTTATCTTACATTTGATTACTTTAGTTTGTTCAACTTCTGTAACTGAAAACTACTGTTAGACCTACTTGAAAATCATTGTTTAGTTCATATGTATCTTTGTTTTGTTTAAATTATTTTTATATGTTGGCCTGATGAATGTTAAATGGATCCATTCCAAGTTTGAAAATGGTTTGATCATTCTACAATACAGTGATCCCTCGTTTATCGTGGTTAATGTGGACCAGAACCATAGGTGAAAATCCACGAAGTAGGATCAGCCAATCAGCTCACAGGATACATCCACTCTTGTTCTCATTCGTTGATCTCGCGCTGGGAACCAATTACGTGCCTTGTCTGAGTGCCCGTAGGTGTGTACAAAGCCTCTGAGAGAGTTTCTCTCTTTGTCTGGCATCCTGGGAAACCGTTTCTCTCACGCATCACGATAAAGCAACGCTGCTTTCTGCAATACGGCTGCTGATATGGCGGTATTTTTTAAGTTTTATTTTTCGATGAATACTTTTGAAAAATTTGCGATGCACTGAGGCATTACTGTAGTGGTGAGGGATTACTGTTAATTTAGCTAGTAGTTTACCCTAATGTATGCATTTTTTAGCTAATTTAAAACATGATCAAAACAGAAATCTATTTTAGTGACAGAGGTTAGAACATTTTTTATTAAAATTCTGCCCAAACAAATCCTATCAGTGCTTTTAATAAAACAAATAATTTCATCTTACCTTATTTGAAGCTGGGACATCCAGTCATTACCTTCTATTACACTTGAACAGATCGATTTTAGTGATGCTAACTGAGTGTTGCTAATTTGTTGACTTGGTTGCAGTGTTGTTTTTCAGACCATTGACAAAGTATTCAGGTTGTTTGAAAATTTAATTTGAGTATTTTCATTAGTCCCACAAAATGAGAATTCCTCTTTAAGAGCTTTAGCTTCGGTAGTGTTTTTGATAAAGAGGTGCGCTTAAGTGTATTGAATGTACACTTGTAGTATACTTCAAATCTTATATTATATATCTTGTAGTATTTTTTTAAACATTACTTGCTGATACTCGCAGTATTAATGACATTTACACTTTAAAAGTGCAGTCATAGTGTTAAATTAAAAGTTATACTTTAAAGTGTTATTATTGTTTATTACTTTAAAGTACAAAAACATTACATTCAGTTTTCATGCATAATCTTTTAAAGCTTATTATTTCCACAATACTACACTGTACTAGAATTCTAAATTGTATTTCTTTTACACAATTGTTAACATTTGCCTCAGTAGCAGCAGCCATGTTTTTGCGGTTTGTGTTGTTTTCAAACCCTGTTCCTTAATACTTTCCAAGCATCTAAGTTCCTGATATTGAACTTGACCACTTTAGGTTGCTCTGACCTAGTTTCTCCAGCAGGGGTGCTCATATTCTCCTTCCAAAATCTTTTTAACCTCCTGCTCTGTTGACTGGTGTCTGGCAAGGCCCGCTTTTAGCGACACATTCTTGGAAGATATGAATTTAGATTTACTCTAAATTGATGCACCAAGGGAGTCCATGACTATATTAAGCCCAATAAATCAAACATGAAAATATGATACTGATGTCTTCACAGCTCCCTCGGAGGGACTGACCATTGGTACGATCAAATCCTTGCAGTGTTTTGTGAACCTTGAACCTGTTAGTCACACAGACACAAACATCCTGATTGCTGTATTGTAGGTTACACTACTAGGCCAGATATGCCATTGAACAGGTGGCGTGTTTGTCAAGGATGTGTGTGTGTGTGTGTGTGTAAAATGATTCATGCTGACTCAAAGTTTGTGTGTTTGAGCAGCAGACAGAGCGGCTGGCATCTTGAGGAGGTTTATTAGAAAGCATTCTGTGTACCTACTGAATTAACCCTGAGCTGAGTCACAAAGCAGGCTGGGATTGAGACAGAGCCATAAAAGATCTGTTTTATTAGCTTAAATGAAATCTCGATTGCATGGCCTCTAGAAAACTGGACCTCAAGACAAGATGGCCTGAGAGGAGAGATTGACATAAAGAGGGCCATTTATAAATCAGTCATACTGAGCCCTGGTCTCCATGATAAATACGCTGATGCAAACACATTTTGTGGTGTTTTAACATCATTTTAACCCTCAATTTCAGTTTGGGGTCTGCGAGACGAACATCTTCCATGAAAAACTTTGCATGACTTATGTTTGGAGACGCAGGGACCCCAAGTATAAAATATAAATGTAACAGTGTTTTACATGCTACGATCTCTGACTGGCATACAAACTGTCAATTCACATTTGATTGTAGGATTATGTATTCTATACACTATCAATCCATGGTTTACAAAGAAGTTAATAGCTATTCAGCAAGGGCTGATTAAAAGTGACCGTAAAAACCTTTACATTCTAATAAATTCATTTCATTTAAATGCCACGGCCTACCTGAGCGTTGTTTCTGACCATGTCCATTCCTTTATGACCACCATGTACGCATCCTCTGATGGCTACTTTCAGCAGGATAATGCACCATGTCACAAAGCTTGAATCATTTCAAATTGGTTTCTTTAACATGACAATGAGTTCACTGCACTAAAATGGCCCCCACAGTCACCAGATCTCAACCCAAGAGCATCTTTGGGATGTGGTGGAATGGGAGCTTCGTGCCCTAGATGTGCATCCCACAAATCTCCATCAACTGCTAGATGCTCTCCTATCAATATGGGCCAACATTTGTAAAGAATGCTTTCAGCATCTTGTTGAATCAATGCCACGTAGAATTAAGGCAGTTCTGAAGGCGAAAGGGGGTCAAAAACAGTATTAGTATGGTGTTCCTAATAATCTTCTAGGTGAGTGTATGGTATTTGTAATTCCACTTGTCATTAATGATCAGAACACACTCACCCTGTTTAAAGCATGATTCACTGACTGTGAATGAACACTTACACATGCAGTTCTCCTTTATTCTCTCCAGTTACAGTTCTGCAGTCCTAAAGAATATGACTCCAGATTTCCATTATGTTGAGCGAAACCCATTTTCCTTTTCTACTTTTCCAAAATTTGTCTGACATCACAGTTTTCTCTATCAATATGCTGTATACTGCATGCCTAAATTAAACAAAAAGTATATAATAGTATGCAATATAGCATGCTATAATGACCACATTATGTTATGTATGTATTGATTATTTTTTACTTTTAATCCAAGTTTGTTGTGAGAATAAATATAGTATTTGACAGTCCGATCAAATCAAGAGTTAAAAATAGATAATTTTTGTGGTTCATTTGACATGCTGGACATGAGAGGTGTAGTGAAGTACATTGCATTGTGGGTACTACTGTAGTGTGCAATGTTTTCTTTTGCATACAGTGCACAATATAAATAAAATATAGTGTAGAAATAGTAAGGCAGTATGCTATTCCCGACCATAGCCTCTCTTTCTCTCTCTCTCTCTCTCTCTCTCTCTCTCTCTCGCAGCTGGTGGATCTGTTTGGAGGCAGACGGTTGCCATGGTACTGTTGCCATGCGGCTGGTGTCTGACTCAGACAGGCCCACACACTGTCAGTAGGAGGACAAGAGGTGAATCACTATGCTGGACGTGTGTGAGTACGTGTGTGATGGAGGCCACCATGCTGTTCACAGCTCCATCTGTACAACACTTACACTGTTTCTGAGTAATTTTGCCATATTCTTATATGTATATTGCACCATTGTGTAATATCTGCCCCCCCTCCGCGTAACACTAAAGGTCTAGCAAGCCTATTAGTGGGTTTTGGCAGGGAATTTATTTTCTGAGTATATTTTTGGCCATTTATAATGACAGTAGTATGATAGTGGTATGAAGTTTTACTGTATTGTGAATCATTGTTACGTTTTTATGGTTAAGCGATATATAGTGCTGACACTGTTGAGTAAAGTTGAGTTTACGAGGTTAAGAGCTGTAAAGCTGACAGTTTCATGTTATAGGTTTTAACAGTAGAAACGCAATATTCACTTTCTTTGTGAAGTAGAATAGATAAAGTTAATGATACTGTATGTTAAGATTGTAGTATCAGTCACATTCAGCAGGTCCAATACATTTTGTTCCTTGACCTAAATAAAAGCATTTGAGATATAGAACTGATTAGAATGTCAATGTGTTCCTTGAATGCAATGTAAGTCGCTTTGGATAAAAGTGTCTGCCAAATGCATGAATGTAAATGTAAATATAAGAAACGCTTGTTTTTTGGGGGAGAAATATTAGATATGCTAGATAATTGTGTTTTTAATATGCATTTATTTGCATAGCAGTGAACTAAGAGTTATCAATAATAATTGATAATAATTGAGCTCTAAATCAGCATATTAGGAGTTTTTAAGGAAAATAACAAGTCATTTTTAATTCAGTACATTGATTATTTTAAAAAAAAACAAGGATGTCTGGTCACCCTACTTTAGCGCTACACAAGACAGTGAGTGCATAATTAAATCTACTAGTTCATCCAAGAGCACATGAAATCATTCTTGGACAAATCTACATCTTGAGAAAGAATTTGGAACACTTAATATATCACTTTATGAGCCAGAGGGGTGGGATTCAGAAGAAAATCCAAAAATCCAAAGCAACAGCTGATGGTCTTCCAAAATTGACGCCTTTCTTTGCTATGTCAGTGTGGAAGACTGGATATTTTACCAATGAATCAGTTTTACACATAGACCCTGCAGGTGCACCTTCACAGTGAGTTACGATCGTGAGTAGTGACGCTCCTCCTTTCCGTTCTTTTCATCCTACGTGAGACTGACTCAATTTTACAGCATGAAGGAGTATCAAAATAAACAGAGCAGACAGATGGCCTCTCCTCCAACATTTTAGCATGCCATACAGAGGATTTAGACCGCCAACTTGTTCCTAAATTACTCTTACAACCACATATGAGCTGATAAACTTTAGAGACAGACGGTCATGCTATGAGTATTTACACGACTTAAATGGTCTGGATAGTTGGAGGAGCTGGAGAAGTTCTGGAGTTATATCAGAAGACAAGGACCTGAAGCTCGCTCACTCTATCTATCTATCTATCTATCTATCTGTCTGTCTGTCTGTCTGTCCATCTTGAGTAAAACTGGCTAACATGCAATTTTTAAAAAGACAGAAGAAGCCTCTCTAAGCTGCATGGTATTGGAAGAGTGGGAAATGGTTTGCTTGATTTGTGGTCTTCTAATTTGGAGCTGTGGAATGAACACTGATATCTAAGCTTTTAGCATTAGAAGTTATGAAAGCAAGTTATGAAAGCAGCACTAGCCAGATGTAGAGCAGACATAACAAGGTCTGGATGGGTGAAACTGTTTATATTCTCATCCCAAACAGGATGCACTGGTGTCCTCGATCTTTCCATCTCTCTTTCTCTACTCCATGTCTTCTTGACAGCAATGCAAGACTGTTGCCATATAATCTTTTCAGCTCTTTAACAAAAGTACCATATTCCAGTGTTTAAGCTTGAAAATGACACATATGCTTATGTATACACTTGGTGCTGTACAGTGAGTGCAGATGTTATGGATATATATGGAAAACATATTACTAATCCAGGAACAGCATAGAAAACAGAAAACTAGATTAGTAGTGAGTGACTTTATGGATTAATTTATTTGAGTAGATTACCAACAGACCAAAGCAACACAAGAATAACCTAGGAGGTTAACAGACAAAAAAGGCCTCTTTCTATCTTCCTTTGTATGGATGGATTTCAACCTTCCTCTCTGCTCTGTTTATCCGAATAGATATGCTTGTACGCTTATGGCTTTTCACTCTTGTATTTCTCCATTCTCTTTCCCTCTTATCTCAAACCCCAGTGCTCTCTTTCCACACTTTCCTCAATCTCCTCACTTTCCTCTCCTCCTCTCTCTCTTTGCCTGTCCTGTCCTTTCCGTTCCATCATCCAGTGTCTTCCCATAGCTCCAGTTACATTAATCCACGATGACGTCTGTGTTCAGCAGGAGCCCCAGATGCCTGAGAGCTGCACTTGAGCTCTAGAGCTCTTCATTGGGCTCCAGTCTCTCCTCCTCCTGCCCCCCTCAAAACCCATCCGGCCACAGGACACAAATAACTACATGCAGCTCTCAGTAATGATACATAGTGGACCCAAAGCTGGAATTACAACATGGGGGGGAGATTGTGCTCTCTGCTTCCCTGCTGGGCCTGTCTCTCCGAGTGAGGAGTAGTTTGAAAATCTGAGATAGAGAGAACCAAGGGAAAAGAGAGAAACAAACAAATACTAATTATCACCACCCATCTTCATCGACCATCCACATTTCCCAAACTCTATATTTTTTGGCCCACAGAGGAGATTTTGCACACAAAACAACATTCATGCAATGTTGAGCAGTAAAGTAAAAGCCAACAAACAAACATAAAATCTTCAGTGTTTTGCTCAGATTGATAACTTAAGCCACACATGGACATTAAATTCACACAAAGATTTTCACAAAGCTATAAAACTGTAAAAAAAATAATAATAAAAAAGAATGTTTGGAATCAGAGTTAGATTCCTTTACTCAGCCATGCTCATTTACATTCACGCATTTGGCAGATGCTTTTATCCAGACATTCTAATCAGTTCTTACTTTCCCTGGAAATCGAACCCATGACCTTGGTATTGTAAGTGCTCTACTGTTTGAGCTACAGGATGCTACTCATGAAGGAGTTGCATGCTTAAAAATCCCAACTCTATGGGAGGCAGCTAAAACTTCAGAACCTAAGAGAGCTGCCTGCTTAATAAACACCAAACTTTACTACTTCCTAAGTGAGCCCCCTACTTAATAGACCCACATAAGTGGGGGGCAGCTATCCAATTCTGGGGAGGCAGCTCCACCTCATATTGCACCTTTCACAAATACAAAATCCTTACCGGACCTAACAGAAGGCTGTCAACGTGCACTCCGCCTGTTACCTTATTAGTTCAGTTTCAGGGACTGATGTAAGTGCATGGAAAAATCTCTGTCCACCCCCCCCCCCCCCCCAATTGATACATTGCTGTCGTGGAGGCCAGTGGAGGGGATCTGACAATAACAGTGGAGATCTGACAAAAACACCTACCTACACTCACTCTGCACCTAATTCCTCAGAATCAGGCCTCACACCTCAGGCATTTTACATCTTATTTCTGCGTCTGCTTTAGAGAATTAGCTCTAAAAAATGAATAGGTAGCAGTATCAGAGCCAGCAAAACAAGCTTGAACTAAAAAATTCCTGCTCGACTCCTTCCACATTTTACCTTCAACCCCTGTGCTCGATCCCACCTTGGGTCTTGGGATCCAAGTCACAGAGAGCAGGTGCTTAACTCTCATCCCTCAAGAGAGAGTCAAGCTTGGGTGGTACAAATCACTGTGACCCTGTCACACAACGTTCATTTAACCCCTTCGAGAGTTAATCACACTAAGTTCAAGTGCTTGATTCAACTCTGAAATAATCATATGAGGGCAGCCATAAATGCATTGCTATGAGTGCCTTCAGCTCCCTTGAGTGCCCGAACGCACTCATGCAAATGCTAACTACTATCTCTCAGGAGAGAACAGAATAGACAAAGCTCCTTACCTGTCTCTGTAGAATGTTTTGTGAACGCATCTTACACAGCACATCCAGCCTCTTAGACGAGTTGAAGGCATTCCACCCAAATGCATTTCCAACATCCCTAGAGAATAGGGATGATGCGAACTGAGCTTTTCATTCAGAAATCCTCACAATTCGTGCATTCAGCGGCCTCAAAAACTCGCACGTGCTTCTGAGTCATGCACAAAGCATACCAGATGCACACACTTCCTGAAAATGCTTGGCAGAAAGTTTCCTCCTATATTAACATTCAAATGCAAGCAAACAAACAGATCATGAAGATAAAGAAAGTTGATAATATCTAATATAGGTGCACTTTTATACTCACGGTCGCACCGGTAGTGACATCATGGACTTCAGCCAATGACATTTTCGCATTTAAACACATGCTTCAGACACCTGTCACGCCGGAGGCGTTCTCTATAGTGTCCTCTAGAGGATGCAGTGTGAGTTTCGATTCGAAAGGGAATGAAGTTATATGTTATATTAAGGTCATTATAATAACTGTGCTAAGTAAACATTGTGCAAATTCAGCAATGTACCATATATATTATCAACAAACCTCCATTTTATTGGTCAAATTGATCTGTTTCTGTTGGTTGTTTAAGGTTTCGGGCACTTGTCAGCTAGGTATGCTGGTAGATCTTTTGGCTACCAGTTAAATCAACTGCTTGTTCAGGCTAGTAGACCAGCTAAAAAAACAAACTTGCGAACCAGTTTAGGATAAATACATTAATATATAATACTTTTATCAAGTAAACAAAAAACTTTAGTAGCAATGACTCACTTCCTTTTTTTTTTAGTTTGAGAGACCTCAGTGTTTTTACAGCCCAATCACACAATGTGTTTTTGTTAAAGGATCTTTACAACAGCTCAGTTGCATTGTGGGTTTGTGGAAACCCGAAGACAGTATTTAAACAGGACTGAATGAGTGAGAATGTTGGTTTTCAGGGTGCTGCTGGAGTTTTAATGACTGTTTTTGTGCAATGTCTGGCAATGCTCAGGGTTCTCAGGTGGAGTTTAACCAGCCTTGTATTCTAGCAAAAAGGTTTTTGGAGACAGGTGGCGTGGGATGGAGGTGTGCTAACCCTGTTTCCTCAAGAACAGAGACACCCTGTGTTTCAGCAGCATCTGGACAAAATCAAACTAGGCCATACAATAAGAGAAAGAGGGCCTGAGAGAGGGCGAGGCCTCCACTTCCTTACAAATGGCTGCCGATTTGCCACGGCTGCTGTAGGTAAAGCAAAGTTCAACAGGAAATTGAATTATAAGGGGCAGAAATCATTGCTTTGCGGCTAAACGCTCCACCATGTTTTGTCTGTGGATGCATGAAATGGCACGCCAGAACATGTTTTTGGACAGCCGCTGAGAAACGTCAGACTGATATGTTAGCTTTAATCTGAGGCAGACGTCGATTGTTTAATGATTTCCCAAACATGGTCTCGCATAGCAGATTAATTGCCCTGATTTTTTGGCTCTGCGCTGTACTACATAAAGAGAAGGAGACATTTTCCCACAGCCTTGTATAACACTGGCCTATACAATTTCCACATGATGGCTTCATGTGAGAGGCCTATCATTAAGCCAAGCACTATTTCCATGTTCACTATCTCTAAATGTCAACATCTTGGATTCTCAAGGCAGTTCTTTAACAATGACAGCTGTCAAATCTTTACAAATTAGAATGTCATGTTCAGCCTCCCGTTTATCTCCTCCTGTTGTCATGGAGACCAAGATTCCACAAAGCATCTCGTTCTTTGGAAGGTTTCCTGATCACTTCATGTGAAAAATATGAAACAACAAAAAAGTCTTATGAATATGCATACTGTATCTACTATTGTGAAACTTATTTATATAACTTCAAAATGATTTTTTATTGATATTTACTCATTCAGGTTTAGGAGAAGCATTTTGGAATAACAACAACAATCAATAATTAAACACCTCTGTAGAATAATTTAACTAAATAATATTAAAGTTAATAAACTGATGATGACAATTCAGGAATTATTGCATTGTATTGATTTGTGAGGAAATCAACAGTCCAGAGTCAGTTTATACACATCTATGTTTTACCCAAGATGTTTTTTCAGGTTTTCATCCGCTAATCTTTTTTTTTATGCCTTAAGAAAAAATTCACCCTAAAATACACTTGGACATAATTACTCACCCTCATGCCATTCCAACGTGTATTTTTGCTTCTGTGGAACACTAATGAACATATTTTGAAGAATGTTTCAAAGGTGAAACAGATTTGTCCATACAGGACAATAAAAGTCATTGGGTTTCAAAGCAACATTTGACCTGGATATGGATTAACATATGGAAAGATTTTTGGAAGTTTTTTCTTTTGCATCCCACAGCAGAAAGAAAATCCTACAATGATTAAATGAGTAAATTATGATTTCTGGGAAATCTGTTTAAGTAACTTGCTTACAACAGTCAAAGCTGAATACTGAATAGATGAATGGATATGTAAATATACTGTAGGTGAATGTATGTCAATGTTCTCATGGTTAAACAATATTTAATTGACTTGTTTTGGCGGCTTATTTTCCGTTAATGGGTGGACTGGGGGGTTGTTCTCAAACGGTTTTGGACCAAGAAGGGTTTCTTGTACTAAAAATAAATGTAAATTGAAGGTATCTGCCTTCTAACAGTTAATGGATGAATTTGTGGCAAATACCACAGAGTTTGATTGGATACACAACCTGTGATTTCAACAACATCTACTCCATTGTAAAAAGCTAACAACTATAAAGATAGTTATAGCTTTCGTCCTTCTTGTGAACGTTCCTTTAGTCTATTTCCTGTCTACAATTATATGGTTGGTGCATTTTATTATTTGCATTGTGTATCCACTGCTGTTGCAGAAAGGCTTGAGAACCACTGCGTCAGAGTATGTCTGTACTGTTCATTCAACCTTTATTTCAAAGGAGCAAGGAAAACATTCTTTCTAAACTTTCTGAATAAGGTGGTGTATTTCTCAACAGCCAGGCAGGCATTAGTTATTCTGAGAGTAAAAGGGTTGTCCTATCCTTGACTTGACTGCGTGAGCCCTTGTCTCCGCCTTTGTCCCGAATACTGAATGAGACTGGAAGCACATTTGCTTAATCAGCAGAAATCCGCCCGTGTTCACCCACAGCTGCTGCGTGCTGCATGCAGAAGAGACCAGACTGGGTCTGCTCGCCTTTAAATCAAAGCAAAGTAAGATGCTTTTGTCTTTTGTATGTCTTTCAGCCCTCTGGCTGGCTCCCTTTAATCTGATAACCTGATCAAGACCTGCCTCTCACTTTAATGGAAGACTTGGATCATCTCCCAGGGCACCCTGGGATTTGTAGTCAGCACTCCTTTGACATCGTCTTTGAAAGTTGCTGTTGTCCCCAGACTTCCTCTGCACGGTAACAGGATGAGGTTAATGAATAGCAAAGTGAATTAGTCCCAGTGGATACTGATTCCCAATTGGGTTGCTTCTCTCATTCTCTCTTTCTCACTCACACACAAGCAGAAACACACCTTCTCTTTTGTGCAACTCAACTGCGCAGTAGATTGAGACACATTGTGGTCCCAAAGAGGCTGATTACTCTAGCTGTAACCCAGGAGATGACTCTGTCCTCGGCCAGGAAACCAGGATGGGAGAAGTGGCAGGATGTTGGGAAGGGGGCCACTAGCTAATTAATTACAAGTGAGCTTCTGGGAATATGGAGCCTAAATGCAAGTCATCTCCCTAGATGAGTGTGTGTGTGTATGTGTGAGAGAGTGTGTGTGTGTAAATAACACACAGATCTGTGTGAAGGGACACAGTTAACAGCTTGAGCCAAGGGCACCTAGCAAACCAGTGGCTGAGGGGGTTCCGGAGCAAAGCTGTGCTCTGTAAATGATGCAGATGCCAGATGTACCACAGCTTGCTTCCTGTTTAACCTTATTCTCATGACGTCCTTTATGATTTATAATCTCCTGTCGATAGTTAACCCTCCACTGGCAGAGTTTTCAAATATACATATCATAAACATATGCTTTTCTTAAAATGTATGAATATATTTTAGATATTTCAAATCTGTTTTGTATTTATTCTGCATGCACTTTTAGGAGCTATTAAGCATTATAGAAGTTATTTTGGTGCTATTGGGTAATATTCTCATGAGATTATTTCTGAATGAACAGATATTAATCTAAGAAACCAAACGCCAACTTTATTTATTCACGCTTTTTTAAATATAATATTTTCATGAGCACTTTTAACCTTCTGCTGCACACCTTTTAATCTTGGAATATTTACCTGATAATATATTCAATACTAATTTACTATATTAAAGTCAAGAAAAGTTAAGAAAAGGGGAACTTGCATGCAAGTATTCCAAAAGTCAACATCTGATGATATGATAGCTACTTATTTTTCCTCCAACCATGCATTAAAAAAAAGAATTGCACTTTCATCAATAATACAAAGATTGTTGTTGTTTTTAAGGGGGCTATATGTAGAATTCAGAAACCTGCTGTAAGGAGCGACCCTGGTACCGTGAAATAAACTGCAGACCGAACGTGATTTAATGTAACAATATGCTTACAGCTTAGTCTTTGATAAGAAGTAAAAGGAACTTGGAAATACCATTGCAGCAACATGCTGTTAACAAACATCCCTGTGCCGAGTGAGAACGATATTTAGAAAAATTTGTGCTAAACCTTTTCCTCTCTCTTTAACAAATGATTTAAATGGTGCAAGTGTGGTTTTAAAAACTTTAGGTAAGGTTAATGCTAGGACATGATTTCTTGTTAGATATGTTGTCTAAAATATGATGTTAGATAAACTTGAAAATGTAAATTTTTAATAATTTAATAATAATAATTTTTGAAATTGAAAATTAGTGAATGATTATATATAAATAACACATATTTTTTGTGTTTCCATTTGCTCAAATAGCAAAAGAAAAACTCCACAATAGTGTTTACTCAATTTTCATAAAGTCAACAGCAGTCAGAAAAGAGAAAGATGTCAATTTTACCGGCACTTCCACAGTCGCTTGCAATATTATAAACATCTTCATGTTAACTTTTTTTTTTTTGTAATTTTTTGCAAAGGAAATATAATACTAAGTATAGTGTTACAAATGTACATCCATTTAAAAAAGCTAAAAGAAAAGAAAATATAAAAAACTTTGCAGGATGTTTTATGCCAATGACTGTTAAAGCACATCTTTTAAAAGGCTTCTGTTATATTTTTCCTATAAACATTTATATTGCAATTGCACAAAGGTGCTCTTATGTAACAAAATAAAAGTTTGGTGGGTTGGTCAAAAGTTGATAAAGTTAATGATACATTATCAGGGAAATGTTACATTTTTTAATGAAAATCTAAAAGTAAGATTAGACCTTTGCTTTGTGGAGACTAAACAAATGAAGTTAGCTCTCAGTTTATTCAATTCATTTCTGTTCATACACTCTGTGGAAGCTTTCAAAAGCAAAATAGATTCCTACCATCTTTCCTATTTTAGAGAAAGTCACAAAGAAAGGCAGTCCTTGGCACATAGCACAAATAAATACATGTGTACACACACACACAGATAGATTGTATGTAGACTGTGACACTAGTCCTTGGCGCACTGTTCTAACACATGCATGCTCGAAGGATTGTCACTCTTCTTGTGGTTGGTGTCTCAGAGTATGCTTTGATGAGAGTTAATCTTCTGATTCTCAGACACATACACTCCTCAAGTCTCTACTATACAGCCTCCTGCTGTGGCACCAAACTGTGTGTGTGTGTTTATGTGGTTGTATGCAGGTGTCTGCTGTCTGTACAGGTGTTTCATTAGTGATTAAACCTGTACTAAGTAATTTTTACAGTTTGAACATTTTTAAACCTCAAGGAAACTATAGTATTTTGACAAATAGGTTAATATGTAAGACATTATTTGTGCCATTAGCAATTCAAATTTCATTATAAACAAAGGATTTATTTAATCAAGCAACAAAAACGACATTTCCATATGACTGCCTCCTGAGCAACACATCAACAATTAGTTACACATAATTGCACCATTGGCCCCGCCTAATGGCTGACATTTCCTACAATGAATATGATCTTTGTGTCATTTCAAAAGCAAATAGAACACATTATAATCATTATAATCACATTTTCTACAATGGATACAGGATACAGATTCGTGTTCAGTTTCAGACATACACTTCACTTCATTTCTACTCCATATACTTGAATCTGTCTAAAACAGGACAAATGTGTGAAACAGGGAAAAGAGTGTGTCAAGTTAAAACAGCTTGTTTACATCTCTGGACAGATTCAGAAGGATCCCAACGTTGGAGACAAGTGCATGGTTTATTATAATGGAATCCAGGATCACATCTAAGGATTATATGTTTGTTCAGAGCATTTTGTTCTGTAAATGAGCCAAAGTGTAATTGAGAGTTCACAAAGAAACTTTTGTTGAAAGTTGAAGCATCACAATCCTTAAATCAATTATTTCCTTGCTTAGTGTGTAAATGACGGTTATTATGTTTTCAAACACTCGCATGCAACAGTGACTGTGATTTGTTTCCTATGCAACGACATTAACCAGTTCAAACAGTGCCCATTTACTGACAAGCCTTGTAGGAGCCACTCCTTAACCCTCTGGGGCCGGCAACGATCACTTGCATTTTTTTCCTGATAATGGCAATTTTTTGTTATACAGAAAAGAGTCATACATCATTCAGAACTGTGAAGTATCTACTTTTATTTGTGTACATGATAAAAACAAAAACGTGTGCTTTTGGAAAATAAAGAAAACAAACTGGGTGAGCTCTTTGCCGTCTCTGAACCGAAACTCAGCGAATACTTGCCACACAGACAAGAGATATATCTTTAGACAACTGGAAGTGTCTATTTTTAGATGAAGTAGCTCAAGTCATATCAAAAATAAATATTCTGTTTATGTACTCTGTATGAAGCCAACAAGAGACTACAGTCTTTACCGCAGGGTATTCATTCAGAAAATTTCCATGTAAGCCATTAGAACCTGTAAATCACCTCGATAAGTAAAGCAATACGTTTTATTAATTTCTTCTGGTTTTCATCCGTTTTGGAGGAAGACGTGCTGTGATTAATAAGCCTTTCATAATTTATCTCAGAAGAAGAACTCAATGCGACAGGTGGCTTGACCGAGCAGAAGATTTCATTTCTGACGAGCAAGTCATTTATTCTTACTTTAGTTAACCTGTTTTTGTTACATAAACTTGTATAGATTTGACTAATTTGAACTATATTGCCAGACTTAAATGTGTGAAATCAAATGAAACGTGAAATATATAGGTATGTATAGGCAAAATGTATAAATAAATCTAAATGTTGCATGGCACAAGGATGTTTTATGCTCTATAATATATTATGAAGCACAGTACGGTATAAAAGTAAAAATTGTGTTTACACTGTAACACGATCAATGTTATAATGTTTAGACCAGTGTTAATGTCATTTTTGTACTGTATGACAATACATACAACACATATGTGTGTCTATGACTACAAATCATGTTTTGTTTGTTATGAGTGGGCAATATTATTAGTGATCGTTAATGTAACAATATAGTTACACCTATATCAGCATCAGCATTAATCAATTTATTTATTTATTTATTTAGTTATCACTTGGCCCCTTAGAGTTTCATTAGAGTATAAGTAGAGTATTATGATACTGGTAGGCTTCGGGTTAGAGTTAGTTAACATGTAGTTGCAAAGTTACTTATAGTCAGTAGAGGACCATCAAAATAAAGAGTTAGCAGATATTGATTCTGATTCTGAGAGCGGGTCATTTCAAGGGGTCAGCATGAATGTTAAAAATAACTACAGTATATGTATAACTTTATTAACATGACAGTGAAACTCAAGGAACAGATTTAAGAACATCCATGTCATGATCCCTTTAATACATTCATGTGGCACTAGAGATTGTAGTGGAAGACTAATGAAAATTCTAATTTGCCATCTCAGGAATAAAGTACATTTTAAAATATTGTAACGGAGTTAAATGTTCAGGGAGGAAGGAGGCGGGAACCGGCAGACATTTAAACACACTTTAATGGTGAAAATAAAACATAAACTCAAAACGAAAGTAATGGCGGCGGCCCCTCGCGGTCGACCGCCGCCCACACAAAACATAACAAAACTCCAGGCCTGGTCCTCTCTCGCTTTCCCTGTCGTCGCTCCTCCTTTTAAGTCTCCGCTCCTCCGTGAGAATAGAGAGACCGATGGCTCGCAGGTGTCGCTCATTCTCAATCACGCCACCGGCTCTCGTGACGCTCTCACGGTCCCTCGACCCCGCCCTGCTCGCCACATACCCCCAACGCCCTTCGCAGGCCGGGGGGTACTCCCGAGACTGCGCTCTACTCCCCCCCCCCCCCCTCCTCCGGGGGGGGCCGATCACGGCGGCCGCGGTACCTGGGGGTAAGGACAGACGAGGCGAGGGAAAAGGAAACGGAGACAAGAGGAGCGACAGTGACGAGAGAGGGGAGAGAGGAAAAAAAAAAAAAAAAAATCTTGGTCCGGTTCCCCGACACGCTGCCTCTCGGTCCTCGACCGCTCGAGAGCTTCTTCCTCGCGGTGCTGTGCGATGGCACTGGACGCAGATCCGTGGACGGGCTGGCGCTCCTCCGCCTCCTGGCGGCCGGCGACGACTCCTCCTTGCGAGAGCAGCCGACAGCGAGTCCCCGTTCCCCGCGAGTCCCCGTTCACGGCGGACGGCAGCAGGCTCCGGCGCGCTGGCGAACGGGCGACTCCTCCGCTCCCTCACGGACGGCAGCCTCCCACCTCGACCCAGGAGCACGGCAGGGCTCTCCGTCCCACGCGATCCTTCGGCGCTCCAGCGCCACCGCCGCGGGCAGCATCTGACGGACCTCTCGTCTTCTCTCGTGCTGCCCGACCTCCGCAGCACCGCGAGCTCTCCCGGCAGCGAGGGCTCTTTGACAGCGCGTCCCTCCGACCTCCCGGGTTTCGGCACCAGTGTAACGGAGTTAAATGTTCAGGGAGGAAGGAGGCGGGAACCGGCAGACATTTAAACACACTTTAATGGTGAAAATAAAACATAAACTCAAAACGAAAGTAATGGCGGCGGCCCCTCGCGGTCGACCGCCGCCCACACAAAACATAACAAAACTCCAGGCCTGGTCCTCTCTCGCTTTCACTGTCGTCGCTCCTCCTTTTAAGTCTCCGCTCCTCCGTGAGAATAGAGAGACCGATGGCTCGCAGGTGTCGCTCATTCTCAATCACGCCACCGGCTCTCGTGACGCTCTCACGGTCCCTCGACCCCGCCCTGCTCGCCACAAATATATTAAAAGATTAAACTGTTTTACTGTACTTTTAAGTGCAACCTTGGTGCTAATAAGATACTTTTTTCAAAAACAGTATGGTGATGCCATGGGAGCTCCAGAGCTGGTGAGGGCAGCAGCAAGGCGAATACTGTCACATGAGTTCTTTACACCGAGGGGTGAAGATTTTGCTAACACTGAGGTAACATTGCTGCATTAGCCCCTGCTGGAAGAGGTTGTAAGTACACTGTGTGCTTCTGAAAAGCATCTTTTTCCACTGCTGGCTACTTAAAATTACCTATATTTTAATACAATTTTAGTATGCAGCGTATATAGTATAATTTCTTACATTTTTACAATTAATCACACAGTCTGTCTGAGGTAAAGCCAGGGGTGATTCTAGGATTTTCATTTTAGGGGGCTCAATCCCCAACGAGGGTCTGATTGAAAATATATATAAATTGTTTTACTTCTAGGTTAGGGTTGTATGTAATCTACTTTACTGCAATCCAATCCACTGTATTGCATATATGAAAGTGCTGAGTACTGAGCCAAATACAAGCACTGTACAAACACGCACACACATAAGTTTCCTGTACAAACACAACATTTTACTGTTTTCATTTCTATTGCCAAGTACAAACTTTAGAAACAGATGATTGTGTTTGAGAGGCTGTACATGTTCTATTCGTAGACCTACTCCCACTAGACCAAAAGACATTTCATATCTACCGGTACAATGAAAAATACATTTTGATCATGTTATCTAGTTCATTTTAGCGTCAACCCTGGAAATGGATTTAATTTCTAATATTCACAAATATTCAGTAAGAATATAGACAAATCTTGTGTTAATGTGATTGTCTAAATTGGCAATATGTTTAATCTGTTCTATACTAAATCATTGTTATTGTTACCTCCACTTCTATAGTACCATCAAAAATCACAAATCACTTTACTCTAAGGTTAATAAATGCATGTCACAATCCACTCCTAGGTCATTATTTAATCGATAGAAAATAATGATAAATTTAATAATAGATTTAATTTAATAAATTAATAATAGAAAATAATTTAATAATAGAAAATTTATGAACTTCAAATGACTTTACTCTCTCTGTGTCATTCATTCTGATATACAGTTTAAATGAGTGCTATCTGACACTGTTTTAAATAAAAAATTAAAATTTCAAATGAAAATAGCATAATGATTGTTTATTAAATTGTGCGTACATGGGTGTTAATTGCCCCATTTTTGCTAGATGAAAACAACTGTGATGAGGGGTGAATGTGCTGTATCAACTTAGCCTAAAAGACTGGGCAGAGCCAAAGCATGGCGCCCTTTTCTAATGAGTTTTAAGGGGACAGAAGTGGTCACAAATTAGTGTATAGATTACGGAGTTAATCGCACATTTTTTGGGGCTGGGCAGAAGTGAGTAAAGCAAAAGGCTTTGAATCTCAGAGTAATTCACCCATCTTTAATTGCTGCCACCGAGTTCCTTCTTCAGTCAGTTTACTTTCTTTTCTCTGATGTACAAGTTGTTTACTGCTGCTAACAATTATAGTCAATAATAATGGCCTGTTCTCCCTCTCTCACTTTGTGTCTCACGAGGGACTCTTCTATTACTACTATAAGCAGATGGAAAGAAACAGAAAGACACAGAGGGATGGGTCCGTTTTCAGCTCTTTTCTGCTCCCTCTTCATTATAATTCCCTGTGAGAAGACGTAGACCATTCTGAATGGCTGCCATTTCTGAGGGCAGAGTACATTTCAGGAGTCGCTAACTAGAGACAGATCAGAAGATCTGGCCACTGTTTGATGTGTGACGAATTCAAACACTTCTCTGTGTATTTGGAGACTGGGCTTAGGGGCACTAACTGAATGAAAAGCCAAAGTGGACCCCTAAGACATATTCGCACATACACACTCATTCCTTCATCATCGCAGCTCTCAGGGTATCGGTAACAAAGTTAAAATCCCTCTTCAACCCTCATGGTTTTTGGTCTGTGGTTTAAGAAAATCCTTCACCGCAGCTGCTCAATCTATAAAGGGTTATTTCACTCAAAAAATGTAAATTCTGTCATCATTTACTCGCCCTCATGTCATTCCAAACCTGTATGCATTTCTTTCTTCTGTTGAACACAAAACAAGATATTTAAAAAGTTTTGTGGTAATTTTTTGTCCATTCAATGGGAATCAAAATTCTTTGGTTAACAACATTCTTCAAAGTATGTTACATAAAAAATATGTATGTATGTACATAAAAATGTTTCACAGTTTTCATTTGTGGAGTGCATATCCTTTTAAGCTAGAAACTCCTCGGAGAGGGACCTGTCTGTCTTGTGAAAAACACAATTACTGTAATTAGCATGTCGATTGATTCTGCGTTCAGCCGTTCTACACTGTCATAATTTATGACAGCACAATATCTAATCGATTCCAAGATGAATGGGTGACTATGTCTCGTAACTGAAACGAAATGAATGCTAAATACATGCTGTCTCTTCTTGCAGCAGATAAATGCTGCAGTTCGATTTCAGACCCTTTTGCGTCAACTGTCGCAGAAATATCATGCAGGCACACTTCCTAAGTGCCGTCCAATTATTGTAGAGCACTCCGGAACATGTTGTACTCATCCGTTACTCTATTTGTATGATAACATAGGTGTTTCCTCTTTGTGCACTGAAACGGTCTTTGTACAGTGCTTAATATGAATGCAAACTGTGTTTGTCTTGTCTATGAGAAGAAACTAGCGGCATTTTCCACCAAGATGGAAACTCTGGCGCTGACAAGAGACTTGTCCACAGCAATCATCTCTGCACTATGGGGCACCACAGATGGCTCTCATTTTCTCCTCTCATCCCTTTTGCTCTGGGGAGGTGGATGCCTTCATTTGAGATGGACAGATAGCAAAAAAGAGAGAAAATGATGTGTCCATGACTTGTCCAACTTGTCATCGTGCTCATTTATGTCTTTTGAAAATGAACAATAGGAAAAGAAGGTTTAGGGCTGAGGACTGGGGTGCCATCTCGAGGTTTCCTTCTTGTTCTTTCTGTCAAAGCTGTTTGAGAACTGCCATCTCCCATCATTTGTATAAAATGATGCCTTTTCAATATGAGTCAGTGCTATGAAAGACAGCTGGAATAATTTTTGCTTGTTTTCTGTTCTCCTGAGGGACAGTGGGTGGCGTGAATAAACTATCAGCGCTGTAAAAAAGAAAAGAAAAGGGATAATGAAAGAAAACTAGCTAATGTCACATCTACCCGAGTTACCCTTTGAGTTCAGAGACTGAGTGTCAAAGAAAAAATGAATGAAGCAGATTTGATGTTAAATCTGATTTGATCCTTTTTATAAAAGTAAAAAAAATTAAAAAAAAATTACTAAACAGTATAACTATATATTTTCAAGGATTTGGACAAAAGTAAGTAGATTAAATCAGAAAAAAGTGACCTATACCTCTTTCTCATGAATATTTACTTGAGTTGCCCACTTCATATATTACTCCATGCACACACACACACCCACACACGTATATATCAATACTCAATTAATGAAATATTAAATTTTAATATGTACTGTATATATACATTCTATAATTGTTAAAGAATAAAATTGTGTGACAACAGTCAATGGAAACCAAAATCATCAATAGACTGAGGGCTGGATTCAAAATCATCCCAAAAATGTATATGAAAAAAATGAGGTTATTGGCTGAACTCATAATGTAAGTCACTAGTGTGTATGGCCCTCACAACAACGTCTGGGCATGCTCTTGATGAGATGGTGGATGGTGTCCTGTGGGATGTCTTTCCAGAACTGGATCATGGCATCAGTGAGCTCCTGGACAGTCTGTAGTGCTACTTGCCGGCTTTGGATGCTCTGATACATAAGGTCCCAGAGATTCTCAATTGGATTCGGGTCTGGGGAACATGAGGGCCAGTCAATGGCATCAAGCCCTTCGTCATCTAAAAACTGCCCACACACTCTAGCCACATGAGGCCGGGCATTATCAGGAACCAGGAAGAACCCAGGACCCACTGCTTCAGCATAAGTGGCAGTTCTCAAACCGTGCTGGATGATGTTGGCCTACGGCACCACCTGACTCTTTCATGTTTGTCACATGTGCTCAATGCGAACCTGCTCTCATTCATGAAGAGGATGGGGTGCTAATTCTGGTGTTCTGTGGCAAATGCCAATCCAGCTGCACAGTGTTGCGCTGTGAGCACAGGCCCCACTAGAGAAGGTTGAGCCCTCATGCCACCCTCATGAAGTCTGTTTCTGACAGTTTGGTCAGAAACATGCACACCAGTATACTGCTAGAGGTCAAAGCTCTGGCAGTGTTCCTTCAGTTCCTCCTCACACAAAAGAGCAGATAACAGTCCTGCTGCTGGGTTGTTACCCTTCTATGTCCCTGTCCAGCTCTCTTTGTGATAGCCTGTCTTCCGGTATCTCCTCCATGCTCTTGAAACTGTGCTGGACGACAACACGTATGCCACGTATGCCATCCTTTAGGAGCAGGAGTGACCGTGCAACCTGATTGGGTGCAGGTACTGCCTCATGCTACAGACAGTGAAATGGACCCTATTAAAACACAAAAACTAAAGGCAAATCAGTCAGGAAGAATAAGGAGAGAACAGTTGTCTATGGTCACCACCTGCAAAATCGTTCTCTTTCTGGAGGTTGTTGTTGCCTTTCGTTTGCACCAAAGCAGATGAAATGGATTCACAATCACTTATGCTTCCTAATTGGAAAATCTGACATTCCTGACTTTTTTTTAGCAGTTTATTGCTATTATTTAAATAAATAAAATAATTAGCAAATATCAAAACATCATTCTTTTGTATAAAAAATAAGGAATTGTTTGTAGATGAACTGTTCTTTTCAATGTCCAACTAAAATGCGGCACAAGACGAAGCCTGCGGTCAGTACAAACACAGTCTGTCCAGCCATGCAGTTCTTTAAAGGAGGGATCAGCTTGATAGATCACCATCATTGTCTTTCTGGAGCCATGCCAGGTCCCTCGCCATGTCTGCCCTGATCACAGGAGGTTCGCCTGGGGCTACAGGCGGGTCAGAAGAATCTAACTGGCACTGGGAGGGATAGCAGAAGTCCCTGGGGCTCTCGAAGGTCCGGTGAGTATCAGATCATAAGAGATACTCACAGATGCCAGCTTGTTCATGGAGGGGGCAGAGACTGCAACCACAACCCCTCTGGCATGACCATAGGCATTTTGATGGGGCACCGAGTTGCTCCATCTGTCCCAGAGAATCAAGCTCTCTGTTCGGAGTAGAGAATGGAGCTTAGCATGCCTATTCTAAGACACATCAGATTCCAACCCTCTGTCTTGTATGGCAGAATGCCAGTTTAGCGCCAGGCCTGACAGACAGACCATGACCGAGGGCGATGTCCTTTACAACTTGTTCACATGAATCTGCCAACAGGTTTACACAGAAATGAAGATTTGTTTGCTATTGATAGTGCTAAATACATATTTGTTGATAAGGAAAATGGACAAGCAATGAAAAAAAAGTTTTTAATGAAATTTAAATCCTGCCATTATATACTCATCCTCATATTGTTCTAAATATTACTTTCTTTTGTGGAGGTATATTTTTTGAAAAATGTCTGATAATGACACTAACAATGTCTGATACTTGATGCATGATTAATTTTGAGCCAGATCTTTTCAATAAATTGGTTGCACTGGTTCACAAAACTGGACAGAATAATTCATTATTGAATCAGATTGATCTTGTTTAATCATCCAGGTCCACTGAAGGGGAAGATTATTTGTGAATACCTATTAACATTTCCTTGGCATGGACTGCTTTTATACCCAATTTGCATCCTTTTTTAATTTATTGTAAATGCATGGCACAAAAACACTTAAATTGTTTTCTAATGTTTTCCACATAAGTTAGTAAGTCATACATGTTTGAAATGGCATGGGGGAGAATATTATAACAAAATTTTCTTTTTTACATTTGTACTAAACTTTTAATAAAAAATTCAAATGCATGACACAGGCAAGCTGAGAACTGACTGGCAATTTACTCATTTTTACATTTACATTAGAGTCTTTTAGTTGCTGATATATATATATCTTTCAGCTCCAGGTGGACAGGATGGAGCATGTTGCGGCTTGGAATGTAACTGTAACAGAGACAAAAAAAACATGTTCCTTTTCCCGGCCCAAGGTAATGAGTGTGTAACATCACTTACCACCCAGGAGCTCTGGGCTGTTTTTTGGTATATGTTTTTTTGATGTCGCTGTCAAAAATGACCTCAGTTTTAAGGTACCGGTAGCTTTAAAGGAATATTTTAGTAATTACTGTGAGAACATTTGAGTGTTATAAAAATGATACAGCCATGACAGTTTCCCAAAGAAGAAATGATTGACTATCCCTGTTACAACATGAGTGGAGAGGAAGAAAAGAAAAGTAGGCTGTAGGGTCAGTTTAGGACCTGTTTCTGACAGAAATGTGATGGTTCATGTGGAGAAGTTTTCACTCTTTCCACCATCAAGGTATAATTTTAAGATGCAGATGATTGAGCACTATGGAAGATGTATATGTCTGTTAATGAGGTGCTCTGGTTTTTATTATTCTCTTCATTTTGTTTTAGTTATGTAATGGTCAGTAGAGGTACTGAATGGTCACTCTTGCAATTAACATTGATCTACAACTTCCCCCAATAAGGTTGTGCGAAATGCATATTTTCAAAACTTAACTTGGTTCGACTAATTGGTTTTTAAAAATATGATTATAATTATGCATAGAAAGAATAATTTAGCAAGTTTAAGATTGCAACTGGATGTTATTCTTAAGGATTTCAAGATTTGTTGAACTTGACATCTCAGTTGTCATACTTATTCTATCATTAAAAGGTTTGGGGTTGGCAATATTTTTTAATGATTTTGAAAGAAGTTTCTTACGCTCAACAATGCTGGATTTATTTGAGCAAAAATATGTGTGTGAAATACTTTTACAAATTAAAATAACTCTTCGCTATTTAACATTTCTGGGATGGCAAAGCTGAATTTTCAGCATCATTACTGATGGTACTGATGAGACAGCATCACACATGGTCTTTTCACCTGACCCTTCAAAAATCATTCTAATGTGCTGATTTAGTGGTCAAGAAACCTTACTGCATCTTTCCAGAATAAAAGTATTAATTAATTAACAAATCTTAGAGACCTCAAACTTTTGAACAGTAGTGTAAATGTATGTGTGCACAAAATACACAGCAGTTCTAGTGCAAGTAAATCTGTGGACATGTGAATGAGAGTTAAACCCTGGTTTCACGGACAAGGCTTAAGCCTAGTCCATGTCTAAAATGCATGTTTGAGCTGTTTTAACTTTAAACAACTTGCAGTGGGATGTGTTAAATTAAGTCAGGGCCATTATTCTGTCTCAAGATGCACATGAATAATATTTTTTTCTGAGACCCATTTAAAAATGCTAGTTAAATGTCCTTATTAAACCAAGGCCCAATTCTGGCTTAATCTAAACTCTGTTTGTGAAACCAGGCCAAAGTGTATCTGGAATAAACCATCAGATAAGAAGGAACAGAATGCAGTCATTTATCTTGCAAACACAGTGAATCAGAACCCAAGGCCTCGGTGTGCATGAGAGAGAAGAAATGATAGGTGTTCTTTCTTATCTTCATTCATAAAAACTATATATTTACATATACACACATATGAATCACATATCGTACAGCACTAATGTTCCCTCTGACCCGCATAGTCGCTGTATAATTGTTTAGTCATTGTTCTACATGCTGCCACTATTCTACGGCGTGCAAATGTAGAGTAGCATTGCATATCCCTGTTGTGCCTGTGGGTGTAGTATGACCTTTGCCCTCTCTCTCAACAGTGCTGTGGCTGGCAAGCTCCGCAGGGACTCGCATGGAGTCGCATTCATTATGCCTCAGTGCTTAATTAGCTGTTTAACGCAGCCGAGTGGAGTGCAAGCTGTTACTACTCACCACAGGAGGAGCTGTCTGCCCTGACACATTTATCCACACACTGCTTTTATTTTCTTTCTTTCTTTTCTGTAACATAATCTCTTCTGTCTAGTCAGCTGTTATTGAAGGCAGGGTAGGCGATTTGTTCCAGAAATACTGTTTGTTATGTTGGTTGAAAGTCTCTTCACATTCTGATAGCATATATATATATATATATATATATATATATATATATATATATATATATATATATATATATCATCTTATGACATTTTGCAGACTCTGTGATCATGTCTTTTGAAAGTGGCGTGGCTTTGGAGAGCCCTCTGAAGGGAGGTTGGGATCTCATGCTTTCAAAGCTAAATTGCTATTGCTAACCTCTCTAACAATTGCCTACTCTAGCTTTAAAGCAAGCCAGGCTTGACTGTACTTTCTAAACTCATCATTTCTAGTATGCAGGCAAGTGCCTGTGCAGACCTACAGCATTTATCCTCTCAGTGTTATCCAGTTTTGACTAGACAAACAAACACAGAGTGGTTGATTGATTTCCTATTGAGAGTCTTTGTTACTGCTTGTCATTGTTACAGCTCCAGATCATTCGCACATTTCACACAGAAATCAATCCAACTGATGTCCCAGTCAGACACAAAACATAAAAGTCAACACAAACCTGAAAACTCTCATGTGTATTCCTTAGTTTATTTATTTCAGTGTTAAAATCAACTTTAGATTGAAAGTCTCTGATAGCTATCACAATGTGAGCGCTGCCATTGTAAACAACCTGGCACGTCCTGGTTGTGTGTGAAAATTGGCTGTGGCGAGGAAAGGAAGCACTGAAACATGTTTTAAAATTAACTGTAAGGATGATAGTATGACTTTTGTAAGTAATGCAAGCAATTTACACCAAAGGCATCTTACAACTTTTGCATGGAAAATTTACCATCAGAGTTATATATAGCATGGTGCATAGTTTTCTATGAAACTCCCTCCAAAAGTGAGTTGTAACATTTTCCTACTTGTAGTTCTAACACACTTACTGATGTTTTGTTAACAAATTTCAAAAGGAGCACATTTAGATAATTAGCTTAATTAACATGGGAGGAGCACATTCAGTTAATCAACTCAATGAATGAGATAAGAGGTACATACACAGCAGACTTGCCTCTGTTCCATGACAGTTTTCCAGCATCCCTCCACCACACCATCTCCTCACTTCTAACTATTCCTATCTTGACGTTGGATGGGGTGAGTACTCTAGCAGCCATATCACCCTGTAGCCTAAGACTGGTTGCCCACTGAAGCTAAGCAGGGTTGAGCCTGGCTAGTACCTGGATGGGAGACCTCCTGGAAAAAACTAGGTTGCTGCTGGAAGAGGTGTTAGGAAGCCAGCAGGAGGTGCTCACCCTGTGGTCTGTGTGGGTCCTAATGCCCTAGTATAGTGATGGGGACACTGTACTGCAACAAGCACCGTCTTTCCGATGAGATGTTAAACTGAGGTCCTGACTCTCTGTGGTCATTAAAAATCCCAGGATGTCCTTTGCAAGAGTAGGGGTTTAATCCTGGCCAAATTTGCCCATTGGCCTTGGTCCATCATGGCCTACTAATCCCCCCCCATGCTCTAATTGGCTTCATCACTCTGTCTCCTCTCCACCAATAAGCTGGTGTGTGGTGAGCGTTCTGGCGCAATATGGCTGCCGTCGCATCATCCAGGTGGATGCTGCACATTGGTGGTGGTTGAGGAGATCCCCCCGTACTATGTAAAGCGCTTTGAGGTACAGAAAAGCGCTATATAAATGTAACTTTTCTTTTTCTTCTTCTTCTTCTACTCTAGGTTTGGGTCTATTTCCGAGCTCAGAGCCCTCCCATCGAAAAGCTTGCCAAACATGTATAACCTTTACTCTATTTAATTATATGTAATTGTGAACTTGTGAATATATATATATTATTCTCGTTGTTTCATAGCATTAAGGTTGAACCACTGTAGTCACATGAATTCTTTTAATGGTGTCTTTACGACCTTTCTGTGCCTTGAAAGTGGCGATGGCTTTAGTGTCTAGGGGCGAGTCAGAAAGCTCTCATTTTTGTTCTGAAGACAAATAAAGGTCTTACAGTTTTGGAACAAGTAATTAATGGCAGAAACTAATCCTTTAACTCAGTATATATTTGAAGAGGCTCAAATAATTATGTGTACGATATAATATCATATGGTTGGATGCAGGCATGTGGGTTGTTTTAAAATCAATAATTAAGAAGCTTTTTGCTGAAAAAAGGGCATTTGGTAGGGTAATGATGAGTCTTCTTCACGTCTTATTGAGAAATATCCTTTCACTGTTCAGGGCAATCTTCTTTTCAGAAAATGCTAATGTTCTTGTACTGCCACTCAGACAAAAGTGATCTTTATTGAGGTAGAATTTAACCTGTCAATTCAGTAATGCCTGATAATAAAGCGCACCACAGAATAGCCGCCAGTTTGGAACACTCTAATGAAGTGCAAAACACCTGCCTGAAGGGAATCTCACTTTTAGAGTTTGTTTCCAGGGAAACTATAGATTACAAAATGTTGATATCATTGCTTCTAGGATGAATAGAGTGTACTGAGCAATTCAGTTGCATAAAGTGAAAATGAGACATAGATTTGTAATGGCTTTACCATGCATTTTTTTCACGATGCAAAGTGAAGCGGATCCTGAACGGTTCAAGCAATGCCACGGGTTTGGGTCCATGGGATTATATTTTTGAAAGTGGGAAGAGTGTGAAGCTGTTTTTTTTTCTGTGGAACGTATGCGCTCACGTGGGTTTACATTTTTAACGACATAGAACTGATTTGCTCTGAGGAATCAAGCAGATGTTTAATTATGCTTGATTCCTCAGAGAAAATCAGTTATGTCGTTAAAAACGTAAACCACAGAGAAAATGTTATAAAGTCCATGATCTAATCCAAGATCTCTGAGTGAAGTTACAGAAATGGGACAATTTAAGTGCTGTCTCTTCAATATTCAAGTATGAAGAAGTTGTATGACGTAATAATTCCCAAACCTGGAGTAACTTGTTTACTTGTATGACTTGATTTCCAGACAGTGTGGTGGCAATAGTGGAGATGAAAGCTGATCTGTGTTTAGAGAGCTGGAAGTCTGTTTATGATGACCTTGTGACTATAAGATCCCATTCAACTTTTGTTTGTATATGTGTACTTGTGATAGAGTAGGGTGTGTGTGTGTGTGTGTGTGTGTGTGTGTGTGTGTGTGTGTCCTTCTAGCCCAAACACTCCAAATAGATACATTGTATGTTTTTAATAAAACAACTTAAATCAGCCGGTTTGCTGGTGTTAGAGGAGTTCTAGTCTAGGAGATCACCTGGCTGGCCTGTTAAACAAGCTTCACACAAATTTGAGAGACCAACAATTTACAAACAAGTCTTTTATATATATATATATACCCCCTTTCGCCTTCAGAACTGTCTTCATTCTAAAAAAGGTGCTGAAAGCATTCTTTAGAAATGTTGGCCCATATTGCTAGGATAGCATCTTGCAGTTGATGGAGATTTGTGGGATGCACATCCAGGGCACAAAGCTCCCGTTCCACCACATCCCAAAGATTCTCTATTGGGTTGAGATCTGGTGACTGTGGGGGCCATTTTAATACAGTGAACTCATTGTCATGTTCAAGAAACCAATTTGAAATTATTTGAGCTTTGTGACATGGTGCATTATCCTGCTGAAAGTAGCCATCAGAGGATGCGTACATGATGGTCATAAAAGAATGGACATGGTCAGAAACAACGCTCAGGTAGGCCGTGGCATTTAAACGATGCCCAATTGGCACTAAGGGGTCTAAAGTGTGCAAAGAAAACATCCCCCACACCATTACACCACCACCACCAGCCTGCACAGTGGTAACAAGGGATGATGGATCCATGTTCTCATTCTGTTTACGCCAAATTCTGACTCTACCATCTGAATGTCTCAACAGAAATCGAGTCTCATCAGACCAGGCAAATTGTCTAATTTTGGTGAGCTTGTGCAAGTTGTAGCCCACCCGCCTGAAGGTTGTGCATGTTGTAGTTTCACAAATGCTTTGCTGCATACCTCGGTTGTAACGAGTGGTTATTTAAGTCAAAGTTGCTCTTCTAACAACTTGAATCAGTCGGCCCATTCTCCTCTGACCTCTAGCATCAACAAGGCAATTTCTCCCACAGGACTGCCGCATACTGGATGTTTTTCCTTTTTCACTCCATACTTTGTAAACCCTAGAAATGGTTGCATGTGAAAATCCCAGTAACTGAGCAGATTGTGAAATACTCAGACTGGCCCGTCTGGCACCAACAACCATGCCACGCTCAAAATTGCTTAAATCACCTTTCTTTCCCATTCTGACATTCAGTTTAGAGTTCAGGAGATTGTCTTGACCAGGACCAACCCCTAAATGCATCGAAGCAACTGCCATGTGATTGGTTGATTAGATAATTGCATTAATGAGAAATTGAACAGGTGTTCCTAATAATTCTGTGTGTGTGTGTGTGTGTGTGTGTGTGTGTGTGTGTGTGTGTGTGTGTGTGTGTGTGTGTGTGTGTGTGTGTGTGTGTGTGTGTGTGTGTGTGTGTGTGTGTATATATATATATATATAAAACAGTTAATTAAACTGTTTTTTAAAATTATATTTATTATTGTGTCTGTGTTTGGTTTTGCAAGCATGTTTTTACATTGGAAGTGCTTTTTGATGCGGACAAGTGTTCCAACATAGTTTACGAACAATGACATATAGGCTACACCAAGAAAAGGTGTATGCCTTGGCTTTTAAATGTGGCATAATTGTATTTACACAGGAATCACAATTGAGGGAAGCAATCTATCTTGTACCTGAATGTTACAATTTTGACGTTGCACCTGTGAGCTTCAGGGCAAAGCAAACCTACTGCTGCTTTGAGGCAACACCCTTTTTTGTATGCTACAAATAACAAGTGCAACTGGATTCCCCTGAGACAAATTAATATTAGTTTTTAATCAGTATTTTGACGTTTTTAAAATGTAAATAGGCTGAAATAAAACTTAATTGTGCTCTGTCGCAGATAAGAGACTCTCCAGAACAACATTATTCTTGTACATACTACTACATCTACTAAAATGCTTGTATTTTACAATATTATGTGTTTGTCAGTAAATAACTTTAAATAAAATGTAATATATTTTTATTGCAATATATTAGAAAATGTGAAAGATTTACTTATAATCAATGTAACATGCATTACTTGTGGTTAATTATACACTAAAACTGATTTATTTTTATTTTATGTATACAGCAGATGATGTAGTCTTCCTAATCCCATCCCATAAAAGATGCTTTCTTGTAGGTATTATAACCTTCCTTTAAGATTGCAGAACTCTGTGAAAGGGCATGATTACTGACACCCACAATGTTATGATGGGAACAGTAAATCCCTCAGCGGAGCCTCACCCGAGAATCAAACGGGCAAGATGCCAGTTCCCAATACGGGCACATGGGAACACATCTGAAGCCTCAATAGTTGACAGTCAACCACACCTTCATTTGTGAAGGACATGGTCTTGTGAGAGCCATTAGCCTGGAGGAGGAGAAAGACAAAGGCTTTGACAGCGCACTGCTGGGATCCAAGAATTCAATAGTATTCTAATATGAGCTGAATGTGATTGTGCAGTGTAGTGTGACAGATCGAGGTGTGAAAAGGTAAACAAAGCCGAGCTTTGCTGTCTCCGGTCATCAGGCTGTCGGTGAAACTGGAGAGAAGCGCATAAATGCTATTAAATCACTTTCTGTCAAGCTGCTTATGTGTGGAGACAGCAAGATAGAGTCACCGTTTCCAGGTGTGACAGACACCACTACGCGCTTGGAGCTAATGAACTGACATGCGTGCATGTGCCTATGAATGAGCATGAAGTGTAACTAGGCATCCCGATACAATCAGAACAGTCCCGATTTCATCCCAACAGATTTGCCATTTATCCTGATAATTAGTCTTGGCTTTAGTTTGGTTGCTATAAATAAACTTACATCATTGTGATGTCTAGCCTTTATTACCAAGAGTTGATGGGTTATGTACAGTATTTTGACCCATTATTGAATGATATGACTACATAAACATAAAATACACATTGTCTCCCCAATACTGAGATAAGTCGACAACATCAGGTGTGCAAATGCACAATTATGACATTTTTATTTTATTGGCTGACATTTCGAGTAATATCGGAGACCATTATATTGGTAACAATAAGGTCTCATAGTATATTTTACAGGGCATTTATTAACCTTTGCTGGTATTACGTAGCCCTGTTATGCAGTTTGACATCAATGAGGAAAAAAAAATATTTGTGATATTTTTTCTGCTTAAAATTGGACACAACAATGAAAAAATATAAAAAAAATTGGAACAATATCAATAAGCATTTTCTTTAAAGTATTTATAGAAATACTTTATACATATATATATATATAATGTTTAAACATTGTACCACAAAAGACAAATTGAAAAATTTGAAATTTTCATGCAGAATAAAGAATATTCTGGTTACGACTGTAACCATTGTTCCTTGAAGAGGGAATGAGACTGTCAAAGATGCGTTGGAAATGCTTAGCATGACTATGTCGTGAAGCACATGTGAAATCGAACCAATGCTGTGAATGTACATCAGACGTGGATGACGTTGTTCTAGGCTGGTGAATGTTCATGTTCAGTCATGTTCAACCTGCTTAAGGGCAGCTGATAATTTAAGCGTCATTGCTTACAGATGGCCGTCACTCTGTCATTCGATAGAACGCTTCAGATCGGCACCCCTGCTGCAGCTGTCAGTCACCATAGTTTACTGTAGGCATTTGTGGCCAAGTGGAAATTGATTTATGATTGAGGGTTATTGGAGAGTGTCTTTCACACTCTCAGGAAGAGGAAGACGAGGAAAAGGCAGATGTAAGGGTCGGATGTATTGTGTGTGTGCGTTTGTGTGTGTGCTCTCTGCCCTAAAGCTGAAGGTGACTTGGAGATGGGATCATGATTTGAGAAGTGTCTGGAGTCTGGTCATTATTCACAGCTGTCATTTTCAATACTGACATGATGAATGAGACAAATGTTTCAATTTGTTATGAAGTCGACTATAGTTAGTGTATCGGAATATATTGTGCCTTTGAGTAAGAATATGCTTTGGATACAAATATTTGGTAAATGTCTACTGTTTCAAGGTCAAAGAAAAAAAGATTTTGCAGGCAATAAACTGTATACATGCATAATAGGGGATGTTATGCTTTAGTACTGATCCTGTCCTGGTCGCCCCTACTATTATATATTATAATGTGACAAAATACATCTTTTAAAAAATCTTCTATTGTATACAGATAAAGTAAATAACTGTGAATATCTTACTGAGTCAGCATTTGAGTTAAGAAACGCATCTGGAAGAATCTGCATCCTTGAGATGTATGCATTCTCATATGATCTGGAGAGGATAGAAAGGTGCAATTATATCTGATAATGACTCCCTGAAGAGTTGTGAGGAGAATAGAGGACTAGACATCACTGCTGATCAAATATCTGGCCCACATTTTCACAATGCCCTTGCAGATTTACCTTTTTTGAGTAATGTATGTAGACAGCTATTGAAAGCACACAAAAAAGAGCATTATTAATGAACACTGGTGAAAGACCCGAGATCATTGTATGTATAACAGTTCAGAGCAACAGAGAGGAACTTGGTGATTATATATCCTCTGATTGTGTCTGAGGAACCTGAATGCTGAGGACAAAAATGAGACATCACCGTTCTCACACAATATTTCAATGCATTTGATAACTATCGTCTCTTTAGGGAGTTGTCGTCTATATATAGAGATTTGCATGTACGGATCGGCTTAATGACACTTTTTTAAGTGTTTTCTAATTTTGAAAATTTAGGGATGTACAAATATTTTAAAAAAATCTGTTTAAAATCTGTTTAATTTATTTTCATGTTATGGTCAATAAGCAATAAACATTTGTTTGTTAAACATTTTGGCAAACAGATGGTAAACATTTTTGAAATATGTTGTATAACATTTAAAAAAGTTTAATTGTTTAAGATTTTGTTTTGTTTACCATTCTGTCTAAATAACCTAAAATCAATCATTTGTAGTGCCACAAGTGAATTCAGCCATCAAAACATAATTTACAGTCTACATTTACAGATTTGGTAAAGATTATGTTTAACGGTGTCACAAAATTATTCCTATTTTTAACTTTCACTAAATTAGCATTAAATTAGGTGAAGTTAGATGATGGTAAATATAAATAAATTGTAAAAATAAAGGGAAATGCACAATAAATGGACCATGCACAATTAAATATCCAATAAATCCAAAATTCTCTACCATAACTATATCCTGTCTCTGAATGATGACCTACCTTACATTTCAAAGCATAAATTAGTAATCAGTTTATCAAATTAATAAGTAAGTGATTCTCTAAAATACAGTCACTGATTCAGCATGATAAAACATTTATTAATTTCCCAGATTAGTTTGGTGTGTTATCAACAAAAAAAATAAAAATAAATATATATATATATATATATATATATATATTATTTTTTTTTGTTTTGTTTTGTTGATAACATTATATAAAAATTGTATGTATACATTTTTTTTTAACCATGCATCTTATAGCCTTTTTAATTGTCAGCTGTAATATCTAATTTGCATAGAATCAAGCTCAGTTTTTATTTTTATTTATTTTATTTTTTTGAGAGCTGCAAGAAATTAGATGCTGCTATACTCTCTGTGGCTGTTCTACAAAAAATCACTCTGCAGAAAAATCAGATCACTGAATAAAATCAGGTGTTTAGGGATATGATCAAATGTTTTATGATTGGCAATCAGGGAAATAAAAGGCTGATATTAATGCAGGTGTGCTAATATTTTCCAATATAAATACACAGACACACACACACATCCTGCAGACATTCTTTTCCCTCACCCGCCACCTCATCTTAGAGTAGAGACATTAATCACAAAACTCTCACCCCAGGTTCTGTCTGACAATATAAACCCACTCAACCCAGCTTCATTCAAATCCACTCAACAGCATGAATGAACTAGCATAGTGTGTTTGACAGAAAGGGCTGTAACCACCATAGACACTGAAGGAGATGTGATCCCTCAAGTGGAGGCAGAAATATCATAATTACAAGTTACGTGCATTAATGACCAAGTAATGTCATTTATTTACCAGTGGGAATTCTCAGTGATACTCAAGCTGCATGTTGAAAAGATGTATACAGTATGGTAGTGTTTTTGCCAAGTTATTTCAATTAGGCTACGGTGATGTATTTAAGTTATAGTAAGATGTTGCCTATAGACTACTAATGTAAAGATTTACATACCATGACATATGGGTTGTGTAAAAGTTATTCAGGCAATGCATACTACATACTTTAGGGTATTTTAAACTGAAATCAAACATTAAACAGTAAAATGCACGTCCATCGCATATGCAGATTGATATTCAAATGTTTTTGTATTTTTCTTCTTCTCACTAACATTTTATATTAAAATGGAATAAAACACTCACAATAAAAATGATTAGCTAGTTAGGTGATTACCTTAAAAGTCCATAGATATTGCCTTCAGTTCATACTGACTTTAAAAGAATAATTCACCCAAAAATGAAAATGATCCCATAATCGCAATGCTTCATGGGACTGTGCCTTATTGATATTAGTAATTTGTTCATAATTTTCATTTACTTTTTGGAGCTGGATAATTTGGTTCATGGCTTGGAATTCTTTCTTGATTGAATGTTTTGAAAACCATATGGAGAAAATGCGCTCTATAGCTGATTCTCAAACACGCCGCCCCCAATCTTAAATATTTGGCAACATTCTTGGAGGCTGTCTGTTTGAGAGGCCATTTATTCACTCATATGACTGTCTCTCTCAAGCACAGAGAATCAGTCTACCTTTTGAATCTATGCCCACATGTTCATGTAGGAGTATGACATTTTTATCTATGTGCTTAACTTCACATATTCAAACATCAAGTGTTCATTGAAAGGAGCAGAGCACCACTCGTTCGCGATGGAGGGATGACTTGTCTGTCTTTCCTGTCTTTCCTGCTCTCAATAAAGCAGGGAGGGCTGGGACTCGGTTTGAGGACCCACTCTCCCTCTCTCTCTTTTTGATGTCTATCTGTCTGTCTCCCTCTCTGCCTCGCTGTCTCACACACATGAAGTCCCACAGGCACTTATATCCACTCATATGGTGGGTGTAGTTGAATTTTGGCCATTTTGGAGTTGATTTTAAATGCAAAGAGGTGGTGACTTGCCCCTGCCCTCCTCCACGGTTCTTTGGGCGTGTGTGGGATGGACAGGCACATCTTTAAAGGCCTTGCATTGCAATTGGGGAGTGTGATGATGAATTCATAGCTCTTGTTCCCACACGCAGAGCCTTATTTATGAATTCTGGAACCCGTGACTATTATGCCGCATACCTTATTCAGGCTGATTTACTCTAATGAATTCATATGAGATATTTATTGAATTAAATATCAATATTATATTAAATATAGATAGATTAATCACACAAAGCACAATTAAATCAGATATCTTTTATTTTAAATTTGATGTAAAATATAATGAACCATACATTAATCCCGCTGGAACTGTTGCTTGCAAGAGAAATAGTTATACAACAACACTCTAAGCGCAAAAAGGGTATATGTCTCTATTGATTAGGAAACCTATGCTGGAATATTATCTGTGTTCGTGAGTATAATTGCATGTCACAGGCATGGATCAAATATGTCTCTCTAACAGCTTTGTTGCAGCGATTGGCTTAGCCTGCATTATTTATATCTTCGAGTCATGCGTAGGATGGAATCAATTAAAAGATATGCCTATTGATAACAACTCCAGGGATTGAAAGACAATGCTTATGGGTTATCAATACCTGTCGCTCATTGGTTCTAGAGTCAATTTATCAGTTTGTTATAAAGTCTGCATGACCTCAATCCATTGTATTCATTGACTAACTGACTCAAGCTTTAAAACAATTGTCTTGTCACATGCTGTCAAGAGGAGGTGTAGTGAAGGCTGCTTGGCTTGTTTTGCTGCAATGAGTCACTATATGTTTGATTATTTTACATTTAGGCACGTCATATTTTTGTTAATTGCTGTAATGAGTATTTATTGTTTTATAATCGGCAGTCTGTTTGCATGCCGTCTGAGGCTGTTACGAGAGTGGCATCTATTTTTTGAGTGTGGATAGGCAAGGTAAACATGACCAAAGGACAAAAAAATACTTTCTTAACTACTGTACTTAACAATTCTAAATTCTTTGTTGCCAAATTACTACGGTTATTTTTAATAGAGAAGAAAAACCTTCAGAAAATAAAACAACAAAACAAATACTGTACTATAGGTTTCGATTCTCTGATGTTTGTCAGGTTTTTTTTTTAAAGTGCATGAATTTAACAAACTTAAAAGAACGCCTTCTAATAGAGTTATATTTATCCAACACTATAAACAATGACAAATTGTATTTGGTCTTGGATAATTATAACTTGCTTTTTAAAGTGAGACAAAAAAAGACTATTTTATGGTTTTGCAAACTATAGGGTGGCGGATTTTTCTTTCTTTCTGTTTATTAGATATCTTACACATCTACTAATTTTGGGTTTGATAAATTAATTATTAAAAAAAAATTGTAACTGAACGTGAATAGCCAGTGATTAGAGCGCTTTATGAAAAAAGTAGCATTGACGTTATATTTGCAGATAAATCATTTTTCTTTGAAAGGGTGCAGATGAATGTCACAGGCTGGCTGGACTGGCTGAATTTATGCATGTAAATGTATAAATGCACAACACCCTTTTTTATCTACAAGAACAGGTAAAAATATATATGTCTTACCTACAAGATTTTTTTTTTTTTGGGGGGGGGGGCATTAAAATGTATTCAGCTCAAAAATCTGAGACATATGAGCCTTCATAATTATTCTGATAATCATTGTAAACTGTAAACTTTACCTGAAAACCCTTTTCTGAATGCAAATGTTATTTGAGAAATCCGGTCTGTGTATCATGACTGCGTATGTTTCTGGCACTGACAGTAATGAGGAACAGAGCTGGTTTCTATGGTTTCTGTGGAAGCAGTTGAGGGCACAGACTGACATCGGTAATGATTACTGACACTCATCCAACCAGGAGAAGAACAGCAGCTGTGTGTGAGTGAGAGAGAGAGAGAGACAGACAGTCAGAGTATCCTCAAGAGTTGTCAGAAAGTGTAGGGAAAAGAGAGACGGAGACAACCTGAGAGAAAGAGAGGGCGACAGGCAGACAGCGAGACAGACGTGACAGTCTGAACTAATGGGTATACAGCGTATGTGTAACTCCTGGCAGACACTGTAGTACTGTGGCTAATGATGCGTCCTGTCAGTCCATTATCTATTAGAAACCACACTTCCTGTCTTCAGATATACCATACACACACACACAAGCTGACCTGCCTGCCTGGCAGGACAGCTACTGTTATTCACAGGGTTAGCATACCACATATGTGGCATTCAGTATATGGAGACAGGAAAATACTGTATTATGTGAAATAATGAACAGAAAGGACTGCATATCTGCTGAATGATTGACAGCTATGAGCAACCAGCTGACCTGATCTGTTTGTGACTTCCAATGCTGCAGGTCCAATTGGTTATGTATATATACAGAGCACAGCAAGACTAACAGTCATATCTTTGCATTATATGAGTATAGCCAACTATCATGTCATTATTTATTTAATTTATTTTATGTTTGTGACAGTCCCAGAAAAAAACTGAAATAGGTTTGATAAGTTTGACTGTCCTAAAGAGGCAAAAGTACACAATAGTGCTCACAATACAAAGTTTCAGGAATTGCTTGGAGAAGTATAAGACTGGAAAAGGAGGGACAAAAAGATTTTTATTTTATTATTTTAACTAAACATCAATATTCGAGCATTCATATAATAATTGTAAATGGCTGCTTTATTTAAGGGGGCGATTTACACCAAGATCGATAACTATAAAGTTTTAATACTCATTCTAGTTGTTTGAGAGTAGAGAGGCCTACGCCACAGTTATAATGACATAGAGTAATGGTAATAAAAATAATGTTATCTGATATAGTTGTTGTAATAGTTATCTTTATAGTTATTGATCTTGGTGTAAATGGCCTTTACAGTCACATATCCTTAATATGATTAATGAACAATAAACTGTACTAAATCTCTGCATTATATGATTCATGTACAATAAACTATACTAAATCTCGGCATTAAATAATTCATGTTCAATAAACTATAGTAGATCTTGGCTTTAGCCACTTACTTTAGTCAAATCCTGTACTCTTGAGCTCTGAAAAAGATCACTTCATTCACGGTTTTTGCTCATTTTGAGTTCGACATGATTAGGACTTTTATGAGTTGACTGGAGACTCGTTCCAACCGGATCACTAAATCAGTGAGTTGTTGACTCCAATCCTATCAGTCCAGTTTTTGAATGAATCGTTCAGTTCGCATAGTGAATAAATTTAACAGGTACTACAAAAAGAATCAGTTGAAAGGAATCAATTGTTCACAAATCTGCCATCTGCCTTCTTCAGTTTGAAATAACAAGGAACGATATGCTTTTGTAAAATGTTGTGGATTAAAAATATAAATATGCTTTGGAATGTAGTCAAGTAAATGCGTCTAAAAGAAAAATTGTTTGGTAAGTAATGTTTTTATTTGAAAAAATAAAACCATATGGGTCATTTATTTATTATTTATTTTTTTATTTTTTTATTGGTCATTTATTGTATTATTTATTAATTATTTATGTTCTTTAGTTGAAAGTATTGGGAAAAAATTAATATATATATATATATTTATTATTTTTTTACCAATGCTTTCAACTAAAGAACATAAGCCATTTGTCAACTGCTAAACACCACCCACAGCCAAGCACCACCTACATTTTCTTTAAAAAATATAAACATCTATTATTAACACGTTGCAATCAAATTGCTATTGACACATTAAATTAATAAGTGAGAGAGCAGGTTTGTAGAGTATGAATGTATGTTTAGTGTTGTGCATATATGTGTGTGTGTGGCTGTGAGTACAGAACAGTCATATGAGTGTGTGTGTGTGTGTGTGCTTGTGGATGAGTGGGTTCATATTATTTGTGAGCATTTGTGTCTGTATGAGTTGTCAAGTGGGTGTAGGTCATGTGTGTGTGTTGCGGCATGTGGGGAAAGGGCAGGTTAGTGGGTTATAGTTGTGTGTGTGTGTGTTGTGGGGGGAGGGTGTGTGCTGCAGATCTATTGGCAGTCCTCCAGAATACTGGAGTCTGTGTGGTGATCTGTTCTGTTTCTGAAATATCGATCACACCAGCAGCCAGGGGCGATTCAGACACACTATTTAGACATACAAAAATACAGCCATAGAGTCCATTAGCAAGATACAGTTTTATAATAATGTACCACAGTAGACATTTTGCAAAGCAAACAAACAAGATTTATGTTGTTAAGAAATACCGTGGTTTACTGTGGTTGTTTGGACATTTTGGCTACTATCAAATACCACATTAATGAATATGTATTATGGAAACATCTTGCATTTTGGTCTTGTATCATGGCAATATCATGCTTATTTGGATGTGTATCATGCTAACACCGCGTTTGTACCATGGTAATACCATGTTTTGATCACATACAATGTTGTTTAGTGTGAACGGCCCCTAATGCAGGTAAAGACAGAGAGAGTCAGTCTTCCCATCATAGGATTTTTATATGTATCCATTTGTCAGCTTGCTAATTAGTGTATATGAGACTAATTATGATTAAAATAATTAAATATCTGAAAACATTTTGTAATTATTTGATTATAATGTAGTTTATATAGTTATAGACGGTGACAGTTCCTGCAAACATGAATAAATAAATAAATAAATAAAACGATGAACAACTGAGGGGTGGAAGCACCGATAGACGTGAGGCAGAAATAAAAGTGTCAATCTGCAGGTTAATTAGCGAATAACTATGTCACTGCATGTGTGAATACTATGGTGGTTCATGACACCACTGATAACCTTTCTCATTACCTTGTGTGTACGTGAGCAAGAGAGACAGGAAGAGAAGAAGCTCTTAATTTGTTACACACATCCACCTCACTTTGATACATTTTTAATAGGTCTTTGCATTTTATCCAGAGAACTAACTGATTTTCCCCTCAATTCTTGTCCTTCCCTATTAATCCTATTTTTCATTTTTGGAGTGTTTCTCATCTGATCTCTCCTGTCTCTCGCTCTTCATATTCCCTGTCGAGAGTGTTCAGCCCACATGCACTTTTCTAACTCATAGAGTCTGTGCATCCCACACGTGGAGAGCAAGATTGAGATGGAGGAGAAATGAGCGCAGCGTGTGGTACGTCCCATGTGACGCTTGGAACACCAGACAACAGGGTTCCTTTTTCAAATCTGCGGGATGAATCTTCACAGGAGCTTGTATGCATGACTGATTATAAACCTAGCAAAGAAATCCAACTAACGCTGAAGAAATATTAAAATATGCATGAATGGGGTTTGGTGTGGTGGTTTTTTATTTATTTGATAGAAACAAATTTGACGGACTGGCCAAAAGAGGGATTTTAAGGTGACTGTTCACCCAAAAATGAAATTATTACTTTCATTTACCACCGTTATTTCAAAACTGTATGACTTTTCTCTACACTGATTTAAAGTTACATGAAATGGACGTTTTCTATTGTGACATATTTAAGTGAATTTAGGGGAAAAAAATTAGGGCGGGACTTGATTTTGTCCGTCGGGAATTGATTGGATGGTTTGCTATTGCTGTGATGTCGTGTGAGAAGAGATTTCGCTGCAAAAGAGAGGGGAAGTTAGGAAAGGTGTTTGAATTTTGTTTTTTGTTTTTCTGGACTGAAATACAATATACTGGTCCATCATTGAGAAAAGCATCACTGAGGGTCATTCAACGATCAACCATTCAAACTAGATTTGGTTCCTGACTTTAACTCTTTGACTCTATGAACTCACAGAAGTTCAGATTATCTGTAAACTATAAGAATTGTTTTTAACAAAAATTCTGAACTGGTTTGGAACAACATGAAGATGAGCAAATAATAACTGAATGAACTACTTGATTCATTTTAGTCGTATATAGTATAAGTCGCTTTTGCTTCCTATTGCAGTGCCTGTTAAATAAACACACAAATACAGACATGCTACCCTCATCCCACTCCGTCTGACGCCCACGAGACCCCCCCACCCCCCCTGCTGTGTCTTCCTCCTGTGAGCTCAGCTCTTGGTTCTGAAGCCAGTGGGAGGCTCTTTCATCTCCATCTCACCAGCGGGCACCGCAGTGCCAGCCTGGCATAATCGGCCTGGCTTTGACATTTTAGCATCTCTTTTAGCCGGTCTGTTATTCCTCTCCACCTGATGGCTCGCTGTCTCGCTCCATCTCACTGGGTCTCCAGCCCTTTAGCGGGAAAAACATTAGAAACTTGCTAATTCTGTCAAGTGCATTTGCTCCAGTGTCGTCTTGGGATCTCTTCAAATTTCCTGTCTACTGTCGCTAAAATATTTTTTTTAAATAACAACATCGAAACATCAACATGCTTCTAGTGTAAAACTTTATAGAATTATGGGAACTTTCCATAGACATAATGACTTTTTGTACTGTTCAAGCATATTCTATCCCCCACCCATCACACAAAACTTAAAAAAAACATAATTTAGTCTGTTTTATAAGCCGTTTTCCTGATGAGGACCAAAAAATTTCCCCCCACAAGGACAGGGATTTCTTTGTGGTGTCCTCGTAACGTAGGGTTTGGACGCTTCATATTTTGTGGTTGGTCGTGTAAAATATTTAGTGTAATTCATTCTATATAAAGGCATAAAATAGATTTTAGTACTTTGGTATAATAGTATTGCATCCGTCATTTTATAATTTTATTCATTAATTTATTCAAGTTTTATTTAAAAAAAATTCCATTCGAATTTTTCAGGTTTTTAGATTTACAGTTATTCCAAAAACACTTGAAGATTTACAGCAGAGAGCGAGATTTTTTGTAACCTTTGTCTTTCTCTCTCAAAAAAATCATATGAAACATAATTTGAACAATTTGGTCTTTTTTGCTTTATCATTTCGTACATAGAAGTGTATAAATAACTGCATGTTTCCATTTCAAATAATTCTCTTTTACCATTTTGTTACTCTAGCCCCTCCAATCTCACCAAGGTTAAACTCCAAGGTTTAACCTTGAGAAACACATTGCTTTTGCAGTAGCTTTCACTTGTTTGTGAACATCGCTTGACTTCAGAAACCATCGTGACCACTGTTTGTTTGTGTGTGGTGAAATCCAGCTCAACTTTTACACATCTCTCATTCTCAGCTTCATTTAAAACCAGCTTCCAACCCAGTGTTCCTTTTCAAGTGCTTACTGGCTTGCTATCTTTATCCTGTGAAAGCTCTGAGCCCGCAGTATGGCAGTATCTGTAACCTACTACAGGCAGGTTCTTCCGACTAACACGTTCATACACTCACTACCACAGTGGGAGTTTAATGGCTCCTAAACGTAGCCCAGAGGGGCCGCACCCTGCATACTGTGGGATCCAACAGGAAAGACAAATGACTGCTGAGGAATCACCAACTGTGGGAAACAGTTATTTTCTTGTTTTGTTTTTTTGCTGTTTGAAACGAAACATCTCTTAAAGTAATTGATATAAATGTACAGATTTTAATCAGAAATGTAGTGAAAACAACAATATTGTGAAAAAACACTACAATTTAAAGTCATAGTTTTCTATTTTTAATCATTTTAAAATGTAATTTATTCCTATGATGGCAAAGCTGAATTTTCAGCATCATTACTCAGACTCAGACTACAGTATCATGTGATCCTCCATAAATCATTTTAATATGCTGTTTAATTTGCTGTCTTGACAAGACACACACACACACACATACATATATATATATATATATATATATATATATATATATATATATATATATATATACAGTGGAGTTCACTTATCTCGAGTCACGGTTAACTCGCCAATCCTATTATGTCAACGTTTTTGAAGTGGAACCGCCAAACTCCTTATTTGTCTTAGCATTTTCTTTTCGGTAATGTCGATTCTTTTATGTCGCCGAACACCAATATCTTGAGCACAAAAGAGGGACAAATTCACCACTTCACATGGTTATCTCGTGACTAATGAGCGTACGAGTTTGCGTTGCACGTTGCTCCGTCAGTGACGCCTCTCTCACAGCCCCGCGCAGCACTCTCTGAAGTGAAAGCACATATCGTTCTTACGTGCTGAGCAGAGCGTGCGTCAGGACAAAAGTGTGTGTGTGTGTGTGTGTGTGTGTGTGTGTTTATCTAAGCCTCATACTCATTGGTCGGTAACCGCTCCGTTACCGACCAATGAGTATGAGGCTTAGATAAACACACACACACCTGCTTTTGTTCTAAAGTGCGCTCTGCTCATCGCTGCTGCGGATTGAAGGATTGTATACTGGTAAATCTCTGCTGTTAGTTGGTGCACATATGCCTTTTGTTGTTAGCAAACATATACAGTGTATGTACATTTTTATAGCATGCCGATCACTTCATCAAACAAATCGCCATATTGGCTGTTGGTTCTCTCGATATTCGGTTATCTCGATGCTTTTTGCAACCCCCGAGGCCATCGAGATAACCGTATTCCACTGTATGTGTATATATATATACACAGTAATACCTCGGTTTACGAGCGACTTGGTATACGAGCAAATCGGTGTACGAGCAAGGAGGGTCGAATCTGTGTACGAGCATTGTATCGGTGTACGAGAAAAAAATTCCCTCACCCATGCGCAGTTCTGTGTGGAAAAAGTCCTAACGCTCAGCATCCTTGTGCGCATTTTTACATGAAATATCCTAATGACAGCCTCTCATAACACAGTCAGGAGGTTCCAACCCCTTTTAGAACCCCTTAACTCATTAATTGGCTCTATCATTCACCACAGTGATATTTTTATAAGTGATTTACAGAAGTTTTTACCTCATATTCTTAACATTAATTAATTGTGATCACTATTGTTCACGTAGTGAAATATACACGGTTTTAGCCAAATAATAAACAAAAAAAATCGCTGTTACTATTTACCCCGCGTTACTTTGTGCCCCGCGCTCCCCTAGTTCTCTCGCGGCTCCCGCAAATTCGTTCTCTTGCGGCTCCCGCGAATTCGTTCGTTCGAGGCTCCCGCGGCTCCCGCGAATTCGTTCGTTCGAGGCTCCCGCGAATTCGTTCTCTCGCGGCTCCCGCGAATTCGTTCGTTTGCGGCTCCCGTGAATTCGTTCTTTCGCGGCTCCCATGTTCCACGACTTTAACTCTGGATTATCACTCTTTGTTTTCTGCACTATTATAATAAATTCACTCATTTGCTTTCATCCTTGCTTTCCCCGCTCCCCTCTCCTCCCTCCTCTCTCTCCTCCAAGCAGGCTGCTCAAACCTGAGTTGCATTACAGTAAATTGTCAAGTATTTCTAGAGTTTAATTGTCAATTATTAATTAGTATTTATATAAGATCTTAATGGTTACAATTTTAACTGCAATGAATAGGGTAAAACCAAAAAAATATTTAAAAATGGGCATTTGTGGTCATGTGGAACGAATTAATTTATTTTTAGTGCATTCTTATGGGGAAATTTGTTTTGGTGTACGAGCATTTTGGTTTACGAGCTCGCTCTTGGAATGAATTAAACTCGTAAACCGAGGTATTACTGTATAATCACTGCTCATCAGCATACAGTGTTTATCAAATCCATTGCTAATACTTAAAGAAGTTTGTGCTGTTTTCTCACCAATTTTTATTTTTTTTGGTAAGTTCAAGTAAAAAAAGAGAAAAAAATGGAAAATAAATAATTATAGGAGAGAAAATTAAATTGTAAACAGGAAAACTATTTAGGAATTAGTTCCTTTTTCTAAGAATTAGAAGAATTAAATCCACTGCTTCCCAAAGTAAAATGATGTCTACATATAGGAGTGGTGGATATCTGACAGTAAAAAAGGCCTTCTCTATGAGCAGTTAAAACTGTTTTTATAAAAACTTTGGGTGTCAGTTTTAGGTCCGATTTTACCTGCACGCAAAATTAATGCTGTGAACTACTTGTTTGCATTTGTGTGGTTGAATGTGCGCTTATGTTAGTTCTTCATGTCTTCATGTCTCTAGCATCTGGAAAAACAGAAGAACCAATAATCCAATTTCACATTTGTAGTCATTCCCCCGGGAGATTAAAGAAACTACAGTTCCCACAACATCACTTAGTCTTCATCGAAATTGAGTCTGTCGTTCCAGACATCCAGTCACACACAGGGTCAACTGGAATCGACTGATGCTCATCCCCTGAGGTCCACAGATTCAATAATGCCGTTACTGTTCAATGACACGTTCAAAACGGAGCTCTTCTCCCAGCTGTCCGACAGCACGATTTGTCATTCCAACAAGAATCATCCGTCTAGCTATGCAGTCTGAATGCAGAAGTTACTTAGAAACAAATTAGCCGAATTTAAAACAAATTATCAGCAAATTTACATAAACCAAAATAAATATTGCTAATGTATTATTACTATTATTTTATTATGATTCTTTATGTTAAATAATAGTAATATTATATATATACACAATTGTGGTCTGTCTGTTTTACGGACAAATTATTTTAGATCAGTTACGAAATGTTTATTTTCTGCTATATTTTGCAACTATTTTCATGCAAAATAAATTAATAATTTGATGGTAGTTGAACAAATCAGCTATTAATATAATTATAGAACATATAGATCATGTTAATATAATTATTATTCTATATTATCTAAGTATACACTAAGTATATGTGAGAGAGAGAATAGATGAATGTTTTGTGATTATTTGACATTGTTTCACTTTGATAAAAGAAAACTCCTCATTCTAGAAAACCAAGAACAAAGATTGTGCATCAGGTGTGCTTTGCTTTTTAATTTATGAAGCCCCAGTAAACTTTATTGTTAAATATAATAGCGTTGTAATATAACAATGTAATATTTTGAGCAGGGAATTAGCTTATTTTTAGGTAATTAAATTAGCTTATCCCTAATTAACTTATTTTGTTCTAAATTACCTATAAATAATGTGGTATTCCGCAACGTTTCTCACTGACATGCCCCCAACTCATAAAGATCTGTACTTAAAGAAAATCTGAGCTTCCCACTCATATTTACGACTTTGTGGTGGCGTTCATGTGCGTTCAACTCGTAAATACGATCTTTTCTAAATGACTTGAACACTCCATAAGACCATCTCCAATCGTAGGATTAAATGTAGGCCGGTTTCTACGAAACATTTTATAAACGAGGCCATATATGATGCAGAAAGAACATAGCTCCTTAATTTATAATATTTAATCAAGGTATGTCTAGAGACACTTATGTATGAAAAAGGGTGTTTGTCAATTCAATAAAGCTAAATGAAAGATGTAGGGTAACACTTTATTTTGATGGTCCCCTTTAGACATTCTGAAGTAACTTTGCACCTACATCAACTAACTCTCATTAGAATAAATTGGTAGGGTGCCAACTTAATATCTGCTAACTCTTTACTCCTTCAATAGACATTCTACTTATTATAAGTATGCAAGTACATGCCAACTTATTCTACTAACCCGTGCCCCATTTTCTACTAACCATACACCTACCCCTTAAAGTCTATTAATACTCAACTAATACTCTAATGTAGGTAATTGACAATGTCATGCATGGTCAACAGAATATTTAAACAGGACTATCGAAATAAAGTGTAACCAGAGACTGAAATAACAAACGGAACAAAAGACTTCTGGACAAACAACTTTATTTTTGATTATGGGTCTATACACTGTACATCCTGACACTGCAGTATATAAGCCGAACTACTTTCAACTCTAATCTCATAGAGCTCTCTATCTCACATTATAGTCCTTGTGAGGGGAGAGGGGAGGTCTAAGAGGGAGAAATTGGCCAGATCCAGGTGAATAAGTGGCATCAGTAGAAGAAGAAAGCATACATTAATCTCTTACATAAAAATAATTTCAAGAGTTGCAAAGTTTATAGTATATTGTTATAGCAGCAGTGAAGGGCTAATATGATATCGGCATGGGGGGGGGGGGGGGGGGGGTCGATTGTTAAAACAAGATTCTGAATGTGTGATTCAACCAGAAATGATGTATTTGATATTTAGCTGAACGTAACAAAACATTGATAACTGAAAAAAAGAAAGGCGTTTACCGTAAAGATTCTACTGAACATTGCTGTCATTCTTTGTAGCACGAAAAAGGGAAAAAAGCAGACTGAATATGTTTGCATTGGGAATACAACCTTTGAAATAATTGTTTTAAAAACATTTTCTTTCTTTTTGTTTTCAAAAACACAACGTAAAATATAACAACTATTATGTAAGGTTTTTTCTCATTCTGAAAAAAGAAAAAAGCAACACAATATACATTTATGATACAATTTTTGTCAAATGAAAATAAAACAGCTATATACATTGGTGAATTTGTACTTTCATCCTCAGACTGGCTAATCCTGCTCATTTATCAGTGATGTTATGTTGTTATTGCTGTGTTTTAGCTTTTTTGTTAGCAAAAATGGCTCTTTTAGAAAAAAATCCACATTTTTTTATATTATATTGGGAGCAAAGGAGCCTCTATGATCAATTTCTCCCTTTTCATAGAAAACCGTGAAGAAAGTAAACTACACATATGAATTTGCGTGTAAAAACAACTACAAAACGACCTCATCTGAAATCATTTTTTTCGTGTTTTTTTTTCTTTTTCGTTTTTTGGTCTGTAAAAACGCACAGCCTCTAGCTACTGTTAAGACACTGAGCTTACCTTCAGACCCCCGTTTACTTTTCTTCACCGTAGCCTGCAATGTACAGGTCAGGGCATATTATATCATTTCAAAGGCTCTTTTTACATCTATAGCAAAAGTAATTTTTTATTCCTTAAAAAGAGAGAAAGAAAAGAGTTTATTTATTCTGACGTACATTTAAAAGCTATCTTAGTATAAGATTTTAATTCTTTACCAGTGGCAATTCAAGCATTCAATTCTGCTATGCATTTTTCTTTTATTTAATTATTCATTGATTTTCGAACAAGAAAAACATCAAAGGAATACTGACAAACTGGCATTAAAACCTATCAAATAAGCTGCAGCTGCTCTTAAGCAATGATAGTCAAGTTCATTCTGGCAAAGTGGGGTGAGCGAAAAAGTGCAAAAAATGCACCACAGAGCTCCCCCAAATGACAGTGCAAATGGGACGGCCTGCTTTCATCATCTGAACGCTGTCTGATACAGTCGGTCACCCTGGAAACGAGCTCAATAATTGTTCCTCTTCTGGAACCCCAAGGGCCCAAAGACAGGCACTTGAGGGTCTCCAGCATTGCATATGCACATAAGGTTTTTGTTTAGCCCAAGAGTAATGCCTTTAATGTAGCGTTTAAGATTGTTAAGAGCTGAAATTTATCGGTAAGAGGGTTTTGTTTTCCTTTGTAGTTAAAAACAAGATTAAAATTGCTTTATATTGCATAACATAATCAAAACTTACATATACGGTTTTAATGCCCAATAATGAATATATGAACGGCAGACTTTATCGTTTTCTTTTAAATTCCATGCATATGAAAGAAATTACATAAGCTTGCTATTGAAAGAAGGAACATAAGCAATAAAATATTCACAAAATCTGAAAAAACGTCCGTTATAACAACAACAACATCAACGACAAAATGAAAAGAGCTAAAACGTAACATACATTCTGATTGCATTGTACCCAATGTATATAAATCACTTATAAAATATATGTATTTTCAACAAAATCTATCTCATCTAAGTGTGTGAGATCTTAAAGATGCATTTATTAGACTTTCGTTCGTTCGTTCATTCATCCATCCTCGTCTTGTTTGTACACAGTAATACGCTCTTGCTCACAGCTGAGAGGAGCACCTGCATTGATGTTTAGACTTTCACCAATGCTAGACAATTGTGTGTCCTATTAGTTCTGAACGGCTTTAAATTTGATTCGGAAATGTTCAAAGCCTGTGGGAATCCAGGACAGTAACAATAACACTTTAGCAACGAGTATAATCATATTTCGATAACTATGATAAATGTCAGATTGAGGGGACGACCGTGTGCGCCATCCAAATTTCAGCAAGCAAGCATGTAAAAACCTTTTCTTTTAATTCTCGCGGTTTTATTTACAATATTTTGTCTTAAACACATGATTACATCGCATTTATTAGAATGGCATATAATTAACAAAAAAAAATTTCTTTCAATTTTATACTAAGGAATACTAAAAACTCTCTGAGATAAATGTGTGGGAGCGTAATGGATTTAGACAGTATTTTGTAATGACAAAGTGCGATTCATTATTGTAAAGATAAAAATACAAAGCGAAAAGAAACATTTTCATATTTACATATTATAATTTACTTAAAAAGAACATTTTGTGGTTCTTGATCACATGACACCTGCCCTAGAAGCCGTATCTTTTATGCGTTTCGTTTATTCCTAAAAAATGGCCACCCACAATCGTGAGCCGTGCCAGTTGTAAGCACCTCAGCCCACGGAGAAGCTGTACACGCGTGTGACGAGAAGAAAACCCAAACCGTCACAGAGAGCAATTCCAATCCCACAGTGACCGTGACCTTAAGATCCGCCGACAGGTTTTGACCCGCACTTGTGGCGTATCACACGACAGCTCGTGAGGGGAGCATTTGTTTGCCATTAAAAGAAAGTGCTCATGGCTTGATCATAACACTTACTTGAATACAAGTATCTCTCCCTTTCAACAGGGCTGAACTTCTTCACCTTGAGCTCTTCAAAGCCCTTCAACGCTCTCCTGACCAGTATCTCTTTAACATTGTTAAAGATACAAGTGTGTGTGTGTAACCATTTGTCTCCACGGCTTTTTTTAACCAGCATGACATGTATGTACATGTAAAAGATGGGTAAATTTGAGGCTCTGATAAATTGCTGAAGTTTTTCATCTCACACACGCTCACTAACAAGTCTCTTAAATAGCTTATTACGAAGTGATTTCAACATACTTCCTCAAAATGAGTGAGGGATTTCTGATGGGATGATGATGTATGATGATGAGTCCTTGTCTCTGCAAGTACAATGGCGGGTGGGACAGCATGCTGTTCAGATCATCATAAAAATCGCCGTGTAAAATTTTGCGTTGTATCACCAATTTGTTTGTCATAGAAAAGTCTTCATTTCAAAATGTATTCAGTTTCAGGCACAGTTAGCTTTTGTGCTATTGGCTTCTTCCTTTCCGAATGGATTTTTGCATTTTTTCTCTCTTTTTTTTTTTATGTCTGGTTGGAGGCGAGGTGCATCTTCAGTGCTCTCAAAGTAAAACATTGTCAAAAATGCGTCTAAATTCCCTCAAAAAACGTTCAGGATACCTCCGGTTTTGCGCTGGCTGAGAGGCAGATGGGCGGGGCTCACCCGCATGCTAGTTGATGTGATTGGGCGGTTGGAGCTGTCAATCAGGGCGGCGTTGATGTGGATTGGGCGGAGTCAAGAGATAGAGAGAGGATTAGTTGTTGGAGTCTTTGGCGGATGGGAGTGGTGCGTCTGTGCCATTCTTGCTGGGGCTTTTGGGCCACAGCTGTTCCTGTAGCTCCTTGACCATTCTCTCCAGGTTCTCCCGTGCCTCCCGCTCCTGCATCAGATCGGATCTCAGCTGCTCTCGGTCTGCTTCGGCATGCTGCAACTTTACTTGAAGATCCTCAATCTGAAAATACAGCATGTAAAGATGATAAATGATGGATAAAGCAGCCACAAATTGCCAACAAATCATGTAGTCTTTAGTCACATCGTATTGCGCAATTTATTAAAAACAGCTATTGATTTCTCTCAGCTATTGTAGTATTCTTTATCAACTATTTTACAGTATTTATTAATAATTTGAATTTTCTACTATTTTAATGTTAGTTTTGGTAACTTTATGTGCTTCTGTCCTTTTATTATTTTTGTGTGTGTTTTATTTTAGTTTTAGAAATTACAGCTTTCCAGTAACTCAAACAATGGAGAATGGTGCTTGCAACGCCGAGGTCATGGGTTCGATTCAGCAAGAACTGATTAGAATGTCAATGTGTATCTTGAATGTAATGCAAGTGACTTTAGATAAAAGCATCTGCTAAATGCATAAATGTAAAATGTAACTTTTATTTAAGGTAGGTGCCTTTAAGTTTAAGTTCAGGTGCCTCTTGTAGCCTAACCAGTTAATCTGCATGCAATTTTACCAATTTTATTAGTTTGTTTACATACGTCATAGTTTAATGGAGGGGTGCCCAAACCTTTTTGGCTTGTGAGACGTCTCCATACTTATAAAATGACCAAGTCAAAATGATCTACCTACTATAATGATCTACCTACTATAGCTTTTGTACTGGGCGGCCCTGGTTTAATGTTCTTATCAGAATTGAGAACTTAATTGTTTTTGTGCCAGATAATTGCTGTTCTGATTGTAATCTGATAGCTGATTTTGCTAGATTTATATTGAAATATTATCAATATAGGTCATTTAGCTAGTAGTTTGTAGTGTAGCTGACTACTACGGACAGCATACACAACGGCAGAAAAACATCTCACTGATGTCTCTCTCTTGTTTAGTCTGAAGCACACATCCCTGACAGGAAGTTACCCAGTTTCCTTCTGAGAAATGAAACGTATCTCATCAGACTTGCAGGGCCACACCAAGTCTAAGAATTCATTTGACACAGTGTGTGGGTGGTGTGTCATTTTACATCAATTTAAGCATACTTTAGATTACTCTTCATTAAACAGACTTGTTTATCCAAAGCTAATTCCAGTACATTTATAGAACAGGGACGGTCAATGTGGAACAATCTGTGGTTTAGTGTTTTTTCCTCAAAGGCATAAGGGTTCAAAATCAAAACCTTTCCCAGATTTTGAAACGTTTGTTTTAGAAACAGTGTATGTAACTAACCTGCGCAGAGTACTTGGCTCGCAGACGGCCAGCCTCACAGCCCTTGTCGCATACTCGTAGCTGTCTGGCCTGCTCTAGCTCTCTCTTCAGCCGTATACGCGACTCGTTGGCCTCTCTCATCTTCCTCTCACTTTCGGCACGCAGACGCTCTATCTCCTTGCGCAGGTTCCTCTTCGCCTCAGTTGCCTCACGGAGCTTCTCCTTTTTAGCAACACGGAGAAACTCCAGCTCCTGTGGAAGGGATGTTAAAAAACTGACGATTATTCACTTTTTTTAATGAACGTGTGATGTATGTGATATGTGATATGATATGTACCGTATGTACAAGAAATAACAGACCTTATTTATGAAACATGAGCATAACGGATGTCTGTGTAAATCATGAATCCATTAATGGGTACATTTTCCCAACAACGCACATAATAATGGTTTTACAAACATGCTCTTTCACACACTAGGGTGGACAAGTCTTGTTTTAATAAAAACAGGTGTTGTAGCCATACTTGAACACCAGGTTTGTCTGAATAAACTGATGATTATTCACCCTTTTAATTAACATGATGATATGTACCGTATATACAAGAAATAATAGAGCTTAATTATGAAACATAATGGATGACTCTGTAAATCATGATTCCATTCATAGGTCAACTTACCCAACGTTGCAACAATGTACATTTGTACTTTTTTGAATAAAAACAGGTGTGTTTTAGCCACACTTGAACACCAGATTGGTCTGAATTTCTCAAGAATGGTGTTTCACTAAGAAGTTTAAAAGGAATAGCACCGTTTTCAGCTTTATTTGTCTGATTGATCATGTTGACGATATATGAGTGAAATAAAAATGTTTGACTACTGCTAGAAAAGTGAGTTTCAGCTGTAATACCTTGTAATAGCTGTAATTACAAATTAATTTTTTATTATTTTTTTATTTACTTACTGTCATATAGATACATATTAGGGCTGCTCAGTTATGGGACTATGACAGTTATGATTGTTAAACTCATAATAACAAATTATTTAACATTGGTGGGTGATGTGATCAAAGACTTATTTCATGATATGAGTTATTTTAAAATACAGCAGAACAAAAATACAAATTCAGTCATTAATGATGGCTGCTGTCGCTTTAAGAGCTGTACGGATCTAATATACTGTTACACATTCATTTCAAACATGCTTTCGGAAATGTGTACATTCACTTAAGAGATAATGTGCTTTTAATAACACTGTTTAGTGTCAAGCACATCCTGCAGTTTAGCAATAGTAGACTGCGTTTTATATCACTCCCTTTTTCGGCTGATCTGGATGTTAAGCTTGGCTTAGGGAGGAACAAAAGAACACGACATGTGGACATGTGACAGCAGTACAATAATTGTTGTACATCAATTATCTTGTTTTCATAATCTTTGGAAGCAAAAATTGGAATGCGATTAATCGCACTGCCCAATTATATAATAAAAATAATGTTAATGATAATAACAATAATATTATAATGATCATAATATTGACATCTAAATAAATTCTAATTCTATATTGTTTTAAATAAGTGGTTACATCTCAAATGAATAAACTGAATATTTATGTCTGACTTTTAATATATATATGTATGAATAGCTTGTGTCCCCAAAGCAGAAATGAAACCTCCAGTGTGCTGTTGTGTAAATCAAGTCTTACATAAATTGTTACATTAAATTCAAATGGTACAATTTACATAAGAATGGATTTATCAATGATTTTCAAAGCAAAAACTATGTCTGTGTATGTTTGTACCTGTTGCAGGCTCCGTTTAGCCTGTAAGGCGGATCCGAGCTTCTCTTCCTGTTTTACCCTCATCTTCACTATCTCGTGTAGAAACTTCTCCTTCGACTCTTTTGAGTCCAGGCCGTTGTCCAGTGCCTGCCTCAGCGTCTCCAGGTCCGATTCCAGGTGTGTCATGGCGTGCCCCTCTCCCCCAGACACCAGAGGGCCCTCAGGGGGTCCGCTAGCTGGCATCAGAACTGCTGGTAAGGTGGCTCCGGGGCCTGAGGGAGAGCTCAAGTCTTTAGCGGAGCTCGAGGATGTAAAAGATGGGGAGGAGAGTGAGGAAAGTGATGAGGTGACTGGAAAAAAAAACAGAGAAGAGGTTTCTAATAGAGGATCAGGCCAAGTGCGTTTCATTAGTTCATCTGTCGGCAGCAATAGGACTGTTTTTTTAAAGCACCTGTCAAATACACAAGAAATGCTTTTAAATGAGCCGTAAAGGATGAGGAACGAAAGAACCCTCATCGATTTTCTGCCGCATTCACACAAGAACTGTTACCATTCTAATCCACCTCTCTCCAGAGCGCTCAAGGCTGACTGAAAATGAACTGTGTGCAAGTGTGAGCGAAATCTTAATACATTTAAATGAGCACTTTTGTTTCACAACACACCGATATAATGTTAAATTCAAATTCTAATATACTTCGCAAATACGTTAAAGGAATGTGACATTCTTTCATTAATTTGAAAGAAAATATTTTGTAACTAGTCCCTCAGTTTGTAAAAACTTGAGCAAAGCATTTCAGAGGATTTAAAAGAAAAGAAAGCTTAGCTACATAAATTCTACTGCACAAAATGTCATTTAGTATGTAAAACACACTAAATCATATTTATATTGGTGGTCTAACTGTTAATCTCTGTATCTTTTTGATAAAGGTGATCTACCTTTCTGATTTTCTTGTGCATACCATGTGAAAGTTATTGTGTTTATCAGGTTTGTAAATTATTTTTATCACACTAGTCTTATAATGTTAAGAGTTGTGGCTTTACTTTCAAAACAGTGTGTATTTTGCCAATTAGACTTCTATTGTGTTTCTACAAACCAAAAGACAAGTTGAAATTACATCTGAGAATACATATTGCAGTGATTTATGTAAATTATATACTGTTATTTATATAAAAACAGTATTATTGTGGAAATACAACTGTGTAATGCTGATTTAAGATTTGTATTGTTATCAATATTGAGAAAAATTGTGCTGTACTCTCAAAAGACATTTGTTGTGACAATGTTATGGTCTTATTGTCACATATCATCTAAGGTCATATATATATATATATATACACACACACATATTATAGTTTATATCACATATTACACATATTATACCACAGATGCAGTCAATAAAGCTCAACTTGCTTTGAACCTGGAACATTCCTACAATGAGGTGGAGCAACAGTCAAAGGGCACGACACTGTACTCACATTCCTCACGGCTCTCCACTTCCACCTCCACGTCCGAGTCTCGCTCCTCCTGAGAGGGTGGCAGAGGCTTGCTGGCAGTGGCCGAGGGGCAGGGTTGTGGGCTGGGGTGGGACTCGCCCATCAGCTTCCTCTTCCTGCCACGGCTGGCGCCTTCACTTTCTGCCCCATGTGGGTGTGAGCTGCTGGGGGCAGAAGGAGACGCCTGTCCTCCTTTCTGGAGGGGTGTCAGAGCTACATTGGGGGCTACAGCGCTCTCCAGGCTCTTGTAGTTGTAGAAGCTGCAGAAGTGGATTTGGAGTGAGTGAGCAGACTTCATATGCAGAGATGCTAACTTTTAGTAACAGTTCACAAACGATGCACTACAGGCCGTTGCTTGTGTAATGGCATTACCTAACATCATATTAAAGGGTATGGGTAGAAGTGAATAATCTAAACCAAGTGAAAGGGAAAAAAGCATTTCTGTAACCCACAAAAGGGTGGGGAGAGAACAACAACTGTTGCGAACGGTTTCAGAGAAACTGATCTGGGCTTGAAATGGTGACTCATCCAAACCTCTTTAGTTATGGTGGTAAAGTTAAAACCACATATATCTAAGCAAACAACAGCCAACAAGCTTGCATCACTCTCCTCTGTACAGAAGATCCAAATCTTCTGCTGATTTGCTTTAGAAAAACCGCAGCCAAGCATGACTATCAAGCTGGTTTTATGAATACACACGCCCTTAAGTTTACTGTTACAATCTTTTGTACACTATATCATCTTTAAAAAAATATGGTTGCACAATCTCTACTAACCACAGGTGGTGGTATATGATCAAATAATTATCTATCTATCAATCTTCTATCTATTTAATCTAGCTTCCTCAAATTGTAAGTCGCTTTGGATAAAATAATCTGCTAAATAAATAAATGTAAATGTAAATATATAAGCAGATTTTTTCCATTGCATCCAAAAAAAACAAAAAAAAACTAAAACTGAAATGATTTTGTTAAACAGGTTCATTTAAACGGTCTGAACAAACCAATCCAAAACAACTGAACAAATATAATGTTTCTCTGAATCCAGTATTTTAGCATGCCATGCAATATTTGTTGTTATTGTTTACCTGTCACGTAACAAGTCTGCCGGTCTGCCAGCTCCCTCCTTATCGCCAGCAGAGATGTTTGGAGACCATGGTCTGAAGGCAGACGGTCTCTGTCTGGGCTGGATGCAGTTGAGCCTCTGCAGCGTGACAGAGAGGTTAAAAGATGTTTTTTTGGAGAACACAGTGGAGAACACAATCACAATGCATTGCAACATGAACGAAGAGAACAGAGACCATCTCCAATTTTAGCATGGAAAACATTTAAGAAATGCTTGTTGAAAATCTCTCAAATTTAACTGAGAGAGAGAGAGACAGATAAAACAAGCTTGAAGGATGATCAGCAGCACGAGTACACCGAGGTCACTGTGTCTGCCTGAAATCGGAGAACTGCACTAGCCTATTTGCAGGCTCTCTTCTTTTTAGGAGAATTGATTTTTGCAAAATAACATCAGTTATTTTGGGTTGAGATCTTGTTTCAGAAGAACCTGATTCTCTGTGGCAAGAAAACAGTTGCTTGGCTCCAAAAATCTTATCGGGAAGGGCCAAGTTTCGTAAACAGGCTGGTATAGTATTAACATATATACATAGATAAATATATAATTATCTGAACTCTGTACTCTCATACAACTAAACACTTGTATCCACTGACAGGAAAAAAGAAAGCTTTGTAACCTTATTGGCTGATGCAGAGAGGGATCGTAGCCAATCGGGTTGCTTGTCTTTGTCTCCTGAGGGCGACTGTGCTGGAAAGTCATCGTGTTTGGACTTCTTGGCAGGAATGGGATCAGACGCCTAGAGAGGGAGAAAAAGAAAGCCATCGAGAGAGAAATGATGAGTGTTGTTCAATATATTTAAAAAAATTAGCTCATCATCAGTCTGATTTGTTACATTTCATGTTTCTGCATTCGGTTCAGTGTGCATTGTACCGCCTCGTCAGGAGTTCTGATGCCCTACAGCCCTCAAAAAATACAGTAGAGTAATAGTAGGAACGATGCAAGCGGTCAGCCTCACTAGAGGGTGTCTATCACCTCAAACGGAACTGTGAACTGAAGGAGACAGGTGCAATGGGAATGTATCTGATGACTAAAACTGCAAACATTAAATTTAGTATGTGTTCGCACTATGTGATACTGTAATACTGCATGTATATATGTGTGTGTGTGTGTGTGTGTGTGTGCCGGAAGGAAAAGGATCTTGTGTATTTCTCAGATGCTTAATAGGCTGACAGAACCATTTGCTTTTATGTTGCCACGTGAACACGCGAATGCAAATACATGTCAAAGGAGTATTTGTTTAGTTTTGTCACTAATGTTTGCGCGATGACCTCACTCCTGCTGGATTCCTCGCTGACTGCAGTATAATCCCTAAAATACACTGACCTTCCTTTTCTACATACTCATTTACTCCAGAAAACCTGCGGTGTGCACCACCCACACATTTCCCGCTTATTAACACAAGCCGCAGACGATAAATGCAAAAATAATGCAGAGCGACTGGACAAGCGGTATGAGCCTCCGGCTATAAATCTGCGCCAACTTTGTCTGGTGGACTTCGAGAGCCTGTGAGAGCTATTTTCGAGCAGGGCTCCTCGTGGGAATGTGAGAGAAACTTAAGTGACAAACTGCAGCGTCCCGGCCTAGTGCCCTAACTGGCCCCAGCAGCAGGGGCTTCTGGGTAAGATGCTTCCAACTGGGTTGCACAGTGTCTGGCGGGATCGACACAGTTAGCCAACCATAGTACTGAGAGAGCCTTCTTGCTGTAAAGTCTCCTTTCTTGCAGTCAGACATACAAAAAATTGTGTTTTTGAATGAATGCAGTAGGGGAGTCAATTACTTCCAGAGTGAAAAGAGCCGTTCACGCAAAAGAACGCGCTGATGGCCCGACGCTGTTTGCATACATGAACGATTGCATCACGTATGACCTCATTCGGTCTGCTTGGGCGTGGTGAATTTCCAGCTGCAGAGCATGACTATATGACCTCGAAAGGAGTCATTTGCCACGTGCTTGTGTTTATTCGTGGATCAGACCTATGACATAAAGACACCAAATCCCTAATCTAGGCTAGCGGAAAATGAGGAGATCGGCATCCTAGTCCACTTCTTACACAGGGTGATTACATACTAGAACAAAATGAAGAGTGAGATCCAAATAGAAAATTTGGATCAATTTTTATTAGTCAAATGATATGTCATTTTTTATCTATTTTATTTATATTTACATGTATTATTCTAAATATACAATCACCTAAAGGATTATTAGGAACACCTGTTCAATTTCTGATTAATGCAATTATCTAATCAACCAATCACATGACCAACATGAATCACATGTTGGTCCTGGTCAAGACAATCTCCTGAACTCCAAACTGAATGTCAGAATGGGAAAGAAAGGTGATTTAAACAATTTTGAGCATGGCATGGTTGTTGGTGTCAGACGGGCCAGTCTGACTATTTCACAATCTGCTCAGTTACTGGGATTTTCACGCGCAACCATTTCTAGGGTTTACAAAGAATGGTGTGAAAAGGGAAAAAAACGGTAACAAAAAGTGTACCACTCATCTCCACTATAAATAGGAAAAAGAGGCTACAATTTGCACGAGCTCACCAAAACTAGACAGTTTCGATTTCTTTTGAGACATTCAGATGATGGAGTCAGAATTTGGTGTAAACAGAATGAGAACATGGATCCATCATGCTTTGTTACCACTGTGCAGGCTGGTGGTGGTGGTGCAATGGTGTGGGGATGTTTTCTTGGCACACTTTAGGCCCCTTAGTGCCAATTGGGCAGTATTTAAATGCCACGGCCTATCCGAGCATTGTTTCTGACCATGTCCATCCCTTTATGACCACCCATCCTCTGATGGCTACTTCCAGCAAGACAAATCTTCATCAACTGCAAGATGCTATCTTATCAATATGGGTCAACATTTCTAAAGAATGCTTTCAGCATCTTGTTGAATCAATGCCACGTAGAATTAAGGCAGTTCTGAAGGTGAAAGGGGGTCAAACACAGTATTAGTATGGTGTTCCTAATAATCCTTTAGGTATAATATATATATATATATATATATATATATATATATATATATATATATATATATATATATATACATACATATATATATATATATATATATATATATATATATATATATATATATATATATATATATATATATATACTGTATATATATTGGCTATATACAAAACTCCCACAAAACCCCTATTGTAATGAATGGATTAACAGTATTCTAGACTCTATTAAGCACCCTTATAGGATCATGCCAACTGCAGACGGTCAGATGACCAGTCAGGCCACACTGCAAGAGAGGAAATGACCTATAAATAACATCCTAGTAGCTGTTCTTTAGTCTGTCTTCCAATGGGACTCTTTGAGGTCCATCTAAAGCACATCAGACCACACCAGTACTCTGACTGGACAGCCTGTTGGGTCACTTCACTCAGATCATTCTCTCTCTCTCTGGGCTTGATTCGACAGCCTGCAGAGCAAACCGCTCCCGAACGCATTGGGAGTTGAGAGGACAGGATAAGCAGATGAAAAAGCCAAGTCTCAAATTTAATAGCAGACTACAACCTGACACTAAAGTGTGGACTTGTAGAAAGCCTGAGGGCGACCTTTAAGACAGGGCCAGGGAGATCTTTAAATATATCTGACTTTGTACATCAAAGTCTACATCTATCAGTCTGTCGTTTTCAGAGTTCCTGCTTCCTCTTACTTTCATCTGATGGGCAGCAAAAGGGCCTTCCATGCTCACCTCATGTTTTTACAGGTGTGAAAATGGCACCAACCCATGCAGCTTCTTAGCTTGTGTGTGAGTTCTTGTGTTGAATGTGACAGAATGGATGCAACAGACAGACATCCAAAGCACTGTGAGACATGCAGACAGGAAATCACACCTCTTGATAGGAAGCAGGACGCAGCAGCATGCGAGAGACGTACTTAGACGTGAGCTCAGCTCTGAAAATATGCACAAATATATTATCTCCTTTTTGTCTTTCTAAGGAATCTCACACTTTGCTTTTATCATGCTAACTTGGTATAGATAAACGTTAAACGGCGTGGATAAACACTTTCAAACTGACTATATATGAGAGTGCACGGGATGGACAAGTTTCTGCAAAGTGGTTTAAAACGGCAGGTGTCTGAGGAAGGGCGGGGTGACACACACACACACACACACATGCATTCTGCCTTGCACGTTGGTGTGAGAATGAAAGACATTTTTCTCGAAGGTTTTTTGCTGCTCGCTTGAGGGATGACAAAGGAAATGTGTTGCGAAGGGCTGAACACCCACACGAACATTCACTTCTTGCTACATTACACACAATTAGCCTACTAAACTAGCTAACTGAGTTGCTAAATCACCTCTCCTGTCTCCTCATAATGCCACCCCTCCCTGTCTAGTCCTGTGTTTCCTGTGGCGCAGATTGCAGGATTTCCCTCCTAAACAAGCAATTGCGTTACAAACAAACATAACTGACAGAAACTTTATCAGTCCTTGGGTCTCTGTGAAATTGCTTTTAAATAAAGCAGTGAGAGAATGTGAATGAATTACTGAATCACTGAATGAATGAATGTGATTTTACCACAGGTAAACATCGTTTTTATGAGCAACATGAAGCCTATTATAATTAAAATTAATTGTAATAAAAATTAACATTAATAAACATTATTAGTTTTTTAATATAATTTGTAGTCATTTAACAAAAATGTTAATTTTTATGATAGAATTAAAATTCCTTATTTTATAGTGTATACAATTTATAATAAATATTATTCCTAATTAATAGTATTAATATTCAAAACAAAGAACTGAACAATTAAAGTAATATTACATTTATTAGTTACATTTTTATTAATAATAATAATAATAATAATAATAATTAGTAGTAAAATAGATATTAATAACAATAGTGATATCAATTAACATTAATTGTTTTTTAGTAATACAAATTGTTTGACAAATTGTTTTCTCAGATATAACGTGAAGCTTAAGAAAAATATTAATATTAGTATTTACCTTTTTATTTTTATCTTTATATTTTCTTCAGCTTCATGTTGTGTCTAAAATGAATAATAAAATGATATTATGAATGATACTAATATGAATATTGGTATTAATATTCATAACTAACAACTGAACTATTCATGAAATACAACTTAATTTTTATTTTTACGACTCTAAAATCAGAATTTAGAGTCGTATCTCCTGATGATGAAATGAATTCAAGTTCTCCTGATCTCCACAGACAGGTTTGATTGATGAATGTTTTCATTTAACTGTGAGACAGGTTAAGACGATAAGACAATCATTTTTTAGAAGCTTGTGTGACAAGCTTGCAAGTGTGAACGCCAGAAGAGCAAACCAGTTTTTTGTTTGTCTGAGTGTCAGTGTGTGTAAGCGATACTCCACCCTCTCTTTGACCTGAACATGGCCTCCCCCTTGAGCTAAGCTACAGGCCTCAGCCGGAAGGGAGGAACTTCCTGTAAAACTAACAGAGCGCAGCTCTCCCTCTCTCCCTGCATCTCTTGCAGTCTTCAAACGGGTTGTATTTCTCACCAGGCAGTGACCACAGAAATCTTAAGTGTACAGGTGTCAGACTCAACACTACATGGTCCACGACGTTGCACTGGAGAGCTTTGTTTTATACGTCATTGCTAAAAGAGAAAGTATCTCGCATTTAGCTTCTGTTAGAAAGCTTGACGATTCTAGGCGTGAACTTTCTTTGCAACAAGCATCTCAAAGAAGGATGTACAAATATTTAGGGTATACAGATCTTTTAATGTAATTCATGGTTCTTCCTAATGGAATGCGGTTCGATTGGTGGTGAACACGTGTTGTCCTCTGAGAAAGTTTGCTTTTGGGGAGGTAGAGGTGTAAAGTGAAACTGTGAAATGAGTTGTTGTTTCTGCATCCTGGGCCAGTACCCAGCTCATTAGAACCGTGCGTCTGCACACAACACTGCTAGACAAAACACCTGCCTAACTATGCCAACATATACAGATGTCTCACTTTCCCAGACTATCAGATGTCTGACTGTCACGTTGTGAGACTTTGGTGACACTTGATTGCGCTTAACCATTGCTTACCTGTGGATTCAAATCCACAAAAGCGTTCACACACAATCCAGTTTCAAAAGGAACAGGGAAGGGGAAATTACGACACATTGCTCTTCTGAATGCTGCCCTTTCTTCTTAATGGGATACGACAGTTCTTGCTACTTATATCATCACATACATCAGTCTTGTTATTGTTAACAGAAACTATTAAAAATAGTTTTCAGTCAAATTAAGACAAGACGCCTTTATTTATATAGTGCTTTTTACAAGTGCTTGTAAAAAGTGCTTTTTAAGTGCTCTTCGATTTCAGTAACTGAAAAAAAGCAAGATATTAGTTAAATGAATCAGAATTATTGTTTCCTTGACAACTAACTGAAATAGGTTTAAAGTACTAAAATTAATAAAACTGAAATAAAAATAGATAATTAAAAATAAAAGCTAGTACAGTACTGTAATAGTATATAAATAAAAAAATGTAATAAATAAATATTTAATAATACAATTTTTGAAAGACAAGACAAAATAAGCATGCAAGAAAACATTAAAAACTTGATTAATAATTAATATTAATAATTTTGAATCTAACTTATTTAGAAATATTAATAACAATTCATTTATTTAGTTAAATATTTGTATTATAAATTATTAATAAATTGTATGCATTCAAATTTGAAAAAATCTAAATAGCATTAAACATTAAAACAGATGAACGGGCAATGGGCAAGAAAAGACACATCACGTCTGGGCTATTTTTAGCACTCAGTCTTTCACTGTACATTGTCAGACAAAGGTTTCAGCAGAGGACTGCAGGCCTGTCATTAGTGTCTGTGGTGTGTGTGTGTGTGTGTGCTGAGGTTGGACTTCCAGGAAGAGTCCAGTGACTCCAGACATAACAAGGCCGCACTACACTCAAAAGTGCACCACAATAAGGCCAAGCAACTAAATAAGGACCATCTCCTGCAATGGCACTAGCAGGATCCAACATGGACTCCATTTCCAAACTCAAAACCACAGAGCAGGACACAAACGCTGCCGCACACACGGAACCACATCAAAAGTGAGCTGTTCAGTGCAGCTGCTTGCTTGCATATTCAACTAGAAACACACACACACACATAAACCTGGTGTTTTCTAAACTTGGTCACACCAGAGAGGAGGGATAGGGTTCCACTTCCTCTCCAAATTTGCTTTGGCAATGGCTTGTGTGGGAACGCAGTAGACCCTGTTCCCTTCGGACACATAGGGGGCAAATCTGTAGTTCAGGAAAGACGGTACACAATTCTGCTTTTTCACATTCATCGCACGTGTCGTTGTACTCAAAAACAAAATCAATATTCCAATCTGAAAAACAAACTTTATTCAAAATTAGCTGCCAATGCAACCGTAAAGAAAGAGCAAAATATAGATAGATAGAGGACGACAGAGAGGAGGGAGAGGGAGAGAGAGAGTGAGTGTGTGTGTGAAAGAGAGAGAGCCCTCGAGTGCATGCAGAAGAGGGGAGGAAACTATAAATCTATGACTCATTTACTCTCAAAGTTAAAAGCATCTAAGAGCAAGATAATCACATTTCAATGTTTTTCAAAAGTTGTTGAAATTGCTAAGGCTGGACCCTAATGGACGCTTATTGATCTATGAGTGTATGTATGTTGCTTTCTTCTACCATGTCTTACCTCATGTCTAGTAATAGCCAGATCTCTAATCTCTTGTTACAATCAACTCTCTTTGATTGAGAGCCGATAACTGATATAATAACCTATTTCATAAGCCTATATGGTTTTGTGTTGTTGATTTTCTTAAAGCAGTGTTTGCAATAATGTATCAAATATACAAATATTTTTTAACATTTTCATTATTCATGTTTTTTAAAAATATTGATGAATTGATCTATGGATAATAAATCTTTAAAATATTATATTATAATATATGTATTATTAATAAAAAATAAAAAGCCTGGTCAAATCGTACCCTATACTAATACTAACTAAAAATGCAACTATTTGACAATACTGACTTTGTCAGCAATAAATCGTGTGATTATAAACTTTCCTAGGAGTGTGAGACAGTGGTGAACTTGTTTTTCGGCTTGCAGATGGCAGTCGTTTCTAGCAAAGTTCAAACACAGTGACAGTTTAAACCCCCTCAGGAGAGAAGCCTCTTTCAGCCAGGACTCGTTTTTTCCCTTCTGCCTTCTTTTCTCGCTCTCGTTTTAATGACTGCCTTTCAGCGCTGTCAAAGGAGCCGCCGTTGTGAGTGTGCTCATAAAAATATTCACCGAAAAATTCCAGCATTTATGACCTCATAAAGTCAACCGTAGTGAGATAGAAAGAGTCGGAGAGAGAGATTTCTCTCATTCCTCATACGATGAGGAGGAAGGATGGACAGAAAGAGAAAGAGAGCGGGAGCAGGTTAGGCTAGGTGACAAACAAAGCAACATATTTTCATAATCGACTGTGATGGGTATTATGGACAAAAAATGCTCTAAAGAATGCTAGGTGAAATATGGACAAACCCATCAATTGGGTTCAATTTTTTAATTACATTCTTATTTAACCAGTTGGATTGACTAGTCAACTTTTTAAGGTTTTGAGGGAGTCCCTGTATAATTAGGGATGGAAGGCTCACACACACACACACACACACACACACACACACACACACACACACACAAGCTCAGTATATTACTTGGGGCGGTGGAACACTGCAAGGTATTTCGGTAGTGTCTGCAGAGTCTAACACACATGTCTCTACATGTGATGGACCCGAAAGAAGCGCCAAAACATACACACACTCATTCAGGGAGATTCAAGGTCGCAAACTCTTGAAATAAATGAAAGGGAAACAAAAGCTGAGAAGAGAAATGAAAGAGTGATTGACTCAGAAGATGAGGATGAGTGTGTGTGTGGCACTGACACCGATGCTGAACTAGCTAGTTCAGACAAGAATGTGTGTGAGCCGTCTTTTTGACTTGGTAATCCATTTATTATTGAAGCTAACCCCACTATTCTCTATCACTTTATTATTTTGAAGTATCTCAACAGTTGATTTAAAAAGACACTTTACGGCGCTGTACACTATTTTAGCCGTTTTGCTAATTTCCATCATTCTGCTAACTTTAACCACATTTTCTCTAAGAACCCTACCTTCAAAAGCAAATGACAGCCAAATAGTTGTTACCAAATGTACGCAGACACAAGCAGACAACATGCTAATTTTGAGGCTAAGTTTCAAAATTGCTATGCTTGGTTAGCTTAAATTTTTTTCGTTTTTGTTTACAGAGCTTACAGTTGAAATCTATCTGGATATTTCAAAACTAATCACTTAAAGACATTTACTTAGCAGCAATGCTAATGCAATGCTAATGTAGCATAGCCTACGTAACGTAGCATATCATTACTGTGGTAATAGGCCTCCTAATATTAATAAATATTTCACAATATTAATATTTTGACTGTATTTTTGATCAAGTAAATGTAGCCTTAGTGAGAATAAGAGACTTCTGTCAAAAATCTTACTGAGGGCAAAGTTTTGAATAGTAGAGTATGATTTTTTTTAATCTTCTCTCTTCAAAACGCTGAAAGATGAGCTATCTTTTTAACTCTCATTTGTGATTAGTCACTTCCTATAAGCAGGAAGTTTAAGAAATATGACAAACAGTGGTTGAGCATCCGTCTCCCATCTGTTTCATAATGCTCCATTTTCCCTGTTGTCCCGTTTTGTAACTACATAATACTTGCAGTCAACAAGAATTGAGAAATCAATGGTCCGTTTACATTAGATTTGGGTAAACACCAAATCAAATAAAACAAATAATTGGCCCCATGTTTCCGGCTTGTGGCCCGAAGAAACAATTGCATTATTAATAAAGGAATCATTCGGAAGGGGGCTGCTAAAAATAGCTCAAATACGGGATGACACACAACAGAATGAACTTAAACGACCCCACCTCCCGTGGCAATTCGTACATGTGCGTGCTGTGTCCTTCCCAGCATGCGCCGTCTAGTCGGAACACACAGGGACACGTCGGTCATAACCGGCTAAGAGTCATGAAAGCATTCGGAAGTGTTATGGAAACCCGGGACCATTATGGAAAGTAGGAGACCACCTGGGAACGCTGGGGACAATGCATGGCCTCTGTTCCTGACGCTGACCCACCCGGACCTGAGCGCCACACATACGGGATGCGGCTCAGGGGTGTGAGCCGGTTTTAATTAGCTTGAGCACTCTTGTTCCGTAGCGGCAGGAAGGAGAGACTGAAATAGAGAGAGAGCTATTAACGGCAGGCCTGAATATAGCAGTGTTGAGCTGCCACACAACTGCCCAGCACCCAGCAGTCTCCCGAACAGGGTCGGAAAAAGAAGAGATGACTTTTCTGGTGGAAAGTACAGCTGTTAGAGAGAGATGACCATTCCTGACCATAACTCTCTCCCTTTAGCAGCTGCGCTTTATACCAGAATATTCGATTCTTTTTTCACTGTCTCCCATAGCAACTCCAACGCTGTATCTGCATAACAGAGCAGAGACTACTGTCTTTTCTTTTCTCTCTCTCTCTTTCCTTCTTTTTTTACCTCCCTTGTTCCTAAAAGAAATGAATACTTTTATTCAGCAAGGATGCATGAAACTGATCAAAAGACAAAATTTTAAATGTATTTTTCAAGTAATTGCTAACGTTTTATTCATTAAAGACTCCTTTTAAAAGTATCACAGTTTCCACCAAAAACTAAAAAATCATAATAGTAATAACATTAAGATACAATTGTAAAATCATAATATTATATGAGTAAATAGTAAATAAAAATGCTTTTACGTGATTTAACATGCTATTTGCATCGATGAGAATGCCCTATGTGGATAGATGGGATTATGCACAGGGAAAACAGGATGGAAACCGAGAGGTCAATGGGCCGCCAGTGCATGGCTGAGGTCGCAAGGTGGCGTGAACGTGGAACACCGACCGGGGCAGGGGGGCGGATGCGATAACCAATCGGATGGTACCACCAGGCCAGGGTGATTTAGCATGTTAATGCCAGGTTCATTTACAGCCAGGCTCCAGACTGTGGCAAATGACTGGTGGATGGCCCCAGCCTAACACAATCACAGCTGACCCAGACATTGCTCCGCTAATGCAGACCTCGCTCTCTGGCTTTGTGCCTCACATGCATAACTGCACGCACACACGCACGCTTTTGGTTTCCGCCTTTGTTAACATTTAGCGCAGCAGTAATGTATTGTATCTTCATGCTAACACAAGCGTTAGCAGAGCTAAGCCTACACACCTCTCCTCTCAACAAAATCACCATTTCAAGGAAGTAAGCGCTTAAATTACAACTCTAAATCCCTAGCTAACAATCATGGCGTGTTCTTCTCTCCAACAGACAGACAAATCCTCTGTAAAAGAGCCATGCTAAAGGGATTTTTCACAGCATGGCTTCATATCACCACAGTCTGGTGGTGGCTGCTAGAAAGACACACACACACACACACACACCACACACACCACACACACACACACACACACACACACACACACACACACACACACACACACACACACACAGGCAGTCCAGACAGATCCAGACCGGACAAACAGCTTTCCTATCTTAGAGGAAATGGGTCGTCATCATCATGGGTGGAAATGGGGAAATGGCCTCCCGTAGACAGTGAAGAAAAAGAAAGCTTATCTTTTCACAGCAAAAAATTCCATTCCGATAACCCCCCTCCCCACCCAAACACACACACACACACACATATATATACAGTATATATAAAGATGGCTAGACATACAGATGGATGGATGGAAAGATTATGATATATATGTTTCCACCCATCCATCTGTATATCCGTCTTTTTATCTATCTATACAGTAACATATATATATATTTAAAGTTTCAATTAATTTAGTTTTTATTAGTTTCAAAACATCTTTTATTGATGTGTTGAAAAACAGTGTTGTAAATATGTATCTTTGACCACACATTGTCATATGAACAACCAATCAGCAATGACACTGATTTACAATATAAAGTTATGTTATTATCATTTGTTCATTAACTGAACTATGCCAAATCTTTGTTTGTGGCTATTTTGATCCCATCACATTCAATTCAAACTGCAACCTCACAATTACAGTACAATATTTTGGAAGTCATTCTGTGATGACCCATAAGAATTAAAACCTTCTATCTGGCTCCTTTCTTCCTTCAGACGAAGCATTTTGTGGAGGTGTGTCTGTAGTTGTATTGACGTGTGTGACAAATCAATAAAGAATGTCTCTGCCCACTAAACAAACCGATCTTAATTGATCTGAGACAAGTCGTTGGCATTGATTCTATCTTTAAGTGGATGTGTGGGTTAGAAGAGGTGACATAAACCAGGCCAATCCAGAGATTCCCACCAGATAGTACACTGATTCCGAAAGGAAAACAGACAGACGTACTGTACTGGGTGAACCGCATGTGTGTTGCCTGCTCGGCTCTTAATCCGTGAAGTACGTTATCCAGTGACGGCAGATGGGATTATAATCCACTCGTATTAGACGTCCAAACCCAAACAGACAGACTTTTAAATGAGAATCTTAAAACCATAATCCAGATCCTTACCAATACCCATATGACTAAAACAAAAAGAATTCCACAAGATTTTCACAAGGTTTGCATTATCTGTGCGCAATGTATCTGAAATGCAATGACCACTGCCCTGATAGTTCACCTCCTTCCAAACAAGCATGCACACATTATCCTGTTCTGACCCTGTGCGACTAGGGCCAGTTACGGAGCACTCGGAGCTTAGTCGCATCCGAATTTCTGCACGTACATGCACAGAAATACAAACGGCCCACCTGGTATTAACATCCCAGAGCAGGAGGTCTTTTTCCTCTGAACGCAGGATTGGAAAGTGTGCCAGAAAGAGAGAAAGAGGAGGGTGACAAAAAGGGGGCATGGGAAAAAATGACTCTGTGCCCAAATGCCCTGTCCTACTTCTGTCAAACAACTCTTGTACTATTCAGACGCGTTTTTATATTCTGACTGATTCTATGTACGTCATCTGAGTTAAAGTCCAATTAATTTGTACAGCATTTTTTACAATACACATTGTTTCAAAGCACTATGTTAGTTTCTTATTGCCATATAGTCGCATCTAACCGATTAGAGCTGGGTTATATAATTACATTTTGCAATAATACAAATATTTGGTGGTTGAGTTCCCCTCAGATAATGAAGAATCTAGAATTGTCACTATCTTTCGCCCCACTAGTGACAGCCCTGGTCCAGCACTGCTGAGCTCACGCTTTGGTCCTCTTCTAACCAGCAATCAATTATCAGTCTAGCCAGAGCAAGGTCAGGACACATGAGACCTGGGTGGCTGTGTATGTGTGTGTCTTGGCTGGTGTCCATTGCAGCTCAGGCAACTCTGAGCGTGTGCATATGTGTGTACGGGTCTGCTCGAGTCATGGTGTTAAAGTCAAAACCAGCACCTGCTGCTCTTAAGGCCTGACATTAAAGGCCTGGAACTTGAGAACTTACATGCACACACGTGCAACACAGACTCATTTCCACACTTAACCTGAATGAAAAAATTATAATAGTCATTATTAGGCCAATATTAGTGATTATTTATCACCTTTCTGCTTCTTCTGATTGGCCCATTGTTTTAAAACTGACACTGATGCACTTTTAAAAAAGGGTCAAATTATTATTTAATTTAATTTATTATAATTATATTAAATTATAATGACAGTTTTTATTTAATACTTATTTTATAGAACCAAAAAGACAATCCTTCTGATACATAAAAAAACAGCTAAATAATCAACGCCTTTACGTTTACGACGGTGCCTTTACAGCATCCATGGTAAACAGATTGTTTACTGATGGCATCTTTTTAAAAACACAGTGACCACAGTGCTGATGGAAGGACCAGGTGTTAAACTGATAAACATTGAAAACTGACATAAAGTGGTAAAAGGAGAGGGGGAACAACAACTATGGGGTGTGAGGGATGAGTGCAAAGGGCCTATGAGGGCTGTAAAAAATAGGGCTTGTAAAAAAACGTGGGTGAAGTTGGGGTCGAGCGCCCTCTGTTTAGGTGGGTTCACTCAGAGGTGAGTGACCAGTCCTGAGTCGTAAACAGTCTGAAGTTTACAGCCATCATTCCGGTTGTTGTCCACCCCCCCCCCCCCCCTAATCAGGCTGAAGAAAGCAAGGGCGCTATAAACTGCACGCGGAGAGGGGACAACTGCTCGCCAAAGCCAGGTCAGGGCAAGCCGGAGGGGGCATGTGGAGTTCAACTGTCCTCCTGGATTCCCAGGATATCTTTAATGTTTTAAACAACATGCAAGTAAATGAGAATAGGTCGAACAAAAACAAAAGAGAAAAAAAGAATAAACATGATTAAAGGTGTGGATTTTATAGGGATATTTTAAATGTAAAAAAACACCTTAAATATATATTTTTTAAATATGCTGTTTATTTCAACATTTCAATATACACACACACACACACACAAATTTAGTTATTGTAGAAAGCAAATATATGGATTGCATCTTTATTCATATAAATGTATTTTTTTCATAAATATGATTTTTAAATGTCAATTTCTTTCATAAAGGGAAATAAATGCTCTTATTTTTAAATTTTAAATATATTTTATTTGGTCAAAATTGCCATCACTAGAAACATTGGCTGATACGATTAAGTATTCTTTAGAACTTCTTAAGAACTTTGATATGCTGCAAATGCTATTCAAACCCCAATCCACACTCATTACTTGGCTAACAGAAAAAGAAAAGTAGATGGGGGGGGGGGGGGGAGCGATGTAAAGAAAAAGCATGCGGCGAGTGGGCCGAGGGTTACAGAAGATCATGATTCCATCTGGTCTGCATCAAAACAAACATGAAGGGTGTGAGACAGACACTAATGCTCTCCTCCTTGATTAGGGGAGGTGTTAAAGAAGTAACAGGAATGAGGGGAAAAAAGAAGCAGGAGGAGGAGGACAGAAAGAGAGGAGTAAAAAGACAGGATGTTGTGGTTAAAAAAAGAGAGAAAAAAATAGGAAAGGGAAAAAAGCTTGGCACTTTTCTCACTGGAGTTGGTCTTAATTAAAAAGGATTGGTTTTATGTGACTGCCGGAGGGGAGAGACAATTTACTGCAAACATGTTCAGACAGACTGAAAGAGAGAGAGAGAGAGAGAGAAAGAGAGAAAATATCTTGGTCTGGGTGGTTCTGTTTAGCCTCATGTATAACACAGGTTATGGACAGTGAATTTACATGTTTTATGTAGACAAATGTAAGGGGAGCCATTATGTCATTGGTTGTCATTATGGTTTAGGTGTGACAAACATAATTAGACAAATATGACACAAACAATAAAGTCATCCTGATTTGGAGTGACATTATTAGATTGGTAATAATTACTCACGCACCTCATTTCGATTAAAGACGTGTTGGCAGCTCAAGTCTGCTTCATTTCACACCCAAGTCTGACCTGGTTAATTGATATCCAGGACAAACCATGAGCAGGTCAATTAAACCTGCCATTGTACCGTAATTCTGAAGACACACGTTTCCCACTAACCGTTTAGCGTGTAGACAGGAAGATGACTATTTCCTCAGTGAGAACAATCTCACTTTCCTCATCGCGTGTGTGTATTTGTGTGTGTGTGTGTGTGTGCCAACAGTGGTGGCTGAAAGAGCAATTTTACTGAAGAATGTGTCAATGCAGGAAAGTCTGTCTGACACTATAACGGCAAAGAATAAGGAAACGCTGACCTCGTCCTCACCCCTATCAGAAAACACATTTCAGTTATTCATTCACTCCATCCACACTCGCATTCCATGAACAGCCTGCTTAAAAGCGCAAGAATCATCGCTTCATTTGCCTGGAGTAGCCTGAATTGCTATGTATATATGAAATATTCTGAGGCTGAAAAAAGGAAAAATATACATAAAAAGTATTATATCAGTATTATACTGTGTTCTGACTAGACATGACATAGTAAAAGTACAAGATATTTTTTGCATGCAAATCGTTTTTGTACTAATAACTGTAACTTCGACGGGATGTTTTCACGGGATGTTTTGTAATTTGTTTGGTCTCATTAGTCAGATCAATATCCACATAACTGTATATTAAAGAGGACCTATTATGCTTTTTTACATTTTCAAAGCTACAGGACTTACAGCTGCACAAAGTCCATTTCATTCCATTACTCTCAATATCAGTAAACACTGTTTCCCTGAACCACCTTGATTGTAGTCTTGAGTTTTCTTCCAGGAACGTAAACACCACAATATTCCTCATTTAAATAATTTGCACCCAAAAAGTGGCGAGGCCTGGTTGAGTTGTATTAGTAGGGTGTCGAAAATCATGGTTAGGGTAAGGGTGTGATATTTCCAAAATGGAAACGGTTGTCCAATCACAACACACTGGTTCGGCCGACCAATCAGAGGACATTGCGCTTTTCGGTAAGGAGCGACTTCACAAAGACAGCAGCAGCGTTACTGACAGACATGTGAAAAATAAATCAAGCATAAAAACCTATTCTAGTAAACACCAAAAACGAAATCAAGACTTGGCCTAGTAAGGCGTCTTTAAATATAAACATGTTCTGATTGGCTGCGGTTTTATTACGTTTTAGAGTGAGCAGACGGGTTTCTTTCGATATAATGTTACAAGGGCAGATTTACTAAAATTTTTGACCTAAATTCAGAGATGTTTCTTTAGAAACGCAGAACAAAGGCCCCTCACTGATCCGAAGAAGATATTTTTCATACCTCTATTGCAGACTAAACTATCACGCACACACAAACACGCAATAGACGAAACTTCGAAGCAAAGCCAAAAATGGCAACGTTATCCAAAATGCGATCTTAATCCATTGACCGAAACATAAGGGTCCAGACGAAAGCAATTCTCCCATGTGTCCAAGCAAACAAAATCCTGCCAGCTCTACCGTGCCACTGACGTTACTATAGCAATTCCCCAACACAGCGCCAACCAAAGAGTGGCCTTCAGTGTGTGCTTATGTCTGTGTGTCAGAAGATTTGTGCCCTGTTTGCTCCATCAGTGTAGTTAAAGGGAGTGCCAGCCTCTTAGATGTGTGCGAGCTTGTCTTCTGTGTGTTTGTTTGTGTGCACCTGTCTCTAAAGGTTGGCATGATCATGTTGGCATTGCTCAAGTCCAATGCAGGGCTGTTGCATACCTGAGCACACCTGAACCTTGAGACGATAATCTGATAGCGGATGTGCACGTACAGACACGAAGCTGGAAATTCCTTTCCCTCGTTCACAAACCTGAGCAGAAAAAAGGGACAGGCCTTTCTTTCTTTGTCAGTCTCTCTCTGAAGTACCAAGGCGTGTCCAACTGTACATCTGCGTGTCTGTGTATTTGTTTAATGTAAATCTGCCTTTCGAAAGTCTTCAGTGAGGCAGAACGAAAGCTTAGACTGTGACTGAGAAAGAAAAAAAAGACACCCTTGCAAAATCACCAATCCGCACCCACCCACCTACTACATCTGGGCAAAAAATAGCTTAAAGAAAGGATGCATATGCTACTCATTGCTCTGAAATGAAAAATCATCACATACATATGGAAGGCAAATAGTCTTTAAAAACGTTCATTTATAACTACACAGTAATATTTCACTACTACGCAATATTTACTTATATATCGCTAATAAAAGGTTTTATGTACTGTATATCAAAAATTTATCATGAAACAATTTAAGAAATTATGCAAATTAAATGTAAATGAATCAATTAAAATGATCCTTTTCAAGGGATTGACATGGAACTCAGATTCAATGGTTCATTTGCCTCATCACTTAAATTATACACAGTCTCCAAAAATCAGAGACACCTCTGTCTTAACCCTCTCAAACTGGAATGTCACTAGAAAAGCCTTTAGGAACAGTAAAGTCATGATAATACACGCAATAGTGCTTACTTTTAGATTGCAAGCGAATCGTATATAGCATGAATATCTGATATATATATATATCTGATATATCTTATATATGTTCACATCCACCCTCCCTAATCCCCCTTAAATTAAAAAACCTACACAAAAAACTAATTTCCTACTCTAGGAGACAAGTGACACTCTCTCTTTTTCTCTCACACACACACACTCATATGCACACACAGTAATTATGAAAGTGCCTTGGGTTCTAGAGCCTTGCTCTCTTTAAAAGTTGACCTTTGCCTCAGTTCAATCTGTCGAATAAAACTCAAAGCATCAATCATCCCTCTCAGAGCTCTATCTCTCCTTTTCTCTCTCTTTCTGGCTCTGCTAATGGGTCTCATCCCTCATTCATGAAGACAGACAGGAGCGAGTTGTAACTCACCTCATAAAAGAGACAGATAGCGTGTCATACGTAGAGCATATGCGTCATGAGAGAGGAGCAGAAGAGGAAAGGAGGAAAAGGAGCTTTCCCATCCTTTTATCTTGTCTTGTTCCATTAACATTTCATATTAGCATATTTTGGGGTTGTCGAACCCCCCCGTGTGCTAGACTGTGCGACTGCACATTATTCATCATTCAGTACTGCGAGATACACTGTCCGTCTCCACACCCTAGAAATTTTTTTTTTACTTGCGTTTTCTTTTGCTCCCTTTCTCTCTCCGTTTGCTTCTTTCGTTCTTGTACACTTCAGTGTCTGGCAGAGCGAGTGTTTTTCTCCATGGAAACCGACATAACAGTCTGCCTAAGCCAAACTCCAGCTCTACAAACAGAACCAAATCAAATCTATCATCCAGTCCTGTTATTCCTCTCTCTCTCTCTCTCTGTTTTTCACTCTCTTGTTCAGCTCAGCCAGTTCTAAAGGATACAGTTCCGAACACAGACGTCATTCCCAAACTCCAGGGGATCGTTAATATTTGTATGATGAGGTTGCGCATGAAACGAGAGCGTGCGCAAGAAATATAAGGAATATAAAAGATGAAATCACTGACGCCACGCGAGGGTGTAAATTCAGTTTGAACAGTGCGGTTAACCTTCCTGAATGCTAACACAATTTTGAGTGTGCATTCAACCAGAAAACTGCCCGTTTTCTGTTTCAAACCAACTTTCAATGACAAAACCCACAAAACTGGATATTTGTCTTGGTTACATAAGCATTTAGCCCGCAGATGGAAAAGATGACGGATGTCAGGAGGTACTACATTTCCAAAGACTTTCCCAACGAAACACATTGTTCTTTCTGGATTTGACGGATGCATTTGATGGCTGAATTCTTGCAACATTGCCTATATGCATAAGTCTGCATGCAGATGAGGTAGAGTGTGTTTATTCGTCCTTAGCAGAGTGTGTTGAGTATTTGAGGTGACGTTCAATCCATAGACTACAAGGTGAAAGGTCATGCACCGTTAAAAAGCTTAAAAATACCAATACAGCCAATTGACTCGGTAGCTTTTTCATATTAACTTCAGCATGCTAAGAGATTTGCAAGTGTGTGTGTGAGATTTCTAACCACCGTATTACTGGTCCAAGTCCACAGCTACATTACAAAACAACATTTCGCAAATAGTGTTGCTTTTCTTGCCACAAAGCATTCTTTTTGCCATCTTGTTTTGTCTGTGGTGATGTTACGTGTTTAGTTCACTCGCTAATTCTTTTGTTTCTTTCTTTCAACAGGAAATGTATGTAATAAAAGCTAAACAAAAAAAGCAGTGAAACATCCATGCCAAATGCTGAAGAAATTCATAAATGAAAAATACTTTGGTCCATATGCTAAAAGCATTATAACCATTTCCAAAAAGAGTGGAAGTTCACACACATAATCGTAGATTTCTTGCAAAATGAGGCCAAAAAGGGGCAAAAAAGTGCAACAGTGTCATCTGTGTCAATGTATAGAAATGATAGACAAGTAGTCCCATTAATGTTGCCATGATCTCTCCCATTCATTCTGATTCAGAAGTGCTTCTCAAAGTGACACAATCACAACTTTTCAATGACAGAAAGGCTTACTGCAACTTAAACTGCCATTCACAATCATGCATAAGGAAAGCATTTGAAGGCAAAAAGAAGCTTTGCATAATTTTCCACATTGACTCAAGAGTGCGTTCCTTGGCTTGGCTGAGGCTTCCGCTTTTATATTTCCCCAGTCAGCCTGTGATACAGTTTGTGCTCAGTAAAATCCTGAGTGAGAAAAATCGGAAGAAGGCAGCTACCTCTCAGCAAAGAGAGAGAGAGTGGGAGAAGGGGGGAAGTTACAGCGGGGTCGGGGCGTCTGGATGAGGAGTAGGATGTACCAGCATGAGTTGGCAAGAGCCAGGATTTTCCACTGACATGCCTCCCCTAAGGTCCCCCTGTCTCTTCCACTCTCGGACACTCTCATATCCTCACTTTCTCCCTTCCTTTGAGTGGGACAGTGTTTGCGGTCTCCGAGCAAGCGAGACGGGCGTGTTTCCTGCTGTTCTCATCGCCCGTATCTTGGCTCAGAGGAGAACGTTTTCCACACCAGGAAAAGAGATGGTGGAAAGAAACAGAAGAGGTGGAGAGGTCAAAATAAAATAAAGCACAAAATAGAAGGAAGTCGCAGTTGAACTCGTCTTAAGAGGGCCTATTTCGAGACAAGAACTTTTACAATATCCATCTTTTAATTTCCTGTGACTACACATGCAAAACTGGAACTAACCATAACCAGAATCTGCAAGACTTTTTCAGATTTGAGCATGGTTGAATTTGTGACCAATGACCAAACTAGCTACAATATCAATGGCGTTCCGATTCAAATTAAAGGGGAAGGATTTCTGTGTAGGCCTTTTTATTGGTAGTTCTGTACTTAGAGTTAACATACTATTCTCTCCGTCCTTTCTGCCTTCATCGTACATGTTGCTTTTGCAATTTAAATAATTCAAACGTATGCATTTTCACCTGCAGGGCTCCATTTTAACAACCTGGTTCGACAGGATGTTTTGGTCTCTGTGGTGTGTGTTTTGGTAACACAAATAGTCAGCACAGGCTTATCCAGTTACCACAAAAATGTTGTCTTCTCCCCACAGGTGTGTACTGGCTTTGCACACATTTTTAGATTCAAATCTGTTTCATTGTTTGTCTCACCTGGAACGAAACACTGGTGTTATCACAAACTAAAACTAAAATAAATAAAAAAATCGCTTTTGGTATTGAAATAAACCTGAACTAAAATAATAAAATGTAAATACTGTGGGAAAAATTTAAACTAGAACGAAAAGTATTAAAATTACTAAAACTGAAGAAAAAAAACTAAGCCATAAATAGCAAAGGTAGAAATAAACTAATTAAAATGACAAAAGAGCCAAACTAAATTACTAAAGAGAAAACTGAAAATGTAGTAATAATACGCTATAAGAGTACAGAAAATTACACTGCAAAAAACATGAAATCAAACCCAATTGAAAAATCACATTCATATGTAGTTTGAAATCTGATTTTCAGTGTAAACGTTCTAATCAAAGGCAGAGATCATAAATATATATACAGTAGTACCTCAAGATACGAAAGGCTCAACTTACGAAAAATCCAAGTTACGAAAGCAAAGATGAAAAATTTTACTGCTCTACATACGAAAAGTTTTCAAGATACGAAAGGTTTCTGAAAGTCCGAGATTCGTCCCATAACAATTTTGAAACTCGCGCCGCACGCCGCCATCTTGGTTATAGTAGACTCGCCACCATCCTCCTGCTCTCCCATTGGTTCCTGATGCTAGCCAAGCCATGAGATCCTTCTCTCTAATTGGACAGCATCCCTCCCATCATGCATCTTCTATATGTACGTGCTGGCGTGCTTTAGCTCAGCCACTCCGCACCCGAAAATGTAAATTTTTTATGTGTTTTCGTAAAGTTAAGTGTACGTACGTACGTTATCTGCCGATTGTCCTCCTCCTCCTCTGCCGCCACTTTCGGAGATAGCCTCACTCGAAAGGTAAGCTTCGACATTTTACGTTATTTCATTGTTTATAGGTCAATTTAGCTTTATTATGAAATTTAATGGGGTGTTTTTGGAGGGCTTGGAACGGATTATCCATTTTACATGTAAAATGTGTTCCAAGATACGAAGGCCGCCTCGGAACGGATTCATTTCATATCTCGAGGTACCACTGTATATATATATATATATATGCACTGAGCACACAGAACAAACAGATGAGGTTTCATCACTTACAATGAGTGGACAGTCAGTGCTAAAGTGGATTTAAAACCAAAATCTGATTTATGTGCAGTGTGAACAAAGCCCAACTAAAGCAAACAAATGAGCACACTGCTGCTGAAGTCAACCTGCCAAGCAGTGCCCTACATGACCACATGCTATAGTGCAAAAGATTGCCTGTGCCCTGGTGGCAGACATCTTAATCTCTCAAGGCATTGGCTGGGGCGTTCTTGTGCCAGCAGTTCTCTGAACAGCAGTTGGGCAGCTGTGAGCGTTTTAGGGGGAAGATTTGCACCAGGTTTCAACCATAAACAATGAGCTCATTCTTTTGCATCTGCTCCCAAAGACGCCACTCACTCAGCCTGAACTCGTGCGAGAGCTCTACAAACCAAGGGCGTTCTCGATTTGAATGCTTTGTTTTGATGTTATACATGATTTAACACCTTTCAATCATACGTCAGCATTCGAATAATGATTTGACGCGTGTAAAATTGAACTGCTTTTTGTTTGTGTCCTCATTCCTGTTTTTATGTTTCCATCCATTCAATTACATCACATCAAACATTCTTCTGGGACAAAGTGGCCTGAGATCAGCAGAAAATGGGAAACATATATCAACACCCAATATGGAGGTGAGAGAAACATCAAGCCATTTTGTCTAAGCCATTTCCTGTTTAAAGTAGGATGTGAAGGGATAAGAGCCTGTAAAGCTTTCCTGATGGGTTCTTTACTCTTTAACTGAGTCGCCTCTCTCTCATATTTTTTTTTTTTGTTAAGCATTCTCTCGGTAAACAGCATTTCAATTAACTTGGCCTTCATTTTAAAGGGATGTTTTCTGACTTTAATGTAGGAAACAAACCATTGTTACGTGGCAAGGGAAAATAACCTCTTTCAACAAGGATGATTACAGCGCCCAAAACTATGTCTAATATTTTATATAGCCAAGTAAGTATTTTTAACTATATAAATATATTTAGATAGACAATCAAAGATGTATGCATGTAAATCTACCAATATTACCAATATTTAAAATACTTTACACCAATACCAATATTTAAAATATAAATGATACTCAATTTACTAAAATATAAATGTGGGTCAAGGAATGGAGAAATCTCAGCTCAGAAAGTTGAGTGCAAATGTGCATTTGGCTTTCATTTTACTTAATTCAGGTTAGAGACAGAAAAAGTGTATGTGTGTATGTGTATGCACGCCCGTGCCAGGGGAGGTACAGGGGGTCACAATGTGTTGTGACTGCCGAGGAGGAGGACAGTGTATTTGTGTGTGTGGGAGAGAGCAAATGCCAGCCATGCAGTGGGGGGTCTCTGCGCATTTTGACTGCAGTGCAAGGACAGACAGATGAGCAGGTGGCGCTCAGGTGGGGGTGAGTGTGGGGGATTGTGGGTAATGCCAGACTTCTCTGCCCTTTACGCTCCACATGTCTTCATACTGCACATGCTTCAAACAAGTGCACCCCTCAGCACCAGTTACCGTGTTTTGTGAGTTTAAAGTCTTTTTTAACCTACATTTTACAGTCTGACCAAGGTTGAACAGTAGTAAGCTATGCTCAAATGCACTGTTGAAGAAGCTTAGATGGTACACGAACAGCCCCTTACACTCTTTCAGATTTGTTTAGCAGTCAGCAGGGTCAGTACAACTAAATCGTTGTGTATGTGTGTTCGCATGCGTGACAAAACAGTTCCTGACAACATAGTCATTCTCTGTGGAGTCCCTGAATAAACACTGAGCAATCGGCTCTAATTATCTCATTGGACACAAGCTCAAGACAACATGCGCACTTGAGAGTGATGAGAGCGCTGACTCGACAACAACTTACTTAATGGAGGTTATTTATTCAATGAAGGATTGAAATCACAAGTTTTAAAAAACTGTCTAGTGTGGATGTGAATAAGTTTGTGTGTATGAGTTTAGAAAAATGCTATTAAATGTAAAATGATCTGTAAAAAAGTTTGTATTAATATATTTAATTTTTAATTATTTAAAATAATAAGTGCAAAATATATATTAAAATATATCAAGTGGTATGTTGTAAAACTGTGTTAAATAACGCTTCGGTCAAAAACCTTATCAGGCCTTTTTCAAAATGTTAGAATGGGCCTATTTATTTGTTATTTAGTTTTACATATCGGCATGTAGACAGCTATGTAAACATGAGTATGCAAGACAGAGAGAAATGGAAGACAGAAATGGGGTAAGAAAGTCTGTATGTAATATTATAAATATTGGCTTCACGCAGCTGTGAACACAACTTCATTAAAAACATAAAACTGTCTCCTTTTGGTCAGATTTTCACTTACGAAGGTCTCATTTTTTCAAGCAAGGTCATTGCAAAAAGGGTATGGAATAAAGCCAACATTACCTCTCTGTCTTTCTCTCTCTCTCTTACACAGGAAGTCAATAAGTTTCAGCAGTCTAGCCAGAAGGCTACAGGCCCAGACTACAGATGTTCTATCTTCTCTCTCTCTCTCTCTCTCTCTGCAGAGTTACTGCAGACAAGCCTGTTTTTGCCCTTAAAGTGACAGGCACAGTTTTTCTGGTCTCAGTTCACTTCAGTTATGGTCGCCGCAAACCAGGAACACAGAGCGCCATTCTTCTCTGCCTCTTTTTTATCCCTCTTTTCCCCACATTCCTCACTCTCTTTAAACAGAATGACTGGCCGGAGAGGATATAAGGCTGACGAGAGCTGGGCAGAAAAACTGTAGGTCTTTCAGGTGACGCTATCACAGAAGCCAAGACGGCTTGTAAAGTTCTGCTATAAAGATGGAATCACAGCAACATGGCTTTCCTTATGGGAAAAGAAGTACAGTGAGGTCTTTTTTTCTCTTAAAGGTGAAGAGTGTGGTTTTTTCATGTTTAAATACTTTCTCCAGTACCAAAGTCATGTGTAAACAACACATTTTGCATTTATACTAGCATTTTTATATTTTTTAAATGTTTGTAATTTTGTTATGTGCCATTGTCATTGTTATTAATATTATTAATAGTTTACAACAACACTGGTCATCCAAACTGGCCCAATATAGCAACAATGGTTCAACCAGTTAGATGAGTTTGGGAGCGGTGACTGTTTGTTTGTCTGACCATTGGGTGAAGTGTTCAAAAAACCTGTTTGAAAACCCTCAGTACTTTTGTGATTCCATTTGGTGTCATTAGTGATTGCACCGTTTAACTTTTATTATTTACTTTTGTAGCCATTTGCCTCGTTTTATAGACAGTTAAGACTTTATGCACCAGAGAAACAAGCACGCAGCCATCTTTAGAATACTGTATTTGACCTTCTCCTTTTGAAGTTGTTCTGTATATTTCTATGGCATCCCTGTCGAAGAGTAATTACCTGGTGAAGTTAGCAAAAGTTATCATGGGCATTGTAATGTTTGAAGCGGATGTCATAACAAATGTCGGTAGAATGGGAAGATTTTAAAACGAGCGGCTCATCCATAAATCCGTAAGATCTTACCTTCATGCTGTGAAAATACAAACTGGAAGACAACACAACGAGCGAAGCACCGAAAAGGGACGGGACTACATAAGTTCTACAGACAGAGGAAATCAAATGGAGAGAATGAACAGTAACAGTGCCGTTGAACCCAAATCATTGACTACAAGGCTATTACTTGAGACGATTGAGACATTATGAGAGTTGGATTTAAACCTTCAAAGCACTTGCAGCCTTGAATGACATCTATGATTTGAGCGTAGTTGCATACATCACTGCTGAAAGTGCAAAACTCCACGAGGTGCCTGTTGAAACCGTCGCCACAGCTGAATCGGCGGTGTCTTGCTCTGCAGAAGCAGACGCTGCTCTCCGCAGCCAGACACTAGCATGTGTCTCGCTGAGCTGTGCAGAGACTGTCAGCATTAGTCCTTCCTGTCCTTCGCTCTGATCTACCTGCTCAGTATGCACACTTGCATCTCTCTCACTCGCTCGCTCTTTCAGGCTTTTTTCCTGCTCGCTGAGTGAAAAGTGGAGCCTCGTGCCAGCCAGGAGAGGAAGCCATTAAAGTTTAATGAGAGCTGAGAGATACAGAAACCCGCAAGGGTGTGCCTACCGCCTTCACACACACACACACACACTCCTCCACAAACTACCGTCAGCTCTTTTTTATTCCTTGACATTCCTCGCATCACCATCACAACAGAAGTCAGCTCCACTGTACACTTGCTGAATGGTGATGAAGGGAAAAAAGAGTCAATGATAGAAAGCAATTGTGTGATATAGTAAGAGAGTTTTGTGGCTCTTCCTGACCTACATGATGATTCACATGATTTAGCCCCACACATTAAGCCCAGAGACTTTCAAGGGAAAATAGATTTACTGTAGGAAGAGTGGCCTCATCAGATGTCCACTTAGTAGGGTGTTCACTCCCCCCCCCCCTCCAGTGTTCAGTTCATGTTTTAGCCCTGCTTTTTGATGAAAATACTCAGCAAAATGGTTTTTGAAGGCATGTGATACTGTGCACAGAAAGATACTTCCCTTTCAAATCTGCCCTTCATGAACCTTACAAATCAATTTGACCTTTAAAGGAATGTACTGGTTCAAGTTTTTTAGTCGTTATGGCATACAATTTAGTAGCACAAAAATTCACAATTCTAAAATAGCTACTATTTAATATTATGTTTTTCCTAAACTATTACATAAAAAATATAATATTTATAATATTTTTATATACTGTTCTATATAATTATTATTAAAACAAATGGTTTTACTATTATATGAAATTTTCTTGTAGTAAGAATAACCATCATCATCATCATCATTATATTATTATTATTATTTATCAATGCAATTCATGTTGGTTGAGCAACATGACAAAAAAAGTTGGATATAACTTTCAGACAATGTGAAAGCACAAGTTAATATTATAATTATTAATGATTAATTATTTAATTATTTTGGTAATTCACATCAAGACCCAAATGCTGACGATAGCGCTTAACTTGAACTCTGAAAATTCCTTTAAAACATATTCTCTTACAGACACCCTATCATTTTGCCCAAACTTTGGATTTGGATCGCGTTGTGTAGTTTTTTGGTTTGGTTTTCCCACAAAGAATTCAAAAAGAGGCATACTGCTGTGTACCTTTCCGATAAAACTGTGTGTTGTGTGTTAGAGTCGGGTGGTAAACCGTCTCGGCTGCGGTAGCAGTCAGTGTGGTGTATGTCTCGGTCTATCTTAAAGCCACGCTGGCCTACGCTGCAGTTTCACTACATTTTGTAAGTTTGTGTGTGTGTGTGTGTGTATGTGCATTGCAAAAGCCGCTACCGCAAAACCATTTTACCCAGATCCTCCCTTGCTTAGGTCTAACACACACCCACATGCTTCTCCATATTACCAGATAGTGTATTTCAGAAAAATCAACTGACACTTACCTAGAAATGGTAGAAAGCAGGTCCAGAAACATGAAAAAGAAAAAAAACAGAGAAAGTTAGTTAGTTAGTTCAAGAGCACAACCTCCCCAAATTGCAAAACACATACAATTTCACTTATTCTGTGCATGTTTTTATGGAGAAAAAAGTATCTCTGAAGTTCAAGGGAAGGAAGACAGCCTGAAGCCTGACTCTGTTAAGCACGTACATTTTAGTTCGGAATAAAAAGAGAAAACAAATTCCGCCCACACAAAACCACAAGGCTGCGTACTGCCACATAAACACACACACAAAACACACAGAGCTTGTGAAAAGGAAGACCTCTGCAATTCTTTCTGCACCTATTTGCTGATCTTTCTTTCTGTCTCTCTCTTTGTCGCTCCCTCTCTGTTTTCTCTAACCTCTGTGTAAGTGGCGGAGGGCAATGCAGTGGAGCTCATTAGAGGTAGTTATAGCTGAGAGATTTTCAGCCCATAAACCCGCCGTCTGTTCCCCCCTCTGCCTCAGAAAACCACCAATTACACACAAACACACACGTTTTCAAAGATTTGTTGTAAAAGACTCAAAATGGCACACAGCTTGTTTTTTAGAGATGTTTTGGATTTTATTAGTAATTTCATGTCTCAATATCTTATTACGACTTCTACAAATCCACAGAAGACCATAACTGAATTGTGGTCGTCTGCTAGGCTAAGCTAGTTAGCTGCATGAGTGATATGTATTTAGTGTGGTCAGATAAGAGCAAAAACATTACTGATAGCAAAACCGATTTACTAATCTTCAAAGCGTGAAACCAAACCTTGACTAACTAAGCTGTTCTTTGAGCAGCCCCGCAAGTTTTTTTTGTTTGTGCTGAAGGCAAATACTGCGTTAACACTAACGCTAAGCTAACGAGAACCTCATGGCTTGAGAGGAACTCAAGTGGGACCTTTTGCTTTACAAACAGACACACTTGCATGCTCACATAAGAAATGCATGCGCAAACACACTTGTTCAGCTAATGAGGTGAAGCCTTAGCAAATCTGTTTGCTTTTCTCACCTCACCCCCTCATTACGTCTTACTTCAGACACCCACAAATGATCATCATTCACCGTTATTCAGGAATAGGAGAAGAAATGGAAAAGAAAAGAGAGAGAAAACTTGTGCAAGACCCTAAATCCTGAAAGTTAAACTTCTTCTGTGTGACTTTTGACAAAGAACAGATTTTTACTTACTTTTTTTAAAGCAAAAATCACAATTGGAACAAACTTACAGTAGAGGTTTAAAAGCCAACCCTTTCCAGTAACCCTGTTTAAATGCTTTTAAACCGTAGTTGTCTAAATCAGGCCTTTTCAAACTTTTTGACACCACAGACCTCCAAATATGGTGTTACCTTTTAATATTTATTATTTATTAAATTAACCAAAACTGTGCAATAATAAAACAATTCTAAGGTATTTTGTAGTCAATTCTTCATCTCGTGTTGGTGGAGGCTCAATCCTCACAAATTGAAATGGGTCAGCGAAGAATTATAACGCATCGGTTTTTATATATCATGTCCTCAGTTGACAGAGATGTTTGCTTTGGTAGCCAGGAAAGAAACGCATTAACCTCTTTGAGGGATAAACTGTGAATATCTGCGACGGATGGGGTGCATACAGATCAGCTGAAATTTTAAGGTGGATGATTCTCTTCAAAGAAGCCACTTTCTCATGGAGATTAATCACTTAAGAAGATTGTCTTCCCCTCTTTTTCAATAGTGATGCTGTTAACAGGATTGCTTTGGCTAATGTTCCTTATTTAACATAACCCAGACTGACTGAAAAGTGGCACGTTTTCATCTCAAAAGGGATCAACCCAACAGACAAAGAGTGAGAGATGATAGTTCTTGACTTCTTTTTTCTCTTTCGCTTTCTTTCTCTCTCTATCTCCTGTGTTCTTCTTTCTGTTTCTCAGAAGGCTAAGTCGCCCACCAAGAGGTCTTGGTGCTGGCTGGGGGGCTAGGCTTTCTTTTCTCTTGCTTTGTGTATAAACTTACCTAGTTTATTTCTCAGTTTTTCCCTCATAGCTCCAAGACTCTTATCACTGTATAAAATGTAGTCTCACTATCCCTGGTGGGGCACGTTGCCTGCATACATAAGTGGTGACAGGGGAGTCCTTTGTGTTTATCTTTCTTTAACCTTTAAACCCCAGTCTCAAACTGTGAACGCCCGGTTTAGCTAGAGACCATCTGAGAAAGCGAGCACGTTTCCTTTCTCATTACCTTATCGGTCAGGCCGCATCTGAAAGCCTAGTCTGACTCTAGTTCTGTACAAGTGCATGATTCCAAGGGGAGAAAAGACAAAAAATGAATCGAATAAGAACTGAGAATGGAAAGAGGAAGATGCGAGTAAATGCATTAAAATGCTGTTTTCGTGACGCCTCTGTCGAAAGTGTCAACCAACAAAACTCTCACTAGAACTGAGAGCAGTCTGACTCTTCTCAACTTCTCAAAAGACTTTCTGAAACATGCAAGGCCTTGAGAGGAAGTGTTTTATTCATGATTAGCAATTTGTTGCTGTCATTTTGATGTCACTGATTGTTTTTAAGATAAACATAGGAAATAACCTACGCCTGAATTTTTCATTTAAATTAATAGTCCAAAAATAGATACGGTATATTAGAAGACTGCGATCTCGATTCAAACCCCTATGCAGTCTTATTCCTTAAGGGCAACGATTCACCTATTACACCTTTGACAAAAATCACACCGGAACATTCAAATCTATTTGAATGTTCTGCTACCACTGACCCAGAGAGAGCAGTTGTCATGTATGAAACAGCTTCAAAAAGTCTTTTCAACCACACAAGTATCATTTCTGTTACAATTATTCAAATGATCACAGAAGTACTGGCATAAATCCTTACAGTTAGGATATAAACACTGATGTCTACAGTAGCAATAAAAATACACTAAATCACCTTTTGAAAGCAAAGCGCTGCTTCAAATGATGATGATAAGTGACTGTTACAATTTTTATTTATTCATTCAAGATATTCGTTCAAAAATGCTGAATCATTCAGTAATAAAACAAGTATTTATGAGTGAGTCATTTTTGCTTAAAATCGATTAAACATATTTAAATATACTGCAGCAATTAAATTTTTTTCAGAACCTTTATTAAATTATGTTATTTTGATTCGTTGTCTGTTCAGAATTGTGGGACAATTGTGATTTCTATTTGAAACTGAAATTTGTGATTCTCAATTTATCCAGAATTGTGTAGCTCTAATATATGCACTTTCTCTGATAAAAATACATTTTGTTTTCTGCAGATGTCCCTTGTGATACCCTTGCACTTGCAAACTCAGATATAAACAACACAGGGTTGAACTTTATTAAACACAATGGTTGCACGACCTTGAGATGACGGTCATACATTTAGAAGAGTCTCCCTCACCCCTATTAAGACCAAAGGTTAGGCGGTCATGTCACTTTATGGTTGCCAGATGTTAAGGGACCCACATTATGGCTGTGAACTAGCCTGAGCCTCTGTTAAGAATGACCACTTGACCCTGGTCACATAAACCGGGCATTCAAGACCTCATGGCACCGATAGAGAAAAGACACATTGGCACAATCGTGGAAAAGTGTTACGTAAAAACTCTGAGAGACAAAACATGCTGTTGGTAAAACTTCGTATGTCTTTAGTTGCATTTTACATTTGATTCAATTCTTTCACTTTTTACTTTTATTTTCAGGACAGTTGAAGTACTAAAGGTGACCAAACATCTTCATCCCTTCGTTATAAGCTACCATTCAATCAGTGCAGCTGAGACAGACCTGTGCTTGTTTTGGTGAGGTCGCGAACCCACGACCGCTCCATGTAACGGCTCACACCCGTTTGGGTTTATAACCCTTCACACTGTAAAGTTTAGGAGGGGCAGTCTGGAGCCCTTTTAAGAATAACAGCCAGGCACTTTAAGTGCTATCTTGAAAAGTGATCAGCAAAGACAAAACAGCTTAATGACGCCAAATGTAGCCTAATGAGTGCGGGCTTGCTAACGGCCCCTGGCCCGGGTCAGTCTCAGGTCAGGTTGAAACACAGGGCGTCAACTACCCAGGAACTACAGAGATGAGAGAATGAACGGTAAAGCGGAAATAGTGCACGGATGGTTGGAAAGAAGAATGAAGGAAAACCAGAAAATCAGAGAGTATCTTCTTTAGAGGTTTTGTAGACCGTCAAAGGGCAAAGGTTGATTGAAGAACACTTTGATTTGACTCCATACATATATATATATATATATATATATATATATATATATATATATATATATACACACACACATTTGTTTCAATATATTTGAGAGGACATTGCATAGACTTACATACATCTTATATAAGGTTAATTATATCTTCTATCACCTAACCCAACCCCTAGCCCTAATCCAACACTAGATTTAAATAAAAATATGTTTGGCCGATTTATAACTAGTGAGAAGGACCAGTAAAATGTCCTCCTTAATTGGTTGTCATAATATTTCACTATATAAGGGAGAATATTTGGCCCTCACAAGTATAGCCAAACCAGTACACATGTTTATTATCATTTATAAGCTGTTTTCCTGTTTTCTAGTACTCTACTCTAGATGCTACAAGAGCTAAGATATAGAGACTAACCTGCTAAGCTTATAGAAATGTGCCATATGTTCAAATTATTACGAGAAAATATGGTATGATGTGGCAAAAATTGTGGTAAGCTTTCCGCAATCTCATAATTCACCATGACAAAAGCAGGGCATGCAGTGAAATTGTAACCGTAAGCATTTTTCACTCCTGATAGGGAGGCCTCTCCACCGTTAGAGAGAAAGAGGGAATTTGAGATTGTAAAGAGCAGGAGAGGAAAGAGGCATCCATTTTGTTTTACAAGATCCTTTTTACTGCACGCTTTTATTCCCCTCTCTAGTTCTATTACACATCTGGAGAACAGGGAAGTCACCCCCTCTATCTCGGTTTCTCTCGCTCTCTGCTGACGTCATCTTCATTCTCTGGGCTGATTAATAGCACATGAGGGTTCACTTGATGGTGATGGGGGGACTGGAGATGCATAACCATTTTCCACCAGAAAGCCCACTTATCTTGCTATACTCTACAGCCGCCAACTTTTCTCAGTCTTCCTTACAGTTGCTAATATGCATAAATAAAAAAAGTTATAAAATATACTCTCAAATAGAATCAATTATCCATAGCCCCTGATATCTCTAAATGACATTAGTAGAATGTCTAGAAATATCTGCAGTTTCCAGCTCTAGTTTCTGTTGTGTGTAAAAGGGTCAGAAGCACAGAGGCAATAAAGGCCGCTTTGTTTCCAAGCGAGAATCACTCTCTCTACCTCAGCCATTATCACCAATTAGAGTGTCTGTCCTCATTTTTGTGGGGTGGCTCTTGTCTTTTCCACCCCTCCCTTCGCACATAGACCCATGCGCAGACACCTGCCTGAGGAAAAGCTTCTTCATCACTATGTCCTTATGCCCTTCATTACAAAAGAATATGAGCCAGGATCTCATGTTTAAAGGAAATTGAGAAAAGGGGAAAGAAAGAGATACAGAGTTGGAGGCGACTTTAGTATGTTCACACTTCAGAGTTTCACAGTGTGAGCTGGGCTTTTTGTTATGAGGAGAAACAATCTTAGCCCTGAGGTTTAGCCATTGTGGGGTAAAGATGCTCCTCCAATCTTGCCATACACTATTAATGTGCAATGATTATATTACCATGAGCTCAGATGATGGGATCTCTTTGTCTCAAATCAATGATTATGGGTGTTCTGAACGGCAAGTGCTTATATTTTTTGTACCAAAAGTATTCGCTTTGTGAATTGTCTCTCAATCTCTGTGCCGGATCTTTAGATGCTTGTAACAGCTGGCTAATGCTATTAGTTTAGGATATTAAGGTGGGGCGGGGGTGAAATCATTACACGCTAGTCAGATAAGCCTGCGTAATGAAACACAAAAACATCCCTGCGGTATGCAACACAGGTCAGCATGTTTAACCCATTGAATGCAGACTGAGCTGTCGAAACTAAATCTTAGTGTCATTTTTTTGACTCATGAGAACGGAAAAAAAACTTTGATGATAATGCTACACATGCTAAGCTGAGGTGAGCCTCAGGGGACTGTGGTTGAATGCTAAGACAGATGCTCTTCTAGAGAACAAGAGGTAATGCTTCTATAGAAAAGGTAGTTAAAGTGAATAATGTACACCTTGAGGTTGATAAGCCTTTCGTGCCAAAACAAGGTGCTGATTACCTGTTGTTGACGATAATCTGAAAAGCGGCTTTATGGGGTTTAGAGATGCGGAGAACCGGCTGCTGCCGCGACCTGGAGAAAGGTCTCTCTGACTGGAGGTGATATCACGGGTAGGCTACAACCGAGATGGATTAGATAGAAGGACTGATTAAACCTATTGATTATCTAATCTTCTTCTGATTGTAATTTTAACTTATTTGTGAGTTCAACCAATCCTCTGAGAACAAACACTCCTTTTTTGATGATGGTGGTGTTGTGGAGAGCCTGGCTGCATCTCAATTTGCATACTATCTGTCCTAAATATTATGCAAATTAGGATTGTTGCACTACCGAAGCATTGTAGGTTAAAAAATCTAGCCTATACTGAAGGTGCCCAGATTGTGTGCTATTTAGAGTGTTTTTTCAAAGTACGGATGCATGCATTGGGGTAAAATTACCCATAATCTTGCTCTGTGGAAGCGAAGTGGTTTGTGAGAAAAAGAGTGGTAAGAAAATGGCAGGGAATGTAAAGCCAAAGCTGCCACAAAGTTTTCAAATTAATTTTGACTTTAGGTATATGCTAACTAACCCATCAAATGAAGACGGTTCTGTGATGTCAAGAGGAAATTTTATGCCGTTTGTTGAATTTAGTCCAAGTTAAAATATCAAAATAGCTTTTCTTGGCCAGTTAGCGCTATGCTAAGCTAGTAGGCTAATAGCTTGCTAATAGAATGTTAAGTGAAAACACAAAGGACAAGAAAAGTTTTAGCTCTGATAACATAATATGATTTTTAATATAAACATCCAGGCTCTTTGGAAATACGTGCTTGTGGTGACATTTCAACAATTTCAACACTTTTTTTCCAAAACATACCTAAACATTCCACATTGCAAGCACAGTGCTATATCAAGTATTACGTTAGAAAAGTCATATGGTACAGATCATGCGATGCAAACAAAAAAATGTATGTTTAAAAATTACTTACTATGGTAACAGTTTTTGATAATATAGTATTGTGCAAGGAACTGTGCAAAAATAAGAATTTCTTATTCGCTAATCTTCCCCTGTGATCACATGTGTGAAAAAGAAATACAATTTGTTGGTGTTTTACTGCTTCAAGTCTTCATTCCAGGTGGAAACAGCAGTGACATTTTTGTGTGGGTAAATGTTTTGGATGCTTTGCAGGTAAAGAAATGGTTTCCAATGAGCCTAGTTTGAATTTAAAAGACATATTATAATAACTAATAATAAATAAATAAAATTCTCTATCTAATACCAATCAGGCACTGAATAAAATAAAGTAGCTACTGTAAAAATAGTGCCAGACTTCCTTAACTCTCCCACGACATGAGCAGCCACAAAGGCACAAACATCACCACAGAGGCCAAAGGTGCTTTGCTAGCAGAGCGATAAGCTAAGACTAGCAACGAGGGCCTCTTTCTGAAGCTGAAGGAAACTGTTTTGGCCCTATCTCAATGACAACACAGGCCTCTCTTCTTCCCCCTCCCAGCCCTTCATCTCTCATCTTGTCCCTCAGAAGAAATCTCTCACTAGCTGATACGGTGAGGCAAGCTGTATAATGCAGGCTAATATCACACTGATGAAGGTACTTGGAAGCAAAGAAATGAGCCCTGCCTCTTCAAAACTGGCATGAGTAAAGGAGCAAGGGCTATCTTCTTCTGGCACAGAAAATGAGGCTAAAAGGGTAAAAGAGCCAGAGAGAGAGAGAAAAAATTAGAGAGAGACAAAGAAGAGAATTGAGTAATTTGGAGTGACAAGCCAGTGGTGGTGTGTCAGGCCTTCAAACAACAGGGTTGAGTGAGTAATAGATGGAAAGAAATGAGATAGAGAATGAGAGAAAAGAAAGGGGGTTGAGCTTAATTTCTGAAACATTCGATGTTCAGGGAAAAAGGGGTAAAATATCTTCTGAGAGAGCAGCCTTTTAAAGGTGACCTGTGATCAAAGCCACCAGTGCATCCCTCCTGTTGGGAATACGATTCCTCTCTTTTTCTCTCCTTCTTGGATACAGATTAATCTCACCACATCTGCCCATAAATATCACAGATTATATCAGTCTTGGATCTGCCCTCTACAGGGCCACCCTGCCCAGGCCATGCAGCCATGCATAAAAGCATTACGCTAAACTAGGCACGGCTACTCTGCATGGCACTGCAGAGCCTGTCAGGTGCGCTGTTATGCAGTCTGATCCATAATAGAGCGAGAGAAAGTTCGCCACACTTAGCTGAATCAGGTCATGCACTAGCAAGCACACAGATGCCGACTCAAAACTCCACCTATGCACAGACACTCTCACTCTTAAACATTAAATAACCTTTAAAAAATCTGAATATTCAAACCCTTTGAGAAATTTTACATTCAAATTAGGCTAGATAGATTACGATCCAATTCTCACTATTAACTATAACATTTGTCTCAATAAAACCTCTAATTACTGCTTATTAATTGTTAGTAAGGTAGTTGTAACGTTTAGGTATATGATGTAGAATATGGTCATGCAGAATTAATGCAACAATGCATTAATATGTGCTTTATTAGTACTAATAAACAGCCAGCATTCTGATAATGTGCATGCTAATAAGCAACGAGTTAATGGTGTGAAATAGACCCCAAACCAAAGTGTTACCCATATTTTTTCTTCTGGCTTTGGGGTGAAATATAATCAAGAAATCATTATCAAAACAAAATATCAAAAAGGAAATCAGATATTAATCTCACACGTCCATTGCAATAAATAAATAAATAAATAAGACTTCTAATTTCTGACTTTTATTACTTACCCAGCTAGCTCAGATCACCCGATAAAATGCTAATACCCTGGAGCATACTATACTCCCTGATCTTTGGTCTGGCTCCACTGCTTCACTTCTGTAATTAAAGAACTTGGACGCTATGAAATCTCACTCCAGCATGATGGACAGTTGACCCACAGCATCAGGATTGGCTTTCACGGAACGACCGGCTAGCCGTCTTGAGTGTGAGAGACTGTTACACACATGAGGTTAAAATGTCTGCATGGCTGCACGGTGGAGCTGTAATGTTACCTTACAGGGTTACACATGCCTACGTAACCCCCGTGCTGTAATGGCCAGTGTCATTTTTAGCCTTGGCTAGAGTAGTAGTCAAAGGGTCTAAATTTAAATAAATAAATCTAACAGGAAAGAAGTGAATTAATAGACCCCCCAAATCTTACATCATTATAGTGATCATTTAATCGGGAAAATGCTCATTTCCTGTCGAATGGATGCAGCATGAAAACAATGAGTTGGGCAACCCCCCACAGTAATGCAATTATTCTCTACATGAGCACACTAGCAAAGCCCCATTTACCACTGCATGTCTGCAGCAGGGTAGAAGTGTGTGTGAGTCTGTTTCCAGCCCACCAGCCAGGAAGCAGTCAGTGGAACTCTTATTAGCACAGGAAGTGCAGATTTGCTTAGCAACCACATTAACTCTCCCTGTCACTGAGGTATTTGGAATTATACCTCTTTAGTGACAGCCAGGCGTGCACAGGCAGGCATATTACACACACAGATGCATGTTTTCCTGATATTTGAACTCAAAGAGGAAATACCACTCCTGAGACGCTCGGCAGGAAAAGGTCTGAGCGCTGCTGTGCGCAAACCTGGTACCTTTCCTTCAGTAAATTCAATTCATGTACCATTTATGACTGTTTCTTTATTGGCATCCTTGATTCCATGAAAAAACATCCTGGGACGCTAACCATTGCACAAAAGGTTCTTTAGAGTGGAAAACGTTTTTTAGATCATTAAAACGCTCTTCACACTAAGAAAAAAAGGTTCCTTCTAGAACTCCTCATTAAAAGGTGGATCTTCTATGGCATCGCAGCGAAAACCCCCTTTTGTCAATCAAAGCTCAGACAGAACCCAATTTCAAAGCTGCTTGGCCATGAGAACATCGCTCTGTAGTTCCCACAGCCAATCTATGGGGTCTTTGACTGCAATCGACTGATAGCTTGACTCTGATAGATTGTTTCTATCGCGGGCCGGAGGAGATTAATGAGAGAGAGACAGGAAGTCGAGCCAGTTACACTCAACAGAAGCTGAAGAGGCCGCCCGATATGTTATCTTATTTAAAACTAAATAAACATTTATCAGCGTGCATGCTCTGCTCGGCCCAATCACTTCCCTGTCTCCGTGTCTGGGGCCCCAACTCAGGTTTCAAAGTTCATCCGCACAATTTACTCGCCAAACAAATCCTGAGCTTGGTTGCTATTAAATATGAGCACGAACGAATGGCTGTGATCATTCTTGGTCATTGTGCCGTCAATCATGCACAATGAGACGGTACGCGGCGGGGTTTGGTCGCTATCATTTGTCGGTTTTCACACAATTATTTCACAAGAGAGCTCACCTTTGGCTGAGAGGATTGCTTGTTTACACAAGCGTCAATGTGAAATTAAACACTTTTCATGTGGGCTTTTTATTTGCCTGGGCTTTTGAAATGAGAACGGAGAAGAAAAACACTCTTTTTACTGAATGAGTTTGCTTTACAATCTGCTCTTTTGATTCCTTTCAAGTTGGTTAACAGTGTTGAAATGTTCCAACAACTGGCTCCTGAGCAAATTCAACAGTTCCTGCTTGGTGAGGGGTTTTGTGGATGGCGAATTGTTGCGCTTGTTGGTGCTGCTGATGTTGTTTGGCAGCCCTTGTCTTTGGGAGAGGACAGTACAAAGGAGCTTTGATTGGAGTGTGTGTTTGTTCGAGTTGTGCTGACATCTGTGTGTCTGTGTGTGTGTATGTGTGCGCCCATGAGTCTCCGAGTGGTGTTGGCCTCACTGAACGCTCAGCAGGTTGACTAGAACATGCTGGCTCTTTCCCTCAAAGCCGCCAACATTCTGTTCCAAATGAGTTCAGCTCGGGGAGAGCCTTCGCTCTGGGGCACAATCACAAGGCTTACTGTTACAGGCATAAAAGAGGGGTGAGGGGGATGGGACCTGTGAATGGGGACAGGAGAGATTCATCCGGAATGAGAATTAGGGACAGAGAGGCAAAGAGGAAGTAATCGATAATATTTCCTAACATTTGTGACTTACTTACTTGTCCAAAAGTTTTGCTTCAGAATTCAGTTTAGGACTCTGAAAAGCAAAACTCATAACTAAAGAGCTTACTCTTTATATTCATGGTACCTATCTACCTACCAACCGATCTATCTATCATCTACTTACCTATCTTCTCATCCATCTATCCGTAAGGCCTATAGACCTTTAAACTGTATGGGATTTCAAAGCTTTAAAACAATACTTTGCCAAGTATGAGTCAGTAGTCAAATGCTAGACCAGTGCCAAATTAGCCAGCAATTACAACATTCAAGATCCTCGTTTCAGGTCACTGGGTAGTTCATCTAGAGCAAGTCTGACAAACTGAGTAGACCTTAGGTAAATGGAGAGCCCCAGGAAGTGGAAGAACTGGCCGAGACCCAGAGAGAGCAACTACACCCAGGCAGAGGAGAGATCTGGGCCTCCTCAGGAGACAGTTTGTGCAGCAGAAAAGAGACGGGTCTGATTTCATCTGATAAGCAGGCAGAGCTGGAATAAGGTCCCTGCACAGGGGACGCAGAGAGTGTGTGTTCTTTTGTCATTGCTGCCAAAAACTACACACTCAAGAATAGAACCTGCTGGCTTAGATCCTCTCCTTTACTTTCTTTCTCTCTGTCTTTTAGACACCTATCTAGCTCTAGACTTTCCAGATTTTATTTGAACAAACGTAGCTTTCTAGTCATTTTTTATTATATTATTATTATTTCAATTCACTTTAATTATACTTTCTGACATTCACAATTTGAATTGTATTTCCGCATTCAGGAATTGGAATTTAGAAACACATTCTCAGTTCAGTAAAGAATGGCACACAACCTGGGTTGGAACATAAAGTGTAAGTTGTGAATAAGCCATTTCATAAGATGGAGAATGTGGCAGCTCTGTGGCTGGAGTGTTCTTCAGAAAAACACTGAGCTGTAGCCTATTATTGTGGGCAAGCGAGACAGAAGTCTGTGTCATTGGAGAGCTGTTGTGTCTTTAAGCAAGGACAGAGGTTGAGCTGTTTTGTCTCCGTGTCTGAGGGGAGGTAAGAATACACGCTCTCTCTCAAACACACACACACACTGTCAAAATGCCTTCACATACTATATCTAAGGAGATGGCATCAAATTCAGGAAGCCCAGTGTAACATCAGAATGTGCTTCCTGCAGCAATCAATAGATCTCAGGGCCATACACCCCCACGCATGCACAGACTTTAACAAGGGTGTGAGTGGATAAACAAATTGCCCTTGCACTTTAATCAGACTTGGAGAGAAACAACAAGCCTTTTGCAAAATGTATTTAATCGTTGCTTGAAGAATGGCTTCACAATTTCACTCTAGTTTTGCTTTAAAAGCCACTCTGTGATCGACCAACCACTTAAGCCAAGCCAAAACCAAAGCCAAATCGCAGTCAAACTGAAATATTACCAGCTCTAAAAGACACTTCATCTTTATATCTTTGATAGCCATCATATTTATGGTCATTATAAAGTATAAAGTGTTTAAATATGCTCATACTTTGAATACGAATACTTTTGAAGTGTCTGCCAGGTCTGTGTGAAATCATTCAAGAGATCCATTGAGTCGTAGATCGATGCAGCTCCTCGCGGCCGAAGAGAGATAGCATTGGAGCTGATGCTAATTGAGACAGAAGTGAATTGATAAGGCCTGCGATGCATAATAAGCTCGCTTGAAGCTAACACGGGCTAATGTTTCCATTAGCGTCCTGTGAAGAGATGGATGGAGCAATAGATGGTGATATGGAAGCCCGAGTGAGCAAGACGGATGAGACTAAGAGACACCATTTACCGTATACAACAGTTCCGGAATAACAGATTTGTATGGAATAAGACATTTAAAAAGAGCTTGTGCTAACTTTTAAACTCTAGCATGGGTAACAGTTTCTTATTTGGGTTTTCAGAATTTACTAATTTATCTGATTTTCAACTACTAGTGAAAACAGAATATCACAGAACATGCACTCAAATTCAATTTGAATTGAGGTAGCAAACATGTGGAATTGCAATTCAAATTAGACTTTTAGGAAGTGTAATTAAATTAAAATTCAAAGTAGTACATTTATTTTCACGTCATTTCAAATCTTGGTTTCGTAGCAAAACACGAACGGCTCTCCAATAGACTCATACAGTTAAAAGACCAAGGAAGCTTATACAGTGCTGACATTTTCTTTAAACTAAAGCTCTTTGAGGCTGTGTTAATATGTGGAAAAGCATGTTTGTTGGATTCCATCTATACAAATAAGTCCAATTAATTCAGCACTATTGCAGATGCAAAGTGCATAGATAGTCTTGAACAGAGTATTTAAAAGCACAGTGTTGTTGACAAAGAAAACAGCAACCACCTTGACCTACTGATAGCGTGCACTCTTAGAGTCCAAGGAAAAGAGATTATTAAACAGACTGATAGGCCTAATAGTGAAATAAAGGTCAAGGTGAAGAAAGCAAAAGTCTGATAGTAAATAGTAGTAACCTGTAATTAGATCCCTCTACTGATGTGATTTATTTCAGACACTGTTCTTCATCGAGACAGTCTTATAGAAAGCAAACAATGAAGTATTGTCAGATATAGGATGCCCCTTTAAAACCAGGCAGGCTAGTTGGAGGGTACAATTATCTTCAATTTCCTCTAGGAAAATAAAGAGCTGGCAGCGATTGTGTTCGGCTTTCTCTCCGATTCCATGTCTGTGTGTGCTCGTGTTTGCATGTGAGACAGTCCTTTTCAGAACAAGATTACATGCGTGGGCAGGCGAGGAGTGGCTTCAGACAGTAAATCAATGGATTCCACTGTAGTGGTGTTGTAGAACGTCTACAGGTTAGCGCAGAGCGCAGGGGGAGCTGTGCGGCTTTAACCTGAGCCTTTATCTCCTTTTGCGGGCACACACACATACACAGCTCTGGTTTCACACACATTGTTTTATTTAGCATGTCCGCTGTCAGCTCATTTGGAGGAGTGGTACTGGGTTGGAATAGTATTAATTGCGAGGGATCTATGACCTACGATCACTAACCTGAAGCACCACACTAGTCCGGATGCTAATGGTATTAAATGCCACTGTTTCCAACACTTTTAATTCACTTGGAGTAAGCCGAGAACAAACACACATTTGTGTATACACAAACAGATGCACCTTCAAACCCTAAACCTCATGGCCTTTGTGAGAAACCTCTGATTGGTTAAGAGGTGAACAGACCTTCACTTCCTCTACTAAAATCTAATGAAATTACATTTACAACCAAAAAAAAAAAGTAGGGCCAAGCCAGACTTGATTTTGTCCGTTTGTACGTGGCGAAAACAATCGGCAAAACGAAACAGATATTTAATCAAATGCATATTATTCACAATATTTATTTTTAAATAACATATTCAAAGAATTGCTCGCAATTAGACCAGCAACAATGACACCTAATGAAGCGGACATAAATTCATTCATTTTATTTAAATAAAAGATTTGTTCATCTGAAACCCCAATTCAATTTGACAAAGAAATTGCATTAATGTGTATTAGAAATAAGCATCAGATCACGCTCCTGTACTTTACCGGAAAACACGCTGTTTTACCATTCAATTTATTTCACAATGAAAAAAAATGTCATTGAGTCAGAACTCTGATGGGTCCTGCCCCCCACCAGTATCTGTCTCATAATTCAATTGAACTAATTGTGAATATGAAAATAAAAAGTTATTTGCTAACCACAATGTGAAATCATTGGAAAACCACAACATGATTCATGTGGGCCACCGACTAGCGTGCCATTGTTAACGCTTGACAGCAGAGTCTCCGGCGAGAGAAAGCGCGGGGGAAGGGTGCTGTTGAACAGAGACAGACATTCTTTTGTTACCTGTTCAGCAAAACCAAAATAGCCTGCAGGCTTTAAGGCTGGAACTGATACACCGTGTTCCTTAATCAAAGAACAAAATGACAAGTTTTCTGTGTCACACCTAGCAATGCCTCTCCATGACAGGCACAGGGCTTTAACTGCTGTGGTTAGAAATCGGCTACAGTCAGAAGTTTGATTTTATTAATGACCACATAATAATAATTATAAAACAGGTTGTTCCGATTGACCTCATTCTCCTCAGCATCATGGAGAGAGTTATGATGACAGATTTGCCGCATTGTAGCCTGATTAGTTTTTTTACATTTCATTTTTCCTTTCACCTTCTTCCAGAGATTTTGTGTCACTTCCGGTCGTAGCTGTATCCCTTATAGCCACTTTAACTGGCAGCCATCTTTAGCAACAGCAAACCAGGAGGGGATGAGGTGATTATATTGTTTTGTCTGGTGAAACGGCAATGAGCTGCATTATTCAAACGAACAAAACATACTTAGAAAATAAGTCTCAGTATTAGCATAAGTCCTGAACTACAACTGATATTCCGCAAAGAGCACAGATACATGGGGAAATACATTCCCTTGCAGATTAACATTAAACGGACAACATTTATGATTCAAACTACATGCACAGCTGCCTTTTTAAATGTTTTTTAATGAAAATATGACAATTTAAACCTAGATGCTACCAATGCCACCTAGATTAATAGTTTAGCATACATCTTGCAAATGTAAGCTTATCTGTTGCACTTCTCTCTTTCTGCGCTACATGCTAAATCTTAAAGCATAAAAATGTTAGCTATGCTGGCCTTAAGGCCTGTTCACGCCAGGAATGTTAATTATATTAGCACACCACACCAACCAACACCAACACACAATAATACTGCTCAAGCTCTTTAAAGTCAGGTGGATTCTGATTGTCTCTCGATGTTGTGAAAGCGATTCAAATTATATCTTTCTTCTGTGTTGTTATAGTTGTGGTGTGGACTTCCCTATTCTTATAGAATTAGAATGATTATTAAAACTTTATAGTTATCATTAAAGTTATTGCCTGTGATATGAATGGCCCTTTAGTCCATTAGGACCAAAAAATGAAGCATGGCGTGTGAAGACCACAGCAAACACAATAGTCTCAGGCCTGGGCTTTGTTTTCTAGTCTTAGTCCTGTTCCTGAGCTCCAGCTGATGCTTTTTAAACATTTGAAGGACAAAAGGAGCCCAGTTGAACCTCAGGATGAGAGGTGGGACCTTGGTGTGCTCTCCATCACCCCAAATACAAAACCCCTCTCGTAACCACGAGTGTCCCTCGACATTAGGTCTGCACCCTCCCTTTATTTAACATTCACCACGACATAATCACGTATGCAGAAAAAAAAGACAAAAGACAAAAAGACTCCTCCCGATGCAATGCAAACATGCAGGAGACATCAATGGCAGAGCCGTGCTGTGTTTCAGACCGCAGTGTTGTGGTTGTTCATTTAGACGGGGTGTGAGAACAGGCCTTTGTGTGGTTACACTGATGTCCGCACACACTTGCCCTCTGCCCCAGTTGTGTGGCCTGTAATCTTGTAATTCTTGGCCTGTGAAAGGTCAACTTTTGAAACAAGATTATGATGTGTTCTGAAGTCAGGGTTTCACCTGAGTAATGTCATAGTGTCTGCTAACTCAGATGTTTCTCACCTTTTAGTTGACCAAAGCTTAATGCTGGACATCTCTGGTAAGTTTCTACCAAAGAAAAAGTGGTTTCTTCTGATTCATGATTACATAAATGCGCTTTCATATATCTTTTCAAATTGTGGCATGTTTTTTGTGGGCAGCTTATGTAGGCTTGTGATTACGTCGTTGCTCAGCTCTCGAGTCAGCGGAAACACTGGCTTCGGCACCATCACCATTTAGAAATAAAAGGGTGGGTGGGTGGGTGGGTGTGTGTGTTCTGATTCAATGATGAAGCACTTGGGTGGGTGACAGACAGATGGAGTTATGAGTGAGTAAATATTTTTTAGCTCTTTACGCACATTCACTATGAATTGTACAATTAATATTTTACGTGCCTGCTGCTGGTCTAAATAGTAAACTATAGTATAGTAAACTAACTCTCTCTCTCTCTCTCTGTAAATGTAGCCAAGAGCCCAGACAGCAGTGTTTCACCCTACCCTGTGATTCCACGCTCAGCAAACATAACTAGAGGATTTGAGTTGCATATTTTCTAGCCGTGTACTGTAATAGTATGTCTGTCTACTCATTTCAATGTCAAATTACACATTATAAAGTAGGCTCCTTCTGTGTAGGGCACGCTTCAAAGAACGGCATTTATTTAAGTCTGACTAACCAAACCAAATTATGGTGCTTCTCAAACCAATGCCACTGGGTCCAGACGAACGCTTCATTTAAAACAGGGTGAGGAAGAATGTCGCGTGTCTATTTCTTCCTTACAGAGGTTTACAGGGCTTTACATGCCTCTAAAGAGTCTTTCAGAACTTGTAAGATACACATGTATGAAATAGAGAAAGCTAATTTCAAATTAAGGAATGAATACAGTATTTCACCCCAAATTCAAAAGGGAAAAAAATACAACTATATTTAGAATAAAGAAAATGACTGGCTTTTTTAAAGATTTGAAGATCAAATGGTCATGCTGTATCACCAACCAGGTGCGATCAACTTTCAGAACATAATTAAATAAAACTTAGTTTTACTTCCTATTTGCAAAATATTTATGCAATTGAATCGAGCAACATGGAAGGTCTACGAACACGTCTACGGTACGTTACAATCTTTCCCTCAAGCTATGGCATGCAGAGTTATAGATAGCTGCTATAGGGGCAGTGTGACTCCAAAAATAACAATTTATTTTCATAGTCATTCAGTTTGAGGAAGTGTCGCTGTCTCTCAATGCGTGTGCATATGTCACAATACCATCTGTCCGATGGGAGCTGAATGGAAGCATCTGATTGGTCAAACTGCCTGAATAGAGAGGGGTTTGATGAGAAGGGTCATGTGTCGGACTGCTCTTAGACATGCAAACACACACTGCCAGCTAAAGTGTGACTCACTCCGTCACACAAAAACAAAAGGACTCAGCTGACATTGCAGAAAATCACCATGCACACACCAAAAAAAACATATTTTCCTCAGCGACCTGCAATCACAGTGGCAGTCAAAAGAACTGCCGTGAATTTCAGATAAACAATTCAAATAAGAAGCGTTATGTGTGGCCCTGAGAAAAGAACTAGTCAATCAGGATCGAGTATTCAAGCTAACATTGCAATATACAACCTAGAGATCCAACATAAATTGTACAGAAATGTAATTTATGAACTTATAAAACAACCCACTTAAGTAATTTGATGCATTTCAAACTGAATACTCGGCGGTAAATAACATAGGACATTACCTGAACTCATTCATCTACATTTGATTAGACTGTGAAAAGTAGACTGACATTATAGGTAACTATAATTTGTCCTTCCCTTACACGGCCTTGGATACATCATAAGAAAACAAAAAAAATGTTTCAGAATCATGTGCAATACAATCAATATGTTAAAGAAAATAAGGTCAAATTTGATGTCATTATGACTTTAAAAAATATATATTTTCTGTACTTTTTTTCTTTACAAAGACAGAAAACAGACCACAATCTTTATGTTAAAGCAGGGGAAAAGGCTGAAACGAAAGGCGATTCAGTTGCGTGATGAATTTTTCAAAGCCAAAATTTGTCATCATGTTGCTTTCTATCCGTGCTTAACAGTCATTAATAATACATATCAGCGCCATGAATGAATGAACACAAAAAGTAGGAATGAATGAGGTTTTGTTTGTTTAAAGAGTGAGAACACTGGATCTAGTTCCTTTCTTTCCTTCCTACTACATTCATTCTTTCCCAATTCATTCATTCCCTTGTACTTGTTATTCTGGTGTGACTCGGGCACAGGAGCCCATTCTGACAGTCTGCCTCAAACGAAACGTTCACAATTTCTTTCATTCAAATAAAAATGTACCTCACACTTTATGTATTAGCACATCCAGTCGTGCACTAATAATCACAGCAGCCGAGAAACCCCCACCCGGAACGCATCTATTTTCCCACCCCTCCTCCCTGTTGACGCCAGAAACAGAAAAAAGCTCCCTCTTCCATCCCACACTCTTCTGTCTACCATCCCCCCCATCGCATCTTCCTCCACCTCCCCCAGCCGCCCCTATCAGGCAGGTATATGAATGCTTTCCCAAAGGCCAGCCAATACAAACACACACACACTGACTGGGCTGACTGATGTGTGGGGGCTGGTGGAAGGAGTGAAAAGAGAGGATGCCCTGTGACGAACCTCTCTCTTTTATCTGTGTTTATCTCCATCTGACATTAATGAGATTTTAGCTACTGCATCCTGGGGGAGGGGGTGGACAGACTAGGAGGCTTAGCAACGTGTGTCTAAGAGGGTGTGATATAATGTCACAACAGAGCTTAAGCTATGACGAGGGGAAATTATGTAACAGGGTATAATTTTCCAAAATGTCTTCTTTTCGATTGCAGTATAACTGAAATGGTTTCACTAAGAAGCTCTGTAACAGTGTAGGAAGTAAGGGCTTCAGGTTAGATCTCTTGAGTTGCAGCGCTTTGAGTTTCTAAACCTAGTGAACTGCCTACTATATCAGAACTGTGCTACACAACACTTATGATGCTTAGTTTCAATATTCAATGATATATATTTATAATGCATACTTATCTCACTCTTAATTTGGACAAAATTTGGTAGCAGTGCTATTATAAAGTGGGATTTATTTTGATTTTTAATTGTTCCTTTTATGCTACCACATACTGTATATAAAGCACATTTCATTGTTTGGCATTGAACCACAGTCTCTTCGCTGCGTACTACTATCACGCACATGGATATCAACTGTTCAAATGACAAAACATTGGAGCTTTGCCTATATAAATCATTTCCAGTGGGAAAAAGTGGTTGTGCCAGCATACTGAACAAACTGTATTTCCATCCCTCACAGCCTCGCGTTCGTTTGCATCAAATTAAATAGGGCACCTAGTGTGAAAGAAGTCTATTTCTTAAATATATTTGATCTCTCAAGCATATTTTAAAGTCATTGATGAAAGAAAAACAGAGAAAGATTTGCTCCCTGCTGAGGTTGCCAAATAACGATGAACAGCAAAGCTGAATAAGTGCCATTATGATTTAAAAATTCAACTCGAGAGGTGAAAAACTGATCAAATTAGTAAATTTGTGGCAAATAAGCCAAGCGTGAATCTTCACACATGAACTGAACTGTTAGTGTAAAAAAAACGAAAACTAATGAAATGAATTGCATTTGCATTCTATTAGAGTCACGAAAGCAATTAGGGTTTGAATTAGGTGTTCATGAATTGTTCTAGGGAGATGTTAGTGTCTTATCTCTAAAACAAAGCCACATATTTTCTCTCTTTGCCCAGTTAATCACAGTTATGATCCATCAGTTTGGGCTTGTCAGTGACAGACTATTTGAAAAATCTTAATTAGCACCTAAAGGAGACCCGTTAGAACACTCAGCTGATGCTCACTCCTGAAAAAACCCTGTCGAATTTAATAACCACCCAGGACTACACATGAGGGATTTTTTTATAAATCAGGATCAGTGGGAAGAATGAGCTTTGTTATGAAAGCAAGAGATTACCGTATTTTTTTCATACTTTGTAAAACTGTTCGGGTTTCTCGTCTGGCACTCTTGCGTAACAATAAAAATGACCCTTGCGGATATCCAAACAAAAGCCTGTTCATATCAGTAACCGACTGAACAACACAGGGTCCGTTTCTCTGCCTCGCAGGTCTTTGACCTCACGAGTCCAAGTTCTGGAACATACTTATGAAGTCTTTGACCGGTGAGGTCTTAGAACAGCCGTTCGACTCAGTTCTCAGACGGATCCTCTGGTTTATATCGTCAGCAGCTGCAGGACTCTCCGTACCCGCGGAGCCCCTCGCATTCTGAAAGAGAGGCAGAGAAATGCGCAAATGCAGCTTTTTCGCGCTGCAGCCATTGATATGCATACCAGAGGCCAGCTGCTGCTGAGTCGAGTTGAGCCATCCGCTGTGTGTATGTGTGTGTGCGCGGCTTAAGAGCGATATGCCTGGCGAATGAGATGGGACATACCTAATATCCCCTTAGGGAACTGGCTTCCTCTCCCAAAGCTCTCGCACCCTCTCAGTTCTCCACCAGATATCCCAGAATTCTCTGAGGCGCTGGGGGTGGTAGAGAGGGGGTTGGAAAGATGCCACGCTCTCTCTCTCTCTCTCACTCACTCCAAAATAAAAAAAATCACAAGTCAGCCGAACCGAACGCGGAGGACGGAAGAAAGAAAATGAACACGCAAGGTGTTCATCAAAAGCATTTTCAAGGGCGTGATTTAGAGTAAATTACGTAGCTTTGTTTCCAAAGAGCGAACAATTAAGCGAGAAAACGGCTTCAAAGGCTGAGAGCGGTTAAATTCTGCTTTAATGACTGGATGATTAGAGAGGTTTACTACCCACTTCCAGCACCTGGGGGGAATTAAAGATCGAGAGAAAGGGAAAAAACACTTGATTGTAGAGGAGACGAGAAGTCAGCAGTTGAAGGGTTCTGATACCGAGCAGGTGTGTGTGTGTGTGTGCGTGTACTAAGCGTGCCAGCAGACACTCACCGAATGTGAAATAGAGTGAGAGGGCACGCTTCATTCATGCCCATTCATAGTCCCATTTGCATAATCAGTCTCTCGCTGCACTTTGGGAGTGGCTGTCCTGGAATGCGGCTGTCGCAACTCTCCCTTCCCGTCACTGAGCTGCGGTTTTCCTGCACTGGCGGCAAGAACACGCCGTCTGCCAAAACTCTCTAAATAACCCCTGATAAAACGCCTCCACATTTAACAGGAAACTCAGAGGGGGAAATCAAATGCATGACTAAGTGAGAAATGCTCATGATATGGGATTTCTTGTGTTTACTGTTCTGAAAAACTATTTCATCTAGTAAATCTGACAATGCAAAATGCGCAGTGAAAAAACAGACTTATAATTGAGCTGTAAATGTAACAATTATTTAGTGTAAGTAATTTGATTACAAAATAAACACATTTCCATCTGGTACTATAATTTTATAGTGGAGACGTAATGCAAAAATGCATCTTGTGTGATTCTTTCTAAACTTAATTGTAAAAAGGACAATTTTTCCATATAATGCTTTTGTCTGCCATACTAATGTATGAAAGTAATCTTAATTTTGGAGTTTTCTTATCAAACATTGATTATTTGTTCAAATAATCAGCGTACCATGTAGTAAATGAAATGTTTATCAATTGAAATCTCTTCAATTTTTATGTATTTCGGACTTCTTTTTTAAGCAAAGAATGAAAAAGAACCTCGCTGTGAGTGTATAATGTTTACACAACAAAAATGTACTAAAAAAGTTTTTTTTCCTTTTTTTCACGTACAAGCAAAAACGTTTTCAAAGCTACTCCCGTTCACGTGGTTCCGCAAAGAACAATTACATCATATTTTCACAAATTTGCGTTCTAGCAGTTTGCACAAAGACAATAATGATATTCTTTTTTAACTTGTACTTAGAAACCCATTTGCCCCCCAAAACACCATTTCGTACCTTGTAAATGAACAGTCAAAATGCATAAAAAGTTTTCAGTTTTTAGTGTGTTGTGTAAATGGCCCCTTAAACTATCCTTAATCCACCTACTCATTCAGCGCCACTCCTGACAGTTACGTCCAGACATTTTTATCAGTATAAAGTGATCATGATAGCTCATGAAGCCAACTCAACACCTAGACTTACACTTTGAACCTGTATACTTCAGCTCAGCAACCTCAAACTGTGTTTACCAACCTGCCATACTTTTTTGAATCCATTGAACAAGATCTCAGATAAGCGTAAAGGAGGAACGAATAATCTTCACCATAGAGTATTAAAAGATGAAGTGTTTGGACCTGAGACAGCTTGACAGAACATAATGGCTAGGTACATTTAACGCTTAATTAAGACTATGTGTCTGAGCGAGGGACATAGAACATCCTGTCTTCATCTTCCAGCTGCTGACTGAAAGCACCAGACAGACATGCACTCACAAACACACACACATATATGTCAAGGGAGGTTGAGTAACTACACAGTCTGTGACCTTCCATCAGCAAGCAGCGGAGAAAGAGGAAGTTTCTTCACCCCACCCAGAGACAGAGAGAGTGAAAGAGAGACTGCCAGACTACTTTTCACAGATGAGGAACAGTAAGATCTGTAAATAACTCAGCAAAAAATAAAATCGCACAGACAGCAACAGAAACACAGTACACAAACATACAAACTGTCTACATTAATTGCATATGGAATACTTCATATGTGAGGTTGAAAGCACGTAAATTAATACAAATGTAAACAAATAGCACTGATAATAAGAAATATTTCTGATAATGAAGACTGGAGTAATGATGCTGAAAATTCAGCATTGTCCTTCACAGGAATAAATTACATCTTAAAATATATTAAACTAGTATTAAATTATTATTAATACTAATATTTCACAATATTACTGTTTTACTTTTGATCCAATAAATATGGCTTAAGAGACTTTCCAAAAATACATTTTAAATACATTTTCCAAACTTGTATATATATATATATATACACACTACTATTCAAAAGTTTGGAAAATGTATTTAATAATATATAAAATATATATTTTTTGTTTTTTATATTTTTTTGTGTTAGTATATATACTAACACAAAAAATATATATTTTATATATTATTGTCATATCATATACGTATATTTATCAAGTTTAATAAGAATATATGTTAATGTATTCTTGTGGCATAGAAAAACATTCTCAATGGGGAAAACTGTGAAATAGAGTAACAACAGTGTTACTGTAAAATAACTAGTTTAACTATTTTTAACTTGTATGATGGGATTATTTGACCTGTATTTTCCACTGACGCTCACTACTGCAACTAGCAATTTAGAGAACGCCATTTCACCGTGTTGCATTACAAATTAACGCGGACACATTTCACATTATAATAATGTGAAATTGAGCCTGCATAGCTTAAAGCATTTGCATCAGGCACGTTTCAAGCCTCAGTCTTATTCTACAAACATCTGAGTGGCAAATGAAATTGTGTGGAAGCCATTATGAAGTCATCAATATCAAATCGCAGACTCTTCCTGGCAAAGGAGTGACCCGGCGGTCGGGCCAATGTAAAAATACACCGAATCTCACTCTCTCTAGATGGATATACTGATATATTCCACTTCCGTTTCCAGACTATTTCAGAGTGTTCCCTCTTGTGTGTGGTGAGAGGCAGGAAAGCTCTTGAGATGAATAAAAGCCTGCTGTTGGGGGGTCTGATAATGTGATAATGCAGAGAGCTCCGGGACATTTTGGTCTCACTCGAGACTGAGGGAAACAGCTCGATGTTAACGAGGCAACGTCATTCACCGTAAGGGCCCATTCAAACTGCAAAAGCACTTATGACACATCGTCCGTGCAAAAAGAGACAGAAAACGGCAAATGTGTGTAAACGGGCCTCGGTTTACATTCTCTCGCTCTATTCACACAGGGAAAGTAACTGAGTGAGAGCTGGAGGTGGTGGAGGGCTGATCACAGAGAGATGGGAGGGAGGAGATGTTAGTGAATGCACTTCTTTGTTGGTTCATACTCCGTTTCCACCACAATACTCCAATCCCTGCATCATCAGCTCCATTCAAGGGAAACAGTTCATGCAAATGACCAGCGCTGCCATTCATTGAGCGTTTGTGTGTGTATGTGTGTGTGTATTGGAGGGGGGGCACATTACTAAAAAACTTTTCCTCTAATCCTCTACCTCACAAACAGGACCCTGTCTGCAGCAAGAGTCAAGCATTAGAGCCCCAGGGGTAAGAAGAGCCGCCACACATGCGAGTAATCTGAGACTGGAGACAACTCAAAGCAGATAAACATAAAACAATCAGCCCGGGACTGCTTTATCGCGTTACTCCTTCCATAAATACCCAGAAATGAACTTTATGATGCATATTTAAGCAGCAAACCTAGCTCAGAAAGCATGTTTTTCCCTCAGCCGCCCCATGATTAAACCCTCAATGGCCTGATCATTAAAAACACATCCACTGTCAAGTACCTGTGATAGCTAAACGGCCGTTTCAGAATTACCATAACTTGATGCCGTTGCCGTGGGACATGTGGAAGTCATGCTGAGCTCAAGAGAGAGAGACAGATGGAGGAACGAGATGATAAAAAACAAGCACTAGACAGAGAGAGAGAGAGATGAAGACTACAAGCACCTTGGCCTTTAATGGTTCTAAATGATTGTTTGTTTACACAGTCAGCACTGTATCTACAGTAAAGATTAACAGGACAGAGGTTGTGACACTGAGGGTTAGTCATTGGGCAATTAAATTCAGTTAAGTCCAGAAAGCACCTAGAAATGCTCTCTGTGATTTTTTTGTATTGGTCTGTTCAAGTTAAATATTTCATGCCATTAAATTTAGGCCACTGCGACGGCTATTCTATCTTGACGTCCGCCCACAGAATCCGCATCTCACCCCCTCCCGGATATCAGGTTGTAACATTTGGACTGGGAAACCAATATCGTGATAGTCTCTGGAGTCTGAAGACTGGGTCACCAAAGAACTGACACTTTTGGCCCTTTTCCAAGCACTCATCTAAAGAGGGAAGCTGACACTACTTGGAATATGCCAACGCAAAACTTAAGACATACAAATTTCACCCTGGTGGTGTGGCTTAGCGGTTAAAACATCTAGGCCTGGTTTCACAGAGAGGGCTTAGATTAGGCCTTGGTTTAATTAGGACATTTAAGTAGCTTTTATAAATGTTCCTTAGAAAATCTTGAGGAGGCAAAACAATGACGCTGACAAATTTGAAGATATGCCATTGCAAGTTGGTTTCAGTTAAAACAGCTCAAACATGCATTTTAGCCTGGAACTAGGCTTAAGCCTTGTCTGCGAAACGGGGGATTAGTCTGCCAATTTTAAGATTGTTGCTTTGATACCAGCAGAGGTGATTCATGAACATCGCCACAGTGCCCCATAGCACTTAACCTCAGGTTGTGCCAAGGGGAATGTCCCTATAAGAAGTGCGCTGTACGTCTGCCAAATAACTACTTACTGTTGAGTCTGAAGTTTGTGTCACCAAAGAACTGACACTCTTGGCCTTTCTCCAAGTATTCATCTGAAGACAACTGTGGCAAGCCCATTCAACAATATCTATTTTTCTGTGTCTAATACTCATTTTTGAATGACTAAGAAATAATCCAAAAGTGACCAAAGTTTCAATTTCACTTACAATTCTATCACCAGTTGTTTTGTTTTTTCACTTGCATGTTGCAATGACAAGTCAGAATGACTGTTTTATAGTTCAATATAAGTTCAATATAATTGCAAGTCAGATTAAAACTGTGTCTAGTAGCAAGTTGAAATACAACAGTGTCTTGGAGTATACGGTAATCCAATTAGTTCTAGAAAAAAATATTTCTAGTATTTCCAAACTATTTATATAAGCCAGAATGAATATGAATACATATTAAATAGTGAATAGAGTTGAAAATCAACAGAACAGTTGATATCTGAAGCACTGGAGCAAATATTTGCTCCTACCAAGATAATAAGAATTTGCAGCAAATGAATAAGTACTAGTTTGCAATTAATTACTGTATATATCTGGGACTATTTTAATAGGCACTAGTCACTACTGCAATACGTATCTAATGAAAAGTTACTCATGAAATTGTAAAACTACTAGTCATTAAAAACCAGCAACAACTACTCGAGTTAGTTTAAAAGGACGAAAGGGCTGAAAGTGAATCAGTTGTCCCTGCACTAGAGCAGGGGATGCAGCGCAAAAAGCAACAAACTGGCTCACCCGTGATGCTTTCCGCTTGTATTTATTGGCGAAGTCAAATTTCTCTTTAATGTCATCCAGGAGCTGCTCCAGACGCGCTTTCTCCTCTTTCCCCGTGTAATCCGGGCTCAGGAGCACATACGCCCTCCAATTTGCCGAGTCAAACCCCCAATGGCAAGTCCTGTTCTCCAGCGATTTGTGACTGTGCACCACGAATTTCTGGGTCGGGTACATGAGTCTGCAGTCCATGCACTGGATGCAGGGCGCGCTGGGACTCGTGTAGAGCTCCGGGACCAGCAGACCCTTACACTTCCCGAAGCACTCGTGATAGATCTTGAAGCTCTTCTCGGTGAGTTCCAGCTCGAGGGAGCCGTACAGCTCTTTCTTGGAGTGCGGCGGGTACGTGCCCCCGTAGATGAGCGCGTTGCACAGGCGCTCCGCGTCCGTCTTGGTGATGAGTCCGCAGGACGGCGCGGAGAACGGCAGGATGCCCATCACCTTCAGGATCTCCAGCTGGTCCGCGGTGCAGCGCGAGCAGTAAATGTGCAGGTCGTCACACACCGAGTTGATCTGCTGGAGCGAGAAATCCCGCAGCACCGTGTTAAGGATCTGCGGCAGGCACAGGCGCTTCTCGCCGCCCACCACGAAGCACGAGATGGTCTCGCCCTCCAGGACCGTCTCGCACCTCTCCGTGGAGCGGTCGGACGGGATGAAGAGCGGCCCAGGCATCACCGGAGGAGGCTGCATCGGGGGGAGATGCAGCACAGGCTCCGGGACGTCTTTGCCATCCTTCTTGAAGAGCAGATCGTGTTGCCACCTGGCCGAGAAAGCGGCCGGTCCTCCGAGAGAGCTCATGGAGCTCAGGTGAAACTGTTTGAGAGTTTGTTGCAGTCCCGGGTGAGGCTGGAAACTCTGTCGTGTTACTGTTTCCATGTTTCACGCACCGCGTTGTCGTCGAAACCGAGCGTCTGGCGAGAAATACGACTCAAGGGTCCTGGTACCGCGTCTCTAAATCCAAGTCTGTGAAAACAAGCACAAGAAGGCCGATAGGGCTTCATCAAATCCCCACTCAGACGGTTACCACCGGCGTGTCTTCTTCCCCAGCAGCGGGCTCTCTCCTGTCCATATCCACGGACAGAAAACTCAAGTGTAACACAAGCAAAAGCGCGCAAGTTGCAACAAAACTATCCCACGGGGGAGCCGAACTCGTTCCACGTCAAATTCAGGAGTGAAATACACAATCCGCGAACTTTAAATCCGTTTTTTTCCCAGTGAGTAGAGATCGCTGCAGCCGGACACGGCGCGTCGCCTCCGCTCCTCTGCCCCTGCAGTTCAGTGTGACTGAGTCAGTGAGCACAGCCTCTCGCTCTCTCTCTTTCTCTCTCTATCTCTCTCACTCAGTCAGTGTTTGTGTGTGTCTGGCTCAGTCATTGAATCCCAGCCAAGAATGTGACTGACTCCGCAGGCTGCGGCTCTTCCAAGAACCAGCCTTCCCTCCCCACGGCTGTACAGAGAGACTCACAGACTGTACGTGTAATAGCTATTTGTGTTTAATAATATTACCTTTTATATTTGTAAATACTTTAACTTTTTAGTTTAGGGTATTAGGATTTTTATTTAGTTATTAATTATATTCTAGTCTAATTAAGACGATTGATAATATTTTTTAGCATCATTTACTATATTATCATAGGGTATAAAGTACTTAAAATATTAAAACAGATGTGAAAATAAACAGGGCCAGGTAAATAAATAAGTATTTGAAATTAAGGGAATAATAAAAGAAAGTGACAAGGTAAAAATAAACTGCAAAACATGGCTTATTCTGCACTGTTTTCTATTAAATTTATTACATTAGGCTTACTTGTGTACCACATTTTTCCTATTGTTAGTGTACTTTTTAAATTTGTGCACTTTTTACTCGAATAATAATAACATAATGCAATTGTATAGGTTTCTTCGTAAACACGTTCAACTGAAAATGAAGATTCATCCATTATGGTATATGAGCATCTTTCATTTCATTTCCATCAATCATTTCATTTGATTTCAGCTCGTTTTTCTTTATCAGAAATAAAATCCAAACTTCTGGTTCTCACTGATGCACCACTTTTATATTAAAGCTGCAATTAAACCTCAAATAGCTTGTAAAAAAGAGTGTACATTTGTGCACTGAACATTGTAAATGTGCGCCAGGAGGAAATAAGAGCTTTTTTTGCATGCAGCCATCAGTGGGTTGATGGGTGGAGTCTGAAAATCTCTCATTTAGATTGACTGCGGTCTGAGTTTGTGAGCTTTGGTTTTCCTTAGACTTCTAGACTGAGCTGAGTACAGCAGACTAAACTAAATGACCAATAAACATGAAAAATTCATTATAAAATGTTGCCACAATTAGGTCAAGCGCATTAAGCAACAATAATATTACCCCTTGCATCACAATTCTCATCATTTTCCGTAGATCAAACATCAGAGAGTGGGTTGCTTGCAACGCCAAGGTCATGAGTTCGATACCCAGGGAAAACAAGAACTGATTAGAATGTCAATGTGTTTCTTGAAGGCAGTGTAAGTCACTTTGGATAAAAGCGTCTGCCAAATGCATAAATGCAAATGTAAAGTAATTACATTTACATTGTAAATGGATGTTAATGATTTAAGACAGTATTCAGTGCCACCATTACAACATCACATGTTTACATTCAACACTTCCTTTCTGTGACCTATTTATTCATATCTTGCTTTTTAAATCACTATTTGCATTGGTGTTATGGCTGTGTGTAGATGGTTATGGGACTCATTTCATTCATATTTCCTCTAACACTACAGCACTGTACATATGCCAGTGATTTATTAATAATTCTCTTTAGATTGCGTCCAAGAGAGGTCAATGGAATCTGTTGCAGTAGCTCCCTCTAGCTCCACGGGGATGTTACTGCATGTGGAAGACAATGTGACAAATGGGCTTGAGCAATTGCATCAATTCACCAAACTGTCAAAATTAGACAAAATAGAATCTCTGAAATACAAGATATTTATGCATATACATTTAAAATCGTAAAATGAAGCAAAATAACATTCAATCTTTCTAACAAAACATTTCGTTTCAATTAAAACTAAATAATGTGTTGTCTCTGTATTGACCATATGAGCTAGACAAGCTACCAGTTCTTCATTCGGGTAGCTTTAGTTTTTCCACAAAAGTCTATATGTGATCTGGTCTTACAGCTTCGTGATAACGTGATGAGAGAAGGGAATTCTTTTTAACAGTGCCTTAAGACTCCTTCTTTGAAAAGTTTTATTTGGACTTGCGTCATGGATTTTGCAAAAGCCCAGCGAGTTTGACCAAAATGTGATCATTAGGCTTCTGCTGTCTCTCACATTTTTGCACATATATGGAAATATATTCAAATGGCTGGTGTGAACACAAACTGCTGACCCAAACTCTTTTTGGATTAGTTTTTAAGGCCTGTTTCAAATATTACTCATCCATCATAATGGTTGTGCAATCAAAAAAAATAAAGAAAAGAATAAAAATAAACAAACTTTTTCATCCCATTAGACGTTTCAGTATTTCTGTCCTTGAATAAAATTCCTTTGTTGGCTACCAACACTAAATAGACTCAAGTCAGATAAGCACATACAAGCTTTATTTAGACAGCTGGAAAAGCATATGAACAGAATGAAAGAAAAAAAAGCAACTCTGGATCCAGAGATAGAAATCGGTATAGTTTTGTGACTATAACAACAGGTTTGTATAAGCCAGACCTCTAAAACACAAATGCATGTGATTGGTTGACTCTTGTGTAGGCGTCATAATATGCCTGCAATAATTACATTGCAGAAGAGTCAATTACCTATTCAAATTTATGCAGTGACAATTTAAATGGCAGACGCATTACAAATGTTTGTTTTTTATGCACCGGTAACAGTGTGGGAATCAGTGAATCAGACTAATTGCTAATTCATTTATTTAATCTATTTACTTGAAAAAAACACTTGTTTTTTTCTGAAAGAGGTGGCCAAAAATGGAACAAAGAGGTGTGAATAATATTTAATCTGGTGGGTTGCCATTAAAAGGTTATGAACTGCACGGTTTAAGAGAGATTTGTTGTGTGGTTGATGTTAACAGCCAGTTTTCTCTGCTCCAGCTCCAGCACCACCACCCTCTTAAAAAGCAGGATCAACATATATCTGGCAGGCTCAGATAAGAAGAAACTAAAGATAAGTGCTGCATTTCTGCCATTTATTCAGCTTTTAAGAAGCAGAATTATACATAGTGATACATGCTGATGTTTTGTAAACACACGGATTAGTGGTGGGCACAAGTCTCTCTTTCTCAGCACTGCCAGTGCAAACCTGCGCCAGCTGTCTGACAAGTCAAACCCGTCAGAGCCGTGACCTTTTTGAGAAAGGGCAGACCTGCAGCGTAATCATTCTGGTGAGAGAATGTGCCCACATCATTCCCTGGAGGAGACGTCACTCCGCTGGTTACGTTCTGGCAGCTTGGTAGGGGCAGAGGTTTGGTAACAGATACTGGCTGTGAAGATTTCCGTCAGACTCGTTTTGTGAACAGTGTCTTAAAGGCGATGTCTATAATTTTGGTTAATAAGTTACAAAACACTTCCTAACTAACTTAGCTTAATATGCAACTTTAGGTAAGCCAATTGCAGGTTGATTTCCCTTAAAGTCTCCATGAAATCAAAATGTACAATACTTGTTTTTTTTTAAATGAAATATTGCAGTATTTGTTACTAATGGTTTATCCGTGCACAACATAATATATTTTTTTTAATGAATGTGCCCTTGTCTTTAATCAAAATAACTTTCTCTCCCTCTTGCAGCGACATCCTTTCTCCTCTCTGATGATGCATTTATTGGCGTGAGGGCTGGACAATCTGTCCATGACGTGACATCACAGCAATAGCAAACCACAAACATTCAATCAATTCCCAATGGACAAATTTCTTCTCGTTTGTGAAGCTGTTTCGCTCAGATATGTCACAATAGGGAAGAAAAGACTTTAGTTTCATGACAGCTTTATAAAAGTGTAAATACTGTAGTACTTTCAAAAGATTGTTCAAATAACGAGTTTGGGGTGAAGCTATCGGTTTAGCTGACCAATGGCAGAAAAGAAGAGTGTTCAGGAAAGCTGTTTAAAAGGATATTTCATGAAAAAAAGAGAAAATTCTGCCATCATTTACTCACCATCGTGTCATTCCAAATTCATAAGACCCATAAGGTGATGTAAAATTAAGGTGATGTTTAATCCAAGTCCTGTAAAGAGATGCAAATGTTTATATGTTGATCATATTTAATTTAGGCTTTTATTAACATACAGAGAACGCATGACATACGGGAACTCATACTAGAACAAACCTCATTGGTAGAACAAATATCAACACACACGTTTGCGTGTTCCATGTTTCATCATATAAAGCGATCATATTTCTTCAGAAGACTTGGATTACTTATGGATTCATTTCACAGTGGCTTTATGACCTTTTTAAAATCTTCTAACTTTTGGTTACATGTGCTTTCAATGGAGGAACAGAAACTCAGGTTTCATAAAAAACATCTTATTTTGTGTTTAGAAGATTAATCGAATAAAGGATTATAGCATTTTTATTTTTGGTTGAAAAAACCTGTATACTATATACCTATACCCAAAAAATTCTATTTTAAGCTCCACAAATGCAATACATTTTTATGCATTTAAGCTTAAATGTATAAAATCATATATGTCCTGAATCATATAGCAAACTTAACAGAAGTTCACATAGTTGAATTTGCGATGTCAAAACATTGATTTGTCCAGTGTGTACACTAAAGTCTTATCATTGATTAAAAAATACACACAATCTACTACGCTTACATGTCATTTTTCTTTATTCTATAGTCTAATAATAAAAGAACACATCCAAGCAGAAGTAACATACATATGACAGAGAATAATACTGAGTAATAAATTATATTGATATGTATAATAATCACAGTAGTGGAAAACGGTGCGCAAATAGCAACACACCAATACAGAAAACTGTAAATATTTGAATTCTGTACATAATGCTATATTTTAAAGAGACATGGTTGAGAATAAGAGGAGAAACAGTTATAGATTAAGGCTTAGATTAATTGTTATATTAAGTTATAGATTAATTGTGGCTTTACTGAGCTCAACGGCTCTGGCCGAGCTGTGATAAAAACTAAATGCTGTATTGAACAATAGTGCATGCGCAAGACACTTAGTGGGCATTTAATTGCTGTGAATCACATGAAAATACTGACAATAAAGGTGAGGGAAAAAATATGCTATTTACAGATTTGTTATACCATCACTAAACAATATTCAATATTTGAGAAATTCCAAGTGAGATTTTTAAGGGGGTCTCTTGTGACATTCAGGCCTAACACACTGTGGAGTTTCTACAAAAGCTAGCTAGTGAATTAACATCTTCTCCTCCACACTTCCTTTCCTCTTCTCCTCTCGCCATCTCACACTTCTTCCACGGTGCATTGAGAAAGCTTGCTTTTTGGAAGGACTAGGGCAGCACCCGCTATTTTTACATTTTTCATCAGGCAACCATGGCGACGGCGCACAACATTGCCTCACACAAGACCTAATGACATAAGCGCTCTTTCCTGGATGCAGTCTCCCCAGCTCCATCCCTGAACAGACTTACTCAAAACTCATCTGCTATTGTACTCTCTCACTGTGTGGCTATGGAACCATCAGTGTCAGCAGTAGAACCTTCTGGAATTCTCATCCAGGGGAGAGAAATGGTTCCAAAACCTTGCCTCAGCCTCTCCAGGGCTCAGAGCTGAGGCACCTCGTATGGATCATTTATTTTGGTGGCCACCAGAAATCCCCCCCAACCCCCATATGTTCCTTCATAATGCAACATTGATAGTGTGCATGTGTGGGTTTCTTCAGTAACTACATGATCGCTGCATGCTATTTTTGGTGTAGCCAATTCCAATTCCAGTGCTTGAGTATCTCTATCCTTCCAATCCCATTACTACTTATTTATGTGATCAATTAGTCATAAATTAGTCATCCAGGACAGGTTGGTTTATTTCCACAGAGGGATGTCTTAGCCCTAGAGTCCCCAAATAACAACAACAACCCCCCAATAAGTATATTTGTTACTATTTGCTGATTCTGTGCACCAATTTTAGGCATACATTGGTATAACCACAGGTATACATTGTATCAGTTATCAGATGATGATGACAATTCCACTAATTTTGTATGTATGTCTACTGTTGATTTGACAATACTGTAAAACAATCAATGCCACTAAAGAAACAATAATAATAATAATAATGTTCAACTTAATTATGAAACTAAATTCACATAAAATAGTAACGTTTCCATAACCACACTAAGTTCAGTCCCTGCTAATTATTTGGCTCTATACTCAAATAAAACAAATCGGATGCCGCATATTTCAGTAAACAAATGTAATTCGAACTGCGCAATCAGTGCGCAGCTTCAACGCAAACATACATTTGTGACCGAACACGGAAGTAATTCAAAGAAACTCCCGCGTAGTTTTCACGTGCGTCTGATCGAGGTGCAGAAAGTGAATGACAACAATGTCTAAACTGAAGAGGAAGAAAGTATCAGTTGAAGAAACTAGATCCGAGCAGCACTCGGGGATCAAGAAGTCAATTGACAGTTTGTGCACAGGACAGGACAAAAGCTGCGGCAAAACATCTACAGGCGGGTAGGAAGTCTGATGACGTTGCATTTAATATTCAGCAAAATAAGCTATCTTCATAATAATATAATATAACATACAACAAGTATACTGTAACATATTTTGACTTGAAACTATTTGATATTCAATGCCACAGGGAGAGATGGTGGGAGAGGTCTGATTTAAGTGATGTGGAGAGACTCTGGGCTCTTACCTTGAGAGCCCTCTGCCCATCCCTGCAGTCAGATCAGGAAGAATCTATTCCACAGCTTCCCCCACCTTCATCCACGGTACTACATCAGGTTGTCATGCGTGTTCAATCTAGTACAGTATCAGTGGTTTAACATAATACTATACAATGCTGATATCTCATAATGTTGTATGATCTTATTACAGCATGTCAGTTCATTTTCCTGAAATCTATGTTGGATAGACAAGCTCATACAGTCACATCATGAGGCACCACAATAAGATTAGGAGGGAACATGATTTAAATATATAAAATAATGCTATGGATAAATAATGCGGCAATATTCCATAAGATTTGTCCATATTTATTTCATGGTGACTTTAAAAGCGAGACCCACCCTTCAACTGAGACTGCAAATCTCACATTTTCCTTTGTACATGGGAAAAGTAGGCTTGATGTTATTTTCCATGGAGATGAGAGGATGAACACTACTGAATTGTACTTTCCAGAATGATCAACAAGGCTGTAGGTTGGTTTCCCGGTCAGCATGTTTATTTAATAAATGCCATTTTTCATGAATATGGTACTCTGTGGTGTCCCTTTACACAGCAAATAACATTTAAGGCACAAATCCCAAACCATTAAAATCATACAGCAATATATGTTTAAATAATTGAGTTTATTGTATTAACCTATTTGTAATTATTAACAATTTGTATTAAGTAAACATAATATTTAACTGTGCCTTCTTTAATTTTATTTTATGGAGAAAAAAATTATTAGTAACTTAATTTTTATAAGTGACCTTGTTTTAATTTGTACTTTTTGGTAACAGGTTTGCAAAATGTAGGTTTCTCATATACATAATGGCTTTGTTTACACCTGGTATTAAAATATGTTTTGGTCTATCGGCTCACAAGTGGATGAAGCTAAATACAAGTGTAAACAGGTTCTAAAAATTTTGACTTTACCACTTCCAGAGGTCATAATGCATTCGATTGGATTGTTTGCGCAGTGTTTTTGAATGAGTTCGAACAGCCACAAAAGACCTAATGCATAAACATTATGGATAGTGCGGCAACCAGACAGGACTTAAACATTGTTGGGACTTAAACTGATGTATCTGTATGTATTACAGCTTCTCCGGGCATGTTCATGCGCAAGCTTATTTTGTCCATTAGCTCAGAAGATCTGAAAAAACACATTTACCCACCCGTAGATGTATTACTCTCTGAGAAATCAGGACAGAAGTGGTTGAGATTGGACAAAAGAGACGGATTACATATTTGGGAGACGCTTTTATCCAAAGGAACTTACATTGCATTCAAAGACCAGATGTAAAAGGGTATATGTCTCCTTCGTATATTTGTGATCTAATTGGGCAAAACGCATCTTAATACTTGGTGTAAACAGGCCAATATGTAATTTAACGTTTTCTGAAGGTTACCGGTACCTCCTTTCATTTACCATTTTTAATGTCTTGTTAGTGTATTGCCCAGTACCAAATATCCATGAATTTTCTCAGTCTTTACCATTAGAAAAGATGGAATGTTAAACAAAGATAAATAAATATCTGATTCCTCTGGAAAAATATGCAAATTTCATCATTTCGTTATACTGTACTTGTACATGTGTAATGACAATAAACTTGAATCTAATCTAATAAATTAGCAAGTGTTAATTTGTTTAACAAAAGTTTTCTTCCATCTGTTTTTTTTTCTTATTGATTCTTTGTCATCCTGACAACGTACCTTGATTTGACTTGTTCAGAACCATTAACAAAGCTGGTATCCAAGCAGCACCAATTATTTGTAAATGATGCTGCTAATGGAATGGTCTAATTCATAAGTGTGATAATCTGTGTAATACATTGTGATTTTCTCTGTATTTCCTCAGAAAACTCCTGTACTAAATGTAAATGATTGGAGGTGGTGCAGAGCAGATGAATATGCTAATTCCCCACCAGATCTGCCTGCTCCATCTTTTCTCACTAACCCACCACCAGTGGACTGCAAGAACCCTTCACAACCTGCTGCAACAAAGAACATGAGGGAATCTAACCCACCAGCAGTCCCCGATAAAGATAATTATACATCCTCACCTGATCAGGAGAGTGTGTCAGTATGTGACATACAATCTGCTCAGCAGCGCCACATAGAATACAATTTGAAATGCATTGAGGTTTGTGAATTGTCAGACAAACATAGTAAAAAATGTGGTCAGGCTGGGAAAGTCTCAGCAATGCAAGAGCTTTCAAGACAATTTGAAGCTGGTTTGGATGCAGGATCAAGGGCGGGAGGATCTGGAACAGGATTGATTGTGAAATCGAGAACAGGAGGATCTGGAGCAGGATTGGATGCAGGATCAAGTGCAGGAGGATCTGGAGTAGTATTGGATGAACGATCAAGGGCGGGAGGATCTGGAGCAGGATTGGATGCAGGATCAAGGGCTCCAGGATCAGGAACAGGATTGGTTGCGAAATCAAGAGCAGGAGGATCTGGAGCAGGATCAAGAGCAGGAGGATCTGGAGCAGGATTGGAAGCAGGATCAAAGGCAAGAGGATCTGGAGCAGGATTGGAAGCAGGATCAAGAGCAGGAGGATCTGGAGCAGGATTGGAAGCAGGATCAAGGGCAAGAGGATCTGGAGCAGGATTGGTTGTGGAATCAAGAGCTGGAGGTTCTAGAGCAGTGTTGGATACAGGATCAAGGGGTGGAGGATCTGGCGCAGGATTGAATGCATGTTCAAGGGCAGGATTATCTGGAGCAGGATCAAGGGCAGGAGGATCTGGGTCAGGGCTAGGAACAATACCTGGTACAGAAGGATCAGTATCAGTCATAGGTACAAAAAAATTACCTGATACCGGAGTATCTGGATCAGGACAGAGAGCAAAGTCTGGAACAGGGCTGTGGGCAGTTTCAGGAGTAAGAGGATCTGAATTAGGATTGAAGACGAATTCTGAAGCAGGACCGGTAGCAAAATCAGGACTTGAAGGATGTGGGTCAGGGATGGAAAGAAATTCAGGAGCAGGTGGAGCTGGACTGGGGCAAGGAACAAAATCAAGTCCAGAAGGATCTGGAGAAGCTTCTGGATCAGGACTTGAATGCTGCCCAATGTGTCTATTGCCATTTCCTGAAGGGTGAGTGACCATTTTATAGACATAAGAAAAATTCCATTCTAAAAAATTAATCAACTTCAGAATGCAGAACCAGAGTTGACAACTAAATCAATGTAATGTTATGACATTTGCATTAGCAGTAATCCAAAATGTTACCTTGGGTGGCTGCCATGGAATGGTAAATGGGAATAACCTACAATATCCCAACATTCCCCAATTTGGCTTTGCCAGAGAAGAACATTGGTGTTTGGTTTTGGCAAATAGTCTCAATTCTCAATTTTCAGTTGTCAATTAAACTGGTGAAGCTCAACAAATTCAGGTGTTTTGTGGAACCGCAGGGAACCCGAACTGCTGTCATTGCAGAGTTGATGCATGTTCTAGAACACCAGAGACTAGAAGACTGAGATCAGCTTTGGCATTAGAGATGTTAAGCTGGCCCTTTAGGTAAAGCCAGATCATACATGCGCTCATTCTCATGAACTCCTTGGCAAAACTAGGCTGTAAGATGAAGTGTTGGTGGATGGAATCATGCATTCCATCACCTCTTTTAAAATGGCCAAAATAAAATTAGTCATTTGTTGGAGAAAACGATTTTATTTTTCCTAAATGAATAGATTTGAGTGTTTGCGCCCTGGGTGCTGGTGGAGCACTCCGAGATGGATATCACAGCCACAGTTATGTAACTCGCTCCTGAATGTGATGTCATCCCTGCAGATGTAGAGCAGAGGATCCAGTTCAGATGGGATTTATATTTTATGCTTTATGAACACTTGATTCTTTAGTTTGATTGATGAACATAGCAACGTTTACCAGCTGTTCTTGTTGTTGTACATAACATTGAGTAATGAGGTGGTACAGTGATTGTTTTTGATCGTAATACCCTTGTACTTTTCGATAAACTAAACTAGACTTTAGATGTTCAAAAATTAGTTCTATTATAATTCATTGAATTGAGTTGGGTAGTTTAAGAAGGAATACTTTTAGATAGTTGACGTGTCTTGCGATGTGACATGATTTAAACAGCATTTTTATATTTATCTTATAATTATGCATGCTGAGCTTTTAATTGAGTAAAACTACATAATAGTTTATTACAGTATAGAAAAAATGGGAGAAGATATATTTTAGTTTCAGTATTTTAACAAGTTTAAGCGTTAGGCATCAAGCAAAAACGTGTAAAATGTTGAACATTTTTTATTGTTATTTTATAAATGTACAAATTTCTGTTAATTTTTTTTATTGTTCATTATTAATTCATTTTTATCTACAATACACAATGTTCATTTGGGGACACTTTACTATTAAGGTCTCATATGTTGTAAATGAGTTCACAGTGTATTAACTCATGTTAATAAATACAACTTTTAAAAATGTATCATTCAAATTGTAGAATTGTTGTTCATTATTAGCTCATGTTAACTAATATTAACAAAGTAAACCTTATTGTGAATTGCTACTGTTAATTTATAGTACTTGTTAAAACGTATGAACATGGTTTATTAATACTGTAAATTAATAAATTAACTGCACAAGGTTATGATACTTGATGCATTAACTTATGAAAACAAATTTAACTTTGATGTAAAGTTTTCTTTAATTATCCTTCTATATTTTTTTAAGTTAAAATCTTGATGTTCAATTAAAGGTCAATGGAACTATTATATAGTCAGTAATAATCACATGCCAGTTTATAGGCATAATTTTTGCCTTGCTGCCATCTTTAATCAGTGCTAGCTCTCATTTTCTGCTCGTGAACTTTGGAGCACTTGTCAGAAAGAGGAAACTATTGAAACATGGCAGACCGTGAATGTACTCGAAGAGAGGAGGAAGAGAAACTCGAAGAAGGGCAGTTATTCATCAAATTGGGTCAAAAAGTCACCAGATTCTTGCGAGGTCCGAGAGCAGCGCTCCTTCGGCGTGGTGGGCAGCGCTGAGCGGCGTAGAACAAGGCAGCACTTTATCGCGAATGCAGGGCTGGCGTGCGCCGCTGCCCGCTCTCTGCCCGCCGTGTGTACATTGGCCAGACTGCAGAGCACAGCAGAACACAGGCGGCCCCGTGAGAGAGACACAATGAATGCTCTTGTCTGGGAAAGGACAGATAGAGAACGAGTTTCCGAGGGCGTCGATACAAGAGGAGGGCAGGACTGGTGAAGAGATGGAAATCTTGATGGAGGGGATCAAGGGAACTGGTGGGTTGGCACGTGTAGATTCACAATGGTTTTGAGGTTTACTGCTGGGAAGCATCAAGACGTCTGGGTTGGAAAAGGGATTAGAGAGGAAAGGAAAGGAAGGAGTCTTGAAGGGAAAGGGAATACAAACAAATGAATGCGAATGGAATTGAGTCTTGTTCTGATTCGTACTATAAACTGCCATTGGAATGTCAAAATTGCGACCCGGTGACCTCGTAGTTTACGTGAGTTTGTTAGCCAGCGACATACTATAACAAAATATTTCAGTCGTTTTTTATTTTTTATGTGCACACATCAGTAAATGACTATAAGTGGATTTATTCACTTGTAGTTTTCTGTGATACAACAAAATTATAAAAACAAATTTTTTTTTAAAGCCACCAACTGTTCATTGGCATTAAAGAGATTGTTCACCCAGAAAAATTAAAATGCAGTCGTCATTTACTCACCCTCAGGTTGTTCCAAACCTTCTTCTGTTGAATGTCATTGACTTCCATTGTATGTGGAAAAATACTGTTCAAAATATAATCTTTTTCAAATTCATACAGGTTTGGAACAGTACATTTTTGGGTGAACTATCCCTTTAAGTAAAAAAATAAGGGTAACTCTTTGAAATATTCCATGCAATACACCGTATTTTCCGCACTATAAGGCGCACCCAAAAGACTTAAATTTTCTCAAAAAACGACTTATGATATATATGCGCCTTATAATCCAGTGCACCTTATGGTGCGGAAAATACGGTAGTCTATTCTATATCTATGCAAATTCTTTCTGTTAATTCTTAAGTTCTAGGGCTTTAGTAACATTCCCATTATGTAAAGTTGCCACAGTCATTGCATACTTTGCATGTGCTGCACTTTATTTGTACCATGTTGTTGTATTAATAGTTTTATTTGTCTATTTACCTTGTTTATTAGAGACACAAAATAGATATTGTTTTGATAAGTGAGATCTCTGATTGTAGTCCTTGAAAACCCCAAAAAGTAAATGGAATTTAATTTTACACTGACTGTACAATCCCTAGTTAATGCATTAAAAAAGTTGCATGTATTCTGACAGAGATGTTTTCAGCAAATGCATGTTAAGAATTATTGGATACCAAGAGAGAATTTGAGGAGAATTGTAAATTATTGAAGTGTATCCAGATGTTGTTGGGGTTTTTTTTATCAGGGGATCAGTTACATTGTAAACAGCTTTTCTCTACAGTCCAAAAACTTACATCAACCTACATAATTCCCAAATAGTTTTTGAAAGACAGTGAGGGCTCAATAACTTATGACTCTAATCTTTTTGTTTCCAAAACCACTCATTGAAACGGTTTTGCTTTAGCACCCTTGTGTTTTGGTTTACAAACCACATATTACTGGAACCGCTATTGATTTCTCTATAGTTATTGGATCTAATGTGTGTGTGCCTTTTTTTTTTTTTTTTGGTGCTGCTCAATATTTTTTAAAACGCGTGTGTATTCTCTTTTTTTTCAGGTTCACCCAGCTGGAGTGTGATGGTCATCTTGCACAATGTTTATCAGAAATGCATGACGATATTATTTGGTGATGACTTTAAAATTCTGTTTTTCTTTGTAGCTTTGTTGCATTTGCATGCAAAATATTACTTTAACATTTTGATTATGGTAACCAGAGGCCCTGTTAAGTAGTTTTTATAAAATATGATTGAAAAATGTGTTTTTCTTCTTTCTTTTTTTCTCCACACCCAGAAATCATGAGACAGGAAATGTGAAGTCATTACATTGAACATTTACTGATTTACAGTTGTTATTTAAGATGCTTAAGACTATATAAAACCAAAGACATGTTCACATCTCTCTCTCTCTTTCTCTCACTCTTTCACCTTTAGCCCACAGAAACTCTTCTGGAGCTTTCATTTACAATAATTTATAAAACAACACTTTAAATATAAAAGTATTCCCCTGTAGCACATTGATAAGAGCGTCATTTGCTTTGGACTCATAAGGAACATAAGGAAAGAACTGAAAAAGAAAAAAAAGTGGAAAACAGCTTTTATATTTGGCAAGTTGATAAATAGTGAAAATGTCTTGCTTAAAATATTTTCAGGGACAGGAACTTGTATTTTATTGCAGTCTCGGGCACTAAGTTTGAGACTAGCTGTTGTCGGTAAACTGGATTCAGAGATCTCTTATAATGGTGCAGAAACAGATTTATTTATCTCTTTTTGTGAACATTTTTAAGGGTTAAATTACAGATATTTACAATTATGCTAAACTCATTCCAGTTCAAATATAAACATGAATAAAACCAAAACAAAGGACAATCATAAATCTGACTGTTTCACGTGGATTCTGTACATTAGCTTGAGCTGGTGGAAAATGAAGTTGGTCAGTTGAAGATGGATTATTACTTGGTCCTTTGTAATATACCATAGTACCTGTTTTGAAACAGTTTGTGAGAATAATCGCCCATCAACCATCTTTAGGTTAAAAAATGAAAATATGCACCAGCAATGGCCGCTTGTTGACAGTTTGCATTCGCCTCTCGTAAAGTCCGTATATCATCCGTAAAGAGTGGAGTTCAATGAAGATTTTGCGGCTGTTTCTATCCCAGCTTTTCATTAGAGAGCCGAAAAACACGGTGGGGTAATCTGGTTGTGCTCTCTGCCTCGTTATCGTTACGTTCGTCACGCTTGTTATCTCCTGGGCCGTTCTTTGTTCTTAGCCCGTCTGCTAATCTCGCTACTGTCTGACACAAAAGCAGCTAATTAATCCTGTTAACATGGCAGCGATTTTTCATACAAGTTTGATTTCTTCAAAGCATTCACATCTAAGAGCGTCTTCTTCACTCTTCAGGAAAAGGCGGAAATAAAAAACAAAAAACTTGGAGATTAAATGCAGCAGAAGATAGAAAACATATCAAGTTGCTTAATAATAACGTTCTTTATCACTGAGGGATTAATCAGTCAAGCTAGCCCGTGATTGGCTGTTTTTATCCTTTAAAGGGAAATTACGTTTTGAAGTCAATTTTAAAGCACTTTTTTAATGGGCATGATGCTTTAGTTGTGTTTCCCAAGTGGAAAAATGACTAGGCGTGTTCGGAATAGTATTCAAACATGCTACTCTCACTTACAACATCTCAACAGCACGTTATTGACAGATCACATGGTACAACAATACAAAACGTCTCCGGTTACTATCGTAACCTCCGTTCCCTGAGAGAGGCGGGAACGAGACGGTGCATGGAAAAGATGCATTTGGGACCCTCCCCTTCACGTAAATTTCTGAAACCTTATAGGATAACGCCAGTTGACAACTGGCCAATTGTCGCGCGATGCGCTCTGGCTGTCAGACAGTATAAATAGCATAAGCGCGGCACTTGCGTCAGAATCATGACTGAACACGGCACAGCTGGTCAAGCGACGAACACGGCGGACGTTGCACCGTCTCGTTCCCGCCTCTCTCAGGGAACGGAGGTTACGATAGTAACCGGAGACGTTCCCTTTCGAGGGCGGGAACGAGACGGTGCATGGAAAAGATGCATTTGGGAACGGTGTTCAATCCCGCCGTGATTGAGACTTAGACCAGTCTGATACAGGGAAACATACACCAAACACAGCTCGTCCAATGGCAACGTCGCCACGTGTGCTCACTACTGATAGGTGCAGCTAAGCCAATGAAATCTTAGCTAAAGCTTGTCAAAATTTGCATATCAGCAGCATGAAAAATAGCGGGCTGCGTTATTACAGGGCAGACGTGACTATTCAGAAAGCATTAAAGCACAACTAGTGTGAGCGCATAGCGTCAACGGCAAAGCGGTGACCGTGAGCACATAAGCACAAACTACTGTACAGAAATCCCCAGCGTCAACAGCACAGCGGTAACAACTGTATTTTGAGAAAAGTAGCAATATCCCAGGAATAATTGATTCAATTACTCACCGAAAGCACTTGAGACGCCAAAGATGGAACATCCAGTTTATAAAACCTGGCGAAGGTGTTCTGAGAAGACCAGCCAGCAGCAAAACAGATATCCTGTATTGACGTACCTCTAGACCAGGCCCACGATGAGGCAATAGCTCTCGTCGAGTGAGCTCTGATGTTGAGAGGGCATTCCTGTCCCTGATTCGCATAAGCCAAAGCAATAGCGTCCACTATCCAGTGAGAAAGCCTCTGTTTAGAGACAGCATTTCCTCTAGTAGCGCCACCATAGCACACAAAGAGCTGGTCCGACTGTCGGAATGTGGCGGATCGGTCCAAGTAAATACGCAAAGCCCTGACGGGGCAGATAGCCCTCTGAGCGCCGATGTCCCGTGAGGTTGACGGCTCTGAAGACAAGGCGAGCAGAGAAACTACTTGCGCTTTAAATGGAGTAGAGAGCGATTTTGGCACGAAGCCAGGTCTCGGCCGGAGAGTAACACTGCAGTCTCCGGGCCCGAAACGAATACAATCGTCACTCACTGAGAACGCATGCAAGTCCCCAATGCGCTTAGCCGATGCCAGTGCGAGAAGCAGCGCCGTCTTCTGTGAAAGCTCCTTAATCGCGACCGATTCCAAGGGCTCGAACGGCGGCAGAGAGAGAGCTCTCAGAACCAACGCCAAATCCCACGGCGGAACCGATGGGGGGCGTGGGGGGTGTAATCTCCTCGCACCTCTGAGAAATCTGACCATTAGTGGATGCCTCCCGATCGATTGCCCGTCGTCCGGTGAACGAAACGAGGCGACAGCGGCCACATAGACCTTTAGAGTAGACGGAACACTCCCGTCATCCAGCCGGAGCTGTAAAAACTGTAACACATCTGACACGGGACAGCTCACCGGGTCGATATTGTGCTCGTTGCACCATTTCACGAACACTCCCCATTTCAGGGAATAAAGGCGTCTCGTGGAAGGTGCACGAGACTCCGCGAGAGTCTCCAGCACACTAGAAGGTAGTGCGAGCTCTTCTAAGGCCCCTGAAGCGGCCACGCGTGCAGGCTCCACAGCTCGGGGCTGGGATGCCATACCTCGCCGCTCGCTTGAGACAGTAGATTCTTGCTGACGGGAATCCGCCACGGGGGGGCTGCCAGCAACTCTCGTAGGTCCGGGAACCAAGGCTGATTCGGCCAGTTCGGGGCGACTAGGATCACCGATGCTCTTTCCTCCCTTATTTTGCATAGGACTAAAGGCAGAATTTTTACCGGAGGAAACGCGTACAACCTGGCTCTCGGCCAACGCGATGTCAGAGCGTCCCCCGCTAGAGGGGCGTGCGACAGGGAGAAAAACAGCGGGCAGTGCGCGTTCTCGCTCGTCGCAAACAGATCCACTTCTGCCCTCCAGAAGCGATCCCAGATCATTTGCACCACCTTTCAGTGAAGCCTCCACTCTCCGTGAGGAATCCCGTTCCTCGAAAGCATGTCCGCTCCGCGGTTTAGTACACCCGGGATGTGCGAAGCTCTGATGGAGAGGAGATGTTGATCTGCCCACAGCAGGAGGCTCGTTGCCAGCTCGAACAGGGCCCTGGAGCGCACGCCGCCTTGGCGATTTATGTATGAAACCACGGACATGTTGTCGGTGCGAATCAACATATGCTGCTGTTCTATTTGCGGCAGGAAAGCCCTTAGGGCCAAACATACCGCTTTCAGCTCCAGGCGGTTGATATGCCACTCGCTCTGTGACTCCGACCATAGACCGGAAGTCGGAACGCCCTCGCATGTTGCACCCCAACCTGAGCTCGACGCGTCTGTCGTCACTACGGTGCGTGTCGTCACCAGCCCAAGGGGAACCCCCTGGCTGAACATGTCCTGATTGGACCATGGTTCCAGAGCGCTGATGCAGCTGCGGGAGATCGTGATGCGCATGCGCCCCGCTGTCCACGCTCTCCACGGGTCTTCAGCCACAACTGCAGTGGACGCATTCGCAGCAGACCAAGGTGGCACACTGAAGATGCTGACGCCATAAGACCGAGTAGCCTCTGAAAATCCCTCAGGGGAACAGACCGGTCCTGTCTGAAGCCACGCAGAGCCTAAGAGATGGTCTCTATGCGTTCCGGGGGGAGGCGGGCTCGCATCGCCACTGAGTCGAAGCACACACCTAGATATGTCATATACTGACTCGGGGTGAGCATGCTCTTCTGCATGTTCACTCGCAGGCCCAGTGACTCCAGATGATGAAGCAGCATGTCTGTATGTCTGATTAGCACCTCCCTTGTATGAGCTAGAATCAGCCAATCGTCCAGATAGTTTAGAATGCGCACTCCGCTCGCTCTGAGGGGGGAAAGTGCTGCATCCACACATTTTGAGAACGTGCGCGGTGTTAAAAGTGCAACAGAGTGGGTTTCGAACCCGGGTCTCTCGCGTGAAAGGTATACGCAGTGTCCGCTATACCACAGCACACCCATTGCCAGCCCGAACGGGAGCACGGCATACTGGTATGCTGAGCCCTCGAACGCGAATCTCAGGAAACGCCTGTGGCGTGGCGCAATCTGAATATGAAAATACGCATCTTTCAGATCTACGGACGCTAGCCAGTCCCCGGGACATACCTGTGCCAGTATCTGCCTCAGCGTTGCCATCTTGAACGCGCGTTTGTGGAGCGCGCGGTTGATGGGTCTCAGATCCAGAATCGGACGGAGCCCCCCATCTTTCTTGGGCACCACGAAATAGCGGCTGTAGAATCCGCTCTCTAGCTCGCTCGGAGGGACGCGCTCTATCGCTCCTTTCGCGAGCAGACTGTGAACTTCCTGTCTCAGAACAGGTGCGCTTTGAGGGAGCGCCAGAGACGGGACCACACCAGTGAAACGGGGCGGTCTGCGTCTGAACTGAAGAGAATAACCGTGCTGAATTATTCCCAGCAACCAACCTGAGATGCCTGGAATGGCCCTCCAAGCTTCCAGGAAATGATGAAGCGGAGGGTAGGCTGCACGCTGCTCGACGAGTGTCGGGAGCGGCGGGGAAATGTCGGCTACTATTGAGGGAGCAAGTGCATACTGTGGCTCCGCGCCGCTCTGGGGCAGGGCAAGCGACACAACACTGACAGAATGAGGAAGAAACAACTCTTTTTGTGAACAAGCATTTGTTTTTATTATTGCATCCACACAAACCGGGTTTAACACACACACATTGCAATCGTCGCCCATACGAACAGAGGGGACATAACGCACAACATGGTGTTTTGGGGGCGGCCCACCCGCGAGCTCTCTCTTCCTTTTGACGGGACCGTCAGGAAGATGGCTTGCCTGCGGGAGGCTGTGCGCCGTCATGACGGGGGGCCCCCCTGGGCGCGTGACGCCTCTTCCCGGGTCCCGCCCATTGCTTGCGTCGGACATCCGGTTCCGGGCGAGAAGCCGCCGGAACTGCAGCCGCCGATTGCTGTGTCACCGGTCTGTGGGGGAGGCGCGGCGCCGACGCCGACCGCGCCCTTGAGGGCTGCTGGTACGCGCGCCTCGGCATCACGTGGCTCATCGCTTTCGCGCGCTTTTGCGCCTCGGAAAATTTTTCCATAACCGACTCGACTGCGCCATCAAAAAGGCCGGCGGCTGCAATTGGTGCGTTGAGGAGCATTTTCCGGTCTGAGTCCCTCGGGTCCGCCAGAGTTAGCCACAGGTGCACCACTAAAAAAACCCATAGAGCGGCCGATGGCTTGCGCGGACCGCTTGGTTGCCATGAGAGCGACGTTGTCGCTCTCAGGTCCCTCACATCCTCCGCGTCCATGCTGCCGGCGTCCAGCAATTGCACGGAAAAAAGGGGGGATCCCCTCCTAGCTCCAGCTTGCTGGCGGCTGGACTGGAGGAACCAGGAGTCCAGCTTACTTCTCGCGGGCTCCTGTGGAGCACTCCAGTCCAGGTCCAGCTCTCTAACTGCCCTCTCGAGGACCCTGACTAGCTCCTGCCGGAGGTCTAGAGGGCCCTCTGTGTCGAGGCACTCCGACGCCGCCCAGTCCCTGTCTGATGCAGCGAGGGATACTGAGTCCACGTCTCTGTCATCCTCGACCGGGAGGAAGTCCGCGAAGAGAACTGGTGATTTGGGGGGACGGCAGAGGACGGCATGCTGCGTCGTCACCGTCACCCCGCGAGTGTGTGGGGGGGGACCGCCAGCGGCTCGACGGCGGCAGCGGACCCCTTCCCCGCGATACTGCGCGCTATGTCCCTCCTGGATCTCAGCGCGCGCCCCGGCAGATCCCCGCAGGAGGACTCCAGCAGGGCATCCTCGGCGTGGGCCAGACCCAGACAGACGACGCAGCACGCGTGAGTATCCGGCGGGTCAATGGGACCCGCGCAACTTACCTTACATTTAGTTCCTGTTGATTCCATAACTGTTCATAAGTCCGTGTGAAGGAAATAATCTGACGCAAGTGCCGCGCTTATGCTATTTATACTGTCTGACAGCCAGAGCGCATCGCGCGACAATTGGCCAGTTGTCAACTGGCGTTATCCTATAAGGTTTCAGAAATTTACGTGAAGGGGAGGGTCCCAAATGCATCTTTTCCATGCACCGTCTCGTTCCCGCCCTCGAAAGGGAACCCTATTTTGCAGAGCGTGAAAGCCGTTTGAGTAAAGGATGTAGTGTGTGGTTGTAGAATAATGCTAAAGGAGTAATATTTTATCACAAGGCTCATTGAACATGCCTTTACTTATTTATGTGATATTACTTTTTTTTTAAGAAAATATCTAAACGCATTTATTTTTCAAGACAGTGAATGTGAGTTGATGAAGGTTTTAGAATGAGTGGCGCAAAAAGGTTGATGCTCTGTTGCGTTTGAAAATTATGTAGCACACACAGTGAACCTAAAACCTAACAGACTCGTTAGTGTGAGCCATTTTAACTAGCTTCAACTTGTCTTTGAACTCTTTTATCATGACTTGTGTTTCACAGGCCTCGTACCAAGCACTCCACATACATCGCACATGCGACGCTGTACCAGGTGAGCTAGCAAGCGAGTTTGCTACATCAGAAAAGCCATATGCAGCTGATTATGTGCTGCAGGCTTCAAAAGTACTGTTTACATCTGGTATGAAGATGAGTTTTGTTTGATCACACATTTACTCCTGGGGCAAGATTTACTACAAATTTGCATGAGAGTGCAAAAAACAAAAACGAAGATGGGAGTGAAAAGTAGCGTGCGTGATCTACTGACAGAGCTCAAATGAATGAACAGACGCCGCTGAATCATTTCCATAACGAGCGGCACAAATTATTGTCTGCTTTAAGAGATGCTTTTTCGGGCAGTAAATAATGGCGCAAATACCAGTACATTTAAAAACTCTCCTCTCATAAATTTAGCATCTAAAAGGAAAACTCCTAGAAATGCATATGCAATAAGGTCGGCCACTAAAATAACCTTTTCAGAGCTAATTTTTCTATGCGTGTCTTCAGGAGATCCTGACAGTAGTACTTTAACGCTAAAAGAGGGTTTGCGTTGGCGCAAGCTAGCCCCTGGTATTTTTGTGCGCAATTTATGTATGAACGTGCCTTGTTTCTTCTGTGATTGCTTCAAGACCACGGCGCACACGATGAGTGTGTGTTACAAATTGGGAATGGTGAGAGAACATTTTGATTTTTTTTACAGTTTGCATCTACGCGTCTTTGAGCTCTTTTATCGTGACTTTTACAGGACTTGAAACCAAAGCACTCCACATTGCATTCGCAGTGCTGTAACAGGTGAGGTACCAAGCAAGTTTACTACATCAGAAAAGCCATATGGAGCTGATTATGTGATGCAATCATCAACATGTATTAGTTTCCAAATGATAAAAGTGCTTTTGTGTCAAAAATGTAGGTAGAGGCCGATTTTTCCAATGAGCCTAGGTTAATATTACTGCCAGTCTGATGTATTTTGGGCTTTGTGATTATTCAGTATCTAACTATGTCTTGGTTTCAACATATGTATCAGTGTTTATGGTATGTAAAATTAAAAAACACACCTGCAGCTCACATTTCTCATTGGATGGTGCATTGGAAAATTGGCATCAGAGCAATTTGGAGCATGGTGAATTTTGGATCTTTGAGGCACTTCTTCTTCAAAAAACACATTTTATCTCCCATTTACTCTGTAAAATGGTTAAAAGCTTGTGGTTTGAAGCACAGCTACCCACTGTTTAGGAAACCATCATGGTCATGAATTAAAATGTGCCACTTTGCATCATAGAAGGCATCATAAATTCTTCGATTGGCTACCTACACTATAATACAACATTTACCTTTGAAAATTATACATTCTTGTTTCGCTTGAGGACACACCTCATACAAGATTAAAGAGAATAAAAAATAAAATAAGTCGAACAGAAAATAAAAAGTGCACATTAAGTTAGAACGGTCATATTTAGCTAGGGTTGATGGGAAACGTAGTCTCTGAAGGACGCAGGCACACATCGATGGAGCTAACTTCAGTCCCAGGCAACAGTGCGCTCACACAAACATGGGTGTCAAAATGAAAGAGGATGCTGGAAGCAGGAAGACAATCAACAGCTGAAATTTGGGGAATGGTTCTGAGTTTGTTTTCTGAAGTTCCTCCAGTCGTTTCTTCTTCCAGTGTAATCCTAAAATAACTCAGGGAGGGTCTGAAACTTGAAGTCAGTGTTGTTTTTTGTCTTTAATGCAGTTTGAAGGAAAAGTTCTTCTCTGTGAACACATAGTCTGAGCTAAACTCAGCTGTAGTAGTCTCATGGAGCCGCAGGCAGAGAAACATAGGCCATATTGTTCTTCCCTCATACGGTTTCTTCAGCGGAGAGCAGCAGAGGATTAATGTACTCAAATCCCTCAAACTCAGACTGGTCTATTCTCTTTATCACATCCCTGAGGAGAGAAACCAACATTATTATTGAATAAGCTACAAATCAACTGTACATGCCCCGCGCTGTGGCTTAAAGCAAAGAATGTGGGGAATATTCAAAAAAAATGACAAGGCTAAGTGAAGAAGCTGTCGTTTTTGATCAACTGAATTTCCGATAGGTGCTAATAAGCATTGCAGGGAAGAACTGGTTGCTTGCATCACATCTTTTAGATGTACGTTTATTCATTTAGCAGACACTTTTAGCCAAAGTGACTTACAAATGAGGAATTCACCCAACGGAGGCAATAATGCAAGAGCAGCCAACAATACAAAGTTTCAGACATTGTCAAGAAGAACATTCTGAATATTTACCCAATTTGACGTTCAGTGTGATTAAGTACAACCATGATTTTTAACATTTCTTTTTTTTCAACAATTGACTGAACTGGAAAGAATGGAGCCATTTCTCCACAAAATTTAATTGATTTTCTTGAGGAATATACATAACCATTCAAAAATTTGGGATCAGTAATAGATTTTTTTATTTGAGATCGCACAAGAGATATAAGATACAGTACAGTAAAGATATTTATAATGCTACAAAGATTACTATTTAAAATAAACAAAATAGTAATCTTAGTAAAAAATAAAATAAAAAACGTTCTATTCAGTAAAGAACCCTGGGAAAAATGTATGGTTTCCATAAAAATATTAAGCAGCACGACTGATTTGAACATTGAAAATAATAATAATACATGTTTCATGAGCACCAGATCAGCATTTTAGAATAATTTCTGAAAAATCATGTGAAACTGAAGCGTAATGGCTGCTTAAAATAATAGAAATGAAAACTATATAAAAACATTCACAATTTCACAAAATTACTGATAAAAAAAAAATGCAACCTTGGTGAGCATAAGTGACTACTACTTAAAAAAAAAAAATAGTATATGAAAATATCTGGCATATTACTAAAAAAATCTTTTTTTGTTTTTATGATTGCATCTATTATTATTGTTCTTTTTTAGATTCTGCAGGGGATATGAAAACTTATAAGCACATCTGTAAATGCAGCCTGCCCAACAGAAACAAAATCAGCGTCAAGGGGTTGGTTAACCACAAAGGGGGCTCTAACTACAGCAGTAGGCAGACAGAATTTCACTAGAGTACAAATGAGAAATTCAGCAGCGTTTTTCTCCTCTTGGCTACTTTCTACACTGGCAATGATCCTTTATATGTCTAAAGAAATGGTAACATTCTTGCTGAAATCTAACCTCTTGGTCTTCAGAATCCATTGATCTATTTTATCAGCCTGTTGAGGATACCGCACCGCTGTAATGCTCCACCTCTTCCATGGCGTAATGCTGAGACGATTCAAAAGTAGTTTATCACATTCTATCAAACACAGTCCATGGAGGGCAATTCTCCTCTCCAACAAGCTCAGCAAGACCTGATATTTCACCAGATCCGGGATCAGTGCCCAATTGTGTTTGTGCTGTGTCTGTTTGAATAAAGTCCCCAGAGGGCCACTCGACTGTATGTGGGTGTGTGTGAGGTCGAAATGCCTCCAGCAAGAGTGAAACCTAAAATAACATGAATGACACCTCTATGCTGTAACATCAGGCTCAGGTTTCAAAGGGAGGTGGTTGTGTGATGCCACAAAGGAAGAAACACAGAAAGACGGACATTCTGGACACTGACCAAAATAAACGAGTCTCTTAACTGCACAAATGTTTCTTCAGAAAAGAATTACAAGGTGGAGCTGATTTGAAAGAAAGAAAGCAATCAGTTATCCCAACTGATAACACTTAAATAAAACCAGTAATTTCATTAGGGCTGTACATTTTTTCCCACACAACCTTTTTCAAAACAAGATTACAGTGACAGGTAATGAGAACATTTGTTTTATGAAAGGTATGAGTAGAGAAAAGGCTTTTGAGGTGCAATTACAAATGCACACTATTAAATGTTTAAGAAAAAATTCACTTATGCTCACCAAAGCTGCATGTATTGGATCAAAAATATACGGTAGTGATATTGTTGATATTATTACGGTAACACTTTACAATACAACATTCATTAGTTAACGTGAACTAATAATGCACTTCTACAGCAATTATGCATTTTTGTTAGTTCATTTCAACATTTACTAATATATTATTAAAATCAAAAGTTGTATTTGTTAACATTAGTTAATGCACTGAGGTAACGAACCAAAAAAAACCCTGAATGACTGTATTTTTAGTTACTAACATGAACGAAGATTAAAAAAATATAGTAACAAATGTATTGGTTCATGCTAGTTAATACATTAACTAATGTTAACAGACGAAACCTTACCATGTGTTACAATTATTACAATTCAAAACAACTTTTTTTTTTTACTTTACGGTAATATATTTTGAAATGTGATTTATTGCTGTGAAAGAGGAATAAGGAATCTGAATTTTCAGCATCATTACTCCAGTCTTTAGTGTCACATGATCCTTCAGAAGTCATTCTAATATTCTTATTAAGAAATTTTATTATTATTATCAGTGTTGAAAACAGTTCAGTTTTTTTTATGATTGTTTGAAGTTCAAAAGAACAACATTTGATTAAAACAAAAATCTTTTATGGCCTTCTTACTGTTTTTACTGACACTTAATAATCTTACTGACCCCAAACTTTTGAACGGTAGTGTACCTTGTGTAAATTGTGTGTAGTCAGCTAAACTAGATAATAATACATTGAGAATCCAAGTTCTTTTATAAGTCGTTTGTGTGAGCATGTAAAAGGGAATCGTGTCTCTAGTCACAATGGATTCCGGTTCATCCTTTTTCGCTGCGCTCTGAGACACATCTCACTCTGGACGCACATTCCTTTAATCCAAAAGACTAAATCTCTTACAAGGAAGGATTTCACCCCCCACCCCCCTACCCCCCCGACCCGCTTTTTTCGTCTGCCAGATCCGTCAAACAAAAAAGGCTTCCATCACTTCCTCCTCCTCCTCCTCTCCTCCACCGTGTGGGACGTCAGGCTTTTCCAGAGCTCGCTCTGCTTTTGAAGTGTCTGGCTGCTGCGTTCCTTTGAAGCCTGGTTGGAAAATCTCGTATTGAACTAAGAACCCGCCGTGGCTCTATAGATTACTGTCTGTCAGTTCATCTGACTCCGGCCCACTTGCATTCTGCTAATTATGAGTGACAGGTTTACCGACAAATTGACTTAAATCGGCTTGTAGACTGCAATGATTGTGTACTCAATGGTTAGTGTTCATAGTTTGAGGTGCATCTTAGGCTTCTCATGGAGAACAAAGATATCAGATCACCTCAAGATATCAAGTGACCTCATTCGAAAGCATCACACAATGTCCGAACCAGACACGACGCAATTAGACTCCGACGACAAGCAATTTGTCTGTCCAAACCAGACGTGGCTTGATTACAAAAACTAAATAAAATTTAATAAAAAAATTACACCCAATCATAACAGTGTGTGTGCAGGCTCTCTCCGCAAGCGCACTGCACTTGCAACCAAACAGATAAGTACATATTAAAATTCATAAATATTAACCCATTTTTTATTTATTAAAAATGCATACTGAGTGACTGACATAAACGTTGTCATAGAATACACTTGTTTCTTTATATTGAGATTGCAGTTTAAGCATTCTTGTTTCATTTAATTTATTTTCCATTGCCACTTTCAGTATGCCAATAAAAGTCTCACAAAAAATTAATACGCATATTAAATTATTTTAACATTAAACAAAGCACACGATCAGTGCCCAAGATTAACACTGTCATACTTTGATAACAAAAACTTTGATCAACATTGAAAAGACGCAGCATGTGCCGCAACATCACGTCGCATCTGGTTAGGACATGGTGTTTGAATTGCGTAGTAGAAATAAAATTAATTACAATTTTAATGTCAAACATGTAACGTAGTGTAGACAGATATAATGATACAATGATACAACAACACAATGGTAGATAGATAGACTAAAGGATAGACAGAACGAGATAGAAAGACAGAATGATACAATGATAGATAAAACAACAGAATGATAGAACGATGCGGTTATTCTGTGGTGAAGTGCAATGAATTACAATTCTTTATTCCCATTCCACTTTATTTTCCCGTGTGCCAATTTAATTTAAATGCACACTCCTGAATTGAAGAGGAGCTAAAATTTTGCATAACCCTGGTAAGCAATGTATATTTTGAATGCACAGCCCTCAGATTCTGCCAAAAACGATGATCATGTTGTTAATCAAAGATACCGCCCTCTTTCAGAGTTGTATTTGTGGAGTTCCATTTAATGTAAATTGAAAACAGGAATCCTATTTAGTAGCTTGAGGGCCGCCTGTCTCTATTGATTCAGCCAGATATAAAAGTCATTGTGAAAACCGGAGTCCCTCTCCAGAGAAATACACCTCTGCAGAACAATACGTCTCAAAGCCTTGCGTGATTGTCCTCTATGAAGAATGACTGGAATGTCTGAAGAATCTCTTGAATGAAATGAGGTGAGACCTCAACAACTGACCCAAATGTATTCAGACATGAAATAAGCCAACCTACAATCCTCCACCATCAAATAAACGCACATTTTGTGCACAGAGTCGACTAGCCTCTTATTTTAGCACTTGTTTTAATCACAGCGGTATTCAAAAGGACCGAGTTTATGAATGAGCAACGGAAGAAAAGACTTGAAAGCTTAAAAGCCCCCCTAGAAACTCACTTCACACTGATTAAAGCCAGTTTCCACCAGAATCTATGGTTTTTAATGCCTCTCTGCTTCAGGTTTTAGCCGTTTAAGAGCTGTTCTTTGTCCTCCGTTTCAATGTGGCCCTTTTCGGTGCACCTCATACTGTAAAGCAATCAGAAACTCCAGAGGGGATGTTTCCATATGACATCACCACCTCTTGACGATAGCCTCCAGATGGGTAAACCATTTCACTTCATCTTGCTCTCACTTCTGAAGGAGAATCTTAGACATAAACCTCACCATCCTGACCAGCAGAATCAAGCTGAGTGGAAACCCCCGTTATTAAACGCCTAAATCTTCTGTTGGTGCAGTCATGTAACTTTGAAGTCGTTAAATTATTACATAATCGCTCTAGAGATGGATTCCGCAGAAGTGACGACTGACTTTGATTTTCATTGAAACATTTGGAAGATGTTAAGGTGTGTAAGGAGTTTGCCTTTCATAATTTAAAATTGGACATATTTTATCTATTATATCTAATACGAGCGAGTCGTATTAGCGGTTTTTAGAAACCGAACAGGTCTTTGAAAAACAGGTGGAGTGATTCTTCTGTCATAGATCTTTACTGATCATTTGTGGTAATGAAATGCCCTTCGGCCAAGCATAACATTTTTCAATACTTACTCGTCGTCTGGTGTTAGCTGCACGGGTTCGTTGGTGAACTGTGTGTCAAAGTTGTCTAAACCGTAGTCGTCTGTGATCTGAGGTTTGAATGGTGGCGTCACCTGCTTCTGCTCAAGCTAGAAAAGAAAGAAGTGAGAAAATGATTGATTAGTACAGAATCCACTCCAACATTACAATATCAGGACCCTTGATCAGATAAGACTATTTGATTGTCTTCTATGAACCCTCAGAAGTAACTGATTCGGGACACCCGAATTGTGCCCCTTTCGCACAGAGATTCCGGAAAATACATTGATAATATGTCCTGGGTTCATTTGATTTTGGTTCATTCATCCCGTGACGTGTTTGACATCACACAGATGGTTCTCTAGTAACTCTATGGCACTTTTCTGTGATCTACGCTTTGCATGAAAAGGCAGCCACACAAATATGCAGATGACTAAATAGTTTCCAAAGCACTCTTTAAAAAATAAAGGCTCCAAAACTTTTTTTTTTCAGGAACCATTTTGGTGCCCACAAAAAAATTTGTGTAGAACATGAAGAACCTTTTGTGGAATGGAAAGGTTCCATTGATGTTAAAGGTTCTTCATGGAATCATAGATGCCAATGAAGAACCTTTATTTTATTCAATTTCAAGAGCATAGATTCTGTTGTTATCATGTTGCTAAACTAAGCACATGATACTCTAATGGACTCGATGCACGTCATTTAGCTTCAGTGACCATCGCAACTTGTGGCACAAAATTAAATCTCGACTATAAGCATGAAATACATTGGAAACAAAAATACTGGGGAAACAAGTGCATTTTAAATTAGAATTACATATTCAATTAAAATACAAGAGAAACAATTTAAAGTCAACATTTTTCTCGATTCCACCATCTTGAAGGAAGCATAATGTTGCCAGACAATGTCAAGGCAAGAGGTTCATATGTTGGACTGGATCATAAATGGTTGAACCACTGTAACATCAAGTAAAAAACGAAAAGGAAAAAAATTAAACCAATTTTGTTTGTGCTCTCAAGGCCACTAATATTCCATTACCCGCAGCATTAAAACACTCAGAAAAAACCCAATGGCTCTTGTGTGAGGAATACTTCAGTTTGTGAAGTTCTGAAGTACCTCAGAGTGTTTTTAATAAAACAGAATATCACAAAACTTGAAGAGGGACAAGGAGGAGTAATGGAGGGTAGAAAGAAGAAAGAAATGGACCACAGAATTTATTGTAGACTGAGGTTTGATGTTAAGCACTTGTCAGAACAGACAGACACTGTGGATGTCAACATGATGGGTCAGATAAGGTTTGTTTTCACATTTTGGTCTCTCTTTGCCTCACTAACGTTCTCTGTGTGTTTTGAGGACATGATCCTGCTGTGTTTCACTCCACGCCGATCTGCACAAACTGGAACAGATGGTCCCTCTTCTCTCCTTTCATTACCATCTCACTCTCTCTATTTAGTCTAATTCATGAGTCCAGCTAATAGATTTTTACATTTATTAAAGAATCTGTGAATAGTGAGCTGGTATGTGCTGGCCAAAGCGGTTTCTATGCAGTTACTAGGTGGTTGCTAGTAATCCTGATAAAAGTATCAAGGTTTCCAAAAAAATATATTATTTATAATTATTATGAATATGTTAATCTTACTTTTCTCCAAAACAATGACAAAATTCACATTTTGAAGCCTCTCACTTTCTCCAATATTGAAAAATGATTTTGATGAAAAATCGCTCTGCACTTCATCTTCTGATCAGATTTTGTGCCCAATCAAATGCTCTCCAGAATCTGAATCTTCCTGCCCCTACATTATAAATAGACACTGAAGCTGTGGCTGAAATCGGTCACTTGTTCACACCATAACTATTTTCTACATGGTGAAAGGCACATAGTGCACTATATAATGGAGAGGAAACTATTCAGACAGTGTAAACATTCACATTGGGGTGAATAAGGTCTGGTGTCATGCAAACCAGTGAGCACGCAGACCACAAAACATATCAGAGCCTTTTGAATTCTGCACAGAATGCTATATTTTAAAGCGATATGGAGGAGATTAGCTTTACTGAGCTCAACGGCTCTGGCCTGTGATATAAACAAAACGCTATTAGCTATTTAAAAAAGGGGGTATCGCCCACCCTGTCTTCCCTTTTCAGTGGAAATTATGCCATCACATTGAAAGGCACTTCAGTGGGCCTTTAAGAAACAACTATTTCAACATTTATAATAAATAAAAAAATTCTAAAAAACACAATCAGCATATTAGAAAAATGTTAGAAGGATCATGTGACACTGAAGACTGGAGTAATGATGCTGAAAATTCAGTATTGCTAACACAAGGATAAATTACATTTTAAATATATTAAAAAGAAAAGTCATTTTAAATGATAATAATATTTTACAACATTACTGTTTTAACTGTATAAAAGAGACTTATTTCAAAAACTTTAGACCAGTAGTGTATGTCATCCAACTCTTTCCCAAGAGCAATTCGTTCTCGCTTTGCATATGTGTGGATTGCAGTGTAATGGCAAAACAAAAGTGGAGAGAGACATAACAGAGAGTTAAAGATGGCACACAGGGGAAAATGAGATGTTAATTGGTGCCCAGCCGCCATGTGTGCGTGTTTTTATTCCCGAGGCCACTGACTCCAGAGAGGCTGGCGTGACGCAGTTGGCTGCAACCTGCCTGGCAGAACATGCTAACGTTCGTCTCTGTAGCAGAAAACCAATTACACACGCACAACCATCCAGATGCACAGAGACTCTTCTCACTGATGTGTGGGAGGGGATTATTCCCACACAGCTCCGATGCTAGTTCTTGTTTCTCGCCACTCTCTGACTCTCTGTCGGGCTCCGGGATCATCCTCTCTGTGACAAACTGAACGTAAACTCACTGATAATCGGCTAGGATGGCATGGTGCTGATTGCAATTGGACACTGTGGATCTCTTGACACGTGACATTAACATGTTCTCTGTGATCACTTCACAATCAGATTGCACTGTGATATACTCACAGACTTAAACATTTTGAAACAGAAATGCAAGTTATTTTGTTGGATTTGTAATGTAAATGCAATTTTGGGCACCAGAGACGGATTTTAATGCCAGGAGTACAAAAACAGGCCAAAATTCTCATTTCAAACCTCTCTGAGTTTCTTTTTTCCTTTCTTTTATGAAGAATGCAAAATATTTTGAAGAATGTCGTTTTGGCCATACAATATGTTAGTGGGGTCCAAAATAACTTTGACTTTAAAAAAACCAAACCCCTACAAAAAAGGATTAACCCAGTGGAGAAGAAAAACTGTTAAAAAAAAACCCCAACAACAAAAAGAAAACCTGTAACTACTCGTCTCTCACACATACACAGACATTTGCTGTCACAGGAATGGATAATTATTATTAATGCCTTTAAACAACAGCAGTGGCAAAGCTGGCTGAAATAAATATCACTCACACACAATTATTATCTGATCCCTGTGGCAATGTAACACGGCTGTTCTAAAATAAAAGAGAAAAGCTTGTTTCTTTCTATTCACCACTTAAAAAAAGAAAAGTAAACTAGGTTTGAATTACAATGATTCATTTAATTGAGCCAATTTGGATAAAATGCTTTTAAGACTTAATCATTCAAGACTAAACAATGACTCTGAATTACAGTTGTGTCTTTCTATAAATGTTAGAAAAGACAATGATTTCACTGCAGCTGTAGATAAGAAAACAGGAAATCCACATACAATAGGATTATCTATGCTGCAGTACTGTCGCGTAGCCTGAAAACCAGACAAATGTGTATAGTGTGAGTTTATGTGTGTGTGTGAATTAATGCATCATGCAATATTTAAGTATTACAGTTTGCAGTCTGAATATGTATAATTGTGCATTATGCAAAATTGCACACCCATGTATAGACAATTCAGAATAAGTGTGTCAATCACAAACAATCGCAGCGTGAAAGAAGAATCACAATTGCTCTGTTACACGCTAACACGCATACATTGATCCAGCCACTATGAGGTGTAAAGCATGTCAATGCATTTATCATGCTCTCACGCAATCTCAAATAGCCACGACGTCTTTAGCATTGTCCTTTTCTCCCACTTGAGTAAGACACAAGCTAATTTAATATCTTCTTACTGTACATGTGGTGAGTTGAGGAGATTCTCACTGTGAAGAGCGAGGCTGACTCCAGGTCAGGTTCTAAACTTGGCTTGTGATGTTTAGTGCTATTAAGTGCCCAAGGTTCAGGTTACCATAATCCAGATAGCTGAACTGGTCTGATCATGCTTCTTTTAAAACATTTTAATACATCAATGTTATTTCCAGGTTTAAATTGTACAGTATATATACATTTTATGTTGCTAAATGGGCCGTCAAATCCAAACAGGTCTCAGCTAAAATTTTAATTAAAGAGGATCTACATGCACCAGTTCCAAACCTCTTGGGTCTCAAGACTGGTCTCAGATATGGACTTCCTGTGCCGTCTCCCCTGCTAAATTTGTCTTTACATGCTGCCGTCACAGAGAGTGAGAGTTGTGCTGCGTCTCCCCTCCAGGGCCCACACTGCAGACGGTGTGAAGAGGATCTGTCTGAGCGGAGGGAAGCTTTTACACCATTCTGTCTCTCTCCCAGTCCCACTCGCTCAGTCTACCCCCTGCTTTCTCATTCAGCTCGCTCTCTATCACTTAGTCTCTCACCGTCTCAGTCCACCTCCCTCTTCTCATTCATCTCTCTCTCCTTTTCTCACTCTCTCCCACTTTGTCTCTCACTGTCTAAAATCATTTCCCCCTCCTCATTCACTTTCTCACTCTATCTTTTGCAATCTGCCACACACTGTCTCTTTCACTCCCTCTGTCTCTCACTGTCTAAATCACAGTCCCTAAACGCACTGAAGATTCTCTCATTTCCCTTATCTACACTCTGTGACTTTTTATATATTTCCTATAAAATAAAATAAAACTTTCCCCCTGTTTGTTATCTGAAGGTCACATAAAAAATGTCTTAAAAACGTTCCTTCATCCTTTAAAAAAGTAGCTAAAATAAATAAAATAGTTACATTTTGTTAATTTCATTAATATAAAGTATATAATCTTTTAATCCTACATTATTAAATCTTTCATATTAATATTATTATATTCTTTAAACAGCAATTATTAAACTCTATTAAATTATATTAAATTATACTAATTAAATTATAAATTATTAATAATAATTAAAAACAAACTATTCAATAATAAATTAATCAACTTTAATAATGTTTCAATATATACTGTGAAGTTTGAAAATGTAAACTGTCTGTAAATAATTTTGACCCGATAAAGTTTTACAATATTTGTACATATGTACATATTTTGTACATATTTGGCATAGAATTTTGACACATGAAATGCATAGAATAAATAAAGGTATCGAATATTGTATTGCTTGACATTTCCAATCATGCTGTACTTTTGTCAAACTGTATGAACAAAATAGTAAAATATAATTTAATTGTGTGTATATAGGGTACATAAAATGCTAGCTATGAAATTAGCCTCAGCAAGACAAATTAATTGGATATTGTTTAAAGTTATATCAACCAAAAACTGTTATTATATACAATACATAACTTTGAAATATGGTGTTTGTTGACAGAATTGTCCTGTGATATATGTAGGACATTGTTAGTGGACAAATTAAATGAACTGTTTTAAGTTTATTTCTTAAAAAGAAGAAATGCACTCATAGTTGAGCAAACACCCATGCATATGTATTGGCATGTTAAAGAAACTGACATCTGGTAAAGCTGAAAGACATACGCCAGACACACGCGTATGATCAATCATCAAAAGAAAGATAAAAATAAATATTTCTGAAATGGCAATTACACCTTTTACTAAAAAGGTCAAAAAACAGCAGAGCCGTGAAAATATCCCTTGAAACAGGTATATCAGTGTAGATGCGAAAATAGTGCTTTCAGTTGAGCATCAAATCAATGTCTTCATTCAATCATGAGCAATTAATAACAAGTGTAGCGCAACCCCGTTCATTAGAGGAGCTCAGGGGGTTTTGTGCCAGTTTGTCCAAACTCATCCATTACGCTGGTAAAGTACCGGAAAATCCCAGCAACTGAAGCATGGTGGGTTAGTGACAGAACTCTAGAGCGCATAATTTTCTTTCCACGTTGCTGCACTTCTGAGTGCACATCAGGAAATACACGATGGACACGACCAGCCAACGCTAACCGCAATTACAGCTAACAAAATGCGACAGATCGCAGCTGAATGCCTGGCTGGGGACTCAGCTAAGTGAAGATGTACAGTGGAAGTACAGTGTTTCTGAGGCAAGTATGAGATGATATATTGGGGGGAAAAAATAATTTGCTGCCTCTGCAGTTTTTATGGCACAGACTGAATCTGCATGCTATTTTCAGACTCTGCGCTGATTTCAGAAGACGCACAAAAAGACAAATGTCAACTATCTTAAAGTCGTGATGTAAAATAAGTAGACCTTTTCAGATCTTTTCTTCCATTTTGTGACGCTTTATCGATTGGATGTTAAAACAAAAAAATGTTTTTCTAAATATACATATACTGTATATGTAAGCATGTAAAGAATATAGATGTCAAGTCACCTTTATTTATGTAGAACTTTTTAACAATACAGATTGTTTCAAAGCAGTTTTACAGTGGACACATGAAAACAAATAAAAACTAAGTTTATTTTGGTTGTTCAGCAGCTATTAAGTGTTTAAGTATTAAGTAATTAAGTGTTATGTAGTGTGTTACATATATAGGGACACGTAACACTTAATATTGTAATTATATAACTCACTACTCCCTTGTTTCAACTTCCTTTGGGAGGGTTCAAGTCTTAATTAGGTGTGGATCAAAACCCCCACAATTCCTTTAATTCGCCCCCAAAACAAATTCAAGATTATCATGATTAAGTGGTTTTCCCACTTTACTTCTTTAATGTGTATCGTGATACTCAATGAAATATAAAATAACATGTAGACGGTACTTTGTTTTATTAATTGAAAACTGATTGGCATTACAGACCAGAATGGAAATCTTAAAAAAAATCTTCAATTTCAACAGGTGGAGATTGTGTGTGGGACTATACAGTATATTGCAACCTGAACGTAAGTCTATTAACTACTCATTCTTTCTGTCTATCTCTCTACCTCTCTGTATTGCAACCAAAGTCTTCCTCTAACACATACTAATTCATTCATTACACACATACACACATTCTCTGCAATTCCTAAATATTGTATGCTCTCTCACTGACTTTCATGTTTCAGCATTGTGTGCATCATTTATACCAGACCAATTAACATCCCCCCTTAAACCTTGTGCCGCTTCAGCAAAGGCTGAACCTCATTTGATATTCTCTTTAAATTTGCTGCTTGTACAGAGGATAACACCCACCTATCAATGACCACACACTACATCCTCTCTTCTAAAAGTGCAGTTCATAAACAACTCATAGACTCTGAAAGAGCAGCAGCAATCCTTGCTTAAACTGTCTAAAATAGAAGCATTTTCTACTGTGGTTGTTGAAGCGGATTCAGTCTCTGTTTGGGTCAATATTTTTGCAACTTTTTTTTTAAAAGTGCCCCCATTATGTTATTTTAAAGGTGTTTTGGAGGTCTCCTGGAATTACATGGATTACATGCACCCAAAGTAAAAAAAACACTTAATTTTCTCATTATGTATATGTAGATTTTCTCCAAACGGTTTGATAAACAATCCAGTTTCTCTAAACCACTACTTTCCAAGAGCTTGCTGTGCTCTGATTTGTCTGTTGTGATTGGTCTACTAATTACAGCACATGTCAGAAACAAAACGTCCTTTTCCATATCTGAATTTCAGCTCTGGAAGCTTCATCGGCACTTTTACACACAGTGATGCGAACATTATGATGGTGTCGGCCCAATACAGAATCAATTTCCAAAGCCCATATTCTCATCCTTTGGAAGTGAATTTTTGCATAAAACAGATCTTTTCAACATTTCGACAACACAAACCAAACTCTTCCAGGATTCAGCAAGAACTGCAGTGTTTAAGATTAGGCCAAAGTAGATCTTTGCAGGCAACCAATGAAGACCATAGGTTGGTATTTGTATAATTTGTTACAAATGTACGTAGGTTTGTGCAGGAAGTAAGACTGGAATTACTGATGACAATAAGTCAATTTATCATGCACTTTGATCTTTAAAACTTTACAGATCTTTTACATTTACAAACAGCTATATGACACACTGCATGAAGGGAAAAACAACCCTTATGCCATGAAAAGATTGACACTATGTTTAATGGCACAAATTTTAAGCAGGAAAAAAAGCAACTTGCATTATTGCTAATGTAAGTCTCTAAATATCATTTTATCTTTTTGGTCTCCATATATTAAAAAGTGACCTACCTGGTCCCAGTCTATGCTTCTGAAGAATGTATGAGCCTTGATGTCTGTGAATCCGGTCTGAACTTGGCACCCCAGCCTCTCTTTCGGGTCCTGAACAGAACACACACCCTATTAATAACACATCTAACAAAAGCCAGATTTGGTGTAGAGAACTTCAAAAACATGAAACTTAATTTCATGCACTCTTTACTTCAGGAGAGTGGAGTTTAACCCAAAACACATTCACCACATTCACTAGTGCATACGTTATCTTGTGCTCTGAGATGTTAGATGAGGATTCAGGGGTCTTGGAGCGACTCGCTGCTCTGATCTACGCTCATTTAATCCCAATGAATCAGGCTAAGAGGGCTGATAACACTGATTACAGGCTGCTGTTGAGTTTGAGGAACCCCAGAGCTTCAATAAACGCAATTTGTCTTGACGATTAAAGGAAAATGCTTCATTATTCATAGATTTAATCAACTGACATGCACATAGGCACACGGAAAGAAGTGTGCACACCCTCAAGAGATCAGTTTCATCTGGAATATGATGACCCCCCCTAATTATAGCACATATATTTGCTCAATCAGTGGGAAACTGTGCGCACGTTTGTGTAGAGTTAAGACCCTCGCTTATAAATCTCAGTGCGCAATGTTCATGAATTATGGCATTTTTATTCCCTAAGAGCCTGTTTGTTTCTCATCCATCTTTTCTGGTGTAATGGAGCTTAACAGTGATCCAGTTTTCAGCAGAAAAAGAAGGAACTACTCATTACGAAAAGAATTTTGCAAGATGTAATTGAATCAGTCTGGCTTACCTTATTACTAAATAATATATATTTTCATTATAATAATACAAATATATTACACAGACCAACATATACACACATACCCAGTCCAAAACAAATGTTGCTGTTTAGATTTGGCAAATGCTTCAGAGTCTATGATTGGATCATTATTGCAGTGATTATGTTTCTAGCATGTCATATGTTTGGCAACAGCTCTAATAACTGATAAGAGTGTGATTCTTCTAATTGATGGACTGTGTAGCTTTTAAGTTCTTATACAACCATGAAGGAAGACACATCATGGCCATATTCCAGAATGACAATGCCAAAATTCATAATGCTCAAATTGTGAAAGAATGGTTGGGAGGGAGCATGAAGAATCATTTTCACACATGAATGGGCTCCTCTGAGGATGTGTGGAGGAGACTTTACAGAATGCTTGACTCTTGCATTGTCAATACAAGACACACTCACCAAAAAAAAAACAAAAAAACACCACTTGTTTCCATCAAGCATAGCACTAACCTAACTGACAGAATTTATGCTAAAAATATTAAGTGAAAAATCAGAATGGGTAAATTATTACAGTACTTCAAATTCTATTTATTTCAGTTGATGCTACAGCTAATGTTATTATTTTATTTTCATCGAATTCAGTGAGTGAACAGTTTTTTAAAAATAACGTTGAAATCACACTGACTTAAAATATTTGATTGAAGCATGACTTTGGAGATCATGAAACGTTTTATCAGAATCCTCTTATAACAGCACCTTAAATTGCATTCAAGGCATTCAGAAACCTTTACCTTGGTATCGCTACATGCACTATTAGTCTATTCAATACCATTAATAATATAATTTTACTTTTACTCTGCAGTTAAATGTTTTTGTTCTGTACAACCTCTTTTTCTCATCTCCTTATGTTTTGCAAAAACATGACGGTTGTATTGCACTGCAGTATTTGTTCACAAATACATTCTGTTCTCACCTTGTTCAGAAAACCTTTCAGCACACTTGCAGCCTTAACAGACAATGACCTGGGAATCCGTATCGGCTTCTCCAAAATTACTGAAAGAGGGAGGGAAAAAAGAAAGACAGAAAATAAAAGAGTATGAGTCATTCTTGCAGAGTATGCCCTTCGTGTTGTGCGGCAGTGTTAGAGAGAGACAGGCTTTAACCCCCACACACAAAATCTCTCGCTCATACACCCACACACTACAGACGCCTGAATAAGCCCTTCGATATTCAATCAAAGACTCAAAAGATTCCTCCCCGCTCAGTGTTTATTTCTGTAAATTCATAAAATTCTGTCGCGGTGTTAAGTGGATTTAAAACCCCACAAAAAGTAAAAAATGTCTTTTTAATACGTCTCATCCCAGCATTTTTGGATTTCTTTTACAGTTGTGTATCTTGGGCAACCGTCCAAAAGTAAAGCCTGTTAAATTTCATCTCTCTCTCAAATACAGAGTGCAGACGAGCGTTTATCTTTCCCCTCTCTGAATGCCACATCCCCTGTTTGTTTTCTTTTCCGAATGAAAAGCTAAAGGGATTTAGATCTTGCTGGGGCTCTGCCCTGCTGCTGTGACGCGGTTTGGACGGCGGCCCGAAAGCGGCTAAAGTGTTGGCTCGGTGGTGGCAGCATCTGCCATGCTCCTGGGTGGGCGGCGGAGCGCCGGCAGGGGAGGCTGTGTAGGGCCAGGGGGAGGTTGGACCGGGGCGACGCTGCAACATATGGACGAACTGAGGTTTGGATGGGGGGAATGGAGTTCCGGTTGCGGAGAGAGATCCAGATCATGTTGTGTGTGTCTGTATGAACGAGAGTGATCCAGGAGCACGCTGCCCTCACGGCTGGAGCGCTAGAGAACAGACAGGGAAGCAGATGACCACACACTCTCTGCTCTGGAGATGGAAGGGAGGGATGAAAGAATGTCTCATAAAGAAATGGCACAAATGCCAAGGAGGGCTCAGAAATATATATGAGCTTATCTTTGCTGTCAGGCGAAAGCCTTGTAACTTCAAAAAACACTTCTTCAGGAAATTGAAAAAAAAAAAACTTTTTACAGAGAAATTAAATAACTGTGACAAGAAATTGTCACAGTTATCGTGGCCATATGGTCACACTTGCATCTGTCATTAAATTATTAACATTTTACCAAAATCAAGCTCAAATGGGATGTTTGTCATAATTCTAAACTTTACTGTAGCTAAATGGGCACTCAATGTTTTTTCTGTATATATAATGTTTCTTAAAGAATCAGTTCTTTATTTACGCTTGCATTGAAAACAAGCAGGGAGATCCAATGGAGTAACAAGGTTTAGTCACAAACTCTTTTAAAAGCTTTTCTTTGGTTGAATATTGAAAACATTATGAAAAAAAATTACGAGGTTTCAACCCAGCAGCTACAAAATACTACAAATCTACATTGCTGTTAAAAAGTGTGGTTAGTAATATTAAAAAAAAAAAAAGAATTAAATACAAAGTAAAATTGACGAGACTATAGTACATTTGATGCAGTATGACTAAAACAAAACAAAACGGTTACTCTTTATTTTGATTATCCACTTTAGACATTCTACTAAGTAAGTTTGCAACTAGATGTCAACTAACTCTCATAAGTATTAGTAGACTGTTCAGATAGGTAGAACAGTTGTATAGTTATAGTTAGTACAATGTCTAAGATGGACCATCAAAAAGTGTTTCCAACTACAGGTAAATAAAATGCTAAAAAAGTGTTTGTTTTTTTACTCATATACCACAATCGAACATACCATCTAAAATTTGGAATAAAGACATTTGGTTACAAAGTAATGAAAATGAACTACACCTACTATAGGGTTAGGTTAGGATTAGGTTTTGGTTTAGGGTTAGCTGCATTTTGCTTTTTATTTCTTATTTTGTTTTTCTATTGTGCTTTGTGTACTGTTTTCTTTCAACCTGTTGTACAGCACTTTGGTTGGCCTTTGGCCATTTTTAAATGTGCTTTATAAATAAACTGAACTTGAACTTGATGTAAATCAACTACAGTTTGTAGTTATTACTATAGTAACTACCGTATATGTAATGTGTAATAATGACACTGTAAAATAAAATGTTACCAGAGATTTACACACTGTATATCACTGCATCACTGTAAAAACTGTGAGTAAGTCTGAAATTAACAACCAACAAGCACCAAATACAAGTAAAATTTGTCTTTGGCGAGTGAGTAAAACTCACATAATACATGTTTACATTGAACTATTGAATTGAACTAAACTAAACGTTGATTTCACAAGCACTCACCCTGGAAGAGATATTCCTCTGTGTTCATATCAGGATTGTCAGTGATGATGTCAAAAGGAGATCGGCCTGCCATCATTTCAAACATGAGCACACCCAGGGCCCACCAATCTACACTGAACCCTGAGACACAGAAAAACAAGAGCGAGTTCAATCTTTATCAACAGGGCTTGACATTAACACCCGTTAACCCAAATGCGAGTGGATTTCAGCCGTGGTGCGTAACACAGTTACTCCTGCTTGTCACTTTGGCGGATTGGATTTTATAAATAATATGTACATTACCTGAAATAATAAACTAAGCACAATATAGTGTTGACAAAAAAAATATTTTTTGATACATATCGATACTGACATATGCAGGTCTTGGCGAGTATTGAAATAAACACAGTAAGTTATGTTTTAAGTGAACATAAACAGTTAAGAAAGAAAACGCATGTGTTTTAAGCTTAAGTGACATCCTTGGAATCTGTCCTCTGCACCCATCCAAATTAGTGCACACACATTAGCAGTAGTGAACACAAACACTGCAAACCGTGACACACACCCGGAGCAGTGTGTAGCCATTTTTGCTGTGCCGACCAGGCAGCATTTGGGGGTTAAGGTGCCTTGCTCAAGATGCTTTTTCCTGCCGGTACTGAGAATCGAACCAGTGATCTTTGGTTTACGAGTCGGACTCTCTAACAATTAAGCCATGACTGCCCCAGGTCTTAAAAGTGAATTACATTAAAATATACAGTGGAGTCCACTTATCTCGACCTCAGTTAACTCGCCAATCCTATTATGTCGACGTTTTTGAAGTGGAACCGCCAAACTCCCTATTTGTCTTAGTATTTTCTTATCGGTTATGTCGATTCTTTTATGTCGCCGAACCCTAGTATCTCGAGCACAAAAGAGGGACAAATTCGCCACTTCACATGGTTATCTCGTGACTAATGATCGTACCTAGTTCACTGCGCATGCGCTGAGTTTGCGGTGCACATACAGTACCGTGCAGCCGCAGAAGAACTGCGCCTTTGTCGCTATATTTAGTGAGTTTTCAGACCACTCTAGCGACGGATTTTCAAAAAAGCGACTAGCGACAAGTCTAACGACTTTATCTGGAGTTACTGGAGGATTTTGGAGACTCTCTGAAGTTAAAGCACATTTCGTTCTTACGCTTCTCAAGGAGCAGCGAGTGCACACAAAGCCCGCCTTCTCTGATTTGATTGGTTTTCTCAAATATTTTGACATTGACGAGCAGTTACCGACCAATGAGTATGAGGCTTAGATGAACACACACAAACACACCCTGCTTCAAGCAACTTTCAAGCAAGCAACTTTGGAAAACCACCAGCCACAGAGGCTTGTGAGCAAAAAAGTAAATGTTAAGCCCTGTTTATCAGTAGGATTCACATAAAAAAAAGAATTGTGAATTCATTTTAATTTTAATTTAATCTAAACAGTGGGCTCTATGTTACTTAGGATTGTGCAGTATTGATAGTGTGAAGGTGTATGGGTTTGTTAGTCACACCTACCGTAATCCTCTCCCCTCAGGATCTCTGGGGCGATGTAGTTGGGCGTCCCACAGAATGTGCTGGTGGTGTCACCTGGTCTGATTCCCTCCTGAAACAATTTAGAAAATCTGTTATGGGCTCTACCCTGTTTTAACAGTATGTTTTGACTTATTGAGAGACACAACTATCGCTACTTCTTTTGCGATTAGCATTAGGTTTCTACCTTGCACATGCCATAGTCTGTAAGTTTGATATGGCCATCGTAGTCCAATAGTACATTGTCCAGTTTTAAATCCCGGTAAATGATGCCCTTCTCATGCAGAAAATTAAGAGCGATGCAAATTTCAGCAGCATAAAATCTACAGGAAAGAGGAAAAAATAAGTCATTGATAAGACTTAGCATTTTTAAAACATACAAATGAGGAAAAATTGAAGACGAATGATTTATTTCCACACTTAACACAATAATAATAATAATAATATTTGTTAATTTTAATCATCGAAGACAAAGATAAAAATACAGTAAAAACAGTAAAACATTATTAAAATTTAAAAAAGGTTTCTATTTGAACATATTTAAAATGTTATTTATTCATATGATGGCACAGCAGCACTTGTGCTTACATAACATTTCTTATTGTTCTCAATATTAAAAGTTGGGCTCCTTAATTTCTATGGTGAATATAATGTTCAAAAGAACAGAATTCATTTAAGAAATGTAAAAATTTTTATGTAAGATTATAATAATTTTTTATGTAAGATTATAATCTTTACTGTCACTTTTGATAAATTGAATGCATCCTTGTAAAAGTATGAATTTTTGTCAAAAAATACCTTTTGACAGTCATGTATATTGTCTTAATTTGTGTCATATGATTCTGTTGCACGTTTTTATTACACTGTATAAACTAATTCATGTTGCTACTTCTGTGCGCAAGTTCTATGCCTTGTGGAATTTTTTCCCACTCATTTTTGCAGAACTGTTGTAACTCAGTTGTAACTTTTCCCCCTTAATAACAACAACCTTCCTTTAAATGTTTACTTTTGTATTTGTAATTTGTATGATGATCTGAAACATTTAAGTGTGAAAAACAAGCACAAAAAAAGAAGGAAATCAGGAAGGGGGCAAACACTTTTTCACACCCCTGTATATATACACGCACATTTATATATGTGTGTGTGTGTGTGTGTGAGAGAGAGAAATCAACAAAGAACATTAGATAAGCATGGATATAAACATTTTGTTTTAGATGTTCCCAAGCGGGAGCTGTGCTTCTAACCATCTCAGCATTTTTCTGTTTAAAGTTAGAAAAAACAAAGATAAAAGAAAGGTGTTCAAAGCAGGAAAAATGAGCGGTGACATTTCTGATCAGGTTTCACGTCTGGCATTCTGCATCATTTGCTTCATGTCGGCGATCAGCAAGGGCTCATGAGACCTTTAGGATCAGCTCATGAATATTTAGGCTCATTACCCATAGTTAGCATGTGGATTTGCATAAGTGTGGTGTGCAGGACGCATATTGATAGGACCGGTCGGGGTGCGCTTGACTCGACTAATTAGCCCATGTTTGATCTCAGTTTATCAGACGTGTGAAAGGGAGCATTACAACAGTGCTCTGATCAGTCGCTGTAACAGGATTCACTGAGGAGGAGTCATCATCTAACAATATAGCCTAACAGAAATCTGAAATCTGCATTCAAACTGAGGGTGTGGCTTTGGTTTTAACATTAGGATGGATAACTTCAAGTTAATAAATCTACAGAGATGAGTCATGTTTTTTAAGTCTGGAATGGTGTTTACAACTGTGACAATGTGAGCTTATCAGGATCAACTACATAAATACATGTTGCATAGACTCTTTAAAATACAAAGTCTAACAGTTTTACACACTGGACTGTTATCGTAGGGCTATTGACGTTCCACTTTCATGCCTCTAAACATGACACGGAACAAAATGAATGGCTTTACATATGCATGATCACTGCTGTAAGTCATGTCACACACTATAGGATCTCAGTTATCATTCATGTGAGACTACATGGCAGTCAAGAAACATGAAAAACGGACGCATACAAGACGACTTGTCCAGAGTTTTACATCATCAATCCATGACACGCTCAGTGACCGTGAGCTGCATAACATGTGGGATTGAAATTGTGGCTAACAAACAAAAACAAACTATATCATGATCATGACTTGTCTTAAAAAGAAATGAAAAACAATGTGTGTGGAGGAGCAAGTGGTGGTTTGCTGTTCTCCCTAATTGGGTCAACGGGTTTGGCGCTGCTATTGGTTTTTGATTTGATGGTTGTTGTAGGAGAAGCCACACGGCAGGAAAGTGCGTCAAATATTCTGACACTGCCAGAATTTCACTGGAGGTAAAATATGATCGCAGTGGTCATTAATCAGCTGTCTGCAAACATTTCAAACTAGCCATCAAAGGCAGATTTTGGCCTAGGATCAGAAGAATCTTTTATGATTCTCAACAGTTGTCTCAGACAGCAAATAGTGGCCAAAATCGTACAATGTGAGCCTGGATTAAGAAATATTGACTGTTTACAAAGACATAAAACATATGAAATCAATGAATTTTTTAACAAATAAGGCAGCCTTTATAAGAATAAGAGTATAAACATCAAATTTCAAAACTGTTGTAACCGTTTAGTCCAATTTATGTCTATATATGAGTCCATTATGCTATCATATCTATATACTATATGGTAAGTTGCATTTTATTTACAATCAGAACAGCTACAAGCGATCCAACGGATGATCATTTTTCATCTAAAGAACAACATCATCTGAGCTGTCTTACTTTTCTTTTATATACATCCATTCACCCTTTAATCTATCCTATCCCACATGAAATTAGGCATAATCTAAATGCCTTACTGTATTGAAAATATCAAAATCAATCAATCTTTTTTTTTATTGCACATACCTGGCATGTTCCTCTGGAAGCTTCCGCTGCCTCTGCATATGGAACATCAGATCTCCTCCATTCACGTACTCAATCACTAGAAACAGCCTGAACAGAGAGCAGGAGACATTCATTATTTCTTTGTCTCTTAGTCTCAGATGTGCTGTATTTGAGAGATATGCTGGCTATACGTTTGGTCATGAATGAGACTGACAACCATGTTCTAGAACTTAAAGAGACTATAGTACATTTTCCACTTTAACTAGTCTTTGCGAGTAATTTTCCTCTTTTGTTAGTACTGTCAGCCTTTCAAGTTGTGAAAAAGAGCAGTAAATAGTGATATTGTGCAGATGAACAGCTAGAGAAAGAAAAAAAAACCTGTTAAGAGTTTTGTTGGAAGAAAGAAAATACATTTTGGCTGCATTTCAGAGAGAATGCAAACAGCAGGATTGTTCCAAAATGACCAAAATAGCTCAGAGGAAAAGACACAATATTTACTATCATTATCTGTTGCTATGGTTACAGGCTGTAAACAGTTATTACCATTGACTTTGGTTTCCTGTTATACAGACATTATTTGATCCGCTCATACCTGAAGTTTTATGTGCAATTTGAAAATAAAATATGTGAAAAAACACGCTGACTTTGTGAATGTAGTCATAGGGGAAAAAAATGTGATTGTGGAAAAAAGTGTGATTGAATGTTTGATGGACTTTAATGGTTGTTTTCTTGCGGTGAAGGTTTTTTGTATGTAAAGTGTGCTATTACTAAAAGCTTGGCTGAATGAAATACATTCTTATCTCACCGGCTTTCTGTCTGAAAGCAAGAGTGAAGTCCTACTAAGAACGGATTGGTTGATGCTTGTTCAAACACGTGTTTCTCTGTCTGGACCCAGTCAATGTCCTGCAACAGAAAGAAAAGAGAGAGAGAGAGAGACAGAGAGAGACATTTGCCTTATGAATAATGAACTGCAAATGAACATGACAGGATTCTGTTTCACTGCTTTCTAAGAATTAGAGGAGAGGACATGGCGTTTCACCATCTCTACTGGGGGACTATTGCAGGATAAAGAAAAAAAAACAGGCCTGTGTTTTCTGAGAAAAATCTCAGCTATTGATTGTTTAACAGCGGAAAACACTTGGCACTATTGCATGCTGTCACTTTGGGGAGTCAAATCTCAGATTTAAAAGAAGAAAAGCACCTTTCTCTTCTTCTTTAAAAAGCGCAGAAAGGAAAGACAACAGAGAAAAGAGAAACAGACACAAGATCAGTCAATAAAGGTATATATTGTACAGTATTTTTAAATGTACACCCAACACTCATTTTTTCATCTGTCAGAAGCAAGCTTACACTTTCATTTCACAGAGCTGTCCAGACAGGATGTTAGAAAACATCTGTATTAAGAATGTGTCTGGGTGTGAAGACACGGCTCAGTGATGTGTTGATAAAGTCAAGTATTTTGGTTCCGCCAACACTTTAACATTAAGCAACACTTGTAATCAGCGCAAAGAATTCAAGAGAATGTCCTTTTTCAACTTTAGTCGCTGAGTAACAGACAACGAACATCTTTAGAGAGGCTAAGGGTGAAACCAGAGATCTCAGCCCAAACAAACACTCTGTTTTTCTATCATGTCTGAACGTTTTCATTGGTGAAAAACCAAGCTAATGATGTTTCTGTCCCCCGACCTTATACTTAACACTAACAGAAACTTGTATACATTATTAGATTTTAATTTGCATGTTTATTAAGTCATTTTCCTCATGGGACTTTTGGCCCCACGATGTAGGCAAAACATGATCCACACACGCACATTGTCTGATTTCCAAAAAACAGAGCACTTTAATTTCCTGGAGGAGTGGAAAGCAGATTACAGGAAAGCAGCATAAAGACATGAAAAGAAACAGATGATATATATATATATATATTGTTTATAAATTTTCTCTCTTTCTACATTTCTCCATCTTTCTGTTTCCTTGTCCCCCCTCTTTCCATCCCCCAAATGGAAGAGCCAATCATTCTGCTCAGCCTATTAAAAAAATTTATATTTGTCTTGTCAAATAACCTACAGACCTCTGACCTTTAACATAGTGTGTTTCCAGTATTTGTAATAAAAGAGAATGCATTATTTGCTATTAGTCGAGATCCTATTAGTTTTATTTTAGCAATGTTTTTATGTCTATATAGTAGACATATATACATTTTGACTACTATATAGACATAAAAACTATATAGTTTTGTGGACAATAAATGGACATTTTTTTACCATTTATGTAATATTTAGTTTGGTTTTACTACAGCAATTTAAACTAAACAAAAATGAGACGTGTTGCCTTGACAACTAGCTGAAATAAAAAATAAAAAATACAAAAAACAGTTTTATTCCAGTTAACGTTTATTTTAATAAATGAACATTTTTATTTTTGGTTAACTATAAAAAAACTTTTTGTAATTGACAAATAACATTGGCATTAATTCATTCATTAAAGTTTTTACATCCATCATTGGAATTTTAAGCTCAAATCAATATAAATGTATTATAGGGAAATGTATTTCAGGCACTGTGACTAGTCAGCATTTCTCATAAGTTTTTCAGCATTTTTAATTTTTAACCACTTTAATAGACTGCAGTTTATTAATGCACAAACCTCAATTCATATGAGGTGCATAAATGCATATATGATACTCAAGACAAGAATTATAAAATTTGGGGATGAAATAAAATGGGCAGTTCCAGTTTAGGAAGGTTTTATGACCTTAGGTTTGATCAAACTGAATTTAAGACATATTAACACTTTTTTTCTTTTTTCTTTTTTAGAATCCACAGGGATCCATGTTGAAAATGTAGTCAAAGTTTAAGAGGTTGAACAACACTCTATGGGACAATTCACAATATAACACGTTTCTTATTGCTTAAGTACAGCATGTCAAACTGCATACAATGCCAAATTGACTGCATCATTCAATTTTAAGTGTAAATGGTGACTGCATAACATACATACACAGAACACACGCACAGAAAAGTATAAGAAACGGAGAACACATTCCATGAAGGAACGCCTGTCTTCCAGGAAGCCATTACATTGTTTGTGCACATTCAGAGTTCAGCTGCATGTCTCTGTCATTCTGGAAGGACCTCTGCTCTTCGTGAACTTCATTCATGTGCGTTTGCTGACAGCCATGTGGCTTTATGTTCCTAAACGAGCCAAGTTTACAAAGACACAATAGCTTTGACTGTACTGAGTTTACATTGTGACGAATAGCTGCAGAGTTCAGTTTGTCTTTCTATTTGATGCCTGTTCACACATATCAGGGTCATTACAGGAAGAGAAAGAAAGCTATCACTAATGTTATAGTGCACAGAACCTCAGTTTGTCTTTGATTTTACAATCAAAGTATAATATCTCTCAATGTTGTATTCGTGCTTTTTAATAGTAATAAATTAATACACTAATATTCAAAAGTTTGGAGTCTATAAGACTATTGAATGCTTTTGAAAGAAGTCTCTAAAGTTTACTATGGCTGCATTTATTTTAACAATATAAGTATTTTTAAATATTATTGCAAGTTAATAACTGTTTTCTGTTATAATATACTTTAAAATGTAATTTATTCCAGAGATGGCAAAAGCTGAATTTTCAGCACCATTACTCCAGTGTCACACGATCCTTCAAAAATCCTTTGTGATTATAATATGCTGATTTTCTGCAGAAGAAGCATTTCTTATAATCAATGTTGAAAACAGTTGTGCTGCTTAATATATCTGTGGACTGCGATATTTTTTTTCAGGATTCTTTGATGAATAGAAAGTTCAAAAGCACAGTGTTTATTCAAAATACAATGGGTTTAAAAATAAATATTTAAATACATATTTTTCAATAAAACTTATACATCTATATATATATATATATATATATATATATAAATAAAGTTTAGAAATATATATAAAGTATAGAAATTCCAACATTTTTCAAAGTGAAATTAATTAAAAAGAACCTAAATATACAAAAAAAGCTATATCTTTTATCTGAAAATTTGAATGTGGGCGTAACAAGGCTGCTTTTAAAACAAAATGACGCATATAGTCAGTAATCTAACTTTTAAGACGATTTTAAAATGGCTATCAATTCTATCCATCAATTAGCTATCTTTCCAAAATAGTAATTATTTATTTATTTCTATTATTATTAACAGAAGTTTCTCTTTTATACTTTATTTTATTTATTTAAATACTGGGCTCAATTACGAGCTTCATTTGGCTCCTGAAAATGCTATGCGGACACGGGAAAAATGGGAAAATATTGAATGCGCAGGCAAACAGTCTGATAAACATTAAAAACAAAGTGCTTTTATCTTTAGTATGAACAAACTCATGGAAACCCCAGAAGATGAATTTGCAAGCTAGTGATGGAAGATTTAGCCATTTAACATGAGCACAATCCCATAGCGCCACCTACTGGTGTTAATTACAATCACACATCTATAGAGAACTTCCTGCATTTAAAAAGATCTGTGAGGTGCAACAAAGACACTGAGACACCATGATAAAACTGAAGCAGCCCCACCCTCAAAAATCAACACCATAACAACACTGTCTGTTACCTCATCATCATGGACCAGCTCTTTCTTCACCACCTTCATGGCGTAAATCTGTTCGTTCTTCTTGAGTCGGACAAGCAGCACTTTAGCGTAACTGCCCCTCCCGATGACCCGGATCAGGTCAAAGTCCCCCAAGCCGAGACACTGAGAGATCTGAATCCCCTCGATCCCGTCCACCACCGCCTTCAGATCCTGTGTACGCAAACAGCACAAACTTCAAACATTTCTCTTGAACAAACTCAAAAATTGCACATTCCTGTGCAAACTATATAGATATGAAGAATGTGAGTAGGGTAAGAGCAGCTGTATATGATTATTAGCGAATGAGACCGAGGAAATTTGGGATAATAAGTTATGATCTGCATCTTACCTCTGCATCATCTTCAGTTTTCTCCACTTTCCGGTTGTGTGCTAAGAAAGGGACTGGAAAGAGAATCGTTGTTATTATTTGCTATTTTTAATAAAGCACTTTAAATTGAAACTGAGAGATATAATATGAATATATTAATCTCTATATTTGGAGAGATGACAGTTGAAAGTTCACAGCAGCTGGATTAGCAAATATGATTCATTATAATGAACTGATCCATTCAGACGGTTCATTTCAATGTAACAAACAAAAAGATTAATTAATTAGCTTGATGTGTCACACAGAAATGATAATTATCAGCAATTATTATTATTAACAGAAATAATATTAATATATAAATCTATACATTAAGAGAGGATTGCATACTCATTCTCATTATAGTGAATCAATTCATGCAGACATTTCATTTCATTGCAAAAGTTAAATAAATAAATAAGATCAGTTTCATCATTCAGAAATGTTCTCAAAAGCAAGTCATTTTCCATTAAATTAAATTAAATGTTTTGTTTTTTGTTCTAAAATGTCACCTACCTCACAATTTAACCTCAAACTAAATTCTCCCTTGCAGTCGAATGTTTTGAAATGAGTTTAGTGCCCCTATTATGCTTTTTGGAATATTACCTCTCATGAAATATGTAGTATTGTAGCTGCTAGTATTTATTTTCTCCTAAAAGAAAGAATCGATTCTGAACTGCTAAAACGACTCAGCAATTCCTGTTGCATACCTACATAATAATGTAACAAATTTGTATAATGCCAGCCTATTGTCTTCACTGGCATGAATGTCTTCCCCCTCCAACAATGTAGCTGTAGCCGTAGCCTCGAAGACTTAGGTTCGGGTTGTCTGCACTGTAAATCTACTTTGTATGCTTCAAAAGGATAAAGAACTCGGCTTGCTGTGATAGGCTGACAAGGGGTGGTCCAACACAACAGGTAGTCTCTAGCGCAGCGCCGGTAGCTCAATCTCCTTGGCCAAAATGTGGGAACAGGAGATTAGGACGGGCCCATTGGCTGTGATGAGGGAACGGGAGATCGGGACGGCCTCCTCAGCCGTGACAAGGGAACAGGAGATCCGGATGGCCTCCTTGGCCGTGATGAGGGTATAGTCCCAACCCACCCTCTTGATAAGTGCTATGGGGCTATAGGCTGGAGTGGGCACATGGGCTAGAGCAGACTCAAAACCTGGCTCAAGGGCTGGAGAGGGGTCCTGGCTGAGCTCTGTGAGGCGACTGGGCTTCAGACTGAGCTATGGGAAGCATTTTCGGACAAAAAAGGGAGAGCAATTCTGTGGCGTATTCTGGAGAGCCTTGAGTACTCTGGTCAGGGGCTGGAGCTGACCAAAAGGGCCATGGCCATAATAGGCAATGCCATGCTGGGATATCCCTGGCTGGAAGAGACTGGAGAACTTGTTTTGCTGGAGCAGACTAGGGATGTGCGGATCTGAGAGGGGAAGATTTCTTCAGCGCCATCCAGATGGAAATAACATCAGGATCCACCACCAAGTCAGTACAGTTTGAAACCATCTTTTGGGCTCGTAGGAAGACTAGACCAAAGTTGAGGGATGTGAAGGGTTTGGTTGGAGATGCATATGGGACTGGATGAGGGTTAGTATGGTCTTTAACTTCTTCTACCTTGAAGTCAGAACCGTTTAGCAAAAGGATGAAGTTAATGGAATTCTCTAAATGTGAATCCAAACAACCAGGAGGCCGAATCACTTCATCATCCAGTCCCATCTGGAAGCGGACAGTGAGAGTAGCATTGCTCCAACCCAGCAGATGGGAAAGTTCAATAAACTTCTCCACATACCACTCCAGTGACTATCTTGACTGAGGGAGAGGAGTTTGTTCTCAGCCTTTTTTTTGTCTTTCTAGGTGCTTTCTTCTGTCACGTTGCATGTGAAGAAACAGCACGAAGATGAAGAAAGTTCAAGGTAAATGTCCTTTAATGACAAAACTCAGGAGACTAGGGAGACATTAGCAACATTTTACGCGGAAAAGAACAGGCAGAGATTGAAGGAGAACACAAGAGTATAAATACATGAACAAACAAAGTAATTAAAACGGGACAGGTGAAGGAGATGATTAACAGGAGACGGATCAAAACAAAGCAGCACACGGTGAAACTGAATGAACCAAACAAACTGTGACAACACTACAGTTAAAAATTTAACACGCCAGCTCAATTCAGCGTGAGCCAAACGAGTCACAGATCAGCAGCAGGAGTCAGATTTCATTTATCAGTGTAGGCTAAGCCGCTTATTGGTTTTGTTAATAAAGCTGTCTTATTTGTTTTGTTAATAAAAGTTCTATCTTTGGCATTGTACTGTTTTGTTATTGTGTTTTTCATTAAGAATAATAATGAACCTGTCATTCAAGCAAATACAACCCTCGAATTTCTGCTAATTATGTATATAAAAGTAAAATGGGAACAGCCGCGTGGTCATTCAAAACGGTGCGTGCCCGCTGGAGCGAAGCGAGAGTTTTCAGTTCCTTCCATTGGAAGTTGTTGAGTTGAAAGTGTGTGTTTGCAATTAATTCCTATCGAAGTATCCCCTTCCTCGCAAAAAGGAAGGCTTTAGAGAGAAGGAATCTTCAAACAAACCACTTTCAGACTCATTGACAAAAGAGGTTATGTGCAGTGTATATTATGAAAAAATGTAATTGTTGTTTGACATTGGTTAATGTAAACCTATTGTAGAGGACATTCCAAAACCAAATTAGGAACCTTTAAAATAGCATAATAAGGGCAATTTAAATTAATATTTATTTAATCAATTTAAAATAATATGAATCAAATTCAAATTCAATTCAAAAGAACAATTTCCTTCCAAAATAACTAATGTGTAACGCTATAAGATTCCAGCAGGTGGAGCCACAGACTGGACTGTCTCAAAGGGATAAGCATGTCTTTTGCTCTGTCTCTCTCTCTCAAATGGGTCAACGTGACATTACTCACACCTAATGTACTACAGGATCCTACCACAGTCAGCAGTGCCCTCTGTCAGAGGACAGAGTGACCCCGATACCCACAAAAAACAGCATTTCCACATGCACACAGTGGAGATGGAGACCTACTTGCGTCTGTTTCTTCAGGGTCCTCAGGGGGGAGCTCCACTTCCTCTCCACTTTTATCATCATCTACCAACGGCTCCTGTGATGGCATGACTGGATCCTGCAGAGTAAAACATGAAGGTGCAGGCAAGGTGTCTCACTTATCCCAATATGAAATCCAAAACTATTTACATTCTTAATAAAGGTGTGTATATAAATAAATGTGTGTACAGTATATATACATATAATAAGGCATATATACACACACACTACTGTGCAAAAGTCTTAGGCATGGTAGTATTTTCAGTTATTTATGTATTTTGCTGTAGTATGTTATTACATTTACATATTTGGCAGACGCTTTTATCCAAAAACAACTGCAGAAACCGTTTCTTGCAGAAGGTGTTTAATGTTTAATGACATTCTGTCTGAGCAATCAGTCAGGTCAATTCAATACTGACAAGACAGTGTTATCATCTGACAAATTCCACAAGGGCTGTCTTTGAGAAACTGTTTAAAAATCCAACAACACTCTTGAGAAGTGAGAAGAGAGGTTAAAAAACATTACAATGAAATAGTAATGAGGTGAGGATGTACTTATTTGAATGAAATAATAAAAAGGATTTGTAGATTTTGCGAGACACTTCTTATGCATTCAAGTCTGAATTAAGACTCGGTGACAACAGACAGAGGATAAATGTTTTTAGTGCTCATAAAAAGACTCACCATATGCCTTTGACAGGTCAGTGAGACGAGCTTGTGACAGCGTTTATGGACCAGTAGCTTGCAGTTGATACACTTGTAGCCCTGACGCCCCAGTCCCCATATCCTCTCGCTGCAGTGGCCACAGTACGCTTTCTGAGAGAGACACACACAGATATGACTACTCAAGTTAGACTATCTTTATCTATGATCAGTTAAGCAAGTCGAAACACTTCATGAATGAGTTCATCAGTTTACAGCAAGCTTAAGTAAACTCTGAAAAAAAGAGGTCACATGAGTAGAATTAAAACAAAGTAGAAAAGTAGAAATTAAATAAAGCATGATTTTTTTTATTAAAATATTTTTTTATTCAGCAAGGATGCATTAGTTGAGACTAATGCAAAAAAAAATTCAAATAAAAAATAAGCTGTAACATTGTTCCCACAAAAATATCAAGCCATACAACCTTTTTCAAAATGATCATTATAATTTGAAATATTTCTCGAGCACAAATCAGGATATTGGAATGATTTCTAAATGATCATGTGACACTGAAGACTGTGCAAACAAATTCAGCTTTGCAAACACAGGACTAAATTCTGTTTTCGAATATATTAAAATAGAAAACAATGACTCTATATTGCAATAATATTTCACAATATTACCATTTTTATTGTATTTTTCTTTTTTTATGGTGAGCATAAGCATTGTAACTGTTAGTCACACAAATATTATGCATCATACGTGTATCAATGCATTATTTACATGTTATGTACTGCTAAAATGGCAAGCTACCACTGTACAGCTAACACATGCTAGATGACACGCTCAGCATCTGCACGTACTTAAAGCCCAGCTAATGATTTCAACAGATTTTGTTGAAGCACAGCAGATCAGAGGACTCTGCTGACAGTGCTGTAAATAACATTACAGTTTCAAACCAACACACACACAACACCTGCTCACACACACGCCCTGTGAGTCATAAATAAATGGAAATATCTTTAGCTCAGTTTGTTGTGAGGTTCTCCATCTGTCTGCTGGGGAGCCGGGACCGAGAGGGATGCAACGTTACAGTAAAAAGTGCTATATAAAAGCATGATAGAAATATAGTAAATAATACTGGTCAAAACTCAAATACAGTAAATAAAAAAATAGGGGCAATGATCGAGAAAGATGCTAGGCAAAAGACCATGTGATATGCAAACCGTCCAGCAGGGGGCTCTAACAGCAAGACTTCAGTGTTTAATGTAGCATAAAAATGCTAATCTTTCATTAACGGACATGCTTCTCCCTTTTCTACCATATAATTTACCTGAGCATCATCTGTTTAACAGACCTTCAACAGACCCTCAGAGAAGGACTGTGCATACAAGACGCTCTGTTTTGTCAGTGCTTGACGTTTCCTCCGTGTTCCTCGACTCTATTTCACAGCTCTGTGAGCATGTCATGATCCCTGTGCTGCTGGTGAGGTTTTAGACAACACTTTCTCACCATCTAAGGAGATGTTCACCTTCTGCAGTGATTTCTCTATACTGTTGAAAACTCCAGCGCTGATGAATGACCTACATTTTCTTCGTGCTTTCTGTCAGGTGCTCAATTTATGTAACTGGGGTTAAACGTTCAGAAATCAGGGCTTGAAAGTAGCACACACATCATCTAAAGCTTGAAGCTGGCGTCAGGAAATAAACACGTTCCCTGTGATTAGGGATGGGAATAGTGAAGAATTTAACCGTACTGGTTCCTAAATGATTCCATTCTTTTAGTACAAGAAAGGCATGAACGTTTGAAAAAAAGAAACGCAATTTCTATCACTGAATATAAAACAATTTTTAGCATTTTTTTCACTTTTTAAATGACTTTTCACAGTGTTTGAGGCAGCATAAGATCAGTAATTATATTTTAAATATAATACTGAACAAACAGTACTTTTTATAGTACTTACAATAATAATGTAAACTAATCCCATGTCAATCACATTGATTTAAGTCTCAGTTAGCTGTTATCTATGCGTTTGATTCACTAAAAAGAAGAGTCATTCATTCTCTAATTTGACTGCACTGGTTGTGCTGAACGTGTCTGATTCACTAAAAAGAGGAGAATCATAAGAATCAGTAATTCTTTAACCAGACAACACTGTTTGCCCTGTATGTGTTGGATCCACTCAAATTATCCAGTCATTTGTAAATCTGACTACACTTTATGTGTTTGATTCACTCAAAGGATCCTGCACATAAGAGTCAAATGTTCAGGAATCAGAGTGCACTGGTTACACTGCACATGCTTGATTCCCTAAAAACATCTGGCTCATAAGAGTCATTTATTGGGAAATCGGACTATGATGATTATCCTGCATGTGACTGATTCATTAAAAATCATACGTGTGAAATAACTTGGTCGAACTGTCAGTTTCACACTGTAGATTCAGTGTTGTGGTGCCAGTAAATAGTGGTGTAGGGAACACTGTCAGAGGACTTTAGTATGCTGTTCTGTCTATACAAGAATGAACCTACAAAAACTGTTAACAAAACCTAATTAGTCCTAATAGTAATCTGTGGAGCAGCGACTTACAGTATCTGAAATCCAGCAGCTTATCAATTCCTATTCTTTTGCGTTTCCTGAACCGGCACAAAAAACTTCCTGTGACTTGACAGGGAATGAAAAACAGAAAAAATAGTATTACATTTCCCAGCGTGAAATTCTGCTTTATTACCGAGCAAAAGGATGACTAGAAGGCAGCACTGGATCACCCGTCAGCAGGAAATGATCAAAGAATACCATCATGAATCAACCTAAAGCTATATGCACTGATTCTGTGGTGTTATTCTTAGAAAATGCGTGCAATCTTTCATATAAACATCTCTTTCTTCTTCTCTCCCCCTCTGGCATCTGATTCCCAGCACAGCTTCCACACCATGGACTTTTTTAACATATCGAGCCAGCGCTGCTAAGCAAGCGCAGTGCCAGAGAAACAATGTGTATCTGCACCCATTTAAAACACATCAAGTCTACACATATCGGGCTTCCATTCAGGACAGTGGATTAAACTTTAAACTCAACCAATTGTCCCCAACAAAAAGCAAACATTTAGCACAGCTGAGCGAATGGGGCCTTCAGGGCCGAGCGTGTGCAGCACGTATCTCGGATACAGCAGGAATGTCGTGGGAATGTAAGGTAAGATCCTTTATTCTCTAAAGACTTGAAACCACTACTAATACTAATACTACTAATACTAAAACTAATACTACTAATACAACTACTGAAACATGTAAATAATCATTTGTTTGTGTTGTTGTGATTATTAAGGGGGGGAGGAATAAGGAAAAAGCAGTTGTTCAGAATTCAACATGATGAATTTGATCATTACGTTGACATATCAATGTATCAATTATATGGTAATGAGTGTGTGGCTGGCAAAGAGTCTTTCAAAACTAATTACACCTGTTCTTGGAGTAAAAGCCCTTGACTAAAATTATAATTGGGCTTCAGAAAAGAAAAGAGGATTGATATGAATTTGGCCTCTTAAAATCAGAAGTGATTCCGAACCCAGAAGAGAACAGCTTATTTCTATTTTTTTTTTCATTTCACTTTCAATAAAGTTGCTTTTGAATTAAGTTTGTCAATTTATTAAAATGTTTAAATTAATTACATATGCAGACTCAAAGAAATTAATCACATATCGATATTTGCAAATAAATAAATAAAATTAAGCTCATTAAAAAGAAAGTGGTACAATATTTTTGTTTTAACTAACGTTAAAACCACAGATCAAAAGTCCCAAATTAAGACAAGAACAGCACATTTCTAGCCTTTATACATTTTCAATTTCACTTTCAATAAAGTTTTTGTTGAATTAATCATTAAAAATGATTCTTACCTTTTTTTTCTAAAATTTATTACATAATATGCAGATTAAGTAAATAAATTACAATTAAACAAATATAAAATAATGAATAAAAAATATAAATAATTCCATAAAGATAATTTGAAGACATTATTGTGGCAGATAAGTAAAGTATAAATGAGCAAAAAGATAAAAAGTGCATGGTCAATTTCCATATTAATTAATGAGTCACACAAAACGAACACATTAACTTGACAGCTCATAGCTGAATAATTTAGAAGTCCGACATGTAGAGCAGGAGATGGAATAGCAGCAGATGAAAATGACCAGAGACAGGACTTCAAAATTTAATGCAAAACTTTTAACCCAGCAGAAGAATATCTGTCGTCTTTTTGCAGATCCCAATTTTTTTATGAGGAGCAGAAAAAAAGCACCAAGAGAGGATCAAACGTTTATGTCAGACTACTTTCACATTCGCATCCACCCACAGCCCTCCTCGCCTGCCTCTGTATTTTTCACGTCCTCTCCTCCTAATCCTCCCTCTCTGTCTCTTTTGTAAAGAGGGAATAAAACATGTCTAATTCATCCATGTCATTCAACAGCTTCTAAAACACACACTCCTGAACCATAAGTGGGACATTGACGATAATTACAAGAACCTGAGGCTCTTCAGAGTGACATCATCTGTGAATCGCCCGCATCAGAGTGCTGCCCCGCAGCCCAATTGGCCCAAAAACGCCCACACACTCTGATCACACACACACTAATCACAATCTTAGATATAGGCTATGCTCGGATCTCATTACAAACGGACTAGGGCTCATCAACCTGTGCTCAATTTTGCAAGGAAAAATCCAGAGAAAGACATTTTCAATGAAAAGCAGTGACAGAAACCAAAAATAAAAGTCTTTTTGCTCACATAGGAGAACACGATGTAACTGCTTCACCAGAAACAAAAATGTAAGAAAAAACTGATGGATGTGGAAAAGCATGGGAGAAAAAGACATGGTGTGATTTAATTCCGTTCCCTCAAGACTTGGCAAACACTCGACGGCATCCTTACAGCACTGCAGAGCTGGATCAGACTCATCATGACGATTCACCCGATGTGCCTAACAAATGATACAAGCGGGATGGATTTGTGAGTGCTGGATGAAATAGATTTCCATTTACTCTGGGATCCATGATGTTAATTTGATAGGGATTTTGGCTACGGTCCCTTAAACGACTACACACAGAGTGCATTGGAGGCAAAAAGTACAATCTGTCCAATGAAACGGAACATGCCTTAAACTAATGAAGGGACTGAACATGCTGGTATATATGATAGTTAGGTCCTTAATGTATATATACATATATAGTAGAACCCCGCCTTACGAAACGCTCTACGTACGAAAAGTTCAACATACGATAAAAGATTTCGGGGGGGGTTTTTCGCCCAAGTAACGACAAAATGATAGAGATGAGAAAAACGGAATCTTGGCCGAGGCGGCGATTTCCGAGTTTTGTTTTGAAATTCGCACGCCACTGACCCGGAAAAATCGCACCAATCGTCCTGCTCTCCCATTGGCTATCTCCCGGCCAGTGTTGCCAGATTGGACTGAAGATTTCCTGGCAACAGTGCTCCCGGCTCTGACGCTAGCTTTCGCTGCAGCATCCTGCTCTCCTATTGGTCAGCATCGCTCCCACCAGCCTCTGCGTAGCGGCGTTCCTCTCCCATTTCATTTCACGATGAAAGTGAAAGGGAAGAAGAGGATGCTGTCCATGGAGACGAAAAGGGAGATAATTGAGAAGTATGAAGCTGGGATGTGCTTGTCATACCATACTGAACAAGCATTGCTTTATTATAGAATGAAATGTGGTGTTTTTGTAGGGCTTTGGAACGGATTAGGCAATTTACATGTAAAAGCCTGACCGATTTACGAAAAGATCGACTTACGAAGCCAACCTCGGAACGGATTATTTTTGTAAGTCGGGGTTCTACTGTACACACATAATATGTGCCACAAACGGCACAACTGCCATCTCATCTTTTGTAAAAAAAATGTTTTATACAAATTTGGAATATGACGACTTTGTTATCATTGGTGTCTAAAGGTTAAGTGTTAAGGTTAAGTGTTAGTTATCTCTGCCAATGTTGTTGAAAATACAGGTCAGTCGGCTAAGAGATGAGAGAAACCCAGGCTCGGTTTTTATCGACCGTGCCCCTTTAGAAGAGCCGAGATGAGTGAAGTGCCTGGAAATGATCTCAGCGCATTACCACATAGACAGACAGAGACACACACACACACGCTATTAAAACACTTACCATTAAAACAGTGCTATTGTTGTCCAGAGTTTGCACATGTCAATATTTAATGCAAGTCATTTGAAATCGCCTGTGTTTTCTTACCCGTTAAGGAAGGACATGCTAACAGCAGAGTTCAGACGAGGTCAAAAACAAATATTTTATACATCAGTCAATTAATATCCACACAAAAAAGCAGCACTTCTGAGCAAGCCCTCTGGCATTCTTGCTTTAAAAAAAAAAAAAAAAAACAATATCAAGAAGATTAAAAAAAACACAAAAACAGTGTAATTGTGAAGGATTAGAAAACAGCTCCGTTTCTGTAACCGCTCAATTGCAGTTTGCTTCGTTTTAGTGGCTGTTTCTTTTATTACAAGTACCTGATGTTTAATCACGCTCTAAAGCTGATAGACCACAGACGGCACACCTGCCACCTCCATCGCTACAGTAACAGATGCCAATTTCCTTATTTATGACATTATAAATTAATCTCTATGAACTACCGACTCAAATTTAAGGGAAATCTCCATCTCTTATCATTTTCAGACAACACACGCGATCAAAGAGGCAAAACAACATGGACAAGCGGAAATAATCTGAGAAAACGGCACGTCGTGTGTCATTCTGCCACATTACGGGAAAATAAACTTCTAAAAGTCTCAAGAGGCTTTGAAATGCATCTGTATTATTTGTGAGAAGGATGTGACTTCTTTTGGGAGTAGAAAAGATGTCACACATATGATAGATGAATAGCACACAAGAAAAAGAGTGATGGGTAAAACTGAATCTATTATATAGCCTTTTAATTGATTTGTTACAGAATGTACATGCCCTGTCTGTCCAAAGAGGGCTGAAAACACTGAGATAGATCCAGAGGTGCTGATGGGAGGGAGGGGACGAGTCAGATCCTTAAAAGAAGGACAGAGAGAGGAAAAAAAACATGACCTACTTCTGCTCTATCCCTTGTTTCTATGGAGAATGAGAGGAGAGAGAAGTGGAAAAGTAGCAGGAAGGTAGAGTGTGTTCTCAGAAAGAAAGATGCGTCCACAGAAAGTTATTCTGATGATGAATAGACTCTGACTACTTGCTAACTACTTATTGACATATATATCAAAAAATTAATGTGAAATAAATATCATGCGAGGTTGTTACATTACTGTCAGAAGAATTCACATTGACATGAATAAAAATTAATAATATTAATATAATTAGAAAAAAATAATACCGGTATTAAGATATTAAGAATATATATATATATATATATATATATATATATATATATATATATATATAAAAATTATATGTTTCATATTTATATGAAAATTCTAAATAAATAAAATAACATAATTGGATTAACAATAGATATTTCTCACTGGAAAATGCGTCTAAACGCACTGTATTGTGGGATACAGTATTACATGTAATGTGCATTTTGGCCAATTTTAGATGTATTATAATTTTATTTAAATGTATTTTTTTGTTAAAATGTCTAAGTGCAAAAATCACATATAAGTCAATTATGAAAAAAATAAAATAAATAATCAATATTTTAAAATATTATAAATATGAAAATAAAGTTGTAATATAAAAAGAAAAATCTAATAATTTGATCACATTAAACTAATTTAATTCATGATTTAAAGAAGAGATATTAAAAGACTTTCCATATATTCTATTCTTACAGATAATTCGCATAGTGTGCACATTATACGTGATATATCAATGGGATGCTGTTCTGAACCATATTTTTGTAATTGCGTTTGGTGCCGCTAGTAGCACAGAAATTATACACTGTCTGCATCTTTAAACAGCCACCAAAAAAAGCCAGCTTGGTTAAAATTGGTGTCTGGGTTAAGCAGAGTTTTGCCATTAGCTGTCTGACATTAGAGCTTTTCAGGAAATCAGAAAAATTAGACTCCCTAGACACGATTTTGAAGGATTTTAGAGACCACTCATCTTGATGATGTCATCCTGCAGTATCGTTCATAATGTGGTCAAACATCGATCACCTTGTCAAGGAGAAATGAGAAGAGTAATTTACGCACACCTGCTGTTGTGAGTGAGAGCTTTCAGAGGCCACTGTGCTCATCATGCGTCTCTCTAAGCCTCTTTCTCTCTCTGTTTTCTTCTTATCCTCGATCTCAGCTGAAGAGCATTGAAACATCCCAAAGAAAAGGGACATTTCAGTGTTCGCAAAAATAGGACAAGCAAAAAAGAACAATGTCCCTCTCCTGTCTTTGTTCCTCCCTCGCTCTCTCTCTTCTATCACTCTCACTCTCCTATGCTGTTTTGGTGTACTTCTTTGTCTGGCACATGTTCTGCTCAGTAGAAGAATGAAGACTACTGGAGGAAGAGGCCTGCATTAACATAACAAACCCTCCAGGGATGATATCTGATTAAAGGGAGGGCATCACTGCATAAAAGAGACGTCGCACTCAAGAGCCTCCGTCTATCTCTCCCTTGCCTTCCTAGCGGCCTTCCATCAGTCAGTATGATAAATGTTTCACTCAAGCTCTAGATTGGGTTAGAGTGGGACGACTGGGGCTAAAACCAAACACTTTTCAAGCAGAAAACACCACCAGCAAAAATAAATAAAGGATAACACCAAAACCCTTTTCCCAGTCAAGAGTTCAAAATAATTATTTATGGTTAAAGCGTCAGATACATTTGTACCACGCAATACTACAGTTTTAATACTAATATGCTTACAGTTGCTACGACACCTACTTATCAATAGTCCTATTAAATCTTTTAGATTTGTAACAGCCATGGATATTCATCATAACAGTCAATACTATGCACTAAATATGCTAAAAGTTGCTACTAGGGCTACTAAAACATTTATTCAGGATCAAAAATATCTTCTAAAGAGAAGGGTTAGACAATAAAAGTAGATTTATATTATTATACGTGACCTATGCTGGCAAAATGAGTCACAGGCTACAGGGAAAACAAGTCAATTTTGGTCAAATTTGAGGTTTTCACAAAAACGAGTTCATTAAGCCCTCGTCTAGCAATCCCAATGCTCCAAATAGTGATTAAACATCTAAAAGGATCTTTATTTGTATGTTCCTGAGAGGTGTACATTCTTATCTTTCCTTTGTTTAATAATCAATGAAACATTGGTGGTTTTCTTTGCTTGTTTCTCGACGACTGGTGTTTCCCACTCAACACGAGTTTGGTATCATTGTAAAGCGCAAGATTCCAACTTTGTGAATATTCAAATTTGCAATGAGAAATGTGATTTTCAGACTCATGCTGATGTAAATAAAACGATCTGACAGAACACGATCCTCATATATATGCTAAACATACACACAGAATAACAATTTCAAAATATCTGTCTTGGTGAGTATTCACAAAAACATTAGCTGTTATGTCTGTTATGTCCATTAACTCTAACTGTTGGGGGGGGGGGGACATCTGATGTGTAACATTATAGGCTATTAGATCTGTGCATTACAGTAGGTTTTAATATATAGGGTTCTCATTCATTTTAGTCAAACAATTGTGGTATCATGGAAAAAAATGACTTGATTCTTGACTGACTTGGTGTGTGCCAAATTTGGTGGCATTACCAGGGATTTTAAGATATGGTTGCTAGATGATTTTGTTTTGGAACCTTCAGAAAACTTTAACTGTATTTTTCTCAAAATTGACTTTGTTGACTTCAAATAGGTGTAGCTTAGTCATTTTTTGTCTGATTCCAACAAATCAGAACAAATTTTCTAGAGAATGTGAAAATATCAATAAGTATATTTTGAAAATGTGCTCATTGTGACTCATTTTGCCAGCAATTATTAAAAATGCACTATTATTCAAAAGTTTGGGTTGGTATGGTTTTATTTTAATGTTTTTAAAAAGAGTCTCATTTGTTCAGCTCATATGCAACATTTTCGAATATTTTTAAAATGTAAAATTACTTTTTTCTTTAATATCCATTTTCAAATGTAATTTATTTCTGTGATGGCAAAGCTGAATTCAGTGTCACACGATCCTTCAGGAATTATTCCAATATGCTGATTTGGTGCTCACATAATATTCCTTATTATTATCAACGTTGAAAACCATTAATATTTTTTAGGATAACTTTTCACTTTTGTTATATTATAAAATGTCAATTTAATGCATCTATGCTGAATAAAAGTATTAAATAAAAATAATCTTATGACCCAAACTTTTGACAATTACAGTATTTTTATTATAATTAAAAAATAGCTTCACAGATTGCATTTAAAAACGCATTAACGCACAGGCTTCCAGGGGCCTACACGAAAATTTGTATCAAATAATTATCTGTTTATATGGGAGTTTGGAGCAGTGACAACAGCATACTATTAAACTAATTGAAACACCCGTGAACTTTCAGGACTTTTTTGGCGAACCCCTTTCTGTAACGTCACACAGGTCAAGAGAGCTGCTCTGCACCAACCGCGGGTTCAGTTTTAGATCATGTGTTGCATCAGCGCTGCTTTAGTCAAAATTTTCATTTTCATGAGGTTTTACATCGGAAGACAAAACAACAGGAATTGAAATATTGCTGAAATGTGATAATTAAACTTTAAAGGCTATGGTTTAATTCATTAAATGTGGGCACAGCATGTTTCAAAGTAAAAACGTTCTAAGTGCTCTTGTTTTCGGAGCAGTTTGCAATCACCAAATAGCCCACAATTATGTGATTGTTTTGGTCAACTGCTGATACATGATGAATATTTTAATTTATGGTGTTTGCCGTATTTTTCACCATATAAGACGCACCCAATTTTAAAGGAGGAAAATCTAGAAAAAAAAAAGATTCTGAACCAAATACTGTAGTAAAATATTTTATACCAACTGTATAAAGTAAACAGCACAAAATACATAAAACAATTTTATGCCAACCATGTAACATATTAAGAACTATCTTTACTCTCATTAACAGTCCGTAAAATCAATAAACGGTGAAAGTAACAAATAAGGCTGTAATGTTTTTATTCGAACTCCAATAATTTGTGTGTAAACCGGGAAGTGTGGTGTTGTACCGAAATCTGACTCCCCGGACAAATCTCACTCCCCTCACTAACTAAAAGCTCACAGACTCACCATATGATGAGACAATAAGATAAATATGGTGAGTTATTTTTTTTTTGCTGTGAAAATCTGACTCCCCCTGGTAAACCCATACTATAATTGTTTCAACCAAATGCTTTTGAGCAAAGAATGTTCATACCATAATGAGTTAATAAAATAAATATGGTAAGTCTGTGAGCTTTTAAACCAGAGTTAGGGACGGGAGTGAGATTTTCACAGCTGAAAATCACAGGTAATTCATTATAACTGTAATATAATTTCATTTTCTGCTTACTTATGTAAGCGTACAAGTCCGTTTGTAGGCGAATATGCTCAAGGAAGTGCGTTCACCTCGATGCAGCGCGTATTAATGCGCGCGCGTAGGGGAGTGAGATTTGTTCGGGGAGTCAGATTTCGGTACAACACCTGGCGAGACGCGAGTCACCACGAAGCAGAGAACGCATCTCACAAGTGCAACTGAGAGAAGTGAAACTAAACCAAGAGAAAGAGGCGTGACTCACAGAGAATGAAGCGTGAGCGCCGAACGTCATCACCACTCGTCATCACCACGGCTACGGCCGTGGCCGCGCTCCGTGGATTCTTTATATTCGTCGGATAGGACGCACCAACTCCCCTCCCCCAGTTTTGGGGAAGAAAAAATTTGTCTTATGTGGCGAAAAATACGGTATATCATGGAGCAGTAACCTAACTTGCATTTCTACTAGGAAAGTTTTGAAAAGTGCAGTGTATTGCTATACAACCGCTATAATTCTGCTCAACAATTCTTGTTCCACAAGTCCTAACTACTGACAAAGAGTGAATTTGCATTTCACCTATATTTGACACTTATTTTCATGCAGCATACACACAGTTTTGTAAATACTAACTGGTGCAACGACAAGATAAATTTCGACATAATTGCCAGGAAGCAAAGGCCTACCATAATGCTATAGCCCAGGGACCTTCAGATGATTATCCCAAAACAGGCTACAACATCCACACCTTTAGAGTTATTGATGCAAGCTCAAACATAAACAACTCTGATACCTCAAAAATGTGTTCACTATCTTATTTGCCACAAACCAGATCAATCCTAAAATGCAATCATCTCACAAACAGTGAGAATAAAGTGGTTTAAACATATTAAGTGCACATATTAAGTCAGACCTAGAGGATTTGAACTCACCCTGTTAAAGCGCTTGGCCTGGAAGAGGTGTCCGTTCACCCGGTACAGCTTCCTCCATCGTCTAGCTCCACGGCGATAGATCGATTCTAGGAGAGAGAGGAAATGGTTGTACAGGAGCAACATGGAGACTCGAGGAATGAAAAAACAAATCAATTCCAAGATGGAATGAGAGAAGAGGATTCAAAAACGAGAGACAGAAGAAGGGAGATGGTCTTGACCCCGAGTGAATGTGGACGGATTTCAGTTGCGACTGGATGAAATTATGCCCTACTCAAAAGCAATGGAAAAAGCTATCAATCCCTCCCTCTCTCTTGCTCTCTTTCGTTGCTACAGTGTCTCCATCTGACCCACCCTCCTCTACTCACTCACTCGTTTCTTTTCTCTTGTCGATCTGTTATTTCCTGCAGCATCACTTTGGTCACGTTAACTGTTTTTATTATGTCTCACCACCTTAACAACACGAACAATGACCTTTTTTGGAGGTTTTTGAGCACACAAAAGACCAAAACACTGGCATCACCTGCATTCACATACTATAAACCCTAAACAGCATGTAAAATTAGTAATTTAAATAATATGCCAAAACACAAAAGTTGTGAAAGTCAATGGGGTCCAAAACAAGTCTCAGGCATTTTAAATCTTTTTCTGTGGCAATCTCTCTCTCTCTCTCTCTCTCTCTCTCTCTCTCTCTCTCTATCAATTCAATGAAAGTTAATGAGGTCCAAAACAACATTGGACACTATTGACTTTCACTATATGGACAAATAAAACAAACATTTTCAATCTTTTACAGTTGCACAGAAAAAAGAAAGTCATACAGGTTTAGAACAACATGAGGGTGAGCAACTGTTATAAACTGTTTATGAACTAAGTGTCATCTTTAGTGGCAGAATTGCTTATTATAATGACAATGATGCACCATATGATCCTCACAACTCACAACAGGTACCTCAGATACCCCAAAATCTGTCATTATGCTCTTATCTAAAGTCCTGGTTATGTTGGCAGACCTTCGTCATTTTCAAGCACAAGTGAGAAGATGAGAATTGTGCTCAAGCCCTGGAGATTTGCTCTGTCTGCTGCCGTTTCATGTTTCTGCCCTCAACTGAAGCTCAGTTACGTAAAACCGATAAATATTGAAATATTGTCGAAACTTTCAAGTGTCGGCCTCTAATGAGCACCAGAGGAAATTCAAAGGCCTGTGATGCTTGTGTGTATGAGAGAGAAAGATCTAAGTAAAAATGAGAAAATTAAAGTCTATGCTAAGTCTTCAGAAACTAATGTATGGTATAAAGCAGAGCTTGAATATTAAAACATTATAACAGCAATAACAACATACATTCAGCTTTTGATTGTACTAAACCTAAAATGTCTGCGGAAAATTAGCACCCATCACATATAAACAAACCACACGCATTCAGACATTCAAAGTGTTGCTTGCACCAAAACTACACCACATGAATAATTTATTAACAGAACATGACAAAGCTGAAACTCACACAGACTTCCAGAGAAATAACTGACGTCGAAAACAAAGTAGCTAGAGATGAGGAGAGGAGCAAAAAATCTTAAACTAACTTCAAATCCCATGAGGCAAGAAAAAAATCTATCTTTTTCTTGTGTGGATTGCACAACAAAAGAAAATCTTGTTAAATCATATGATTAATTGTTACTGACAATATCATGGAACGCATTAACATCATGTTACCAAATTAGAATCTTGTTCCTAAAGAACCATGTCATTGGTCAGAAAAACATGATGTTCCCGCTTCAAACTCACACTATTAGTTGAGTCAAACAAACAGAGCAACGTTTTGATGGTGCCATATTGTTTACACTTGATGGCGAAAGTCAACCTATAATTAATGGCTTAATTATAGTTTTGTCTGCATATTAAGCAGAGAAAGGATAATTGGAGGGATAATTAAAGCTTTATTTGAGGGGATATCCATTAGGGGAGACATCCGAGGGGAGTCCAAAACCATAGTGAATATTATCGAGTGTACTCATTCAATCCCACAATGCACCGTAATAGCGGTGTACAACAATGCACGCTCAACTGCAAATTAATTCCTGCATTGGCACCCGCAAAGAATCCTTCATTCATCCATTTTACAAACCATCGGTCAAACGTGGCTACAGCACAATATTATGCAAATATAATTCACTCATTCAAGTGAACTATATTAGTGGATTGAATGAGGGTATAGGATGTGATTTGGATGATTTTTCACCTGAAGTCCATTATAAGTGGACTTTGGGTGAAAAGTAAAATGCTACACAAGTATACAAAAAGGCATAGCTCCTTCAAGAAATGTTTAAAACAGCCAGACGAGTGCAAGTTATACTCTACCTAACAATTCACAATGTTCCTCTCTTTCAACAAACCAGTGACAGCCTTCCACTGATCTACAAATGATCAAACCCTCACAGAGCACAATAACAGCTGCTCAGGAAAAAGCTACACGTTTGCTATCATAATCATCCAGATGGCACCAAAACACCTGTTCTTTGACCTGTTTAGGTAGCAGTGTAGGTCTGAAGCACTGAAGGAACTGGCCACATAACAGTATTGCATTTCTCAAATGTCAAAGATCAAATTGTGTATTTTGTTATGAACTACCTCATTGAAGTCTCTTTTCTCAAACCCACGATCCTCGCTGACTGTCGCAGTCATATATGGTGTTATAATCCAAAGCAACTGTAAAAGTAAACTTGACTCTGACTTGCACCGGAAAACTTGGCAGGTTGGCTGGCACATCTTCCATGACATGATAGTGATTTTGAGTCACAATGATGCATTCAAGTGATTCACTCATGAAGGAGCTGCTTTAAAATGCTATTTCCTGCTTGACAGAGCTCTTTTAGTGGAGCTGATAACAATCGCTTGGAAACGGCCTGGTTAAGGGTGCGACAGGCACAAAATCAATTTTTCCATCATCGCCATGGCAACACACACTCTCTGATGTGCCATACGTGCCAGATGCCAGCAGCTCTGTGGATGAGAGACCCGACCGTGAGAGACGACACACACTCAAGCAGACACACCGAACAATATGCAATAATACACTGAACATCCAGCATCGGCTACAACAAAAACACAAAGCGGTTTGCCAAATGTTGTGTAACATCACTGACAACACTGTGAAGTGCGAAACAGGCATCAAAGGAGGAACATCAAAAATAAGAACTAGAAGCTCTACTTTTAAAACTACAAGCTGCTCTGAGCTCCACTAAATCAGAGCAGTGCCTCTCTCTGTTATATAATCGATTTGGTTTGTAGATATTTGTATCATTAGCATCCTTTTTTCATTCGCTGCAGCTCCACTGGAAGAGCGTGCTGTTAATAAAGCCAAGGTCAATGTTCGAGTTGCAGGGAACGTAATTTGACTGTTTACTTTGAAAGTCGCTTGGAATGAAAGAATCTACAAGACACAGAAAGAATTTCTCAGTAGAATGTGATGAAAAAAGTACAAACACAAAAGCTATATAATTGAGCTTTCTCTCCTCTCTTTCTGTATAAAAGGGGCTGGATCTATGCATGTCTCCTCAAATCTGAAAGTTTTTGATCTGGCAAAACACTTGCAGGCCTCAGATTGAATCAAATCATCAAAATAAGTGTTAGATGACTCTTCTGAACAGACTGCATTAAAGCCAACCGAGAGTTGAGTACCAAACCAATGTATGCATGTACACACACGCATCAAATTTCATATCACATATCAAAGATATGGATGGAAAACGAGCAAATAAACATATTCCTTCGTCCACTCATTTAAAGTTGTGAATATATCCATTGGCCTTTAATTCTAAATTTGCCTAAACATTGATTTATTTCGGTTTAATGAAAATAGAAATTGGTTTTCTCACTTTTTGGAGCGCTGCTGTTTTTGCTTTTGTGCATTTTTTGTTGTTGTTGTTGTTGCCAGAAATGAAGAATACCAGGTGATATTAATGTCACAACATACAATTGCTGCTTTGCTTTTTGAGTCTGTGCGAGAGAGAGAGAGAGAGAGAGAGACAGTGAGGGGCTAATTAAAAAGACACAGCCGAGGTCTTTAGCACTGTCATCGCTGAGATCTATCTCTAATCTTATTAACTTCACCCCTACAGGGAGAGACCTAGAGAAACTGTGCTGTTGCCATAGTTACCCAGCACTACTTTTTGTCATTATTTCTAACATTCGACCACAGCAAGAAAGAGTACTTCATGTCCACAACCAACATCTATCAAACTGTATGTCATGTGACCATATCATCGGCTTTTGTTAGTGTTCTTTTTAACCTTCCTGGGTTAAAAAGAACACCAACATAAAACATGCTTGGAAACAAAGATTTCACTACATTCTTAAAAATAATGAATAAAACCACTTTTGGTTCCCTAAAGAACTTTCAGTGAACATATCTTTTAAAAAATAAAAATTTTTCACTATAAAAGAACCTTTTGTGGAATGTAAAGGTCCCATTGATGTTTAAGGTTCTTCATGGAACTATAGTTTGGAGTGTATAGAAAAAAACATTTAGTTTTGAAAAGATATGAAGTCATTTCCACGTGAGCTACGCTTATAACAATGTGCAAAACCACGTGTAACAACAACAGTACACATTCCGACATGTTACAATGAAACATTAACAGAATGCCAAGCTTATCGTTCATGAATCAGAAAATTCCTTTTTCCACCTCTGAAATGACTTTCCTTTCATTAAAGCTGCGGTCAGATTCCAACAGTCGTGATATAACGTCATGCTCGGAAGCGTATTTTTTACAAATTTGTACTCACCACATAACAAACAGTAATACACTCAAACTGTAAAAAATATACAATCTACTCAACTTTACTGCAAAAAATATCGTTTTGTTAAGAGATCACGCAGTGATGAATACCAGTAGATCTTTTACTGCTCACACATCTTCACATGGTACAAATTCACAGGTCAGAGTTCACCAAACTTGAACTTTGGAATGTAGCAAAATGCTAAATTTTTAGCATTTTTGCTAAAAGTGTGTCTTTCCGGTCTGACACGTTCGCTTGTGTTTGAATGGTTAGACAACAGAGCGAAAAGTGCAGTATAACCGTCCCTTAAGACAAATTCTAAGTCACATTAGCATTGACATTTTTATGATCCAATTAAACTCTGATGGATAAAACGTATTATTAGACTCATTTGCTGTGTCACCTGGAAATACATCATACTACAAAAGTTGGAAAAATCTGGAATAATCCTCACAGTGGACACAGAAATTACCACTTACCATTCATACAATATGATGGTTTAATAAGTAAAATGACATTGATCGTTCGCACATCTGTTTGACTCTAATCTAATCTGTGTTCTCATTTTTCATTCCTGCTGTCCTTAATTGCAATGAACTTACACCCATCATTATAAATCTGCCCTTGCTGTGGATGGAGGGCGACGCCGCAATCTAAGCAATCTCCACACCGAACCGAATTAGCACAACAGAGATCTGATAACACAACGCTTCTTAGTCAAGTCAGTTGTTATCAGTCATCATTGTGAACGCGCACACATGTGGTGCACTTAACATCTTCATTTGACCTTGTTAATTAGACCTAGAATCATGCCAGATTGCCCTTTACACAAGCACACACAGCCATCATCTGTGATTTAAGACAGAAGACAATTGACAGGCATCCTGCGACTGCTGTTTATGATGATTATGACAGGTGTTACCAACAACATGGTCACTTATGTGTGTAAAGATGTGTATATAAACTCTTTAAGAGCTATTTTTAGTGCATACAAATGACATAATTCACATCATAACTGACAAAATACATCTATGCTTATAAGCATCAAAAATGTCAGAATAAAGTCTAGGCCCATCATTACTTGGCCACGCAAACAATTACTTGATGCAACTTTATGAAAATAATGCATTAGACAACATTCCAGCACACTTGATGATGATTCACTCGATGAAATATGAGACAAAAGCACCATTAATGTTAGACTAAGTTAAAAAGAACTGATGCAGCTCCAGCGAGACTGCAGGTATCATGGCAATGATCCAAATCTCTGACCTTAAATTGAACAATGGCTTTGGAGCCGGAAAGTCTACCCTGAATTGCATTGAATCTGCCACTGGCTATGAAAAGAGAGTTATAGAATAATAAAACTTCATCTACACATCAGAATCCATCTCACATCCGTATATAAATACATGAATTAATGAAAATAAGACTGGATTAAATTTCATTTGAAGCTAAATATATTACCTAAATCTAGTAGATTGTTTTCTATACTTTAGCTGATCTTTACTGAATCAATAAAGATACTGACACTGTGTCCCAAAACCCAGTCATATCATGACTTGTATTCCTCTGTTGCAAAGGCTGCTCTTAACGCAAGCAATTTATGTCATGCATTGCTTAAATTAATAGATAAGCAAACTATTTTAGCATAGAATTTTGTGAAATGTACTGAAAAATAAGAATTATTTTCCAGACAAAATTTAACATTCTTTAAACAAGACATTTTTCAAGAAGCATTGCTGTATAAGGTATTAAGGCTTTTTTTAAATAGATTGCATCTTGCATACAAGTGTATTTTGTCGCTTTGTGTTTTTTAAACTTAGAAATAAGTTAAAAACAATTACAAAAAAAATCTGGCAGTGTATAAAAAAGGCAAAATGCACTCATATTAGACACTCTCTGCAAACAAAGCTTAATGCCTTATGCAGCGTTGATTCAAGTCATTTTATCTTTGGATATTTTAACTGGAAAGACAAAAAAAACTGATTATTTTGCAATGTTGTTCAGCTTATTAGAGTATCGCATCATGCCCCCATGCGGTTTTGCTGCTTGTTTAGACCATCAAATCATTTCAAATAAATCTCTTTTGAGGTTTCATTTCATTTAGGCAGTGATGCAGTTCTGTAACAGAGGAAAAATGTCCAAAAAGAAAATCATTTAAATACATTTTCATTTCATTTTGCTAAGATAAATGCTGTGGATACCTCCTGCGACAGTCGGAGAACAGACTAGTATTGTGTCACCCCACATTCTTCCTACACCTCCTCCTCCGGACAGAGGAACCACGACGAGGGAACACAGCGGCACGAGAGTTAGAGTTGCACCTTGCGAGGTCTGGATCGACACGGAGAAGCCCGCCATGGCGTGCCACGCCGACCCTAGAAAGCTCCAGCCAGGGCTGAACGTCCTCTGTGAGGGTCTTTGTCTGGTGAGCGTGTAAAGGCCGGAGGCTCAGAGAGCAGGACCAGTTCAAATGGGTTTGACTCACTTCCACACATTGTTGGTTGGGCTGGCAGGAAGATGATAAAGGGGGCTTTCCTTTGCTGTGCTGAGGGCGTGTAGGATCAAAGCGAGCAGTGGGATTTGAGCTGAATGAACAGCCGGGACTGAAGCACACAGCTGGAATGCAGCAGGAGCAAAACATTTTAGCACTCTCTGTATAAGAGCCCTTATATTCGGCCACTGAGACCTGAACATGAACACTAAAACACTAACTCCTCTGTTCTTGGCCACTTCAGACTCACTCTTCTCAGAGAGGCTTTACTGCAAAAACCATCAATCAGAAATTTGTCTCGTTTTCACAAAAAAATACTTAAACATACTTTAGGCAAAACATATTTAATATAAATGAATAATAAATATAATATTATAAATTAATTTTAGAACAAATTGAATTAATTATTTTCATAGAATATATATTTTCTTTTAATTTAGTTTATTTTTCTTACCCAACGTACCAATGGTTTCTTGTTTTGGGCTTCTTTCTATCTATACACACACACACACACACACACACACACACACACACACACACATACACATACATACATACATATATACACATATACATACATACATATATATATATATATATATATGCTGCAATTTATGTAAACACCCTAAAATCACGATAAAGCAATGTCATGATAAATTAATATCATGACATTGCTTTATCGTGATTTTAGGGTGTTTACATAAAAAAATATTGTATAATACAGATTCTTTGCAGTGATAACATTGTGCATTACTAAAAAAAAACGTTTTTCTTGTTATTTATTCTATAAATATATATATATATATATATATACACATACATACATACATACATACATATACATATACACAAACACACACACACACACACACACACACACACACACACACACACACACACACACACACACACACACACACACACACACACACACACACACACACACACACACACACACACACACACACACACACATACACACATACATACACACACACATTTGAACTAAAACAAAGTGTTTTCAACCCTGGAGGTCTCTGCATAAAGATTAAAAATTCAGAACACAAAAACAAAGTTCAAATCGCTAACAATTATATACAGTCAGATATTAACAAAATCTGGCAACAGTTACACCCACTACTTAGAGCTTCCTGAGAATAAGATCAGGACCTAAGATGACCTTTACTTGACTTTCTGAATCCCCAAGTAAAACAATCTAAGGGTCATATCATGGAAAACAGGATTTTCCTTACTCTGTAGAAGACAAACACAGTTGCATGGTTCATTTCTTGCTAAATTGCTTTAGTGAATTTGCTAAGTGGCTGTTATCGGGGAGGATTAGATGACAAAAAAAAATGTGCAAAAGCCATACCTTTAGGGGTACAACAGCTTGTAACAGTGGCAGTACCTTTAAAAGGATAACTTTGTACCATATCAACCCATTATACATTTCACATTTATATTTTACTACCTTAGATTAGTAATATGTACCCTTAAACTACTATGAATTTTGATTGGGTAAACAAAGTACAAAGATGTCCCTTTAAAGGTCTCAGCTAGCAACAAGTTGTTTACTCATTGCGCATGGCTGTTTAGCCAATCATGGTGGAGGTAATTTACATAGATTTCAGAACAGGAGATTTTTGCTACTGTATCTTTAGAATTTGTCAGAAAGATTGGAAAAAGACGTAAAACTGCCAACTACCTTGACTAAATATTATAAGTGGGATTCAGGGCAAAAACAAGGCTATAAAAGTGTAGGAAATCCCGACACTTTTTTAATTATGTGTTAGCATATAACAGGAACAATAGCAGCTGAGAAAATGACAATGAGCGTGTTAGCGGCAGCCCACTGAGAGGAGACGCTAATTTCAGCAGCAGACATTAGCGTAATGTGTTAATTGACAGGGAGGAGCTTCATAAACCACTGCAAGGCAAATAACATTACTATGAATAGGCTGCTTTGAAGTTTGCACTTAATTTAAAAGGGAAGTTAATTTATCAGCCGTGTCTTAATCCAAAAGATTAGACAAAATTGTATTACTTTGGGAGTTAGTGTGCGGCACAAGAGTACCCATTCACACACAAAGACACCTCTGATTCCTTTTGGGGTGCTTTACAATCGCATTGTTTTAACGGCGTTTTGAAGTCTCCCACAAAGTCAGAGCAATAAGATCACAATACATTTTCAATCATGCTCTCCTTTACTGCAGCCACATTTCAATGTGATGTAACCCATCTGATCTGCTTTCGCGTGGGATGGGAGTGTATCTGTAAATTTCACACAGTGTGTGTGGGCTTCGCTGGATCAAAGTCAAATACATGCGCGCACACACACACACACACAACTTCACTGTATACGATCAGTGAGTCAAGCCTTAAAGAACATTATGACAGCTGGCACCTACACAATATATTTGCATAAACATAATACAGCATATTTGACTCCGTGAGACACCAACACATTATAGAAAAAATACAGAAAACTAAATTATGAGACTCTCCAAAATGGTCTATCAAAAATAAAAATTCAGAATGCAGCTGGAAAAATGCAGACTAGTTAAATGTTCCTTATAATTGTATATTTCATACCTGTCACACAGAATCAACTTCAAAATGCCCTTAGTAGTTTTTAAACAAATGTACCGGTAGGTCCACCATACATAAGGAAAATGACTATGAGATATACTACATCTCAGATTAACCATCTGTAACTTGCTGTTTGTAACTATAAAACAGTTGAGAACTGGCAAATCAGCCTGTAATATTTGGTCCAAAACCATCTGTAACGCAGTATAAAGTTCGGGGAAGAAGGAGGCAGGAAATGGCAAACGTCTAAACTTTAATTCCAAATGAAAGGACAACAAAACAAAAGTAATGGTGGCAGCCCCTCACGAACGACTGCTGCCCACACACAAACACAAAGCATTATCCAGACTAATATCCAGGCCTGGTCCTCTCTCGTTCTTTATTGTCATTGCTCCCCAACATATGATATTATGCTTCCGCTCCTTTGTGAGATATGAGCGCAGTGCGGCGCACAGGTGACGATCATTCACAACCGCTCTCACGGCCCTCGCCCCCAAACTGCTCGCCACACCAACATAATTCTCTTATTTCTTATTAATTCTCTAACTTGTCATTATTCCTTTAACATCGGTGTACTCTGTACTACAGTGTTACGTTATAAACAATCCCTTACAATCAGGTACTTCATTATCTTCTCTACTTATTTAGCATTTTTACATTATGTAGAAGACAAAGTTAGAGGTACCTCGTAAATGATAATGATAAACAAAAACAAAAAACATTTATGAGATAAATGTAGAAGAACATAAGAAAATAAGACATATTTAACTTTGTAACCCTGTTGAAAACCTTGTAACATATTTAGTGTTTCCAGGCAAAAATTATCCCCTCCCCCCAAAAAAAAATAAAAAAAAATGGGAAGAAGTTATACTCTGTGTGAGTTACGTCAGTAAGTTTTAGTCCTAAGCGATAACATTAACATTTTTGGGGGAAAGAAAATCCCGTCCAGCTTTGTTTTTATATGCTAGTGTCCTCCTAAGTAAAAAAAACAAAAAATTGCAACCACCCTAGCAACCATCCAGAACACCATAGCAACTGTCCAAAACAGAAAACACCATAGTAAATGCATTGATACACTAAATAAACCAAAATAAAATAAAATATAAATGTAAACATTATTAGCTGACAAGTCATATATCCTTCCCAAACTTCCTGTTTCAACAGGAAATGTCAAAACAGGAAAGAAAACTGTGTCCTTAAAGCGATTTCATGTGTACTTCAGTCTCAGGCTGATGCTTGTACTGAATCATACAGTGGAAATAAACTCCACAGCAGAAAATGAGTTCTGAGCCATTTAAGGTCACAATGTGTCTGCAAAGCCTCAAGCAAACACACAAACAAACTGATATTTCAATCCTTCATATTACCTTTCATCTGTCATCCCCTTTTTTCTCTGAAACTTCTTTGAACTTTTGTGATACATTATGCTGTAAAAGTTACGTTGTCTTCTGTCTGTGTCTCACACTAACTGCGAGTGGGAGATATTCAGACTTCATAACCGGTTAATATTTCACCTAATAGGTGGGGGAATTTCTCTTAGGAGACACTTTTTGTGGCTCCTGAAATTTTGTGCTGATAGAAAAGCCACAAAAAGTTTTTTACATCAGAGTGGGAGCCATTGCATCAAGCTCATCAGAGTTATCCGGGATGAAACAGCAGAGCTAGAGGGCAACTCTTTGATTTTAGTCTTCTTGTTTTGAGCCTCTCCTTCAATGACCTGACAAACTGTTTCTTATCCCCTTACGTATGAACTAAACACAGATTATTCATCAATAATGAGCTTTTGGCTCCCGGGGATGCTTTTGAAACTTTAAAACATCCCCGTTCAGAGCTTCAAAGCTTTATAAATGTCACCGTTCCCCAAAAGTGAATCTCTTGTCTTGGCACTGTTGAGATGACCCTGAGACAAGAAACATGTATTACATAGGTATAAGTGAGAGTCTCAGAGAATTAGGCAGATTTAGGTAATTAGGAGTGAAGCAAAGAAAAACATTTCCATCCTTGGGAGAAAAACACTCTCATGAGACGCCACTGCCGAGTGTATATGCGTGATAAAGTCCTTGAAATGTTATGCAGACACTCAGGAAAAATGAGAACACATGTGTAAATATGATACCAATTCCTAGAACATCTATGTACTGAATCACCAAACAACCAGTTCTTTCACACTATGTCACTTCAGAAAAATCACTTACTTTTTAAGCATTATAGTGTATGAATTGTCCAGTACTGTTTGCGCTACAAGTGGAAATGATACCTCAAATCAAGTGGCTTGTTGAGAAAAGGTATGCTACTAGTATTTTCTAAGCGGTAATACTTAAGATTTGGATTCGGTGAATAAAACGGGCAAAAAGATCACAAACTTACACTGAAGGAGCCATACAGGAACCAGAACTTCAGATTTAAAAAATGAATTCAACAAAGATGCATTAAATTATTCAAAAGTGACAGTAAAGTCTTTTACAAAATGGCGAGATTTTGCTCACCCCCAAAGAGTGTCAAAATTAATATGCTATAAAAAATATCTGTGGGCTATTTTCAGCTAAAACTTCACATCCACACAGGAGACTTATTTTACATATTGTAAAAAAGGGGGATAATACGTCTCCTTTAACATAGAATCAAATAGGAAAGAGTTTTTTTAAACTGTAAAAAATATTTTTTATTATTTCTGTAAAAATGCAGCATAAGCGAAATCTTAAGCAACAACCCCCTAGTAATCATGATAACTGACAGGGTCACTTTACCCAAATTTTCATCCATCCCATTTTTTGGGAAAATAGGCTAATCATTATATTTTGAAGAGTTTGTTTTGCCAGTCCATGGTGTGATGAACAAAATTTCAGCCAGGCACATAAGCTTTTATGACAAAGCAGAAGCCTCAGCCACCTGGCTGTATCGACAGTAGACTGAACACCTACTTTTTTCTTTTTTTTAGATTGTTCTCATTCTCATTCAAGTACCCTTTGTACATAGCAACTGAACACATACTAAAATCGCTAGCACTTGAACACCTTAGCAACCACACAGCAAAACTATGACAACCACCCTAGCCTTGCAGCATAGCCTTTTGCAAGGGCAAGAAATCTGAAGTGCCGTGTACAAGGGTAGGACAGCTTATAGTTTTTTTAAATACTAACCCTAAGGTTTAACAACAAAAGCACACCACGCTTCCAGCACGTGACCAAACTGTCAACATCATTTTGCTTTGAAACAAAAGTGGACAGCGCAGAGAGCCCTGAGGAACTATTATTGAGCTATGCACTAAAAATAGACACAATCTATAAATAGACATTTTAATGCGAAGGAACTCACTTTCAAATGGTGCAAAAGAGAACACATACTAGGATACAAGTCACTACACGTCAGTCCAGATTGCATAGATTGTGGTGAACAATAAAGGTAGACTCAACTGAACCCTACCCTGAGACTCACATTGAGAGAAGAAATGCAAAAAGTTTAATACATTAAATAGATCACATCAACCAGAGTGAAAGATCCAACCTTAAAAAGATGGGATATTGCAGTCATATAGAAAGCATGAAGCTGAGAAATGTCTGTTATGTCAGCGAGAGCCGACCATGAGCTAATTGAGAACTCTCTCAGCATAGAGGACATTTAAATAAAGGACAAGATAGAGACACAGAAAGAGGACTGAGAGGGCATAGAAAAGCAAAAATAGAATGAAAGAACCCTTTCATCACTCACCCAAAAATGGCATTTGCTTACTCACCCTCATGTTGTTCCAAACCTGAAATAGTTTCTTTATTTAGCTGAAAGTCAGTAAAATAACCAACAGCAGTCATGGACACCATTCACTTTCATCAGAGGAAACAAGCAGCTTGGACATTCTGCTAAACATCTCCTTTTGAGTTCCACGAAAGGAAGAAAGTCAAACAGGTTTGAAATAACAAAAGGTTAAAAAAAATTGGGGATTCGGTATCCCTTTTAGGAGCAAAATCCATCATATAAAACAGCCATTCTGTCTTATTTATTCTCCATTTGATCCTATCTATCTATCAGCGTAGAGAATACAATAGTACCTTTCACTCGCAGATAGAACAGCAGTGTTAGCAGCATCCCTATATAGGCTGGTGGTGCCTGGATCCACTTCACTGTCCCTCTTCCATCCCTCCTGCCATTCCAGTGAAGCTCAGCCTGTCTCTCTGGTCCCCACTGACTTGTTCCCTCTCCTGCTCAATAGCAAACCATCACGCACCCCTCTGTCTCCTTCTGCCTGCTTGCACACACACATCTGAAAAGCCTAGTGGCACTGAGCATGCTCAGTTTATCTCTATGAGATGTTTAAAAGAGTTTTTTTTTTTTGGGTTGTTCCACTTCTCTTTTCTCTCTCTTCTTGTTTCGCGAGGACCCCTGCAGGTTGATGCCCTCACTCATAGACACTTGCTATAACAAGAACCTACCACAAGAGGGCAAAGCTGACTTTTCAGACTGTACTGGCCTGGTTCTCTGACTCTGTGGGGACTTGGTGCTATTATTAAACCTTGTGCGGCAAGGAGAGTCACGAAAGGAATATCATCCAGGTGAAGTCATATTTTTGGATTCAAAGACTGACAAATATCAGCAATAAGCATTTATTCATTTGTGAGATTATAGGAACTGTGTGATTGCCAAGAAATTAAAGCTTTAACAGTGAAATAGTAGGCGATATTATGCAATATTTAGAGAGGCTATACAATAAAAAAACAGCACAATAATTAGTACATTTGCATTAAAACAACTTCACTTACTCTACACATTTTTTTGAAAGACATTTTATTAAGCAAGGATACATTAAATTGATCAAAAGTGATAGTAAAGACATTCATAATGTTATAAAATCTTTCTATTTCAAGTTAAAATTGTTCTTTTGAATTTTTTTTAATCAAAGATTCCTGGAAAACAAATCTAGTACCAAAGCAGTTTTCAACATTGAAAAATGACGTTTATGTTTATTAAGCAGAAAAATTTCTGAAGGATCATAAGACAAAACTAGATTAATGACGCTGAAAATTCAACTTTGCCATTACAGGAAAAAATGACATTGTAAAATCTAAAATAAATTAGTAAAAAATGTGTTAAATTGTAATAATATTTCCTCAATATTATGGGTTTACTGCATTTTCTTATCAAATAAATGCAGCATTGATGAACATAAGAGACTTCTATCAAAAATATTAAAATTTCTTATCAACCCCATGTTTGCATTCCTTAAGTTTCTGGTACTCGTTTTATAGTAAAAACAAATTAAAATAAAATATGTCCTTACTTCATAACAAACATACATTACTGTACATCATAATGCAGACACACATGCATTGGAGATATCAGAGCTCAACGTACTGCCTCCACTATTGAAACCCTTGGAACCATAAATTATGAATATTTGACTTCTATATATCACTTAGCCTCTCCTGTTCTCTTTTTTCCCCTGCAAAGACCTCATTTTCTCTCCTTGCAGATGTTGCAATACTTCAAAGATTGTGAAAGCGCTTCCCAAATACCACAACAACAAGAATATCTTTCTCTACTCAGGATGGGCGGATTTATCAGAGTCCAGCCCCGCTCTGGAAACTCATCTCATCCGAGGACTTTCACCTCCAACGCTGCTCCAGTTCATACTGCCTACTTTAGCTTCACCACGCGTCCACTTCCTTTCAGTCGTTAGTTTATTGTCAGCTCAATGAAGCAATTATTGCATTCCACAGAATCTATAAAAAGAGGATGTGACCTTCGCTATGAGTCACACATTTATTGTGACAAATAGAAATAAGAGTTGGCAAGAGTTGGACGCAGATTTTTTTTAAATGATGCCAGGAATTTCTGCAATGAGAGAGCACATTATGTCCAGTGCTGCCAACCGTACTTCCTGTGACCAAGCCGATGTGTTTCAGTGTTGCTATCTGACAGCAAAATGATTTGCAATCTTAAAAGGATTTAGAAAAAAAATCTCTGAACTGAACACTGTAAAACTCAATACACAGCTTTAATTCAGTTCTGTTTATGTGCCTCACTACATGAAATGAACCGCTCTGGTCTGTCTGGTTTGGTTTAGCAGTGTATGCTGAGTGTGTGTGCATGTTTTCATGTAAATAAAGGGGTTAATGGAAGGCCCTGTGACTGGTACGCAGACAGACAACAGCTAAAGGTTTGTGCAACTCTAATGGTTTTCCATTATGGCTCAGTGTTGCATCACAGAAATTAAATTGTATGTGTGTGGATCATTCATTGAATAGATGTGCTCACACATCATATAAAAAAATAAAAAATAACATGAATTTTAGCAATTCAAACTGTTTTCCCTCTCATTTAAAATGGCCAGGGAACAAATACAGTTCAAACATGTGGCCTAATGAATTAATTATTACCCATTAACTATTAAGATGAGAACATCACTTCTGCACCAATTCAAGCAATGTATATTCTGTAATGGTGCATAATAATTAAATATATATTACAGACACACACACAGATATAAGTGGATAAATTTGCAAACAGCAGACCAATCACAATGCAATATGCAAAATAGGCGCAAGAAAGAAAACTGCTATTCAGAACCAAAATATAGTAATACCTCGAGATACGAGCATAATACGCTCCAGGGCGGAGCTCGTAACTCGAATTGCTTGTATCTAGAATCATGGTTTCCCATAAGAAATAATAGAAAACAAATTAATCCGTTCCAGATCCGTAAACAACGGAAAAAAACATGTTTTTTACTGGTTTAGACACACACAATCACACAATTGTAGTATATGTATACAGTATAAGGATTTGTGTAATATCAAATAAAATGTGATTTCAATTATGTGTTTTTACAGACAGTAGTGGCAGGTGCAGAGGAGGGAGGAAGGGGGTTGTTACGCAGAAACTTGATTCAGTATCGTAACTTACACGAACACTATGTAACTTACGTAAACTTAAATTAACATAACTGAACTTAACTTACGTTTTTTACTTTTCTATTTTATATTATTGTTTTACTTTTTTATGTTTTCTTCCATTTTTTTGCCTGACTACCCTCACTTTCACTAAGCGCAGACCTTTTAACGAAATGCCTATCGAGGGAGATTTGTTTCTGTCTCCCTTTAAAAATAAGACGTGTCGTCAAAAAGCGCCGAAACACGAACAATAGACGATTTATCAGGATGTTTCTTTTCAATGAAATCAGAAACCTTCTGCCATATAGCCTGCGTATGTTCATCGTCTGTTGTTCGATCAGCTCCTCAGTCGACAGTTCCTCCTGATGCTCCTGCTGCTAGATGACTCACGCAACACCGCGCCCATATTTACCCACAATTTCCTGCTTCATTTCCATGGTCATCACACGTTTCTTCTTGTCACTACCATCCTTACCACTCACTTTCTTAGAAATCATCGCTATTATGAAGAATAATTCACAAAATAGAGAGAAAATCAGCTACTCGCGGGCGTCAGTACGCGTGCTCGTATTTTGAATATATATATATTTTGAAGCAAAAATCTGCCTGAAGGCTTGCTCGTATCTTGGAATACTTGTATGTAGAGACGTTCATATCTCGAGGTATTACTGTATAATAATTACTTGCAGTTGGTTTAATTCTGAATGTTGAACAATCTGTCAAAGACTTAATAGAGATGTATATTATTCTTTATTTTAAATCTAAAGATACAAAAATACACAAAACAACAAAATTAAGCCTGAAATGCTCTAAAAAAAAAGTTTCAAGGGAAGCCTGTATATTAAACATTAATGGCTAAAAAAATAGATAAGACATTGAATAATGAAGGTGTAGAACAAACCTGAGTATGTTTGAGGTATGTCAATAATATCAATGATCAATACAAATTTAAAGTAGTCAAAACACTCCACAAGATGATAATGATATCATTGTATTCCATGTCCTCTCTCTCACAGTCACACTTCCTGTCTGAGTCTGACCACACACTGAATCATGATAGCACAATCATTCTGAGCAGCCTGTCAGATGTATTTATCAAACGCATGTGTCTGCGTAATCGAATTGTGACGCTTGACAAATGTTTCATGCTGGTAAAAACGAAGTGAATTGGACAGAGCTGGCAATGAAGAAAATGTGAAGCAAAAAGACATGTGCGCTGACTGACAGGATGACATCACTCAGAATAATAGCCGGACACTATTTGGGGGAAAAAAACTCTGTGACTTTTAATCACTGGATATTATTTTTGAGGTCGTCTATATTCTAGTGTACAACTAAAAGTTCATAAAAATCACCTTTTAGCAGATAAACAATAGCAAGTGGCAAATCATGATTCTTGCCTATTGGTGTTTTTTTTTTAATTAAAATGGAACAAGAAACCATTGGAAAGGAACAAGACCATTAATACGACCTGCTCAAACCAGTATTAAAAGAGTGGCGCAGGTATGACTTGCCAAAACATGGAAACGAGTTAGCATTTTAGCATGAGTTAGCATTTTAGCATTTATCCGGTTCCATAGTCCCAAAGGTTTTTGGTTAAATGGCTAAAAATAAGGTCTGTGGTTTAGACAAGTTTAAGACACTTTCATGTCTTATTCTACAATTTAAAATACATCAGTATTACCCCACTCGTGATTTGTTTAAGCTGTAACGTGTCTTGAAAAAGGCAGTTGCTAGCAAGTGGCTAAATGGGACTACAGAGGCAGTCGGGGAGATTAAACTTTCATCAACCCTCAGTTCCTCAGTTACAGCCTCTTTATGCTTATAATTGAGCTCATATAAAAAATTTCTAACTCAAACTTTCTGGAAAAATGTATTTTAGATAAAAACTCAAAGGGTTTTCAGAAGCTTAGTGGTGGTGACCTTGAAGTCTGAGACCGTGGTGTCGTTTGCTTATAGTCTACCTTTAACTTTTTACTTCAGACGACTTAATTCAGGCTTCAAAATTCATGAAAGTTGTATTCATCTTGATGGACAAAATGTGTATCATAAATTTATGTTGATCACAGAGGTTGTTTTTTGTGATAATCCACATCCTATTGGGTTTCTGTCAAGGGAACCAGTGTGATGACGATTGGCCTACAAAGTCATACATCATACCTGCACCACTCTATAGGCAACACATAAACACAAGAACTTTGTTTCTTTGTAGCTCTTCAGAAAAATCAAGCTCTGGAGATGTAAAATGAGTACATTTATAGTGTACATTTATAGTGCTGTGCAATTTTTAGTCTAGGATTAATATTCATTAGGGATATGAAGGATACATTACAGTACGTGTTCAATATGTTTGATGCAGATGAGCAGATGGTGTCTAGGAACTTCACGTTCATAAACACACACGCACACATAACATGACAGAAATATTCTCCTTTTATCCTGGGCAGTCCTCCAAATTAAACAGTTTGAAGAGAGGAGAGGAAGTGGTCACTTTAAAAGCTTTTGCAAAGACATCCATTCTTAGAACAGGCCAATTATCCGAACAACCACTCAGAAGGAAAGAAATCCACAGTATGTATTTTACACAACTGACTGAGGTCGTTTAAGTTAACGCACGTTGAAGTCTGTTATGTGAAACAGCAGATGGCAAGACCTTAAAGAAGGAAAGGTCAAAGGTTAGCATCATGTATGTAGTATCTTGCGTTAAGGTGAGCAAAGGCATTTCAATACACTAAAGAGTGGATGAAAAATGTCTTAAAAAGCTAATAATGCTAATAGGTTAGAAATTTGGTCTGGATTCAGGCCTAAAGGGGTTTAATCTGGGTTTTAAGAGTTCTAGGTTTTTCTAGTCTGGGAAGGTCTGGTACTACTCAACATCTGAGTCCTACGGGGGATATTCTCCATGTGATTCCGGGTCTGTGTAGCAATAATTATTCTCATAATTCATGCTTTAAATGTAACACATGTAGAGTCATTCGGATAAAACATTTTCCAGCTGTAGAGTGTCAGAAGGTCACACAAACACATTAACTGTGAGCAGGTCAGCTGTGCCATCTGTGGATCAATGGTTACGTAAGTGAGCGTAAGCTCGGAGAAACAGAGGAAAAAGGAGGAATGGAATGAAGCGATGATGTCATGGAATATGGACGCGTCTGATCCTATCAGATTTTAAATGACTGCCATAATGACCTCATCATATAGGGAGTATGGTGAGATTAAATTGGATTTTAACAGAAAAGCGTGGAATAGAGAGAAAAATGACCCACTTTTTAAGAGATTGTGTTAACGAGAGAAGCTAGATCTGCAAAGGAATTGTGGCGGAACAGTTTGTGTCAGTGCTAAAAAAGAAAAAGAGGATTAAATGTGGGGCAACACCCACCAGAGACTGTATAAAATACAGAGTAATGCATTATGGGAGATTATGAGCACAATGCACACTCACTTAAATTTCACTTGCAACTTCAACACAGAATAAAGTTACGAAAGCTGATGTCAGCCATTCGGGCGCAGTAATCCTACAGAGATTATGGATCCCCTTGAAATCTTTAAATATCCAATTGCAGACATTAATCCTGAGGTCCAATTCTCTGACATGAAAAAAAAACTGACAGGCTGATCTTTAAAGAGCATTATGCAATCACAAATATGATTATTGATCTACTTTTTTATTATTTTTTATAAACTCTCAAATACTCGGTCATGTCCCATATTTAAACAAACAGAACACTTATCTGGGGAATGTGGTGGCATCTACTGTAAATACTTTATTTGTAATCGGACTAGAATTCTGCATTGTCCGGTGAATGAACAATGGCTTCTATCACGACTCTGGATTTCATCATGTGACACACTGAGCCAAAACACTTCCTGTCCTGAAAATGGCTTTTTATCTCTCTGCTGCTCTATCAGAAATCACATATTTTTTGGGAAAAATAGAGTAAAATAAAATATGCATTAACCAAAAATATGTACAGTTTATTTCAAATTCAGTTAATAGTACAAGAATTAGAATTTGAAATGATAAAATAAATATTTACATCGTTTTGTTTGTTGCTTTTTAAATGATTAGATGTAAATTTATCCTATTCATTCCTTTCTCATTGGGGGTCAAATAATGGTTTGATTGCTCATCAGTCTTTCTGTTTACTTTGTGCATTTCCATTAAGAGCTACTGAATATGGATTGGAGAGATCATAGTGGTGTGTGGCTTTGAGCGGTGATGAACGCACCGTCTGCTGTTCAGGTGAACGCTCTGTATTTACACACGACAATGATAACATAATAACTGAAGCTCAAACCTTCACTGGGAAGAGCCTCTGCACTCAGTTTAAACTTCTCTCCTCATGTCTCATATTTACCCTACTTTCACTTTTCTTCTCTCTGCTTCCTGCCAAGTTCATTGTCTTCCTCAAACTTCCCTATTTTTTTACTATAGTATATATTACTATTTATTAAAACCAAGTTGACCATTTGCATAGTCAGCCTTGCTGGTGTCACTGTTGTGTTATTATTCCAGAAGAACATTTTCATATTCATTTTTGAATGACTATGAGATCAAATTTGAGGATTTGTGATATATACTGTTACATAAAACAGTATAAAAATACAAATATTTTATTTTTGAGAAGACAGCACCTGCTTCGGTCAAAACGCGTCTGCCAGGCCTCCCTTTCCACCCATCACCGCCGTCATCCTTTAAGCATCAGAGATTTCATGAAAACGACAGCTGGTTCCTCCATGCATGATGAAAAGCAGCTCAGAAGAGACAGCCAATCAGAGCCTTAGATCCAATCACACAAACGCATATATACAAACACCCCTCCTCCATTTTCTCTACTTTGACCCAGAGAACACAGAGCCTCTTATTTTTCTCTTTTAAGCCCCTTGGGGACAACTCACCAACACAGAGCTTTGTCTGAAAATCCTTACAGCCGCTAAACATGAAAATCCGATGTGTGTGTGCTTGCTGTAGGATATAAGACATTGTGTAGTCAAGGTCAGCATGCAGTGTACAGGGATGGAGGACTAATAGATTCATTTACAGAGCCAATCCCAAGACAGCAAAATCAATATGAATGCAAAAATGAATCAATGGCAAATAGTCAGCCCATCTCTACAGTGGAAAGCAACGATTACTACAGGCAGATCAAACCAGGTAATGTTTAGTTCATGAACATGAAGGGACATAAAGAGCAATCCTGCAGGTTCTGAATTTAACATTATTTGCACTACTTCCAGCACCTGATATATAATATAAATATATAAATATGTATATATAAATATATATAAATGACTTAAGGGACAGTCACACCAGAGACCAGAATTTGAAGCATGCCAAATAAACAACTGTGATACATAATAATAATAATAATCTATTGTAGTAATTTATTTATTATTTATTTTATTTATTGTGACAGATACAATTTTAAAGAAGAACACACATCTCATTAGAAGGTTCTAACAAGTTTAGAAGTCTCATATAAGCTTTCTTACGCATTAATGTTTGTATGGTTGATTTTACCTAGTACATTTCATCTTTTGTAATATATGTTAATGAATTATTTATAAATGGTCCATTTCATGCAAAACAATATTGTCTTAACAACAGTACACTAGCTGAGCATCCCACCAATCTCATTTATTTTCATTTGTAGGCTGAAGAATTGGATTAAAATCCAATAAAACTCTCCAACAAAGGTCAACAGACAGCCAATATGGGATGAAATAATAATGCATCCTTCAAAAAGGAGGTCAGTAGGACTTTCTGGACAGATTCATGTTAAATAATAAATGAATGAAAGCTTTCACATTTGGCTGAGCTGATGAGCTCAGGAATCTTATTGGCTGTGAGACGCTACAGGGAGAAGCATCATTGGCTGTAGTGCTATGATGTGTGTTGCCAGTGGTTGAAAGACAGAGCTGACTTTATTACACTGAACAAATAATACGTTTATGGTAAGATACTCCCTTGGAAGTGAATCACAAATGCAAACCATTAAGCCAAAAAAAAAAACCCCACATATCTTTCTAAAAGGACAAAGCTATTGCCATCAGGTCCGTGGCAAATTGCACAAGCCCACTCATTTCTTCAGCGTCTCTTAACTGCTAATCATATGTCCAAAGGATTCAGGCAACATAATGATTTGATCTGGATTCTCCACCATTTTAAACCCGGAATACATTAACAGGAAGTCCTAAGCTGTGCCTGAAGAGAATAAGATGACAGTCACTGGTGAATTAGTTTGGGTATGACACTCATGAGACTGCAGTTGAAAAATCCCTGAGTCATCATGATCACGCCATAAGCTAATTATAAAAAATGAAGATCACTGCAAACATCAAATCATCATGCAAAGCAAATTCCTCTTGAGCAAACATCCTTTCACAAAGATGGTTTGTGTGTGTTTGTGTGGAAACCAACAGACTAGTCGACTTTAATGCTCTGCTATGACTGACATGGACTAGATGCTTATCATGGCTTATATAGGTTGCAAATGGATAAGAAATATTTGAAGTGTAATTTTATGCTCCATTTCCAACAATTAAGACAAATACAGTGGAATACAGTTATGTCGACGGCCTCGGGGGTTGCAAAAAAGCGTTGAGATAACAGAGGATCGAGAAAACCAAAAGCCAATATGGTGATTTGTTTGATGAAGCGATCTGCATGCTATAAAAATGTACATACACTGTATATGTTTGCTAACAACAAAAGGCATATGTGCACCAACTAACAGCAGAGATTTACCAGTATACAATAAAACCCACATTGGATTCTTGATTCAAACCTTTAATTATATTCTCCAACGCTGCAAAAAATGTTCGCTCACAGCGTAAACAGTCACAAAACACAAACACATTCGCTCATAAAACAGTAATTTCGCTCGGACACAATTCTGAAAAGTATTGTAAACGCAGTTTCTTTACATTATGGTTTCTTTATAAAGTCTAAAATGCTTTGTTGCTTTTTGCCTTTAATGGTCTGCTTGAAAACAAATGCTTCTAAGCTTCTATCAGTAAAGACGTCTTTGTCAATGTCAATGTAATCTGGGAATTCCTGGACAGTGCAGGCGAACTCCTGTGCCTCCTCTTCCAAGATAGCATCTGTAAAGCTTGATTTTTGTGCGAGTTCTTCTGCAGTTGCACGGCACTGCGCCACAAGAGTGAGTGAAGCGTTAGTGGAGTGAGCGACTATACCATATGCCATATCCGGCCCGCTGAACTTGCCGAACCTGTATTAAACCTCCTTCATTTCACATTTCCCTGTAATATCACTCTGTCGCGGCTGCAAGCGGCAGTGGCGCTGAAGCGGTGGTGGAAAGTAGGCGTGTGTCGCAAACCCCTCTATACCCCCCTTTATGGTGTTAATTCCGTGCTAAAAAGGAACGAGTGCAAAACTGATGTTTGCGTGCGCGTAAATTACATCCGCGAGCTGAAAACAGAGCTACACGTAAATACAGGTACCCGCGAGCTCATTTTAATCACTCGCGCACGCGAACATTCGCCCACTCTCGACTGCTGTTTTTGCTGCGTGATGCGTGATGCTCTTTTTCTGTCGATTAAATTGTATTAATATTGTTTTGTTGTAATTTCACCTGTCCCAGTCGAGTGATTTAAGACCAAACTATACTTTATACAGGTTTTCTAGGATTTCTTATAAGTAAATGCACAGGTATGACTTTCACCCCGGCCCCTCTGTCAATTTTAAGAAACCAATGTGGCCCGCGAGACAAATAGTTTGCCCACCCCTGGACTATACGGACCATGATGCACGTGCAACGCGAACTCAGCGCATGCGCAGTGAACGCAGTACTATCATTAGTCACGGGGATCGAGATAACCGATGTTAAGTGGCAACTTTGTCCCTCTTTTGTGCTCGAGATATCAGGGTTCGGCGACATAAACGATAAGAAAATGATAAGAAAAATAGGGAGTTTGGCGGTTCCACTGACAAAAATGTCAACATAACCGGGTTGGCGAGATAACCGAGGTCGAGACAAGTGGATTCCACTGTACATGCGTACTCCGAGAGCGCTCTACAAGATATGTTTGATTATACCATCTGGATAAAAAATTGATCGGGTGGATGCACATTTTAAACCACTTATTGTAAGTTCATCTACATTCTAACCTCATGCGCTCCTTCATTGTTAAGCATACACACAGACAGTGGCTCGCACATCACCTGTATATTGTGCGCACAATGTGATTTATTATTAAAATAGCTTAGAAATTGAAAAGCATACATTTCTTAGTAACTAAAACCCACAGCTTCACTATTGCGTTACCAGGTAGAATTAATTCACACGCAATCGCTCTCTCGTTAATAAATGTTATCTTTACTCTGCTACTTTATCTGTACCAGATTTAGAACAAGCAAAAATCTGAGAGAAAAATAACGACCCAAATCAAAAGAACTGATCAAAATAAGCGGTTATGTAGAAGAAATAGCCTTGTGGGCAGAGCGATGCACAAGGCAATCGCCACTCGAGGTTCAGACGAATCTGTTCATTAATAATGTCCTCTTTGTATTGGATTTCATATAAAATATGCCTGAAAAAATGGCTTGAAAGGCAATAAAACGCTGTTAAAGTAAATAAATCAAGTATCTTTGTCTAGTTTTCTGGGGCATCATTAAAAAACATTAAAACGAAATAACTGTAGAAGTAAAACTACCACGTTTTCAGAGAATCTATCTTGATGAACTTTTTTGAAGATAACTTACGAGGTATCGTTGCTACCCTCAATAAAATAAATCTCTAAAATCTTTTTTGTAGCTTGAAAGATTGAACAAAAAAAAGAGAGAGTGAGAGAGATAGAGACACAGAGAATCATCACTCTTTGATAGAGACCAATCACAATTCAGTATGAAAATTTTACATTGACATCATCACTGGTAGTTAGATATCGAATGCCTTTCTGTCAGCCAATAAGAGATTTCACTTATTGTGAAAATTGTCTTAACATATTGTGCAAGAACTATAATTATTCAAATTAATCACTAATATAAGATACAAACAGACACATCCTAATAAAGAGTGTTGGGTTGAGAAGAGCCCCAGGCATTTAACTGAACACAAGTAAAGATGCATGTTAACAAACCTCACAGCTGAGCACCACTGAGAGTGTGATGTGGGTGGAAAAGTGGAGTCACCTCTTTCTCTCCTTTCTCTCTGGTGGGCGAAGGAAGGAAAAAAGTGGCAAAACACTTGTTTATTTTCAAGCATTGTCACAAGGCAGACAGTTTGAGAACATCCAAAATTCAGATCCCTAACATACCTTTGCGCATTGCCTGCAACGATAATCAACACTAGAAGCCTTTCAAAGACGCTGAGACGCCCATCCTTGGTTTAGAAATGTTTGAGGAAAGATAAGTAGTTTTGGTAACATTTTATTTTACATGGAAAGTTTCGCAACTCTTCAAACTTCTATTTGAGTCCAAATCCTCCTACACAATAAGCCTCCAGCATTTCTGAAACTAACCCTAAAGTTATCCAGTATCTATTTAGGGCGCATTATATCATAATCGCCCACATGTACAACGCTGGAATGACAGCGCAGCTCTCAGCTTTTGCTTAGCCAACACAAGCAATGGAAGAATAGAGCCTTCCTTTTATAACCAAACCAAAAAAGCTGCCACAGAGGGCCATTTAGACCAGGGGTGCCCAATAGGTAGTGTGGGTAGAACGCAAAGTAGACGTCAGCCCATCATCCGTCCACACTATGAAATGTATCACTTGATTGACATACAGTCTGACATCTGACCTTTTCTGACACATGGGTAACGGTGCCAAGTGCTGCAAAACTCTAGCCTGCTAATGAGAAAGCCTGCAACTGATTTCTTTTAGACTTAAGAAAAATTTAGAAAAATTAGTGAGGGAGCTGGACAAAGTAAGAAGTCAAAAACTTTTTTTCACTATGTCATTTTCGAAGTCCGTTTGCCTCATCTGCCAGTCTGTCATCGCTATCTGAAGAAGGGAAATGTGCAGCACCATTTTTGGACTGTTCATAAAAACTACAATACTGACTATATATAAAAATATACAGAGTTGCATTGTGCAATACGGGTTCGTGTAGTTATGCGAGCAACACCAGCATATATTGTGCATATAAAGAATTCTCTATATATACACATAAATAAATATATGTTTTGTATTTTTATGTAGGTAGATCATTTTGACAAGCCAAAATGTGTGGACACCCCTGATTTATACTATGTGGGGTTTGGTAAATAACATTTTGATAAATAAGATCTTAAAACAAATGTGCAGTAATGACTCGTCTGATCCAAGATAATACAGCAGTGTAATTGCCAAAGATTAATTTTTCTTTCTCTTTTATGCACAGACATATTGGCGCACTTAACTCAAGCTACAAAGAAACTCGTATTGGTGGTTTATGCAACAGGGAATTTATCAACAACAATAAACAGAAACGCTACGGGTCTGCACGACAGTTCTTTGTACAGGTTAAATTCATCTCGTTGCTTTTAGTAAATATTACATATCAATTTTTTTTTAAACCATGGCACAAACAAATAGTTCCAAAATAGCTGTCTTTTAGGATACGTTTGCATCCTCTTTCTTTTTTACCTCGAAAGCCTTAGTCATTGTAAGTAAAAAACAATCCTCATAGAAAAAAAAAGTATGGATTAAAGACAAATGTCAGAAAATTTCAACAACTTACAATTTCTAAAATAAAAATACATTTTTAAATATTGTCAACCTCTCCAAAAAGAATTCAGCCTAATTCATACTAAAACAAAATAAAAATGTGATTATGACTATTATTTTGCACAGATTGATCTAAATGGGTATGGCCTTTTATAGAGAGAGAGCCAACACCTGGTGTCTCTCACTCTGACAGTCATCTACTCAGGCTGTGAAACAGGAAGGGAGGGGTAAGACAGAAAAAGAAGGCAAAGGTGAGGAAAGAGAGGATGTGAGAAAAAAGTGAAGCTGTGGATCCTGAGAGTGAGACAGAATGGTACTTATTGCTGACAGTCAAATCATTTTACCACTTTCCTCATCTTATTTCTTTATCATGTGAAGGATCACGTGAAAATAAAATAAAAATATTGATGGTTCATCCTGCACTACACGGATATTTGTCCAAACAAATACTCTAATGAGAATGTCCCAACCCCTAATAACACTTTCAAATGACCAGTGAGACGCAAAGCACAGTCCATGGGATTAAAAAATAAAATTAATTTGAGTGTCTTTTCAATGTCCCATCCAAACTTCAATAAGAAATAGGCTTCAAAGTCAAAACATCACTCGTCAAGCAATATCCATAAAGCATAAGTTTTACACAACTTTGCACACTGTACAACTATCTTAAAATAGCAGGTCAAAGTATATTCTGTTCAGTACAATACTGGAAGGAACATCAGAATCATAATGAGCTTTATTCATCAAATGTGTGCAAACCAACAAGGAACATGAACACGTGATGGAAGCATAGAAATGACATGCTAATGAGAGCACTACCTCAGCATTGGACTATTCAGATTATTTGAGTAATTAATTGGCTTGAGCATCCTCTCACCGTGGATCAGACTGTGATTTTGTTGCTCTATAATAAAAGGGTTCAGGATAAATAACAGCACCAAACTGTGCTTATCAAACCCTTCAGGAGGTTCTGATTAGGTTTTGGTCAGTGACAGTAAAACTTGTGGTTTGTTAATGGACGTGAGGGAAAAAAAGCTTGATAGACTGTTTAGGGAAGAGAAAATCACATCAATTAAGTGAACTATGCAAATAATATCTGACTGATTACTCTGCTACAAACCACTCAGATCTAATCATTATACTGATTTAATTTGCCAGCTGGACAGATATACTAATCAGAAAGACACCAAGACATCATTATTCATATTCATGGGTAAGCATATATGAAATGTAGCAAGGTTGAAGAGTTACATTCAAACTTATAGTTATATTCATGCATATACTGTGTAAGGCATGAAGGAATTTTTTTCAAGTGGAAAAAAAACCTTTAAATATGTTATCAAAAATGAGTTTTAAGGGATAAAATGATTGACTACAGGGGGACTTTAGCATAAACCTCACTTAAATATTAGATATATGCTTAGAATGAGAAAAAAAGGTTTTGCGTATGGTTTGTATCTTCTTTTAAGGATGTTTAATATAACATAATATAATATATACAAGGAGATATACATTTTAGATTACGGGGGGGGGGGGGGGGGGGGGGGGGGGGATTATTACAAGTTTTTTTGCAGTGAATATTTGCAGTTATGTGCACCTATTTGTTTACAAACAGGGGTGTAGCAACAACTATAAAAGTAGAAAACCTCATGAGTCCTTATGGCGTTTTATGGATTTTATCGATAAAATGGATTTCTTACATTTCTGTGTTCACCTGTGTTTTTTGAGTATGTGTCTTTTCATAATATAAACTATTATATTTTAAATTATTCCTTTTTCTGGCTCCATAAAAGACAACTTTAAAGAGACAGTTCACCCAAAAATGAAAATCATTTACTCAGCCTCAAGGTGAACTATCCCTTTAAGACTAAACAAAAGTATCTTCCACCCCCCTCCTCTCAACAGGTGAATAACAGGTGAATGTTTAGCCCAAAACAGAGATTATTTAGTTTATAGCTTACTCTGTTTAGCCTAAACAGAGTTATTGATTTACTGTGTGAAAATAATGATTGTCAACATGGAAAAATAAGGGTTTATAGAGAGCGGTAGAACACAAAACAAACCAGAAAAGGCAAACCATTATAGCAACGGAAAAATCTCTTCAAGCAAGCCATTTAGTGAGTCGAGGGAAAACAAGTGGATTTTATTGTAGCGTTAACACAAGAATTCCTATGTAATAGCGATTTATTTGTGAGTCTGACAAACTGTTTAAGTGTGAGGAATTTATATAAAATTGCATATATTTCATACATATACATTAGGCAAAATAACATCAAATTAATCCTTATGGTGCAAGCAACTTAAGTAAAATGGTTCAAGAGGAATGTTTGGATGTTCTTAAAGAAAGACTCCAGTACAATCATATGGCATCAAACTGGAAGTACAGCACAGAGAAATGAAGTCCTTGACCTCTCTGACAGCAGATAAGAGGTCTGGGACGATCATTATGTGGACAGAACACTAAGCGCTGGCACCCACTTAAGACTCCGGCAAACATTGTTCTGAACCACAAAAGAGGGAGAGAGCAGAGGAAGAGGCAGAGCACAGGAGGATAGGGGAGAGAAATACTAAGAGGATGAATGCATGTCTATTTTAAGATGGGTGTCTGAGCAGCTAGGCTCAGGGCTCGGGGCACTGTTGGTGCCTGATCCACATTTCAGTCCGTCATTGTGTGAGTAGAATCACATGAAGGAGAGAGAAGTGGGGGATTGGACTCAAATAAAACCACTTTCCTATCGCGGATGAGGAAAATCCTCATCTTGACATATTTACACCACAAAAATAAAAAACAAATCGTGTATAAACCAGGCTAACGGTTTGAGAACTACAGACACTGTTTTATATATATATGGGATTTGGTTTTTATTTTTTTTTATTTTTTTAAAACACATTCTTATCACTATAAGAAAACCATAAGCAACAACAATAAAACAAACAAACAAAATAATTAATAAAAATGCCAATGAACATGTTCTACCTTTTTACAATAAATAATGGTGACATTTCATATTTTTAAAATGCCTTTTATGTAGAGATTTTATTATTTTACCCTGTCCCATTCAATCTTAAGTTAATTTCTAATCAAGCTATAATTCAAATTATGCAAAGAACAATTTGCAATATTAAACTGTACAAATTAAATAAACTAGAGATTAAAAAGAATTGTGTAAAATTAGATTGTTTTATTTATTTATTTTTATGTGTAGAAACAGTTACAAGAAATGACTAACCACTGAATAATGAACATCCGGCATACGCTTCCAGTGTGGTTGTTTTAGTACGGAAGGTTTCTCGCTGTGGAGGACATCTGATGAAATCTAACCTGGCTGCTGGAGGAGTAAAAGGGAGGTGGAAAGAACAGCAGCACAGATAATGAACAGACGATAGTGACCAGCGTGGGAGAGAGAGAGAGAATGATAACAGTGGAGGAAGACAAGAGCAAAAAATACAGAAAGATGAGCAATCAAATGCAGCGGAATAAGCTGAGTTGGTAAGATGGTTAGAGAGGGCTGATGGATAGACAGAATGAGGGAGAAGAAAAAAAAGAAGAGCACAGAGGAGGATGAAGTCAGAAAGTCAGTTAATGAGCAGGAAAAAAATGACGAATGTGGGAGAGAAAATAATGAGGAAGGGGAGTCTTCAACACTTCATTACATTCTCCATTTTACAGCAATCGGTCTTTCTGAGAAGATCCACCGTATTTATTACCTCATAACAGCCATTACCATGACAATAAACCTTACCCGGCAACAGCCAACATAAGCTAGCACCTTCTTACACCTAATTCCTAAAATAGCCACAAAACATGAGGGCAACGGAGCAGAAAGAAAAGAGAAACCTCCAATGCAGTTGCCCTCCATTAAACGCTGAAGAAAAGGTTAAGCTGAGAACTTCAGACTTCTCATTGGCTAGCGGTGATACATCACATGCAATGACAGGAAGCAAACCAGACATTTGGATTCATTCTTTCATTGCTTGTTATACGAGTAAGAAACCGTTCTACATCAACTCTGAAGGTCACTGTACTGCCGGTCACTAGTAGGCGGAAAGTTGTGGGCTGCCTAGCTGGCAAACACAAATGAGTATTGCTGGAAAAAATTTAAAAGCAATTTTATTTTGACAAGGATTCAGCTTGTTGCTGCTAAAAATGATTATTCATCTGCCAGGGAAAATATGTGAATATAAACTGAAGTAGAGCATAAAGCATAATATTAACAAGATCAATGCATGAATCAAACACACTTCATAATGCCCACGGTTTATTACAGTTTCGCACAGATCGCTTCTTATTTATTGCAATATGTGGGCTGAGACAAATATAACATGAAGATCTTCCAACTTCTTGCCTACACTTGATTATTGTGTCTCAAAAGAGACGGATCATGTGAAATCTGCTGTCTTTGTTCCTACTGGTTGTTGCCATGTTGTCGCTTCACATTTGAATAAAATTAAACTGAGTTGTTGGGCATCCCCACATCCTGTAGGAGACCCTAATGAGAACCCACCAACAATGTTGAAACTTATTGACCTTCTTTCATGAATGTGATCTCCAGAGTGACTCAACAATATTTCCACTGGTGGAGAACCAGATAAATCTGGGAAACGTCCATCATCCTGCAGAGAAAACCAGCATGAATTCCAAGACTTCTGCTGGTTAGTGCTGGCTTGCTGCTGATCTAGCTTGTGGACCAGACAGCTGCTAAACTGCTGATTGACTGAAGGTCTGAAGTTTATAGTGAAACTAAATCTAAAAGGGTTGCAGGGGACCTATGTTGATGTGTTTAAAGGGGGCTCTGGTTTAAATCTGGCTTATGCCTTCAAATAATCCATCCCACCTCTGTTTCGCTGCATTTTCCCATCATATCTATATAGTCATAACCATATTGACTCCAAGGCCACCCATTAGTACCCAAAAATGCCAACGATTCATTTATATGGCTTTTCCATATAAACTACATCCCACTTTAGAATTCTTCCAAAACATTGCTAAGGGGGAGAAAGTAAGAAATATCTAGATTTTTTGTTGTTGTAGCTTATTTTAAAGCTTGTTTGCCTTTATTTAAAGTCAAGATCAACTAATTTTAAGGCCTCCTGGTTGAGAAGCAATGCTCAATACTGTCCTATTGATTAAAAGGCTAAATGTAAATGTGTAGTAAATCAGTATTCAAAGAAAAAATGTTATTATATTATTTATGTTACATACATATTAGCCAAGTATATTTAAGACACAGCGTCATCACATCTGTGTTAGCTGGCTCCTGCAGAAATGTTAATGCTCATGATGGTTCAGTTCAATGGATAATCACCAAACTCATAAATAACCTTTCGAAGATTTGTTAGAAGCCATTTACATCGCATCATCAGGGTTCTCCCGAGCAGGCGCTGTTGTGCTGCAGTGGCCATATTTAGATTTATTGCCAATCAATACTGGAACAGGTGGATTATATGACATCCCAACACAGACACTGCAGCTAAAAACAGCAACACCGAACAGCGTTCAACACACAAACGACTCTAAAACTACTGCTTTCAGTAACTTTATTGGTCTGAAACATCAAGGACAGGTCGGTGACTCAGTGCACCATGAAAACAAACCAAATAGCAATCAATGAACCAAAGATCCCAAACGGACCTGCCATGCATCTGAGAGCAGGGTCAACCCAAATCCTGCTGTATCTGCAGGTTCTTGTGGTAGAAATCAACTCTAAAATTGAATCTAACGTCACACAGCAACAGTGTCAGGGTCGTGCCATTCCAGCAGAGCACAATTCCCCTTTGTTATTTTCCCTAGAACAAACTAATGTGAATGTGACTCCTTGTGTCTTTAGTCATGGGAAGGATGCAGAGCCTCGTGTTTGTGTGCATCGTGGCCAAGAGGTGGTGGATAACTGACATCTCGCTAATTATGTCAGTCAGACTTAAATAATGCATGAGAATCTATTTTAACCACACACTTTGGAGAGCAAGGGGCAGGATGAAGCCACTCATAATGACAAAACTGCACATTTCCTTGCATTAGTGCCCACAATACCCACAGCCTTTCATGACAGATACGAAAAGAAAATATGCACACAAGAACCCAAAGCAGATGATACAATACGTTCACATACCGTCAGCCTTCTTAGGATGCATTGGGTCTCCAGCACCAACACAGAGACCGAGGTAGGGAGTGTGTGTCTTCCTTTGTGTGTGAAAGCTAAATGAAAGGATGCTAGCTGCTCTCTGGAACTCTGACTAAATCATGCCAGGTAGGCGATCGCACACACATACACAGTCATGCAACGCTGCCGCACTAGCCAAATGGATTTAAACCAAAGTATGGCAAGTAAGACGGGCCATCAAATCACTGCAGGTGAGATGAAAATAAAGAGAATGCATCAAACAAAAATGCATGCATATAGGACAAGACACACGGCAGATTCGGTCACGCTAACTCAATGTCAATCACATCCGTACACAAAGGCAGCGGCAAAATGATGGAGTGGACAAATCGAAGAGATTTCAACAGTGTGGTGCTCACCGGTATCTCCCTGTTTTCTGCTCGTTTCAGCACATTTCCCCTGGCAGCCTCCAACGATGCACCGGCTACATCCCCTCCTCCCTCGCCGTCTCCTCTGTTCGCTCAGTCTCTCCTCTTCCTTGTGACTTATTTAATTATTTCTCCCCCTCCCTGCCGTTCTGTCGCTCCCTGCATGCAGTCGTTACAGCTGGCTGTCCTTGTATAGGCTACGTCCTCGATGGATGGACGGATGGATGAAGGGATGTTTCTATCAGCTCTGCTGGAAGCCTTAATTGAGATGGGCGGCACAGACAAAAGGAGGGAGTTCCTGCAACACAGTCGGATATTTTGCTACAGTGCCTGGCTCTGCTCTGCACTCTTTGCTTCTTCTCTCTATTATTTCACTCTCTCACCCTTTTCTCCCTCTCTCATCCTTTCGTCAGGGTGTAGCTGGGTCCCCAGAGAGCCGGTGGCAAACAGCTGAGGGGCTTTGTGGAAAACACGACATGGAGAGGGAGGGCGACTGGAACGGAGCATCAGGGTGGATAGTGAATGAGCTTAGTGTGTGGTGAATGAGGATGAGTGGAAGAGGAGAACGGGGGATGAAGTGACTGATAATGGCAGGGACTGTTTGCTAATTAGTGGTAATCAAACCCAAACTCAAAAGTGTTACATTTCACCACTTATGTTGGAACACACACCTCAAATAATCTGGATTGTTGAGGAAAGCCACTGTGGCACTTTTTTAAGTCAGCTGTGTGGCGGACAACAAAATAGGAGAAAATACTTCACAGATTAACAGTGAAAAAGTGGCTTAGCAATCATATTAAGCAACCGGATTTGGAGGAGGGCTCTCTTCATTTGGGTCTGTAAGCAACACCTAGCAACCATCCAGAACTCCATAGCAACTACCTAGACATAAACTAGCAACCACTCAGAACATAACTGCAAAATCATCCACTAAAACACTTTAGCACTTCACAGGCAAACACCACTAACACTTCATTCAGATAATGGTAATATATATATTAATATAAAAGAAAACTTTTATTCATCTCCGGAACACAAATTAAGAGCTTTTAAATGAAATGTGAGAGCTTTCTGTTTCTGTTTCAGACACTTTGAAGCTTCAATATGAATTGAGTGGTTTAGGCTACATTTTCTGAAGAGACTCGATTGCTTTATATGATGATCAGGTTTAATCTAGGCTTTTATTCAAATATATAAAATGATCAGTGAACACAAACAGAAGCTCAACTGAAACTGCTTGACGTGCAAAAACAAACTTCTTGTGGAGTCTCAAACGTGCTGCATATCACACAAGAATGAACCTCATTGGTTCTCGCTCATTAAGCTTCCGTTTACCATAGCTGATTTGTGCATTATGAATAATTATATGTGTATAAATGGCTAAATTCAATCTGTTCAACGTATAAAGCGATCTAGTCTCTTCCAAATATTTAGACTAATGTACATATGAGCCATATGAATTATCTCTTTATCAGCATTTTAAAGCATCAAACTAGTAGTTGCATTGACTGTCAATGGAGGGATAGAAATCTCAGATTTCATTAAAAAATATGTTAATTTGTGTTTCAAAGAAGAACGAAAGTGTTACTGGTGTGGAACAACATGAAGAGGAATAACTGATGACACATTTTTCATTTTGGGGTGAATTATCCCTTTGACTGCAACTGAAGGCGGCACTTCCTATGAAATACGAATAAAGTGAAAAATGTTCAATACACATGGTAATTTTCATTTGATGCAAATCATTCAATATCAATTTTGAGGGCTTGATTCATATTCTATTTTGGACATATCCTAAGAAAAATGGTATAACCAAAGCTGCATCATATACCATCAATTAAAATCATGTGCTAGTCCGCTCTAAGAAGAAATTGTATATAAATGTAGATATCAAAATAATAGTTATAAGTTATCTAATATAATGTAAATGTAAATATAAAACATAAAATGTTTTTCAGCTATATATATATATATATATATATATCAATTGGCTAAAGATTACATTTAATACCTCCAAAATGCAATATAGAGAGAGAGGAAAAAAAAAAATGTTGATTATGTTATGTATTCAGTAATCGCCATGATGAACTGAGGTTAGCCAACCAAAAGATATCATTTGCATATAAATTGGAGGAGAAAATACAAAATGTTACACAAGTGAATATAATTTCCTTTAAAACAATGAACTTGTTATATAACTTATATATATAACTATAAAAAAAGAATTTGGAAAAAGATTTGCAGTTGTATGCAGATTAGTCCGCCAGTGTGGAGTGTGACTAACTTTTTGAAATAATCTAGTTTTTGATGTTAAACAAACAGAGATTGTTCACAACTACTGATTGAATCAAAGGATTTGAGACAGCAGGCTTACCGTAAGACTTTGAGATCAGTGATTAAACTGACAGGGACCCCCTCCTACACACTTCAGCGGAGTCTGAGAAAGACTGAGCACAGTTATCTGAAGATACTGTGTGTCTTCCTATCAGTGACTCTCAAGAGAGTCAAGAACCACCACCATACAAGGAACTACTATTGTAGAGCACTATTATTGCTGCTTTAACACTAATTCACCCCAAAAAATAAATACACACATACATATACATACATACATATATATAGTGAATGAAATACATACACATGAAGACAATATCCATAAAGACAATGAAAGACTGTTTCATTCCTGAATGAATTAAGTATTTTTCACGTCAATGAATGAATGATTCAACGACAAAAACCTTTTTTTAACAGTCACTTTTTGCCATCTACTGGTGTAACAAAGTTGATACAGTCTTTATTTCAAGTGTAAAGGTGATTTACTCGATTTTTCTCACTACTGTAGACATCAGTGTTTATATCCGAGCTAAAATTTAATCCCAGTACTTCTGTGATAATTTGAAGTACTGTAACACAGAAATGATAGCGTGTCGTTGATAGGACGTGAAGCTGTTTCATACTATAGCTAACATGACAACTCAGCAGCAGCGCCAACGCAGATCTGAATGTTTGCTGATCGTACTTTTCAAAGGTTTAACAGACAGAGCCGAATGGTTGTCATTTAAGAATAAAATCACGTAGGTGTTTTAACAATTAATCGTGCAGCTCTGCTAGTCACAATCCCTTAAAAGGCCTTTAACAGGATTCTGGAGAGAAAAGCAGCCATGATCAGTGAAGCAGATTATTCCTGAATAAAGGTTATAATTCTTTGCCCCTACAACACTGCACCAGAGCCGCTCGAAGTTACTGAGCTTTCATGCACGATGTGAATAACTAACCTTGGACAGTAATTCCACACAACAGTAAGCAGCTGAACCTGAGGTCTTCTTTACACTGTCAAATCTCACAGTCACTTGGATTCCTGTGTTCTGCACTGCTGCATCACCCATCTATGTAGGCTGGACTTCAGAAAAGAGTCATTTCAGGGTTTTTTAGTCTAATAAATTCATGTTCTATTAAATGTCCAAGCAGTTTCTGGTTAAACACTTTATATCATCACAAACACCCATTTAAAAAAAAAACAGTATGTATACATTAGCATACTGTTTCTTTTTTTAAACCAAGTTACATCAAAGAACCATTAAGTTTAAATTTAAAAAAATATAATAACTACAGTATTTACAAAAAAGTAGCTTTTTATAACTTTGATGTTACTACCGTTATATTTGTGATAAAGGGTATAGGTTTGCTGTGCTTGTTTGTAGGCCACTTATTTTGTGAGATCAAAATGGTCATTATTATTAAATACTGTTTATTTTACAGTGAAATCACAATAATGACATTTATTATTTGTAATAAAAAATATTATTATTATTCAATAAAGAGTAAGAAATATTACTGCTACAAAACATAGTACTTAAAACGCATAATAATAATTATATTAGAACAATTTAAACAAAACTGACACTGTAAAATTACAATACGAATATTTATGCCAGAATTATCATCTTAATTTAAAAACATTAAGCTTTTATTTTGGTGGAAAACTGAGATGAGCCCACTTTTCTGTTTTACTGGCTTGATTTCGTCTAGCTCATTTGATAGTTGTGATTTGCTACAACTGTGATCTCATGTGAGTGACATGCAAGTTTTGATTTCATGGTGACTAATTAAATCACAGCCTTGGAGATTTCATAAACACAATAAATATAGCCAAACTTGGGATCTATTACAATGAATCTTCACTATAAACAATTAGAACAATAAAATATATTTATACTCGTAATATTTATTTATACTGTAAATTATTTTCTCATCCACATTCAAGCACTGCCTCTCTTGCCTCCTCTGAGAAAACACCTTACACAAATAAAGCACAAATTGCTGACAAGGAGAAAAAAACTAGGCTAGAACAGAAACAAACACAGAAGTTAAAAGCCTGTCACAAGTCATTATGTACCGACAGAACAGCAATCAGAGGGGGTCAGACAAAAACCTCTCATTTAGAAAGCAAGATCACATCTGCAGTCAACTGAGGCATCATTCAGACAAAGAACAGAAACGCAAGATACTTTCATTTGTATGTAATGCAAAGCAATAGACAATAGGCTCCAGAACACACACACACACTCGTACAACGCATATTTGGAGTATTCCTTATAGGCACATGCAAGATGCACCAGGGAACCATTAATAAAATTTAGCACTACCTCTATGACAGGGCAGCACACAATTCTCTCACACACACAAACAGCATGAACAGCATCTTTCACGCCCCCACCATAGGCAAGGATGTTCGTGAATTTATAATGCTTTCAGAAAGGGGCGGCCATTCTCTCTACAAGGCACTGACTCAGCAGTTTGCCCTGTCTGGCCTTCAGGGCAGTAAACGTGCACATTAACAAAGGATTACTGTGCTGTTACCAATGTGGTATACGGCCCCAACGAGAGATGCCATGTTTCCACCATAAAATCCTACCTTAAAGGCACTAAAACTGAATCCATTACTCTTTAACAAAACCTTAAAGGAATAGTTCACCAAATCTCTTATTTACTCGTATTTAATCTTCCTCATGTCATTCCAAAATGTGTATAACTGTTTTCTCTGCTTTTGTTTTTTCTGTTCTTGCATATCTCTTTACATTTGATGACAAATATTTTTTTTGCATTTTTCTTGTTCATCTTATTTTACCATTTTTATCAATTTCTTTATATTCAATTCACTCCATATAATTATCCATACTATCCATACAGTTTTCCTGTAGCTCAATCAGTAGAGCATTGGTGTTTACAACGCCATGGTCATGGGTTCGATCCCAGGGAAAGCAAGAACTTATTCAATGTGTTCCTTGAATGCAATATCTTACGCCAAATCCGTAAATGTCAAAATCAAGCCCTAATATGACAAAAGCAACATAGCACAAAACTTATGTGCTATATTTCATGTTTTAGCTTTGTGTGATGAATAAAAAATACAAAATGTGCTGTGATTCGTTAGCCGGTTGGTTCATTTTCCTAAGGGGCGATGAAGAGCCTTAAAGTGAAAAAAGTTCTTAAGGCTGTTCATCATTCCTTACAAAAGCTACAGTAAACACTATTTCAACACTAATGTTGATTAGCAGGCGAGCAGAGGCAAAGCTTTGCCCTTTGTTTACATCGTAGAAACAACATAAAACATATAATTGGAACCTTTTAATTAAAAACGCAACAATAAATAACACAGATGCTCCTGGTGTAGTAACTGCTCCATTTCAGGAGAACCCTTTATGCGTAGCCTGCATTGTACTCTCTTAGATTCTGGAAGCTGTTTTCCAAAAAAGTTCATCACACAAATAAATATTGGGGTTACAGTGTTAAGGAACACTGTTTAAAATAAATTTCCGATTCACGAACACATTATTTTTACGAGTGAGAGCTTTTCAATGAATCCTTTGATCCAGTTCCCAAAACCAGTGTGAATGATTTCTTTACGAATCTGATCTTTTTAACTGGCCACAATTTTGACATTGATACAACGGGGAAAACTGCCATATAGATATTTTTAATCTCAGAATTTGGCATCAGATATATTAGGCTGCTGTCACTTTAAGACCTGACACACAAAGCCATTATACCGTTCCACATGCGTTTTCTTTTTCAGCTGTTTATGTTTACTTAAAACATAACGGACTGTGTTTATGTGAATACTCGAAAGAGACCTGCCTTTTGGCATTATTTTGTGAGCATTTCACTGTTTAAGCACAAAAAGCAGCGAAAACTAATTCAATTTAGTACTGTACGGCTTTATATACACGCACATTGGGTGAGTACGTGCATATAAAGCCGTACAGTACTAAATTGAATTAGTTTTCGCTGCTTTTTGCGCTTAAACAGTGAAATGCACAGTGAAAAAAACTGTATGCACACTAGCTAGCTATTCTGTTAACACCACAAAGTAATAAATCAATAGAGGTTCGGAGCATCAATGTGTGCAGTGAGCTGTTAAACAAAGCAGAGAGTGGAAAAAGAAATGGTCAGACTGAAACTATTCATAAAACAAACTTGAAAGAGATCATTTTAAAATGGTTTCCTGTACTGAGTGACTGTAACTGACAGAATGACCTCTTTAAACCTGATTAGCACAGAAGAACACATGAGAAAGGATGAAAGTGGCAGGATGATTTTTGACTCACTGTCCTCTCCTGGGCACGGCATACCAGGTTTTTCAGGAATGCTTGGGAATACTAGACAGAGAAAGAAAGAGAAATGAGTGTGACTCAGTCCAGTGATTTTATTTATTTATAATTATGGGGTTAGCAAATATGAAAAATTGCAAATACTGTATGCAATTACCTAAAGAAAATGAACTTTTATCAAGAGGTACAGTGTATGCATAATGTTTTGAGTAGTTTGGCGGATTTCTGCTGTGTGGCTTGAATCTGCATTAAGCTTTTTATAAATAGACGAATACAGAAAGAGTAATTCTACTAATGGAGTTGTTGAAAAAAAAAACAAGGGGAAAATTGATTAACTTCAGGTGTTTTGAGTGAATGAGTACCATGCAAAAGGAGTCCTGAGCACCGGTTCCGGTTATAGATCCGGAATGCTTCCTCTAGCTCCATCTGGGATGAGATGGTACACGGGTCCCCTTAAAAACAAGGAAAATGAAAAATGTAAACAAACAGTCTAAAATATTATGGGGCAATAGGTGATATTTTGCTTTTATTAAAGTTAAATCGTCAAAAGATTTTAATCTCCAAACAATTGTTTTGTCCTCAAAATGTATTGTTGACATTTAAATCATGATTTTATCATCTGGGTTCTAGGCAAGTGTTTTTTAGTATTATTTATATATTATATTATCTATTTTTGAAATAGCCTCTATTTTATATTTTCAGTTGTCAATATTCAGTTGTTTCAGTTTGTTACGTTTTCATCCTTTTTGGGTGTTTTTAAAAATTCTATTTAGCTTTTAATTTATTTTTTATTTCAGTTAATTGCCAAGACAATATTTGTGAGGTTTTTTAAGTTCAAGTTTTAACATCTAATATCTATATTTTATTTCAATAAAAAAAAAAGATTTTTATATTTTTAGTTAACAATAACAAGACTAGGCTGAGGACACCCAAATTTAGAAATATGTTAAATGTAAATAATAGTTGGAAATACAATGGCTTTCATTTTGTTATGAATGTAAAATATTACACACACACACTTACAAAGAAATGGGGAATAATCATAATTAGGGATCCCTGACATCAAAACATTTTAAAATTTGAAAAATTATGATTTATCTGATGTTTATATCCAAAGCGACTTTATAAACACTTAAAGTCAACATGAAATCAAATTGTATCCCATTTGCTTTCTTAATGCATGCTCCTAGTCTTATTGTTAACAATTCCTTGGAGCGTTTTTCCAAAAAAGAAGTTTGCCTAATTAAAATGTACTACTTCTGAATCTACTTTCTTTTTCTGTTGACGCCACTTAGGACAAAGTTCAGAGGTCATACATACCTTCATCGTCGATCCACTTGAGTGTTATTGGCATCTCTCGACGAACACCACACATCTTTTTCACCTCCTCACACACCTCTGTGTACGTCATAGCCAAATCCAAGTCAGAGATCAGCATGTCTCTACGAAAAAAACAGAAGGCATCTTCACACAGATCTGAGAACAGTGAAAACCTCTGAGATTTATTTGGTTAAAGGTTTATATATATTAAGACGAGTAATTTCACTGTATAAAAGAGGCAGCCAAAAGTTAGACTTCTGACTTTGAAAACTAGCTACACACACACACATGCATGTATCTTTGACTAATATTTAAATTAGTTTGATGATCTGAAACATTTAAGTGTGACAAACATTCAAAAAAACAAAAAGAAATCAGGAAGGGGGCAAACACTTTTTCACAACACTTTTACATATAATAATAATACTATTATGCTAGCAATAGGTCACAATGGCTGACTTGTCAAAAACTAACTCAACTATAATTATTTGTTTTTTAATTAATATTTTTAATCAATTTTTTAGCAGCACTAGTACTAGCTTATTAGCATTCCCAAAGCTAATTTTTTAATACAGCCCTACATAAGTACAGCAAATAGAACGTCAAGTAGATACAGCAGATGGCTAAAGTACTAAAATTGCTAAAACTGATTTTCTTTTTTAAATAAAAGTGACAGAAGCACATAAAAATACTAAAAAGAAAACTAAAAACTAATTAAATACATTAACAAATACTATAACAGTATATGAATTAAACTTTTTTAGACATAATTTACTGCTAATGCTAACTTGTAATGCAAGTTAGCATTAGCAAATCATTACCTTTGCCTACAAATCAAATTTCTGGTGAGAGCAATACATCTCTGATATGTTATTTTAACATAAAATTATTTAAACACAAAAGAGCAGATTTTGCTCCGTTTATACAATCTGACAGAGGTTCATCACCATAGCCATTAGCATACATGACTAGGCTACTATATTAGTTTCAAAACTCCCCAGAATCACATTGCAAATCTTATTCAGATGAGCTCTAAATGTTCTCTGTAGCTTTAATTTGCAATACTGGACTGAAACTGTCCATCCACAGCAAAACAAGCAACATCTGTTTGGATACACAAGAGACTTTTCTTTCAAACCTCTAGTAAACAGCTGCCTAGTCTGGTCCATGTCCCACTTTCACACTGCATAGGGAGAGGGGAGAGCCAAGTACAAGAAAACATGATTTGGTGCTGTGCTCAGAATCACTTCAGATAGAGAGGGTGGTCTGGAATACATGAGCGCAAACATATTGCTGAGAAATGACTGAATCGCTGCCGACCTCAAAGTGCCTTCGTGGGCATCAGGACTTGCATGTGTACGTGTGGATTCATCACACTTTTTGGTGGTGCTTAAAGGCTGTTTTCTCAAGTTTATCTAAATATACTACCTCAATCCTAGAATTACACAGTACCATGGTGTATATGAAATTATCTTGGTATTGACGTCAAAGCATTATAGAATATATGGGACCAGCATTGAGTCTGTCCGTTAACAGCCTTTGCTGAAAAGTTGTATTATTACTATCAGTACTATTACTATTTTTTAAATCGCTAGTTAATGCTAAAATATATTAAACAAATCAATCTCAATCTCTTAAATCTTTAATTATTATAAATGATATTGCTTTATGTAATCTTAAAGAGTTTGGTTCAATTCCAATGTTTCTTTTCTAACCTAAAGAAAAAATACCTACATTTAGAAACATGAAACAACCCTGTAATTATAATACAACCCCTAAATATCTCATTACATTTAAGTGTGCAATATTTTAAATATGCTTTATTATTACATTATATTTTAATATATTTTATCATACACATTATTACTATTATTCTTAATCCTTAGTTAATGCTAAACGTGACAAACATATTTTAATAAATTATATAAATGGTCATTTATCATCAATTATATTTATTAATTTACAATGTTAAATTACTGTTAAATTAAATGTTTCTTATTTCTTTATAAGAAACTTAAAACATTTAGAAATGTTGAATATTAAGACCATTAATCATACAATATTCTTTAGTGGTATTATTAATATTATTATTTTAAATCCTTATTTAAATATTATTAATGTGACAACAAAAAGTATAGATTATTTATGATAAATTATTATGCATTTGTTTATCTAACCATACAAAAAGCTTGGTTCAATTGCGATGTTTCTTTTAAGCAAAATAAAAAAAATAATACCTTTATTTAGAAATATTAAATACAGTATTTATGTATTTTACACACACATATACCTATACACTTTTATTTTTAAAGAAATTTATATGTTTTACAAATCAGTCTACAGACCTCCCACAGTTCCTTTGAGGATGGAAAATGCGATGTGTGACAAGTCAGTTATACTGTGTGAGTGTGTGTGTTTCTGCTGAGATGAGCTCTATAGCAGCTTGCCCCTCAGCGGGGAAACAGTCATCACGAGTCCATCATCTGCCACTCTGCCCTTATGGCTCCATCCGTCCCCCACCATCCTCAGCCTCCATCCTGGCCAGCAATGGCCCCCCTCTTGAAAGGATCCCCTCTTGCACAACTCTCCAAGTCCTGATCAACTGATAAACATTAGGAGTCCCTCGAGCAGCTGCCTTTTAGATGGTGCTTTGCTCAGCACTGACGCAAATGAAGAGGATGGGAGGGAAATTAAATTCCAGAGCGAGCCATGTGAAACATTTCTGATTAACATTAATAAGTGCTAACCATCCCTGAGGATGCCGACAGTTAAATAAAGTAATTTCAGAGGTGTTAATTTCTCACTCCATATTAAAACAGAGAATGGTGGTTCTGAAATAGAGTCATAAGAGAATCATAAGAGTGCCAATAATGTAATATGCACTGAACAGAAAAAGAACAGAGGTGAGAAACGAGAAGTTTCAGGTTCAATCTGAAATCTTGATTTGGCATTTTGCTCTGGCACAGCATAAGAGAAACTCATTTATCAGAAGTGTGACCAGCAGCGATCACAAAATCCTCAAAGGAAAACACTGAGACACCTGCCACACCTCTCTTGAATTATTAGCAATGCCGCTTTTAATCAGGGATTTTTATTTGTATTTTTTTTAAAGAAATAAAGGACAAAAAAACGGTAGCTTATTAGTCAGCAGCTAAACTTTTTTTTTTAATGATTCATAATCACATAGAGTGAATTAGCGTCCTACAGAGTGACTTATGTGAAAATGATCTGATAACTATTTAACAAGAAAAAAAAATGTGTATAAGAAACACTAAAAATATTTATGACACTATCATGGTGTTGAATGACAAGTTGACCTGTCCCCATCCAAAACACCTTCCAAAATGTTAATAGAACTGAAAAAAATATCAGGAGACCCCCGCTTTCAGCTGTTTCTTAAACACAAGAACATATCGCTCTAACTTGCATATAAATATGAACATAGTATGGAAATCATTCAAACCCAGTGATTATAACTCCTAAATATTTCAGACATACACTACCATTGATATAATGCCATTAAAGGGATAAACTACATCTTAAAATATATATATATTTTATTAAATCACAATATTTACAAAACTTTTTCTACTGTATTTTGATATTAAATAAATTCAGCCTTCTTGGGACTTTTTTTTTTTTAAATCTTGCAGTAATTAAAAATAATTTCTATATAATTGACTTTTAAATCCTTTTAAATCTTCCTTCTTACTAAAACCTTCTTTGACCAAAAAGAAGCAAGCCAAAATTGACATTTTTATATCATCCAGAGAAGATTAAGTAACATTTTAATCAGTCATCCAGACTATGCTTGTACACGGTTCTAGAATATTATGTGTTTAAAATTTGAAACTAAACAGAGAATTTAGAACTGTGATGAATTCTGAAACTTAAGGCTTTAAGTCTTTGGCTCCATTATAAATAACTACAGTACGTATGTGTGTGTGTGTGTGTGTGTGTGTGTGTGTGTGTGTGTGTGTGTGTGTGTACACATGCGTGTACCCTGCCTCCTTTTTTGCTTTAAAGAAAAAACCCTCATACCTTGAGTTCAGTTTTGGGTAACAGCTGTACCTCATATGCACAGGCTGAATCATCAAGAACACACCCTGCTAAGCTGTAAAACAAACCTGAAAATGGAGAAACTAGCCAATGAGGAAGCCCACACAAGAGATCAAGCTCAGTGAATTTAAACAACGTCCTGTCTCTATGGAGAACAGTGTCATCAGGTTCAGTACTGGATATTCAAATTCCCATAGAGTAGATTTGCATGATGGGAAAATGCATAGGATGTCAAGTCTGCGTTTATGAAGTCACTCTGTTCTAAACTTGAATTAGAACAAACTTAAATTAGCACTGAAACTTTAGAATTTAAGGGGGATTTAAGGCTCATTCACTGATTCTGAATGTTTTGATCCCAGCAAATTCAAACTACATTTCTGAAGTGTATTCAGACATCTCACATAAACGCTTTTTTCATATATAAAAAAAACAACAACAAAAACCAATGTTACTGGTAACATGAGCATTTTGAACACATTACTGTATAATGGTTCCTAAAGTTTCACCTTATGGCGGTGAGCATTATCTACACTCCTGTCTATGTGGTTGTTATCGTAAATCAAATTTCTCTGAACTTCATGATTCCTGGCCTAAAGTCCAGCTTAAGTCCAGCCTAAAGTCCTACATTGGAAATGGAAGTGAGAAATACCTGCCAAGTTAAACACTCTGTTGGCAGCACAGGCTGCTGATGTTAAAATATTTCATCATGTTAAAAAAAAAAACGTTATAATTTAGCAAATTATACAAAGTAATACACTTGTTTCTTGAGCATCAAATCGGTATATTAGAATGATTTCTGAAAGATCACGTTACACAGAAGATTGGAGTAAAATTCAGCTTTCACATCACAGGAATAAATTGCATTTTCAAATAAAGAAAACTAATCATCAGTTTTCTGATCATATAAATGCATCCTTGCTGAGCCTAAGAGGCTTCTTTCAAAAATATTTAAAAAATCTTGCGATTGCAAAGTTTTGAATGGTAGTCTATTTTTTTAATATTGAATTTTAGTCCTGTGTCAGATGTACTTTTTAGTTTTTAATCATATTTAGTCAAGCTTGTCCTGTCTTTGTTTAAACAACTTTCAGTTGACTAAATGTCTGGGCATTTTATAGTTTTAGTCAATGATTGGTGTCATTTGAGAAATGTATTTTTTTAAATTTCATCAGAAATATTGCACTAAAAGCACAAATCAAGAAAATGTTAACTCATTCTCATGGTTTATTTTACCTCGGATATTTACCATATAAATAAACACTCTCTGTCTACATTATGAAAAGTGGTCAAACAAGAAATTCTCAAAAGTGAAATTCCTAATAGTAATTACAATAACTCAAAATGACATAACTGTTTTTCTATTTAAACAACAGCAAATTAAGCAATCACAACCACAAACAATATAGATATCCATGTTTGGATTTATTACGGTTCATCACTGAGAAGGTTTGATCGCATACTTAGTAGCAGCAAACAGCACAAGTGGCTCGTGAAGGAACACCGACTGACTGACTGGCTTTCATTTAAGCAGAATATCGCTAAACTCCATCTTACTTATTTGTATGTGTTTTCAGATCATCATCTTACACAGTGTAGAGAGAGTGCATGCACATTGTTGCCATAAGGCAAAGATTAAGTAAAACACTGGTTAGAAAATGTATCCTTTTAACGGAAAAGCTCCAATTAGCGGATTTAAACTCTTGACATCTGGCAACAGCAAACATGAATGCTTGTAGTACGGGCTTGAAAAAAATAAAACGAGATTTTTTTTGTCAACAATATTGCATACTTTGATATAGTCACAGTCATTACTTAATGACTTTGGTGTCGTCTCATCATCATCTTGTCTAAAAGGGTTAATTTACCCAAAAATGAAAATTATCCCATAATTTACTCGGCTATCGTGCATGTAGCCCCTTTAGCACTATGTAGTTCTAGGAACAAACCACCAGGCCGGGCAAGTGTTACGTACGCTGAGCTACGTATGTGTTTTGGACAAATCTTATGGTCTATGCGGTGTCTGTATGAACCTTGTTTGTTGCAGGTGGGAACGTGATTGGGGTTGTTCATGCACTACCCTGACATAGGAGATTTCGCTGCCAATCACCTGTCGCTGCGCAGGTTAAAAGCCGGCCGGCCGAGGGGGAAAGTGCCAAGCACATTTAATGAGGACAGTTCTCTCGTTTGAGAGACCAGTCTGAGAGTTGACTGACGTTATGGTTTTGCTCTAAATCGTATCAACTCTTTGTTTGTTCATGCTTGTGTTTATTTGTGCACTTGTAGTTTGTTTTGCATCTTCAGGATGAATCGCTTTCTGTATTCCTAAAATTTTAAGTCGGTTAAGATAAAAGCGTCTGTTAAATGAATAAATGTAAATGTTGTTATTTCTTTGGTCTGTGTTTACCGTTTATCGTAAGGTCGATTAGTTTTAACACTGTGTTGACTGGTGGGAAAGGCGGAGCCAGGCAAGCAGGTCGCAACCTACATTTCACCACGTAGATGTTACAAACTGTACTAGACACACTAGGATCAGGTGCTTATTACGTATGATTTCTTTATTAGTTAGTGAAGATTAGTTATGGCATCCAGTCGGCTGAAGATGTTTCTTTCTGCATCTTTTTTTGTTAGTTAATTTATTTGGTTACATTTAGTTAACGTTGTTCTGTTCCATTTAGTCTTTGATTTAAGCACCTTCTTTTTCTTCTGCCCTTCATTTCCACCAGACTAGTTTGTTCTATTCTGTTGGGTTGTAAATATTGTATGTATTCATTTCTTCACTACTTAATTTAACTATTGAACATACGGACATTAAAACTACCATTTAAATGATTTGGTTTGTAATTCGTTTCCTTTTCCATTTCTAATACCACACTGACTAGACACACACACACACACAAAGCATTTATTTTTGTTGCATCTTATAAATTCCTAGACAAATAACATCTACACTAACGAGGGACGTAACAGCAAAGGAAGATAAGTTCGGGTCCTAGAGAGCCACTGTCCTGTAGAGTTTAGCTCCAACCCTAATCAAACACCCTTGAACCAGCTAATCAATGTCTTCAGGCTTACTAAAGCTTGCTAAAGTTTTATTTTCATGGTTGAAGCTCAACTCTGCAGTGTGTGATGCCTAGTGTTTTAAAAACTGTTCAGGTTTGTAAAGTCGTGTAGTGTATTCCAGCCTTTAGTCATGGGAAACCTGGAGAAGAACATTTTTCCTCATAGTTTTTCTAAAACCATATCCAATGAAAATTACAGTCTGTTAGTTTATGTGAGATAAAGTGCTTTAAGCAACAACAAAGTTGTTTTGCTAACCTCTGCTAGATTTTGCCACTGAGACAACCCCTAATACTTGTCATGTCAGCAAACACAAACTTGCAAAATGATTGACAAGCAGAAAGCATTTCTGATTGGCTGAAAAAAGGTTAGGCTCCTCCCTTGGCACATTTTCGCTGTTTGCACAGCCTATAGGGCTGTCACTGAGACTCAAGGCATAATGCAATATCAGTATCTGCCAAGTAAGAGAGATACTTTTATGGATGGCAAAACAGCTTACAGCACTTTTTACCAGCAAGACAAACAACTTCTGTCTATTACAAATGTACAAAGCTACAAAACGTGACACTTCCGGTGACTCACAGGGTCAACAAGGTTGAGCGTCCAGCAATTTCATCCAAGAGATGTGCCATTTAAAACCGTGTAATCTCGCTCTTGATTGCTCAACAATGAAGTGTTTTGGACTGAAACCTAGAGGCCTGTGCTTGAATAAACAGTGCCTGGAATCTGTGAAAAAAAGTCATTATTGAGGCTTATAACTTGTTGCTAGGCAACTGTCTGGCTCAGGTTGTCAGCCAGTCTCCAAGACTTCCTCCAAAATATTTTTAGAAGTGGGAATCACCAAGGCTATCAAAATGCACTAAAAAGGGTGACCCAAATTCAGAGAGCTCTTTTACACACTCATGTAAGTGGGAACTTACACTTCCACAGAGAGTGAGGAACAAAATTCACTCTAACTTCCTATACTAAGTTCACTGGCACGCCATCAGGTAATTGTTCAAAGGTCTTTCTCAACTCCACCCAAGACATAAAGTTGCATAAATATGTAAAGCATGCACTCAAAACAATGATTTACGATGCATTATCTCGGGCTTTTCTATGGAATGCTGGAAAATTACACAATATGCATATTTTTCAAACAACCAGCCCAGAGATGAATATTGATATGAAGAATCTGTTTCGCATTATTTGAAAAACTACCCAAATAAGTGAAGTTTAAATGGTGCATTTGAAGATCATCAGAAGAGTAAAATCCAAATCAAAGCCAATTTATTTTTTTAAATACTACATGAAATGTCAAAGAAGTCAGAAAGATTGAACTTCTCTTTCTATTGTATCTCTTATAAGATTAGCTATTATGAAGTGCTACCTTCTCCTCTAGTTCAAGTTGTGAAAATTTATATTACTACGTTTTTCACCAAAATAAAAGTATAAGTCACCCAAAAATGTAAAAAGTCTGTCATCATTTATTAAATGGTAAGAATTTGAATGAATTATCTTACGGTTTACAAAAGACAAGTGCGAATCCCAAAGCGACTAAAGAGTAAATGTGAGGAAAGATGCAAGTATCAAAATTTCATATTTGACACAGTTTTACGATAGATATGTTAAACAACCTACAGGCCTAACATCCAGTGACGCAAAGGTCTCAAGAGCCATTTTGAATGGCTAAATATGATATAATTTAGTCTACATGATTCATGTAATTAATTACTGAATGTAATGTTTCCATTTTTGAGATATTAAACAAACGAATAAGAGTGAATGTGGGCATATTTTAAAATAATATATTATTAGCAAATAGTTTAAATTGATTACTTCATAACAGTTAGACCAAGAACTTGTGGTGAGCAAGGCGGATCGAGGGACATGAGTGCGTCACGAGAGGCGGAGGCGTGTTTGGTAATGAGCATCACCTGTGAGTCAGCGGCCTCGTATCTCACCGAGGAACGGAGGCATAAAAGGAGGCGCAACGACAATGAAGGACGAGAGAGGACCGGGCCTGAGTTTTATGTTGTGTTTTGTGCTCGTGTGGACGGAAGTACCTTTATTTTCAGAATTTACGTTTGTTAAATGTTTGCCAGATCCCGCCTCCTCCCTCCCTGAATAATGCGTTACACTTTTTTTAATAATTTCTGTAAATTTTTCTTTTGTTGCTTAAGTGCCTTTTAATCCCCATTTAATTCTATTAAATAAAAAATCTAAAAGCCCCCGCCCCCACCACACCAAAGTGACAACTACTTTTCCTCTGAAAAAAGTTGTAACTAAAACAGCTTGAATGTAACCCTACACTGTTGCTGTATTTGCGGACTCGTGATATGCAAATGAGCCCGACCTCCACTCACTCACAGCAGCTCAGAGACCCGCTCAGTCAACTTTACTCAAGTTACTGAGGTAAACGCGGCACAATGGTGTCGCACACATAACTGTAATTAATTTGATTAGCCTTTTGCTTGACTCAGCTAATAATGTGCTGCTAATGTTACATAAACCATGTTTCCGTTCGCCATCTCAGAATCAGAAAGCTGCCTTCTAACAATCAGTGCCCTTAGAAACGCCTTGAACGTCAGTAGAGAAAGGCATTTATTTCATCATAACATTATAATGTACATCATACACCATAGTTAATCAGGAGCTAAAGCCTGCCAGCACATCTTTGGTTCACTTCCGTTTTAAAGAGAAAAAAACTCTGCAAGGGTGTTGCTTTCCGAATTTGCACATGGTTTGTCTTAAAGCATGTTGAAAACACAACATAGACATGTAAAACAACATTAAAACTTGATTTACACAACAGGGGTCTTTAAGAATGCTATACGACTAGACATTGACGTTTGGAAAATGAATCTAAATCATTCACATTGTCGACTAAAAGCTGAGTGATATCACCCGCTGTGCACTGAAGCTGTTGAGTGATGATTTATGTAGACAGTGCGTGTTTGTGTTATCTCACTCTGTCCTGACTGCTTACATCATGGCACTTTCAGCCAAAACCATTTAAACTAAATATAAAGCCTAGATTTTAAATCCTGAGGAGGATCGTTCCAAGTTGGAAACCGTAAACAACTCTCTATTGTTTAATGAGAGAAGCCCCAGCGGAGGTCAGAACCAATGCAGCCAATTCAAGTCATGTGTGGCATCAGCCACTTATATTTATTCAGTTCAAGCTAAGCTGGTGGAATGACACTGATCTGACTAAACCTCTTCAAAAGATCTCAAGAAAGCAGCAGAATCATAAATGTCTGACTGTGATTGAATTGTCAACACTGAAACTTGTCAATAGTACTTCAAATCCTAATAAAATATGTATGCAAGAACATATTATAGAGAAAAAGTGGCAATAAGGGCACAACATTCAGCCCACAACAATATTTCATATTGAAAAATGCACTCAGTAAGTTAGTGTTGGGGGTAACACATTACAAGTAACTTAAGTTATGTAACCCGATTACTTTTTTCAAGTAACTATTAAAATAACACATTACTTTTAAATTTACAAAATACTTTTTCAAATAAGTACCACAGGTTACTCTCCTGTCCTCATATTGAGAAAAATTGGGAGTCATTGTACGAAACTGATGTGTACTGTTGTTCTAGACTAGACTCAACGCTTGCAACGCCAAGGGCATGGGTTCGATTCCCAGGGAAAGCAAGAACTGATTGAATGTGTTCCTTGAACGCAGTGTAAGTCATTTCGGGTAAAAGCATCTGCTGCCAAATGTAAATGTGAGCATTTACTAATCTCACTTGCACAAAAAAGATTTAGTATTCCATAACATGGTTGAAATAAGTGAAACGAAAAATCTGAATACGCAAACCTCCAATAATTAGATGTTAAATAAAAGAAATGTTTTATGCATTTAATCTCCCTTTCTTCACCTTTGATGATTCAGTCCAACCACAAGCAAAACTGTACTTTAGATTGTTTGTTTTTACTGGCAAAGTAAGTTAAACTTTCTGCGTCCTACTGTTCTACAATCCAGAATGGCAACGCCACTGAAAGGTTTGTTTGAGCTGCGCTCTCTACTTTACGGGAGTGAATTTGCATTTCCTTCAGCCTTATTATTTTTGTGAAAGGGCCTTTACATTTGTCCGAACATAGAACTTCATTGTTGTTCAAATACAAACAAAAACAAAACAAGCCCAGCCTTGGTGAGAAAAAGTAACGCAACACGTTACTTTTCTTAAAAAGTAACGCGATGAGTTACTTTTTAAAAGAGTAATGCAATATTTTAATACATTAATTTTCAAAGTAACTTTCCCCAACACTGGTCATTTACAGTTTACTTTTAGCTGCTCGAAAACACACCAGTAACTTAGTCAATTGACTGGCAGGTCACGTGATGTCAATATGGTGGCACTCATGAGATTGCAACCTGCTTCAATTCAAATAAAAGAGTCATCATACTTTTTTATATTCTTCAAATAAATTGTTCATTTCTTTTACATGTAGACCTTTTTATTCAGCAGAACTGAGTGCACCTTTAGAAATTATTTGTAACATGTCATATTCAAGAGTATAATAGTTTTTTTGCTAATGTCTTATATTGGCATAAAAGGCCTGGATGTGTTCTGATATCCTGAACTGCACTTTTGTAAACTGTCACAGAGGACAACGTCTCCAGAATAACTAAGTATACCTCGGTTAAAAGTCAATCAAACGGTTCTTACGTTGAACAAAATATCAAAACATTCAATATGTCAAAGTTTTCCAGGTGTGGGAGTGAAGTGCAAACATGTTCTGCTTACATAAAACAGCCAAAAGACGGACATATTCCGACCTTTGACGCCACAGCACGGCAGGCCGACTTTAAAATATTAACTTGTGAAAGTTTACAACACTCACCCTCCGTAATGCGCCTTTATTTTCACATATTCCGCGGTTAAATCCATCATCGACCCGTTACTGACAGGCATTATAACTCCAAAAGTCTACAAACACTCTCTTGGGATAGAAATTGACCGCCTCTGTCTGTTAGATATCAGGTGTAAAGTGACATAATTCCGAATGAACCGTTTCAGTGGTCAGTCTTGTCCTTAACGCTCCCAATGTCACGTCACCGTTGAAACCTGTTTGAAATGATCCATGTCGCGACCGCGTTATTCAGCTTCTTTCCGGTACGCTGGATTTTACGATGTCTTTGCTATGGTTACTCATAGGGGCGGAGAGATACAGAAGTATGGCTACTTCCAGGGCTGGATTGGCCTCGGAATCCACCTGTTGTTCACTTGCGCTTCCGTGGGACATTCCGCGTCGCGAGGAAATACTTCATAACATCATAACAGTAAGACAGCGTGACGTCGAGCGCTCCATTATACGATCCGCCGTGACGTCAGCGAGGAATGTGCAGATTCCATGAACGCATTATTTGCAGGTGGATAACGGTTTTCACACAGTCAGACAGTCTCTCTCTCTCTCTCTCTCTCTCTCTCTCTCTCTCTCTCTCTGCTTATCCAATTAAACAGAAGTAGGTCGTGCTCAGAATAATGCACGTGAATGGGTTGAAAGCTACTCCTGAACTCTCGAGACAGATGCAGGTATAGACGTTTGGCTGTAAATAGTAGAATAAACACGTTTTGGTCAATATTAAAGATTAACAGAGTGTTTATTTTTTACCAAATAATAATCAGTGACAACCTGCAGGGTCACCCACACAATGTATGCCATTGTGCTTTGTTAAATTAAATTATCTCTAAATTCCAGGATTTAATTGGGGATAAAATTATTTGCAAACAAGTAGGCTAGTAAGCAAGAAACAATCTTGTCTGAGCCGTTGAGCTCATGTTCTCCAGTTTTAAAGTGTCTAAAGTAATATCTGAAATCAAACGTCATTCATAAACTTATTTGCATCGTGACGTCAAAGGTGATTTATCATCCCACAAACTCTGAAGTCTTGTTTGACTCCCACCTTGAGGTTGAAATTGGTAAAGACAACCAAAGGAAATTAAATCAGTAGCCATTGTTTTTCGGGAATTCGTTTAATTTATTTTTAATAAATATGTTTTAACATAAATAAAACGTAATGCCTTAGTCTTCTGTAACAGTGAGTGTCTTGATATAACAGGTAATTTACAGCATAAGGTTCCATTTGTAAACATTTGTTAAGAGTTAACATGAACTAACAATGAAATAAAAATGTATTAGTATAAGTTAATGTTCATTTTGTTAGTTGAGGGTAACCGCAAACCTACAGAAAATAAGCTGATTGATAGATGATTGTGTTGTAATGTTAATTTTATCCACATGGTGTCACCACAAGCTCGTTCACAAAAATGCTTCTAGATTTCGGATCCAAAAATTTACCCTACGCTTTATAAATGATGGTCCTGATCTTGATATTTTAATTGTCAACAGAACAATAAAAGTGAAAAATAAATATCATAATACTTAAATATGAACAGAAAAGAACAATGAATACGTATGGTTGGAAAATAACATTTTCATAAAGATAATATTTTACACTCCGAAATTAGATTAACAAAAAAATGCTAAACCGAACAAATGGTGGATGTATACAGTTAAACACACATATATATATATATATATATATATATATATATATATATATATATATATATATATATATATATATATATATATATATTTATATATATATTTTCATATATATCAAATGATATATATAAAAAAATAATGTTTTTTATATATATGATTTGATATATTTCTCTTTAATCAAAAAATATATATATACTGTACTTCTTCTATACAGTTACATTACTTTAGTTCTCATAGCAGAGCGATATTTTATGGGGTCACTGAATGTGTTATTTTTTCACGTCTAAACCTAAAAGTGTTTTAAGCCCTAAGGTAAATCAGCATGGCCGAAAATTTCTGTGCACAGATCTTGCGCAACGTCGTAGAACATTAAAAAACAAAAACATCTACAGTGCACTCTCCTCGTCTTAATTACTGATGGGACGTCTGACCTTTTTTCCGCAAATCGGTTCATGTGAACGGTTCGTTAAAAAGAATCAGTTACATGGCGATTCAGTGATTCTTGTGTGTAGTCCTGCCGTGCCATATGCTTTCAAATGTTTTGATAATTGTTGTTCATTACGTGTATTAATACTGCTGTTTAATGTCATTTAACTGTAATTTGTCCATATTTACTATGTTTCAGCTCATGAGAACGAGTCATTTAGAAACTAATTTGTATGTACAATTCATTAACATTTATTTAAACATATCTGGTCCAGCTACTAAAAAACATTTTGATACTTAAATTATTCTTATTATTATTTTAACTAATAGTTTAACTAGCCAAAGTAACCTTTTGCGCCATCTCTCAAACCCTCGCATCTTCTGAGTTGTTTGATTCAAATGATTCAGTCTGATCAGAAAGGTTAGTTCAAAAGATCCGACTCACTAATTCACCAGTCGACTCTGCATAATGGCGCTGTTCGTGGGATTACACTACTCGCGAAGAACACTAACCAACGAAGCGTTATCAAATTCAGATTTACGCGGTTATGCCTTATGAATACAAAAGTACGCTTTAGTGTCTCGCTCTACGAACAACTATCTTTACTTTAGGGCAACGTTAGCATATTAGCCGCGTAGTCCTACAGGTAGCTTTGGTGTCAAACTCTTAACACTATTTGCTTGCTATTATCGAGTATTATGTTTTGAATCCTGTGTTATGATGGATAATGTAGCTGTGTCTATTGCATGGCGGTGAACAAATAGTTAAGGCATTCAGAAGTGCTAGTTAGCCAGCTAGCTGAGCAGACTGAAGTGCTATGCATCAACTTGCTCCTGGTCCTCACACTGGAACCGTCAGCTTTTGGCTTGCTGACATTGACGGAGATCGTTAGTAAATGAGCCCTGGGACTTGCGTTACATGGGAAATCTAAAATGTCGAGGATTCTCCTGGGCCTGGTAATGCTGGGTTAGTAAAATAAAATATTATGGTTTAAAAATAAACTATCAAAAGAGATCTGAACATTGGCAGCAGCTGCAAACATTCTGATTCATTTCACATACAGAATTATGAAATGAATATGTCAATGTTATAACGTGCTTTTGTGTTCTTGAACAGGATGCAATGTTGTTGTTGAAGATGTTCATGCTTTTGGTGAGTTATTGGCTTTATGATGTTGTCTACTGAAACTAATACACATCAACTCCCAAATATGATGATCCCCTTCCTAAAGTATTAAACATAAAGGAGATCTATATTTTCATGTAAAGAAACTTATTCAGATTGTGTGAGAATTGACAATTTTGTCTGTGTACCGCTTTGTACGAAATTTGAAACTGTATGAAATTATATCTGTAATCTTTTGGCTTTATATTAAGTTAACAGACAGTAGTTATAAAAAAAAAAATATATATATATATCCAACTTTAGGATTGTTGAGAAATATTTTCAATGTAATTTAAGTTTAGTTTTATTTAATTTCATTATTTATTTATGTGAATGCCAGTTTGAAAAGCCCTATTTTAAGACACAATCAGTCTCCTTAAAACATAAATTAATTCACAATCACAAATTTTGAATTAGATTTCATTTTTATGTGCTTTTGTTTGTTTGTTTTTTTTCAAATTTTTAATTTTGTTTTATTATTGTTTCAGTTTTAGTACTTCAAATAAAATGTGTTAATTTAGACGCTAAGGCCATTTAGATTTCCTAGGTCTTTGTATTTTATGTAATATCAGCTTCATTTCAATTATCAGAACTTATTAATAATGCTTTTAGTTTCACTTAACAATAACAACACTGTTTCATTCTCCTTATTTCCATAGACGACCCGATCACCAGACTTGTGAATGACAAACCGGGTGAGCGATGTTCGGGGAGAGTTGAGGTGCGTCATGGGCATCAGTGGGGCACGGTGTGTCAGGTTGGTTGGGATTTGGAGGATGCTGCAGTGGTTTGCAAAGAGCTTAACTGCGGCTTTGTGTTGGACCTCCCGAGTGGCGCTCGTTTCGGGCGGGCGGGTGGAGAGGTGCTGTGGAGGAATGTGATGTGCTCGGGTGACGAGTTTGCCCTGGATCTCTGTGAACGCACTCCCAATAACGACGTGTGTACGCACAGCGATGATGCTGGGGTGGAGTGTACAGGTACAGGATAGTTTGAAAGATTTATTTATGTTATTGAGCCTGCATTATTTGTTCATAATCCTTTCTCTAACTAGGAAAACTTCCAGCGCCCACCTTGTCAATTCAGTCGCGCTTCTTTGACTATTCGACCGGAGAGGCCGTTCACTTCAAATGCACCGCCCCGTACTGGCAGTCCGTCATTGACTTCCATCTGTACAAAAGAGGTGTGGATACGCCACTAGTGACCCAGCGAGCCGTTCCCAGACAAATGACAGTGGATCTGACCCTGTCAGACCTGGAAAACTCCCACCAGGGCAGCTACAGCTGTCTGTACAGGATCCACAGCAAACCGGGAAACTCTCCCTCAGGAAATTCTCCACACAGCAACTTCATCAACATCACAGTCTGTAAGTCACATCTGCTGCTAAAGTTGTAATGGACATCTAAAAGTCTTAGACTAACTTTTACAGTAATACCTCGGTTTACGAGTTCAATTCGTTCCAAGAGCGGCTCGTAACCCAAAATTCTCGTACACCAAAACAATTTTCCCCATAAGAATGCAATAAAAATCAATTAATTCGTTCCACACTACCATAAATGCCCATTTTAAATATTTTTTTGGTTTTACCCTATTAATTACAGTTAAAATTATAACCGTTAAAATCTCATATAAATACTTGACAATTAAACAAAAAATACTTGACAATTTACTGTAATGCACTTTAGCTTTGATTAGCGTCGCTGCTGGCGTGAAGGAGACGAGAGGAGGGGGCAGGGGGCATTTCCTACCTTCTTTCTATATGCTGTACTGTACGTATATATTTCACTACGTGAACAATAGCGATCACAATTAATATTAACAACACAAGGTAAAACCGCTGTAAATCGCTTATAAAAGTATCACTGTGGTGAATGATGCAACCAAACCGAGCGACGCTGAGAGAATGAACGAGTTAAGGGGTGATAAAGGGGTTGGAACCGAGTGACTGTTTTGTGAGAGGCTGTGTTTAGGATATTTCCAGTAAAAATGTGCGCGACGATGCTGAGCGTTAGATCTTTTCCACACAAAAATGCGCGTGGGTGAGGGAATATTTTTCTCGCACACAGATACAATGCTCATACACCGATTTGACTTTCCATGCTCGTACACCAATTTGCTTGTATACTAAGTCACTCGTAAACTGAGGTATTACAGTATTTTCTCTTCACAGTGGAGATTCACACTCCCCAAATCTGGTACAACACATCTCCCGAGGCCCGGCCAGGTTGGGTCACCCGGGGCCACAGTTTCAATGTCACCTGTTCCACTCAGCCTCAGTATCCAGGAGGCTCCTTTCAGCTGCGGCTCATCAGGCCCAACGGGACCGTCCGGCATTCTCTCCCAGCCCTCGCTCCTTCTGTCACCTTCACCTTCTCCAATGCCCAGTCCAATAATGAGGGCTACTACTGCTGTCTCTACAAGGTTCAGACTGGAGAGCGCACATTTATCTCTCGGGAGAGTCAGCCTTTACCCATCTCTATTCGAGGTGAGTTGTGTGGTTTTAGCCCAGGTGGGCTTGGGATTTTTAAATGTGCCTGTTTATTCACCAAGGGTCATTCGTAATGAAATGAAAATCGATACTAAAGAAAAAGCCGTACTTCCATTTCATGGCGACTTTGAGGACATTTATGCATCTCATATTAATTTGATTTGCTTTTCTATTCAAATCTCAGAAGTTGATCCTGTGATGAGTCCGGTGGTCATCAGTTTGCTTGTGTCCGGTCTGACGTTTGTGGTGGCAACATGTGCCATTCTGATTGTTGCCAAAGTGTACTGCAAAAGAGTGAGGAAACCCACTGAACTGGAGCGAGAGAGCAGGACATGTGAGTAACTATGTGGTTTCATATTGAATCATTTGTGGGGAGTTTTTACTGAATAGTTATATTTTTATTACAGGTGTTGACAACACATACATTGCCTTGACAATAAAGTAATGGGATTTCAAAATGAAGGTAATTTGAGTTTATTTTGTCTTTTTCAGGCCTAACACACGATAATTGATATGTTAATCTGAGTTTTTGTGCCAACAAGCACTAAGGACTTGAATTACTGAACTTTGGGCACATGTCACGCCATATGGTTAGGAAATGTTATTAGGGGCTTTTTCACCGGAGGAACCTTTTCATAGTTCCTGGAACTAATGGCGGAAGTACCCACATTTGGCGTGTTCGAATCGCAGGAACTGGGAGTGAATTTAGTTCTAGGAACACCTTTTGTGGGAACTAATTTCGCTACTGCTTCGGAGCTTACAGCTTCTAATATGTAACACCTCAAGTTATAGGAGATTTAGTCTCTTAGCTCTCCTTTTTGCTCTTTCCATCACATAACTGCATTTCATCTCGTTATTACTCTGATTATGGCATCCTCCATTCTCCAGTTGTTGAGTGCCGTGCTGTCTGATGTTGCAAATAACCAAGTAACCAGTAAATGGCCTTAGGGGAACATTTAGTATTCGGGGAATCGCCCTGTTGGCTAACCAGTAAAATTAACAGCTATTCATGAAGTACCATTTAATAAAATTGTGTATTTCTGTGTTCTCACTCGCTTTCCTGACAAGCATGACTGACGCACTGCAAGCAGAGAGAATGTAAGTCTCACTTCTGCTCGCCTTCATTAAAAATGGACCCCCGCGTTCATTGTTCGGCAGATGGACGCAAGTGCCGTTATGTGCTAACGTTTGAAAACATTGGTTCAAAATATTAAAGTGTGGCAAGCAACACTATGCATTTTGCCGTCTTCTCCTGCCCTGTTGTTACCAAGCTTCAGGGGGTAAACAGCTGTGGCTTTTTACGATGTGCCCATATAATATAATGTGAACACAATCCAGCAAGGGGAAAGGGAGCAATCAAAACCTGGTTTGGATCAGGCAGTGTTTAAAGTGAATAGATCTCATTTTTATTTGACCAGTTTCACTAATAACGAAAGAAGTCCATAAAGAAATGACATCCATGTACTGATTTTTGTGTCTTTTTGTTGTTTCAGCCACTAGAAGCTTCCTTAAACCGGTCACTTTGTCCATCTGAGGTTGGTGTTGTCCAAACCAAAGCGGAGACCTGTTTCAAGAACCACAGAAACCACCATTTCTTTCTGTCTGCCATTCTCCGTCGGTTACAGAGAAACACATTTCGATTGTCATTGGTTGGAGGGTTTTTTCTTTCGGTGTTACTGGAGATGGAATAATTCGTTTTAATTAAATGCTGAGATCACTAGACTTGAAGAAACGAAATCACAACACAAGCTGTTGCACTAACAAGGTAAAAAAGGGCTTTTTAGTTTTTCGAGGTACCGTGTCTTCTGCCTCGTCCTGAGGTCTTCCCATATTGCAGGTAAAGACTGTAAAACTGTGAAATGTTATTGGGATTTTTTTTCTTTTTTTGTGTGTTTTTTGAGGGGCTTTATAATTTAAAGTAATGTATTTATTGTTTTTATTTTTTCTACTACAGTTGTTTTTAAAGATCTTGTGTATAATGTTTGGTTCATCACAGGTGGGACAGACAGCCCTAAGACCAACCTCTATCGCATTAGGTCATTACATGAGCGTGAAAGTATTATTTCACAGAGTATTGTGTCTAGTTTTTCATATTTGAAATGAAAGTGAGCTTTCTGAACTCATTACTCAATAGATCTGCTGTAATGCTTGAGCAGACAAAAGAACAAAACAGTACAGCACGATATAATGTCTGTATGTGCAAATATTATGGAACAATATTAGTGGTTATAAATGTTTTAGTGTGGATTATAGGAATACAGTTAACATTTTAAGCAGCATTACTTATGTTGAGTAAAGCTAAGAAAATGGTTGCAAACACTAAAATAGTATGGTATATACACTCCGTTTGTAACCAGGTAAAACAAAATGCGAGTTTCTAAATATCACAGGTAGAGGCTGACAGGTTTGAAATGAACAACTTATTTAGTTTAAAACATTTAAACCATTAAAAACGAGAGTATAGCAAAATAATAAAGTTATGTGACAAAACACCATGGTTACTTCCTGTTACATTCATCATGTCTTGTAGTCCGGAGAACTAATGGTTGATCTTTTGTTGTAGATTTTGGTACATGTAATACAATTTGTACTTATTTTGCCATTAAAACAAAAATCACTATTTTTACATGCATATAGCGTTTTACTGTAAAACAAACTTTGTTAAATAATGAGCAACACTGTCTTATGTATATAAAATATTATTTTTAATAAAACCTGTTGTTTTTAAATAACACAACCTCAGAAACCATCGACTCGAAGGAATTCAAAATATAGAAATCTGAATCAAGTGTGATACTTCCAGACAATTACTGCAATGGAAAATTAGCTTGTTGCTTTTGTAAAAACAACGAACACCAAATTCAGTAACTGAAAGTATGCAATCCATACAAAGAGGCTTTAAAGTTTTGTATGCCAAACTGTTAAAAGCCCAAGAAATTACTAACAATACAGTACTGAAAAATGCACTGCAGGACTACAATAGACAATTAATGCATCTTGACTTAGTAACTTCAACAGGTGCATCCTGTAGCACCCACTTCCTTCATATTCTCAAAAGAATCACTGTGTTGGGCTATCACTTTGATAAATATCCAACAACATTTATGAAGTTCAAATAAAATAAAATCACACCTATAGCATTGACTATTTGCCGTTTTAAAAATGTAATATCAGTTTGATAAGATCACTGAAATTAAAGGCTTAGTCTACGTTAGTCTTCTGACAGGCTCTGCTGATTCCATATTAATAAAAACCAAGTACAGAAGACCAGTAACAATCACAAACACTAATATCTGTAGCCAAACTGGAACCATGCGTGTTGAACTCTTCTCTGGTATGTTCTGAATTTGAGGCTCCGGTGATGCGTTTCTTGTTTGTGACGTATTGCGGTAAGAAGCTTGAGTCCTATATACAGCAGGCCTTGAAAAGAAAATATGAATGCATTTAGATTTATTAAAAAATATGTTTCCCCTGACCCTGGAAAAAGAGAAAAAGCCATCTTACTCATCTATGTAGTCCATCCCTCTATAATCAGGCCACGTTCTAATAAACAAAATGTTTTTTGTCAGTTTCACAATTGTACCATAACATGATTTAATATTTTTCACATTTCAGAATGTCTTACCTGTCGCTCACGTCACCATATTGTTGCTAAATGAATAAAAAGGTGACAAGTCAGAACGTCAACCAGTCTAAAACTAGTTTTAATAAGTGTTGATAGTACTCACAGCCCTGCGCTGGTGATTATAGGTGACTTCCTCTGAAAAACAAAAGCAGAAATCAGTGATGCGATATGACGTATGATCACTATAGATACTAAAGATGTTTGTTTTATGTTGACTGTCTTGTAAGGATTACCCTCCTCCTCCTCCCGGTAATATGTCCAATCGGATTGGGGTTGGGTTCTTCGGTGTTTAACCATGGCTTCTCTCAACTTCTTCTCATAAAGGGCTCTGGTGGAATCTGTTGAAGACAGAAAAAGGCATAAAGACAATTAAAAGACATTTTGGAAAAGGAAAGGAACAATACTGGGTTATAAACTGTATTTGTCCAAAAAAATATTTGGCTGGTTAGTAAAGCAACATTTCGGTTTCAATTAGTTTAACTCAATTGACTAAAATTAATAGAATTGAAATATAAATTCATAAAATATATAGACATAAAGTGTGTGTGTTTCAATGACACCATTCAGAATACAGTAGCTGTTTAAAATCACATGGAACTGAACTTACCGACCACAGGACCGTGTTTTATCCCATAATCATCCAGCATCCATCTGATCTCCTCGTTGGATTTACCGCTCAACATTGTCATAACTTACACTGAAGGACAGTAGCTGGTTTCAATACTTCTTTTCTGTGAAACCGAAAATTAAATTTCCGTTATTTCATATCACTAACAGTGCCGACAACCCCTTGTTGAGATGTTCGTTGATTTACCTTGACTGGTAATATTTTTGAAACATTGTTTTGCAATTTATGCGAACACCGTTGTATATTTAATGTCCAGAATATAAGTTACTGCACATTTTAGTGTGATAAGTGGTGATATTTCACATTTGTTATAAATTCAGTGGTAACAAAAGACCTTAATTATTTAAAATGAACCAGCACAAAGTTATTTACATCATAAATATTTTTAAAAAGACTTAATTTGGTATGAAATGTCTTATTCCATATTTAGCATCTCCTAGACTAGAGGGTTGAAGCATTGGCTTGACTCGTGACTATTTTTGTACAGTGACGTGAAAACTAAAATTATGAATAGCACACTAACCTTGTTCGCATTGGTCAGACTCGTTTTGAATATGTGATACTCTAATATTATACTTAAGTCGTTATACTAATATTATACTAAGTAAAATAGATGAATCTGTGGCTTTGTTGTCGCGGTCGCCCGCTTACACAATGGAACCACATCCGTTTGAGTTGTAAACAATGTGACGCACTTCCGCAATGCAACCAATTAGTCTTTGCATTGACTGACCAATTTATTTGCGTTCTCTATTTTGTAGTTATGGTTGTTCATTATGAAAGATACAATCTAGATTATGTTCCCTGATTTTCTATTTATTTGAAGTTCTGCAATAAAAAAAAAGAAAATTCAGCAATTTATTTGTGTCGTTGGATGACAAGAATGGATTTATTTATCACAAACATATTATCCATAATTCAACCAGTTTAACTTTCTAAAATTGTGTCCGTTCTATACTGCGAAACATTTATAAACATTGCTGTTGTATGTGTTAATATGCATATAGAACCCTAACATTTAATTAACCTCAATGGTAATTAGTTTCTCGTGATAATGAACCGCGAACCCTGTGTAATATTTAGAAGATTAAAAACTATATATATATATATATATATATATATATATATATATATATACAATTAAGCCATTGAATAGATTTTCTTCTCATAAAGATGACTTAATAATAATAATAATAAAGGGAGACTCAAAGAGACAAAAAACAAAGTTACTGATGATGCAGAAAAATAATGATATTTAAATGAATGAGTGGCACGTACATAAACTATTACAGTCAATATATACAATTTTCAGCAATATGTGTACTACTGTAAGTTACACAGAAAACCTGATTAGATAAGCACTAGTTTACAATAATTGAATTGGAAATCTTGTAATTAATATAGTGGAATATGCACTAACACTACCACTAGATAGCAGTACTGACATGAGTCAACAATTGATCAATCCATTTACTTTGGCTACATCTGAAATTGCATGTTTCCCTACTATATAGTAGTATATATAATATGTGTAGTATAGTATGCTTTCGGTTTGATTCTAAAATATGAATATGATGGACACCATACTATCCCATGAGGCCATGAGAGGATTTGTGAATGGCATTGAAGCAACTACTGACACTGGTAGATCACATGATGACAACATGCGCGTCCAGATTAATTCAATACACCTATTTAAGAGAGTATGCGATTTGGGACACAGCCTTAATATCTGTTGGGAGAATAAGGGCATTTTTAATCTGTTTATTCATAGAGATATTGTGTGAAACAACAATTTAGAAAACTCATCCACCTTCACCTCAACCCTCTCCAATCAGAGACATTTGTAAACTCTGCAGGTTTAAATAAAAAACTGAGAATGAAAGACGCTTTGGTCCAAACCAAGTTGAAACGTCACTCACACCACACATATATTTTATTCAGGCCTCCTGCCTGATCCAAGGTCATCCGTAATCACGGTGTTGCCTCGGGTGACTGATTACAGAAGCAGCCAGCAGAGCTGAATCAAAGGCCAGCCTCATTTACAGACTCCTGCGTCCTTTAAAGCCCTTCAGTTTCCCTAGACTTCCTGAGGGACAGTCGTTGTTGTGCTAGGCACATTCACCGGCCACTGCGAATAAGCAGAACTCATAGCATGATATCCTATTAGACCAAAGCAGTTCCCATAAGTCTGAGCAAGAACACAGAATGTCACACTATTAGCATTCCACCTCCAGCTGTAGAGGCAAAATGAACAACCTTGCAGGCAGCAAGTCAATACACTCTCACAAAACCTTTTTAATGGGAATTGAAGGAAGAGCAGCACGGAATTGGAAAAAAACAGAGACAGCTATCTCTCACTCTAAAGGTCATGCTATTATGGTCAGAGATGGAGGTTTGGGCTCAGTACTGTGGGGATAAGAGGAAATACCACAAGGGTTAATATGAGGGAAAGCTTTAGCGTTTGTGCCAGAATGCAAAGAGGAAACTCCAATATAGAGATTTCAAGAAAGGACTGTCCTTTTCAAGAACCATTTGTGAAGTACATAGTTCTTGAGATGTATAAGTTCTTGATGTTACATTTAAGGTCCGAAAGGATACATTATATATGGATATAAGGATAGAGCACTGGTCATAGGTACCATTTGTTAACAGAGAAGGTGAAGGCCTCCTTGGTTCTTTGAAGGAACAGTACATGGATGTTTTTCTATAGAAGCACAGGTAGAATTCAAAACAAGCTAAAGATACTAGAAAGCGACAGGCAGTTGAGTCAGTTTCACCTGGGCTTAAGCTCAATTCTGCAGGAAAGTGTATTTCGAGGGCCAGAGTTGGCCACCCCTGCCCTAAAGGGATATGGGGATGGAAAAAATATGAAATTGGAGGAAATCTAATATTTCAGTGCTTTAGCGTACCTCCGAGAAACTATACATTTCCTCAAAACGTTTTAGGGGCTCAATTCCTCTGACATCATTGGAACTGCAAGAGATTTTTCTACGATTTCTCTGAAATTTAACTGAAGTAGTTTGCACATAAGTCTTAAGAATGGTGTTGCATTCATACCAGATCATAAATATTAAAATATTTCTGGGCTTAAAAGCAGATTGTACGACAATTGTATGAATTAGTCACCAAACGTAAAATTGTAAATTAGAAAAATAAAATTGCCTCACTTCAACTGGGAATCCAGCAACACTTGTGGTAAGGATCTTAAGCCGACACGTGTTGGTAATGTTTAGTATTTATTAAAGCTTCCCTAACCAGAAGTGATGGTTGGATTCCTTTTACATTTTTAATATTGTTTGCTTCCACTCCCCTTGTGATCTACCTTACTAATGCATCACGACATAGCATAAAATACAAAATATATTTCACTACATGATAATGAAAAAAAGGTCTCGAAATAGTCCCCTTACTTGGGGGTGCTAGCATGAAACACTCTGAGAATCTCTGATTTACAGGAAAGACTAGAATTACTGAGAATGTCAGTATTTGCAGAAATCTATATTTACAGCTATATTTAAAATACAAACATTTTTTGTACATGTACAAAAACTAAAAAGACAAATCTAATGAGGCCCTATTTAAAAAAAACATCTCATTCGGAAAATGCGCAAATTGTTCTCTTTAGATGCCATCAAGAGAAGTAAACTTGTAACATATGCATGATACTCTAAAAGCGGCAAAAATTAGTGAGGCTCTATGTATAATTTAAATTAAATTACACAGGGAGAACAATATGGCCTAGATATCAAACTAGTAATTACTGGAAACAGAAAATCTGATATAATTATACAGTAAAACAGTTTTCTGAATTATGAACCAATGTGGATCATAAGGTACAGTAAATTGTTAAACTAATAAATAATATGAATAATATACTATATGTTCTAGTCTAATTTAACAATTTTTGAACATTTTCATTCAGCTCTTCAGTTTTTGTAACAAAAAGGTTCATAAAAAAAAGTCTGTTTATGTACAACATGTGCCTTGTTCATTTAAATTTGTTCTCTCTGTTTCAATCCTTTAGAAAGAACATCATAATGTGTCCTCAACAACATTAATTGTCCTCAAAAAGTAAAGGTTCCGCTTCCTAAAAACATCTCAGAAGTCTGTGCTGTTCTTTGCAACAGGTGCCGGTCTCCAGTCAGGTTGATAGAAGTGTATGTTGAACATGCGAGCCCAGTTGGCAAAGACGCGCTTCTCTGTGATGAAACGATGGTGACTGCCGTGCCGGCCCTGCTCGTGGGTAAGATACATGGTGCATTCATCCGTTCCTGCAGGCTCATAGTAGTGATATGGCACTAAGGGCTTGGGACACCTGAGAAGAACAGTCACATGCATAATTGAAACTGTCATAAACCACCAAAATGCAATGAGGTTTGAATGAAATCATGGTAAACCAAAAGTGATCCAACAGCATTATGGTGAATATGAAACAGGAAGTCTCACTTGCAGAACTCAGGAGGAATCATGCCATATACGTCGATTCTGTCACAAACCTCAATAGCGATTGCCATGGTGAACCAACCCGTGCTGAGCCATGAATTTGACTTTTTCCTGAATAAAACAAAGGAGAAAGAGGACATCTATGTAGCTGTGAAAAAATACAATTTTATTTTATTTCGCAGGTATCTGTAAACATATGATATTTGTACAAAAAAGAAAACAAAAGACATACAGCACCTTTAACTCTGAACATTTAAACGGGGGGGTAAGAGGAAAATATTTACTTATTCTCAAAAGATTATACACATGACCATTAATCAATAAAAACAAACTAGAGGAACATCTTGTAACTGGAAGTGTAACTACCGATTCAAAGCAGAGGGTTTGTTGACTAATGTGTGTAGACCACCAGCGTCTGCTGGAGGGTTGATATCGCTGGCCCCCGGGGGACATGGCTTGGCATCAGTGCAGATTAAGGTTTAGTACAGGATCAGTGCCAGCTGGAGACAGCTGCCAGCTGGGATGTACCCAATCAGACACAAACTGCTCACGGCAAGATACTCACATGTTCTTAAACCCTTGCGTTTTTTTTCTGTCAGTTTGTGGATCTTTATCTCTTTTATCTGATTATATCCCTCTTATCTCAATCCATCTCCCATTGTCAGTCAGTCAATAGAACTAAAACATGATGTATTTTTTTTTCCTCAAATCCAAACATGTTTCCTAGGAGACGGGATACTTTTATTGTGCATGCATGCATGTATGTATGTGCATTTGTATATACAGTGGTGTGAAAAATAGTTTGCCCCCTTCCGTGTTTGTCACACTTAAATGTTTCAGATCATCAAACAAATTTATATATTAGTCAAAGACAACAACTAAACACAAAATGCATTTTTTTAAATGAAGGTACAAAATCCAAACCTAGATGGACCTGTGTGAAAGAGTGCTTGCCTCCTAAACCTAATGTCTGGTTGGGCCGCCCTTCGCAACAACAACTGCAATCAAGCAATAACTTGCAATGAGTCTTTTACAGGGCTGTCGAGGAGTTTGACCACTCTTCTTTGCAGAATTATTGTAATTCAGCCACATTGGAGGGGTTTTTTCGAGAATGAACTGCCTTTTTAAGGTCATGTCACTTTGTTATTTTTCTGAAATGCATTACTTTTACTCCTGATGAAATGGGACACACACCTTCCAAAAAGTTGAAACTATTGTCTTGTCAGTCTACAGAGTATTTTCCTAAAAGTCTTGGAGATCATTAAGATGTTTTCTGGTAAAAATTAGGTGAGCTTTAACGTTCTTTTTGCTCAGCAGTGGTTTTCGTCTTGGAACTCTGCCATGCAGGCCATTTTTGCCCGGTGTCTTTCTTATGGTGTAGTCATGAACACCGATTTTAACTGATACAAGTGAGGCCTGCAGTTCTTTGGATGTTGTTGTAGGGTCTTCTGTGACGTCTTGGATGATGGTCGCTGCACTCTTGGGGTAATTTTGATCGGCCAGCCACTCCTGGGAAGGTTCACCACTGTTCCATGTTTTCACCATTTGTGGATAATGGCTTTCACTGAGGTTCGCTTGAGTCCCAAAGCTTTAAAAATGGCTTTATAACCTTTTCCAGATTGATAGCTCTGTTACTTACTTTCTACTTTGTTGCTGAATTTCTTTGGATCTCAGCATGATGTCTAGCTTTTGAAGACCTTGTGGTCTACTTCACTTTGTCAGGCAGGTCCTATTTAAGTGATTTCTTGAGAAGTGTGGCCTGGTTGTGGTTAGAGAAATTGAACTCACATGTCATAAACCACAGTTAAGGCATGTTTTAACGGGAACATTTATTTATTGTTAACATTATATAAGTTATAGTTTTTTAAAATGAAAAATTTAAGTGTGATAAACATGTAAATGTTTAAAAAAATCAGGAGGGGGCAAACTCTTTTATACACCACTGTGTATGCATGTACGCATCACAATTCTGCCTTTATAAAGTGCAATTTTGACTTTATTTTCTCTCAATTGCGACTTTATAACATGCAATTACGACTTTTTGTCATTTCTAGCAATTGAAACTTTATATCACGTGAGATAAAAAGTTGCAATTATCTTTTAAAATGAAAACAAGCTTCCATATTGCGGTGACATACTTGAAATAAATTCTTATAACATATGGTACATGGTTTCTACAGTATTTTTCAAGACAAACAGATTAAAAAAAAATTTATAAACAGATTAAAATTTTCTCAAGTACAAAATCATAATTTCATTCATCCATCCACAGTATTAGTCATTTACTTTTTTTTATTTGCTAATTTTGTTTTACAAATAAAATAATACCATAGTTTATTTACATTTTGCTGAGATGTACTTCCACAAATTAGGAATTCTAAAATAATTAATAATATTCTAATAAATAATAATATTATGCAGCAAGTGGTACAAAAAAATTGCTTCTACTTAAATACCCTGGAAAACAAAACCAAATTATGCAAACACAAAGAAACGTTTTCATCCTCACCTGTCTTTTCCTGTTTCCTTCTTAAAAAGCTCATCAAAATGCAACATCTTCAACTTTGAGATGACGTACATCTGTAGTTTAGGCATCACCTGCTTCATCAGGCGCAGGTTGTTGTAGACGAGGCCTTTACCGTCTCGTCGCATGTAGTTTCCGGGACCCCAGAAAATAAAGAAGGTGTCCTGGCTGGAATTGAGTAGCTCAAGGCGGTTTCGTAGCAAACGTTGCATGCTGGAATGTGCAACCACACGCAGACTAGTCCGCTGGCCCACGTCCCTCTGGTAGCCTTTTGTCGGGGCATCGTTCATACGAATGACGCACTCCTTGTGATCAATCTCTGAACCTCGATCACTTCCTGTCATGTGACCAGAGCTAGTCACTAAGGCACAACTTCTGCAATGCATCCTGAGAGGCTGAGGATGGAAACAATGATAAAAAGTTTGAGTTTTCATGTACATATTATAATTTATTAAAGGTGGTTTCATATACTTTTTTGATATAATAACATTTCAAGTGATTACTAAAAGTACTAAGTGAGTACTAAAATAATTGCCCAGCATCTTAAATAAACAACTAAAAGTAAAAAAAAAAAAAAAGAGAAAAGGCCTTCTCCAAAGCGCCCTCTCGTTCCCGAGATCATTAGTCTTGTCAGCTGTGTCTGATCTAATCATCTCCTGTGCATTTCTACCCTGCGTTTCCTTCCTTCCTTTTGAATTTGTTGTGCTTCAAGTGTATTTCCTGTTCCTGAGTTCTTTGTTCAAATAAATTAAGATGTTCCTGATCTCATTGTCTTTGTGCATTCTTCGTACACCGACCCATAACAATAACAAACTGACTTCATTTCAAAACAAAATTGCTTCAATGCTTATATTTTCAAAGAAATTACAATAAAATATTTTGCTAAACTACATAGAAAAACATTTTTTTACAAGACTCATATTTTAATAAACTTATTTTTCTTCTGCTAAGCCATTTTTGACTTCACTAACCATCCACAAAAGCCAATAAATATCAAAATGACTTTCATCTAGAAAACATTTCCATCATAGAAGAGATGGACTCATTTTAAATGAATTTTAAAAGCTACTATCATGAAAATCAACAATTATGAAATCCAAGAAAAACTAAAGGATAAACCTATGGCGAGTAAATGATTTACATTAAGTTGAATGATATCACTGATAAATGAATGCATGAAAACACATTGAAAGGGCAGACAGATCAAAGTGTCTGGTCCAACAAAGACTCTCTTTACCTTTATTGTTACCTTTAGCTCCACTATTGAATCCCTCCAGCATAATCAACACTAAGGCAGTAAACCAAGCCAGGATAAAAGATTAGAGGGAAAGCAACCTAAACAATATTTGCCTGAGTCTATCTAGAGCATACACAAAGTCTACATAGCATGTTGAACTCATAACATGTTGAACATGTATCCAGATCCCATTAAATTAGCCCAAAATCTGTTTTTTTTTTAAAATAATATTCCAGTAAATACAAACTGTTCACCTAATTTCTTTATCACTTCATTAATTTTAAATTTTAGCTAAAATAACTCACCTCAAGACAAAAGGGATGATTTCATTAAAGAGACATAAATGTGACAGCAGTGGCCCCTGACAGACCTGGCACTATGTAGGATGATGATCCCTCAGACAGCCCTTTCCCTACACAGGCATCTCTGGCTCTTAGCTGTAGAGACTCTATATTAGATTTCTTCTGCTGTGATAAACAGGGTTGTTTCCATGGAGATAATAGCCAAGTGGAGAGAACAATAATCAGGCCCAGTAAATAACCATCCACACTTATTATTCCCTCATTAACATCCTCATTCTTAAGCTCTCTCCGGTGGGAAATATGATCATAATTACTCCACCAGCAATCTCCCACTCCCTTCCTGAGAAAATAAGAGGATGAATTCAGGCCATTATCCATTAAGGACAAACATATTGCCGCAAATTATTAACATTATTATATTGACCATACCAATAAAATAAGCTAATAATTATTTTAAGTTATGGCTGATAACTGCTGGCCGATATTGCACTATATGCTATTTTGTCTATTATATTACATAGTTACTTTAGGTAACTCATTATAATGTACAATATGAAGAATTTATATTAATCTTGAGATTTCCTACAAATTGCATTTGACGTTATTAAATTATTTGTGTTTTAAAATATTACATTTAATGAAGCATTAGCTGATGGCAAAGGTAATCTAAATGTAAAAATACGTTGTTATAATTTTCATACTTATGGATCTGCATATACTGTGGGGACGATTTGGAAATCCATTGCCGCTTTTATATATATTCTTTTCTTGTTCTTATTTGAAAGCCTTTCTTTGTTTTTCTGTAGTTTTCCATAGAATAATGATGAATATTGTCTGCACGTCTCATCAGATAGAACATGTTATCAGAATGCTTTGAGTCTCTCTGTTGATAGTTGGAGCCTGTTGGAGCGAGTTCAGCCTTGGATAAGCTGTGTATCTGTGTGTGTGCGTTAATATGGTCTGTATTGGTAAGGTGATTAACTGGTACCATAAGGAGATGGAATAACTTGTTGTTCTGGACAATCTGACACAAAGAAACGCATTTCTGTCACGTGGAAGGTCACTAACCCGTCAACCATGTGATCAATGAAGATATGCTCCAGACTGTCTGCTCTTGTGTGGAAAATTACTAGTTTTGTTTATCTTTCTTTCTTAGCCAATAAGAATCATTTAACCGTCATCATTGACGTAGTTAGCACCCTCTGTTAGAGTATAATTGCTGTAACAATGTTATTGTAAGTGGGGCGGCCTACGAACTCCTTGTGAGACCTGAAGCTGGCTTCTGCTGATGAAACTGCAAACTAAACTTCACTAAAATTTCTTCTATTGACTGCACTTCTGACTCCTGGTCTTCATTCTACATATCTGGTCCTCGGGTCTTAACTGTAAATCCCCTACAATACAAAATCAGATGATTTCAAACCAAGCGTCACAGAATGGGAAAAGGTGGGTCACGCAAAGTAACCCAGCTGCAGCAAATTTTAAAATTCAGTGACTGATATGATTAGTGTTTGGCTTGGCTACGATATAAAGCAAATGTTGCACAAACCATGTTCACATTCGCCATCTCAAAGTCATACAGCTGCCTTCCAACAATGAGCATCATTAGAAACGCTTGAAAGTCAGTGGAGAAAAGCCCCAACCAACTGTCACATTGACATTTTTTCATTCATGTTTGTACTTCTAATCTAGCGTTTTAGCTCTTAGTGTCTTAAATGGTTATGTACTCCTGTTTCCCTGCCTGTCACCACAGTTACAGATTGATTTGAGTTTCAGTTCAGGTGCGTCTCATTAATTTGTATCATTAGTTCTTGTTTTCTGTGTATTTAAGCCCTGCATTTTGTTCTATTCAGTGTCTGTTATGGTTGCATTTAGATCAGTTGTTCCAGAGGTTTGAGTTTTTTTCTTGAGTGTTTTGGTTATTTTGTTCTAAGAAAATCAAGTTAAAGCTGCTTCACTTAGATCCTGCAATTACCTGCAACCATCCGTGACAGAACAAAAGACCAAACATGGATCTAGCAGCAGCCAAAAGAATCCTCCTCCTCCCCTCGCAAGGGAACAGAGAGGCACACACAGACATTTCTGGACCTTTGCTATTGTGTCTTTTATGATGCCGACTGCCCGCGTGTGCTTTTCTAGACTGCCTTAATATAGAGGCAAGATCACGCTTGCCTGGAAACTAGCGACTTTCATTAAGGATGTTGGGAGGGTACACCCATTGTTTCCGCCAGAATTTTTCCAGCTGTGAAATTTTTATAAAATCTGAACAATTAGTGGAAAAAAAAAACACATTTAGTGAGGAACAAATAAAAGGTAAAATGTTCCACATTGCTATTTTTACTGTTAGAAAATACATTGATGAAAAACAAGTAGATGTATCAAATGAAAAGATATTACTTTTAAATCTATAGTCCAGCTTTTTAATGAGGTAACAGCATATGATAGGACAGAACAAGATATTAACAGCCTCTTTTATTGCGCAAACGAATTATAATATGAAAGCCTTCAATATAGAGCAGCAAAGCGCACAGAACACATACTTGAATCAACAAGGAGTCACAGTGCGTAGCGCTCCGCATTGAAAAGTTCAAAGCACAAAGCAAAGATATATTGATACTTAGTGTATTATATTGCATATGTCCTTTATGCAAAACCATACACCTTTATCTACAGATCAAATATAATGATCTTAGAGTTACTGTGTTTGTAGTGTTACTGTCGTAACTGAACGTGACGTGTTGTTTGAATGCTGAATGGAGAATGACCGAGGAGAGATGATTTTCCATTAACTTTATTGAATGGCTTCAGAAGTCTTGGAATATGGTGCACAAAAACTTTATGGTGCTTTACAATGTTTCTTATGCCTTTAGTGGGGCTTAACAATAGCATAGAATAATACACACAATATCGGATGTCACTGAGAAGCCATTGCAGGAATTCTTTTTAGTGTGGTAGCCCACCATGGAAGAATGAATGTAGCGGAAACACTGACTTCTCAACAACAGTTCTCCATTCAACATCTGTGACAGCGAAGAGGAATGCAGTATGCCAGCCACCAGCCAGGGGAGATAAATTCCCAAGTCCATTCCAATGAGAGAAATTCCAGAGTCTGTTCCAGTGAGAATTCTCAAGCTCATTCCAGTGATTAAAGTTCCTGAGTCTGTTTTCTATGATTGAAATTCTTGAGTGTGTTACGGTGAGGAAAAATTTCTGAGTCTGTTACAGAGGAAACGGTTCAGGTCTGCCCTGTTGAGATCGAAAAGGTGGTCATTTCCCTCTATGTGGCTGCAACTATGCGTGTCTGGGCCATACGCATGTTGGCTCCAGAGTCCAGTGATGGCTTCAGCCTGAATACGCCCCTGAGCCCACTACAGAGTCCGCTCTAGCTCCTGAACCTGGGTCTGCACCAGCCCAACAGCCCATTCCAGTTCCCAATTCCATATCTCCTCCCAAGAAAATTTTGTTGGAGTTATATAACATTTTTGGAGCTATACATCCAAGGTCCATGGTCGGGACATTTCTAGTGTTTTGCTGCAAGTGTGTTCATTGGTTCGGTCCTCCTCCTGTTTCCCTTCCCGTCACCACAGTTACAGATTGATTTGATTTTCAGTTTATTCAGTGTCTGTTATTGTTGCATTTAGTTTGGTTGTTCTGTTCCAGATTTTTGAGTTGGTTCTTGAGTATTTTGTTTTGCTTGTTCTTGAAAATAAAATTAAAGCTGCAGCACTTACATCCTGCATTATTCATTATTCATCATTATTACTGCAACTGACCACGACACCCGCATTTTGATGGGATTGGTGGTTTCAGGCGGTTTCAAACCACATTTCTGAGACCATCTTTGGTACCCTGCAGTTTTTAGTAGAAAATACAATTATGCTGACTAATGGATTTGCACAAGGTTTGACTTAAAACATATAAAAAATACCATATAGATATAAAAAACAAGACTTTCAACACAGAGGCGTCCTTGAAACATAATATATCTTATGTTTAAATATGACTTAAGTCATTTACTAAAATTCCAAAAGTAGGTTGACACTAGATCATAGTCGGTTCAAAATAAGCATTCGATTTAACCCTCAGACAGCTCCTCTGCATGTTTTCAGGCTACTCTTCAGGATGAATTAAAACTGGAAAACCATTTCCTTCCACTGACAGTCTGAAAATAGATGTATTTGATAAAGCCTTGTTGGCCATGTTCATTTAGCCATCTTCTACACTGGCTGTTCATTTACACTAATACGAGCAAATCTTCCGCTTTAGACTGTTACAAAATAACTTCCACACAGTATCCATTAAAATCTGTCACTGAATCCTGGAGCTCTTATTAGCTTGGATAAGCTGGTAGACTTGAGAGCTGTCTGTCAGTGAGAGTCAACGTGCTTTGAGCACAAGTCAGAGTCATCTAAATATGACCAAAAATGTAATATGTCAACATGTGACTTTCTTTCCATTGTGAAAATCAAAAAGGGTTATTTATGTCCAAGCTGCTCCTTTCCAGACAGTGAATAGTAAATATACTAAGCAAGTATATGATGTTCCTTATACTATGTACTGATCATGACACAAAGCTATTGTATAGCTTCAGAAGCCTAGGAATATGATGCATACTGCATAAAGATGCGTTTTGGTGCTTCTATGTTCCTTTTATAGCTTGATACTCCTTGGTCCTGATCCACTTTGAATTCCTTTCTTTCAGGTGCTAAGCATTTAATGACTAAAATATGTCCCCCTATGCATAAAACTACATTTAAAACTGCATTTAAATACTCATAGAGTGTAAACAGCATTACTGAAGAGTTAGGATAGTGTTAAACCAAATCCTCTGTGGCAGTATACAGATAGGGAATAGGAGAGAGAGAGAGAGAGAGAGAGAGAGAGAGAGATGAGAAGCAGATTTACATCCTTGATAGTTCTGGTGATTACAACGCCTCAAGATGAGGCCAAAGCTTGACGACACCTGTTTGAAGCTTTCCACATTATCTGATCAGGAGTGAAGGAAGGAATTATAGGATCACTGGATAGTGTAATTTAAAAGGCTTTAAATGCCTGCACCTGATTTATAATGAAAAACGGCAGAGGAAGGAAACCCGAAAAAGATGAAAGAAAAATGGTAATGTCTTCTGAATATTATAGTGCACTGCATATCATTTAACGCCAGTGCCGATAAAATAACGCTTATCTATATGAGGATATTATTTGATGATTATGGGAAAATGCTAATCTAAACTGTTTTTTGTGAAAAGGTAAAGAATAGGAGACCACAGCCTGGTCAAATATAGTCTAAGAGGTTAGATTCTAGACTTAAAAGTCAACATTTTTCAGATGTCTGTGAAACATTTACAAAAAAAAAACATTTTGGAGCTCTTCTCCATATAAAATTGAGGATATAGAAAAGAACAGACTGAGGTGACTCTATAGTCATCAAATGCAACATTCAAAGGAAAGAAAAATAAACTGTTAAAGCCCCAGTGAAATTGAAGCTCCAGCGACATGAAAATAGGTTTTAACATTTCAGTGATTAAAATGAATTAATTATAACTTACAAGCAAACTACACATTTTCACAGAGGATCTCATAACACCGGTGTGTTTAGTCAAAGAAATACATTTTTAAGCTTTTCATCTCCATTAGTTTTTACATTTTAAAGTGCCATATTAATAATTTTTGTTTGATTGCATTTTATAGACCTAATGAAAGGAAGTCACCTTATGATCAATGATGCTGCTGTAACCTTCTAAGTGGGATGTTTGCTGACTTAGAGCGTTCATTTGACGTCCATCTGACTGCATCTGATCTTCTGGTGTGTCGGTAGAACTGCTGTTGTACAGGAATAATAAGCTTGTAAGCACGGTCACAAAACCAATCAATATGATCCCATGACGCTGAAACAAGAGGAATAAGAACAAAATTCTCATCATGAATGCTCAGATTCTTCTCCTGATGCACACATCACTAAATTAATAATTTTGAAAGTACAGTAAAGGATAATTTTGAGGCAGGAATGAGAGGTTTGGTGAATATGAATATTATATATTAAATAAAACTCTCAGTATATGATTTATTCAGTGCACTATTGTAATAACTAGCCATAGGTTGTGGATTCAAATAAACTAAAGACAAAACATGATGGGTGATGGTGGGTTTTGTTTAAGGCTCAAAACAAGTACACTGCAAGACACAAGACTAAATGATAAACAACTGCCAAAAAATATGTATTAAAAAAAATAGATACATATAGTATCATATATATCATATAATATAGTTTTACAATGAAATAAGTCCAATGGACTGAATGAGCAGCTATTGTGTTTCAAAGAATTCCATGGAAAGCCCGTTTTTAGGTTTAAATTGATATACAAGAATAATATAACTGTGATTTTACAGTGTAGATTCATTACGAAACTAAAATTAATGTTTTATAATTTTGACATTTGAAAAATATTGTGATAAAATATATGTAATTAACCAAAAATATGGGAGAAGGGTTGTTTAAATTACACTGCATTTATATGCATATTAATTTCACCAAACATTTTGACAACATAACCCTAACAAAAATGTGATTTGATTTTATGCAAATAATAATGTTATTACACGTTACAATAATCACGTGTAATAAATAATCTCGACAAGAATCACACTTACAGTAATTTACCATTGCAGCCTAGTTGCCAGCAAAATAGTGTCAGACTAATACTTAACTTGACACAACTGATATAAAAAAACAAAATAGCAGAAAGTTTATGAAAGCCTAGAGTAGATCCCATATTCGTCGATCAGGATGTTGCAGTAACACTAACTGTAGTCAATACGCCAGTGTAGCGGAAACTATGCGCCACCATAAATGTTTGCAAGGGCAGCTAAAGTTACTCTAAATACTGTCAGAGAGAGTTTGAGCTACCGTTCGTGTCTTCATATTGTGAAGTGTGTAATTCGGTCCGTTTAGTCCAGGCGTGTTATCCAGCCCCACCGACAGCAGCTTTACAAATCCACAGTTCTGCTCGCTCACACATCTTCACACTGAAGCTCCAGCCTTCACTGAACTCTGTCAGATCTACAGTCATGCGTCCACACGTGCGCGCGCCCCACTGCGCATGCGTGGTTTTAAAGAACGTCTTGGCTCACTCTCTCACAAAACATCAAAGTTATGACGCAAAATATGAACTATAGAAAAATATTTAAAAGGATTTAAAATTGATTTAAATTATTTAAAGTCATTTAGGAAAACTGGATTGCTAAATAATATATACAATACGCTAGGAACTAACTTAAAATGTTTAGGTAGTCACAGTAACAGTAAAACGTCACAGTGAACCCTTGATTGTTAAAACCACATCAAACTAGTTTCTTATTACCTAGAAACTAGGATCTTATTAACTTATAGGTTACTTTGGAAATGTAATATGTTACAGATTACAAGTTACCCTATTTAAAATATTAATAAGTACTGTATCTATTTCAACTACGGTACTTTAAGTAATGTAACTGATTACTTTTCTAACTAAATTTCTAACTGTTACAGCAGACGGTAAGCCAGACTGTCTGGTCTGCATTTGCTTTTAAACTCAGCCTCCGCAATTTATTACAGTGCATTAATTGATGAGAAATACTGGGTTGCAATATATCAAACTCACTTTCAGTTCCCTTCAGTCTGAAGTGAGATGTCACTTAAGAAACCATCATAATCAGTCTTCTTTTTTTTTTTTGATGGGAGCATAGTGGCTGACATTAAACAATGCTTGTGATTTCTAAAAGTCTTCCATGCCAATGTCACGGAATACTTAAGGGAGGACTCAGGGATGCAGGGAAAGGATTTATTTATAACAAACATAAATCAAAACTCACAAAAGAAAAGAACCCACGAGGGGGAAAACATAAACTATGGAACAGAGCATATAAACGAACAAACCGGATGGAACGGGGAGAATCAGGAACAGGGAACCAGTACACAGGATTAGACATCAAATGACAACGACACGACACAGGACAGCAAACACACTGGGATTAAATAGGGCACATGAGGGAAGGTAGTGATGAGACACAGCTGGGAATGATTAAGGGAAACAAGGAGGCGGGGAAGACACTAACGAGACACACACACACACAGGAGAGAGAGCAGTGCCACGGTTCTGTCCACTAGAACACTAATTACACTGGAAACAGAGACAGAACCGTGACACTACCCCCCCTCTAAGGAACGCCACCTGGCGTTCCAACATGAAACAAAAACCCAACACCGACATCACCACCAAGCATAAAACATAAGACAGGGAACTCAAAGAATTACTGAAGACCAGGGAAGGGAGGGCGGAATAGGAAAAAAAAGAAAAGAAAACACGGCTCCATGAAACGGTAACATATGAAAAGTCCACAACCTGGAAAGCAAAAACAAAAATTAAACCTAGTCCAGGAAGGGGCCGGTGGAATGAGCCAAGGAGGCTCGACCGGTTCGAAGTTCCTGGCTGAGGACCAGGGAAGAACCGATGGATCAGGTGGGGCCGGCGGGTTGAGCCAGGTGGGCTCAGGCAAGGCCGGCGGATCAGGCGGGGCCGGCGGGTTGAGCCAAGTAGGCTCAGGGAGAACCAGAAGGTCTGGCCGCGAGAGTTCGGGGTCTGGCCGCAAGAGTTCGGGGTCTGGCCGCAAGAGTTCGGGGTCTGGCCGCAAGAGTTCGGGGTCTGGCCGCAAGAGTTCGGGGTCTGGCCGCAAGAGTTTGGGGTCGCCCGGCAAAATGGGCAGCAAGGGTTCAGGGTTGCCCGGCCAGACCGGCAGGGCGAGCAGTCTCGGTGGCGCCGGCAGGGCGAGCAGTCTCGGTGGCGCCGGCAGGGCGAGCAGTCTCGGTGGCGCCGGCAGGGCGAGCAGTCTCGGTGGCGCCGGCAGGGCGAGCAGTCTCGGTGGCGCCGGCAGGGCGAGCAGTCTCGGTGGCGCCGGCAGGGCGAGCAGTCTCGGTGGCGCCGGCAGGGCGAGCAGTCTCGGTGGCGCCGGCAGGGCGAGCAGTCTCGGTGGCGCCGGCAGGGCGAGCAGTCTCGGTGGCGCCGGCAGGGCGAGCAGTCTCGGTGGCGCCGGCAGGGCGAGCAGTCTCGGTGGCGCCGGCAGGGCGAGCAGTCTCGGTGGCGCCGGCAGGGCGAGCAGTCTCGGTGGCGCCGGCAGGGCGAGCAGTCTCGGTGGCGCCGGCAGGGCGAGCAGTCTCGGTGGCGCCGGCAGGGCGAGCAGTCTCGGTGGCGCCGGCAGGGCGAGCAGTCTCGGTGGCGCCGGCAGGGCGAGCAGTCTCGGTGGCGCCGGCAGGGCGAGCAGTCTCGGTGGCGCCGGCAGGGCGAGCAGTCTCGGTGGCGCCGGCAGGGCGAGCAGTCTCGGTGGCGCCGGCAGGGCGAGCAGTCTCGGGGCAGCCTCCGGGACTGACGGATCGGAGGAGGCCCTTTTCCTCCTCCTCCGCTTACGAAGACGGCGAGCGGGCTCTGCGACGGCGGCCTCCTGCCCGGCAGCGGGCTCTGCGACGGCGGCCTCCTGCCCGGCAGCGGGCTCTGCGACGGCGGCCTCCTGCCCGGCAGCGGGCTCTGCGACGGCGGCCTCCTGCCCGGCAGCGGGCTCTGCGACGGCGGCCTCCTGCCCGGCAGCGGGCTCTGCGACGGCGGCCTCCTGCCCGGCAGCGGGCTCTGCGACGGCGGCCTCCTGCCCGGCAGCGGGCTCTGCGACGGCGGCCTCCTGCCCGGCAGCGGGCTCTGCGACGGCGGCCTCCTGCCCGGCAGCGGGCTCTGCGACGGCGGCCTCCTGCCCGGCAGCGGGCTCTGCGACGGCGGCCTCCTGCCCGGCAGCGGGCTCTGCGACGGCGGCCTCCTGCCCGGCAGCGGGCTCTGCGACGGCGGCCTCCTGCCCGGCAGCGGGCTCTGCGACGGCGGCCTCCTGCCCGGCAGCGGGCTCTGCGACGGCGGCCTCCTGCCCGGCAGCGGGCTCTGCGACGGCGGCCTCCTGCCCGGCAGCGGGCTCTGCGACGGCGGCCTCCTGCCCGGCAGCGGGCTCTGCGACGGCGGCCTCCTGCCCGGCAGCGGGCTCTGCGACGGCGGCCTCCTGCCCGGCAGCGGGCTCTGCGACGGCGGCCTCCTGCCCGGCAGCGGGCTCTGCGACGGCGGCCTCCTGCCCGGCAGCGGGCTCTGCGACGGCGGCCTCCTGCCCGGCAGCGGGCTCTGCGACGGCGGCCTCCTGCCCGGCAGCGGGCTCTGCGACGGCGGCCTCCTGCCCGGCAGCGGGCTCTGCGACGGCGGCCTCCTGCCCGGCAGCGGGCTCTGGTTTGCTCTTCCTCCTCCGTCTCCGTTTCCGGATCATAGGAGGACTGGGGGCTCCACTGACCATAGATGGAGTGATGGAGTGGCCAGTGGGTTGGGAGTTCAGTTGGGGATTGGTCTTCTGCTCCCTGAGATGGAACACGTGATAAACGAACTCCCAAAAGCTTAGGTCCCCCAGCTTCTCCATCTCCCAATATATGAGAGGCCGATCGAGGCAAAGGTTGAAGACCTCTTTAAGATCGGCCTCATTATAGTCCAGATCATCCACCTCTATAACAAATCTACAGGCAAATTGCCTAATGTCTGCCCCAAGCTGGCGGAAGTAGCGGGAAATGACGCGCTGCATCATCTTGTCATAGGCGGATGAGGGAGATGGAGAAAGGAAGAGACTCATTTTACCACAATAGTCCAAACAAAAACAAAACAAAAATAGTCCTTTACCGCTGAGTCCTTAATGGTCGTGTCGTTCTGTCACGGAATACTTAAGGGAGGACTCAGGGATGCAGGGAAAGGATTTATTTATAACAAACATAAATCAAAACTCACAAAAGAAAAGAACCCACGAGGGGGAAAACATAACAAACTATGGAACAGAGCATATAAACGAACAAACCGGATGGACCGGGGAGAATCAGGAACAGGGAACCAGTACACAGGATTAGACATCAAATGACAACGACACGACACAGGACAGCAAACACACTGGGATTAAATAGGGCACATGAGGGAAGGTAGTGATGAGACACAGCTGGGAATGATTAAGGGAAACAAGGAGGCGGGGAAGACACTAACGAGACACACACACACACAGGAGAGAGAGCAGTGCCACGGTTCTGTCCACTAGAACACTAATTACACTGGAAACAGAGACAGAACCGTGACAGCCAAAGGACAAATCAGAATCATTATTTTGGTAATCTAACAGTCAGCTCTCAGTCTCACATCCATTGTCACTATTTGGATCTTCATTTGATGTCACCGAGGTCACCAACACCATTAATTTCATGGTTTATGAGGGGCGGCGCAGGTGTCTTAGAATGAGAGGTTAGTAATGTGAACTGATTTCAGCATAGAAAGCACAGCCTATCCCAATCCGCCAGCATACGGCGTGGATGTAAAAGATACCATCTTCTCTTCTAAAAATGGCATGCAATGTGGCAGAGCTTCTCACGGGAGCAGAGATTTGCTGGAAGCTGTAATTTTGTCTTGAACTGGGCGGAAATGGAAATCTTTTTTTGTATTTCAGATACATTTTTCAAATCTCACATCCTTTCTCAATCCTTCACTTTTCAGATGTATAACGGCTCTCAAGCCTTTAATTATGTGAAAATTAGACATTGATTTATGATCTATAGATGTCTTGCTGTGGGCTTTGGTTTAATTTGTCAGTTGCTTTTTATGGAATAAAATTAATGACAAATGTATTTGAAACAAAAAGCTTGGTGAATCGCTATTTGTTTTTAAAAATGCATTGCATTAACACATTTTTCCAGCTGAAATGGTCATGGTCACATTTCAATTTCAATTGAAAATATTTTATGCACATTTTCATTATTAAAAATTCAATAATCTATATTTCACTTACAAAATATTCAGCCTGTTACAACCTACTATATTCAACAGGCGACTATCAGTTTATTTTATTTCACTTTACAAATTCGTTTTCACAAATTCATTGGTAAACATCCCATATTTACTTACTCACTTACTGCTTGCTCCATTTCTGCAAATCTGTTTTTGAGAATGAATGCTCTCTCCCTGTTGCTCTGGGATTTGTCATCACCTGCTTAAACCACCAGCAGATGGAGATCATGCATCGCCAGATTCGAGATACTACTGCTTTTCCTGCAGTTCCCAGATGTGCAATGTTGAATTTTCTGTCAAATTTGAACCACTGAATTTGTGGACTGAAAATAATAGGTTGTATTTTTAAACAGAATTAATATTTTGGAAGTGAAATCTGAAAGATAAATATGGATTATTACATTTTTAATAATGAAATTATACATTTTTAATAATGTTTGTGGACTATTTTGAATTTCAATATTCACAGCTTAAATATACAACCATGTTGAATTTCAACCTGTAAAAATGCAAGCCCTAAAAATGCAATGCAAATGCAATGATTATTTGCATCCAATTAGTACGTTACGTGTCTGTCATGTTTCTGTCTACATCTTGGTTCCTCCCGTGATCTCCCAGTGTTTTTCCACTCACCTGCATCGTCATCAATCACCTTGTTAGTCTTGCCAGCTGTGTCTTGTTCATTCATTTAGTGTATATTAACCATGTGTTTTCCTTGTCTGTTGATGTCCTGGTCTCGGCCTGTCCGCGCTGTAAAAACATTTTGCACAAGACATGCCTTTTTGTTTATATTTAAAGTGTATTTCTGTTGAGTTTGATTATTAAAGACATTTCTGTTTATCCATTTGCCTCCGTGCCTTCATTCTCTTCCACACAACCTGTGACAACAATTCAACAAGTTTTTTTTGTATCAAATACATTTGTCATTATTTTACTTCCATTCTTTTTGCAAATAATTGAATTCCACGCACATGCCAATTTATTCCTGGACCAAAGAAACGCATAGAGTTATGCTACAGAATGCTATTTTGCAATATCCATGCTCATTCTCATCAATATCAATGTGTTTAAACCAATACTTTGAAAAATTAGGTGTTCATTAAACTTTTTTTTAAAGGCACCCATTTGTATGGTTTTTAGAATTTGTTTACTTAATTAAATTTACTTCATTATTTTAATTATTTTAATTAATATCTTGAATGAAGTTGAAATGTCTTAAAATCTGCCATTGTTGTTCCAATTACCTTTCAATCAAGTAAGTGTTTGGTTATTCTACAGCATCATTGTCTTGATCCAAGAATCATTTTACAATGAATGGTCACTTGTATGTGGTTGTTTGTACGTGAAAACAAATGAATCAAAAGAAACAAATGATCTATAGTACCCAGTATGAAATTGGCTCATTTTCTTCATTGAGCGTGGGTGAAAATTAGAAAAGGGTAAAGGCATCTGATGGGGATTGATTCAGTTCTTGTTGTCATTGGAGACAAATGAGAATTAGATTTCACTCGCCTTTCTGTCTGCCTCATTAGTATATTTGATTAATTCACTCCTTGAGGCTGAGATTTGTGGTTGAGGCTGGGGTGACAGGAAGATAGTTGGTGATGTGTTTGGCATAAAATGAAAGCTTATCTGAATTAAATAGACTTTCCTCTCTGATGAGGTCACAAACGGCTGCTTTTCCAGTGGATGGACAGATACATTTTCAGAATAATCACATAGTGGCGGTTTTACTGCCTTGAAAAAGCAGCAATCAAATGTTCTGCCTGTATCTCTCTCTCTCTGTAATAAACGTAGTGCTACGACTAGGTGTTTCAGAATTTATTTCATCATTTAATAATCTGAAATCCTAACCAGTTTTAATATCTGAAGGCAAAGAGACAGCAGGAAATGTTTAACAAATTAACTATTAAATATAATTATAGAAAGGAATGGAAGTCGTCAAGGAACTAATCACAGCATTTTATTTAACAAACAGGTGGGGGGGGATTTATCAGTCTCAAAACCAGAAGTTATTATAAATCTATATTTTTTTATTTGCAAGAAGTCTCTAATGTTCACAAAGGCTGCATTTATTTGAAGAAAGCAGTAAAAACAGTAATATTGTGACATATTTAAGATTTGTCAATTTTAATAAATATACAATATAATGTATATATTGTCAGGGTTCTGCCACATTCGGTCTAGTCATTTCTTGGTTTTGTGGCAGAGCTCTGACATTACCGTATTGTCTCATGTCTGATGTGTGTGCGCATGGCCTCGAGTATTCGAGCTGTGCGTGCGCTTGTCTGTGTAACGTCTTATGTGCGAGTTATGATGTCTGATCCCGAGACTGGTCTTGTCTAGCTTCGGTTTTGGATAGGGATTCGGGCATTCATAACTCGTTTTGTTCGTCCTTGTCGTGAGCTCACGAGAACAGGTGTTTACACTCGTTCTTGCGAGCTCTACGTCTTGTGAGTGGGCGCGGTTTCAAGCGTTGCGCGAGCCGCGCCTCCTCTCGTCCGTGTGTTTATGTTTGGCACGCGGTTCGCATTCCATCGGCCGTGTGCTTGTGTTTTGTCACGCGCAGTTTTGGTTTGTCACCAGCTGCGCGTCGTCTTTGTTTAATTGGCTTCATGTTCATGTCTTGTCTGTTACCCCGCCCGTCTTGTTTCATCATCATTAGTTTGATTTTATTCCAGCTGTGTTTCTCCTCAATTGCATTTCCTCCTGTGTATTTAGTCCCCTCAGTTCTGTTGTCCTGTGCTGCTTCGTTGCACTTTGTATGCCTGAGTTTTGGTCCATGTGTTGTGTCAAGTCATGTCAAGATCTAGTCTAGTTCCAGTCAAGTCAAGTCTAGTCCTAGTCAGTTTTTCCCCACGGGGTAGTTTTGTTTGTGTTTTTGTTCTTGTTTTCAATAAACTCTCTTCCCCTTGCGATTGAGTCCTCGCTCACTACTAAAACCCTGACATATATATAATTAATATTATGTATATAATTAAGTTAAAAAGAAACATGAACATTTTGATACAACCTCTAGTCATGTTTTTTTATTAGTTATCTATTAAGAATTGTAAACTTTATTTTAAACAAGAAAATTGTGCTCTATCTCTATCTCTACTACACCACTACCGTACTCTACTACACCCCACAAGAATGTCTCCATGAATTTCCATGTGCAAGCTATTTTAAGATCCTGAAGCAGATGGAACCAACCAAGACTCAACAAGTGTCTGGCCTTTTTACATGGCACCATGAACAGATGAGCTGTCTCCTTATGAGACAGTGGTGAGAAGCAGGGGACACACTTTGTGAATGTTAATGTATTCATAGCAGTGAAGCAAAGCACTCACCCAGGTGAGCAATCTTAAAATTGTTTATCTAAGGGCACCTCAGAATAAACAGAAAATGGAGCAGGTGTCTGTCCTGCCAAAGTTTTGTAGCCAAGCTGTAGACAGTGTCTGGTAATAATTTATCCAAACCATGTATTGCTTCTATACAGCTGATAGCTTGAGGGGAAAAAAATACCTCAAATCACAATCAGGCTCTCAGATCAAACTGAATAGAAGATACATGAATGTGGACCATTACTAAATTATTTTAGACCAGTTATGAAATTATTATTTTAGACCAGTTATGAAATTAGAGCTGGCGTTTTATCTGACTCATTTGCTCTTTTAGTATTCAGTATAGGTCACTGAAGTGAAAATTATACAAGCTAGTCTGATATAAATAAGAACATTACATGCAGTTGAACGTTTTGTCACACACACACACACACACACACACACACACACACACACACACACACACACACACAAAACACCATAGGAAATCATAACAAAAGAACTGAGGCTCTCATTGTAAACTGATACTATTTTTTTTTTATTATACCATTAAAAGTCTTTAAAAAAGAAGCAATGACTCCTAAATAAAAATATTTAGGCCAATAATCTTATGAAAGATTACACACATAAATGTTGTTCTTTTGACCTTTATATGCATCAAAGAATCTTAAAAAAAAACATAAAGATGTTTCCAGAAACAATGTTTCAACATTGATAATGGTAATACATTTTTTACATTTTTTTTTAACATTTTTTACATTTTTTTCAAAAGTGTTTTTTCAACACCATGATCTGAAGGATCATGTTACACTAAAGACTGCAGTAACGATGCTAAAAAATACGTTACAATTTTAAATATATTAAAATGCAACACAGTTATTATTTAATGAACAGTTCAATTTTAATGATTTTGCACAATATTAGGCTCCCGACTGTACTTTATTTTTGACCAAATAAATGCAGCTTTGTTGAACATAAGAGACTTCTAGCAAAAGCCCTATAAAATGTTCAACTTTTGAATGGTATAGACTACATTTTATTTCATTAAGTAGAAAGTGAGTTTATACATTTGAAAAGTCACCATGCAGCTCTAAGCAGTGAAAGGTTGCATAAGTCATGTAGACTACAACTTTAAAAAATTCTCTAAATGTTTTATGTGAAAATTGACATTGAGAAAATAACATGAAATTTGTTCCCTTGAAATGTGATGCTTTGTGCGCTATAGGGAAACTGCAATTTGTGCGACTAGGGAAACTTCCTATTACGATGCATATCAGAGTGAAACACAAATTTAGGGCTTGATTTTGTCCAATGGGAATTGATTGGATCATTTGAGGACTGTGGTTTGCTTTTCCTGTGATCTCATTTGAGTGACAGGTTGTCCCACCCTCACACCTGTAAACACATCATCAGAGAAAAGAAAGTTATTTTGATTTAAGATTACGAGGATATGAATTAATCAAAATATAATGATGTGCACACATAAATCATTTATAATACATCCTGCAATATTCCATAAAAACAAGAACTGTCAATTTGACTATTAACATAAAGTTAAGAGACATACTGTTGCTGATCTATGTTTTTGCCGATTGTGATTTTTGGTCAGTTATTTGCAAGAGCTGTATCTTTGATACCATACTGTATTTTCTTTTGGCTTTGGCTCATCTCTGAACAAGCTGTGCCTGCAGTGCCACTGATATCACAAGCACCTTCAGTCCATGTACTCTTGCCCAACCGCATACCACAGTCTATTCTTAGAATTTGTTGCTCAGCAGTGTTTGCTTTTGGTTTTTGAAGCATTATTTCAAGCAATTATTCCATGTATTTTAAAGCATGCTGCTATTTCATAGAACTGGACATGAAACTAAACAGGATAAAGCTGCATGTTTAAGCATTAATACTGTAAAATTAATGCATACTGTAAGCCATATGTGTATTTATATGACTGCACTGTGTATGACTTGTGTATGACTGCACTGTCATCTTGATCCCTGTGGTTACAGTGCAAGGTTCCTGAGTCAAAAAATCATCAGTCAAGATGAGCCAACAGTAACATGAATCAACATCTATATTTTCTTGGCACATTTTGGGATCCTTAGTACCAATTGAGCATTGTTTAAATGCCACAGTCTGCCTGTTTATTGCTGCATGTCCATCCCTTTATGACATCTTCTGAGGCAACTTCTAGCAGGATAATGATGACAATGAGTTCACTAAACTCAAACGGCCTCCACAATTACCAGATCTCAACCCAATAGAGCACCTTTGAGATGTTGTGGAACGGGAGATAAATGGATGTTACCCATTAGACAAGAAAAGCGTCAAAATAAAAGAGTTTTAGCAAAGATTTAAATTAAATTATAGACAATATATTTTGAGTTCCTTTTGGTCCTTATAGAATAGTAAATATTTTGTCCTGCAGACATTCAGGACTAAGTAGTTGCTGCTGCTCCCTAGCTTTTCAAAGAAATTAAAGATCTTTATTGCTTATTAGACCAGTTTCTGGAGTCTTAATAGATTTTAGATTGACTGGTTTAAAGGTTTCTGAAAGAATCCATTGCATTTGTATGTGTATTTACCTTTGGAACTCTGCATTACTGAGAATCAAGATATTCACAGTACAAGACAAAAAAAGAAAAATAATATTTTTTGGGACATTTAATATTTTACTAAATCTTTAATCATTACGTAAGTCTGAAAATAACCTGTTGTAAATGTAGGTTTACCTGGAGCTACAGTAAAAAGCAAACAGCTTATTGTTAGGTTTGATTTCCAACACATTTCATGTATATAACTTTCAGGTTACCTAAAACAGGGGTGTTCTTATCATTTACATATTTGACAGAAGCTTTTGTCCAAAGAGACTAACATCACATTCAAGGTACACATTGTCATTCTAGTCAGTTCTTGCTTCCCCTGGGAATCGAACCCATGACCTTGGCGTTGCAAGCACCACACTCTACTGTTTAAGCTACAGGG